>CM056993.1:136241912-136841912 GCA_029891345.1 Dryococelus australis
ATTATGAGTTACAGTAAATACATTACCTTTACGCCAATAATTACTTTAAAGTGTATAAAATAAACTTCAAACAGCGTAAGTAGCCATCAATTTAAACATTACACTTGCAATACCACGTTATTTCGTAGAACTACTTGTCACATTTCACTGCCAACATAACTGGATGTGTTAATCCCCAGCCTGTGTGGTGACACACATGGTTATACATACGCAGTTGCGGCCTGTGGTTTTTTTTCAAAGGTTGATTTCTAGAGTGCTCACTTTAATGTGAACAGCCTTTACAAGAGGATGGCTTCACATTACGTGGTACTGGCACTGAGGGCTGTCCAAAAGTGTTCACATGGAATTTTGAACGAATGGCTTGGCTGGTTATTGACCACACTGGCTAGTTACGTAATTCACTTAGTAGGTTACAAAATTGAAACTCATAGCTGTTACGGTTTTAGAAGTGAGGTTACACTAGAGTATTGCATGTAGGTGAGTGTCCAGAAATGTTTTGAGTACATAACTGGACTATTCTGATTATGGATTAACGCACTATTAATAGGTATGTGATTACAAGTTTGAAACTGTTGGATAGGGTATTGACTGCTATCAATTTAGGAAGTCTGTGTGCGTGACACTTCACTCACTGTTTTGGCTGTCTTGCTATTTGGTGTTCGCACCCACCGTCGTACTGTTGCATACTGTGGATCCAGCCAGGTGAAGCGGACGACGGGCATCCAAGGAGCTTCTCGGTACTAGCCTGACACCAAGCTGGCCTAGCAGGTGCGCTGCGGCTGCACTCGTTGAAGTGGGTCGACCGTCATGGAAGGACCGTCCCCGGCAATGGTCGTGGGCTGACTGGCAGGTACTGGGGGACGATTGGCGGCTGTGCTGTCGTGATGAGCTGATGTCATCTCCGTTGCCATCAGGGGTAGTCTGGAGGCTGCGTCGCCTACCCCCTTGGTTGGTTGGGTCAGAGCTTGAAGTCGGGTCATGACGTCCGGCTCAACTGCTCTTTTTAGTGACTCCCTTTCTCGTCCAAGGTGAGGGGCCTGGGTCTGTTGCAGTTGGGGGTAGTCTGGAGACTGCGTCGCCTATCCTCTCGGTTGGTTGGGCCGGAGCTGGAAGATGTGTCTTGACCCTTGGCTCTACGGCTCTCTTTTGTGGCTCGCCCGCTCATTCAAGCCTGGGTCTTGGTCGTGGCATTGAGTGTCTCCGTTGCTGTCGGGGTAGTCTGGAGGCTGTGTTGCCTACTCCCTCGGTTGGTCGCACCTTAGTTGCCATCTGCGGTGCCAAGGGAGACAGTGGTTTCAGTTGGTGCTACCATTTCTTTGGCTGAAATTGGTTGTGTTGGAAACAGAGGTCAACACGGGAACCCCGTCGCATTGACACTAGTTGGTTGATCCTTCCCACTTCCGGGAAACTGCGCAGGCCATTCGGCCCTGGCGTCTAGTGACACTGGGATCTGGGCATGGTGAGTCGGCATCTCCCCTGGCGCTGGCGGTTTGGCCCTAGCGTTGGGCGACACTGGGGCCACATCAGTCATGTGGGGCGGTGGATGGACTTCTTTGTCCACCCCTCCTACTGAGGGCGCCTGAGTCAGAGGCAGAATGGGGACCTCCATCTTGACAGCACCTAAGTGTGGCTACTCCCCTCGTCCAAGAAGAGTGGCTTTGATGATGGCTTCGGCGTTAGACTCTGGATGCCGGCAGCCTCTGCACTGGGTGACGTCTTGGCCGGGTGGGATGCGACACTGTCCAGGTAGATAGCGGCCTATGGTACCAGCTGAACAATCGCCTTGAGAAAGACCTCGTGTTTGCTTTCAGTTCTGGAAGGAGCCTCGCTTGTGGGAGGCTGCTACTAGGTGGCGGCTGCAGCGGTATCAGGCACTGCAACCGCTATACTGGTGTGGCCCTCTGGGGCCAGTGCTGCAGGTGTGGACGTTTTAGATGGCGGTCGTCCTGTGGTCTTCATGGTGCTTCGTGCTTCACTTTTCTTGGTGACTGGACTTGGAGAAGGCCGTTTGAGGCATGGTTCTCAGTTCAAGGGGCTCCGCCATGAAAGTTTGCTTGCACTAGGCATCCATCTTGCACTTGAAGTTTGTGGGTGTCGAAGCAAGGTTTTCACAGATCCTGGCTTTATCGGAAATTCTACTATGGCTTGAATGAAGAATGTGGCTCCTTGGCTGCTGTCGGCTCTCCCCTCTTGTTCTCTAGGGCAAGGTGGCCGGGCTTGCGAGGCTGTGATCGGTGCTGGGTCATCCAGGTCAGCCAGCGGTTCTGAGGTTTCTGAGGTGGCCTTGACTTCAGGGTCAACGGTGCCGTATTTGATCTCTTGTAGCCTTGCAGATGCACCTCTTGTAGTCCTCTGTCCAATACACATTATCTTGTCGTCCAACAATTTCGTAAGGGCCTTCCCACTTCTCAGCTAGTCCCACGCTGAATTGGCTGCTGGCCTTGCTTAGGGGGTAGCTTCGCAGGAGCACTGTTTCCCCCATGTTGAAGGTCCGGATGCCAGTGCACGGTGGTTGGTATTTCCTCTTGATATATGCCTCTTGGTCATCCCTCGCGTTGTTTGTTCGAGCGTGGGCTGCTAGATGGATGTCCTCGGGACAAGGTATTTCAGTTGGTGGGCTGTCCCACTGCCATGCGCCAGATCGGCGAAGTGTATGCCCCCGGAGGAGCTGGCTTGGGCGGGTATTAATTGCCTCATTCGTTTAACATCGAAGGGCGAATAATATCTTTGGAACGTGTTTATTCTAGTGCTTGTGATCTTCCCCCACACTGAGTCGGAGGCCTCTTTTGAGCTCCTGGTTCCTCCGCTTATTGGGGTTGGTTTGGGAATGATAGGAAGGGGTCGTCCAGGTCTCGACCCCCACTCGTGGCTGATTGTCAGCCATTTTCGGCTGGAAAACTGGGTCCCATTGTCTGTCAGCACGGATTGTGGGTAGCCCCGGCATGGAAAGATCTCTGTCTGAAACTTTTTGATGATGCGGTGGGTCTCCTGGCTAGGCAGTGGAAATGTCTCCACCCATCTTGAGAACAGATTGGTTACACCAGTAGGTAGCGGTTCCCTCTTGTATTTCTTGTGTAAGGTCCCATTAAATTGGCTGCGATATGAGTCCAGGGAATGTGGGGGTGACATGGCTTGGGGTGTGGTGGCGGTGCAGAGTAGGCCTTAACCCTGCAGCAGGTTATGCAGCTGTGCACATATTGTTGGATGTCCCGGCTCATACCATCCCAAATGTATCTCACACCGATGTCTGCTAATATTTCCCGGGTACCAGGGTTTCCCGCTTCAGGGTGGTCATGGTGATGTTTGCAGACGTTGGCCCGCAGATCCTTTGGTATCCAGATTCTTCACTTGCTCCCCGGCTGTCCACTTCGAGACCACATGGCGCCATCCCTAAATTCAAATCAATGTGGGTTCTTCTGTAGCAGGTTCTGTATGTCTGGGTCTTGCTGCTGTTGTATGGTAATTTGACTCTGGCTGAGTTGTAACTGGAGTAACTTGATTCGCTCGTCGGGGTTGCAAGCTGGAATTTGGGGCGGAGACATTCTCTCCCATTCTTCATCAGCCTTTGTGTCGTTTGTTACGTTTGGGTGGCAGGACGGGGCATTTGGTAAGTTATTCGACTTGCCGGGCAGTGCCGCCCTTCAAAGTCAAATTCCGTCAGGAACATGTCCCAACGCCCGAGCTTGGCCTTGGCATTTCTCGACTCATATAACCATTGGAGGGCTTTGCTGTCGGTTCGCAAGATGAAGTGTATGCCTTCCAAGTTGGTATCTGTATTTACGCATTGCCCAGATAACTGCGAGGCACTCTTGCTCATTGATATGGTATCTTGGTTCGGTGGCATTGAAGCAGGGTGCTGGCTTATGCAATCACCTGAGGTTGACTGTCGGGGCCCTCTTGGTAAAGCACGGCTCTGAGGCCGTACTGAAAAGCGTCCATTTGCAGTATTAATGGTCCCTCCCTTTGCGGTCGATGGAATTGCTTGATTTATTGAAAACTTTTCAACACCTGGAAGGCTGTGTGGTGTTCGGAACCCCAGCTCAGCCGGGTGTCTTTCTCCAGAAGGGGGAGTAGCGGTGCCATATGGTCGGAGATGTTGAGCACGAAGTCTCTGTGACAGTTGCAGAGGCCAAGAAAACGGCGTAGTTGCTTCTTGGATGGCCGTTATGGTTTTCCCCTGGAGATAGTTTCCTTCAAGTGTTACTAGATGGCAGAGGTAGTCGATTGAGGTTTTCCCAAAGTGGCTCTTCGAGAGTTTTACCATAATTCCATGTAGTTCCAGGCATTCTAGAACCCGTTGGAGGTGCCCTAAGTGTTCTTCCTAGGACTTGGAATAGATGATGATGTCATCGAGAGAGGGAAAGCAAAACTGTCCTATGTAGCCGGTCAAGACTTTAATATTAGGCGCTGGAAGGTTGCTGGAGCATTTTTGAGGCAGAAAGGCATCACCCTGAATAGAAGAGTTTCTTCCTCTGGTGTTGTATTTTCTATCTATCGGGGTGAACAGTGATTTGCCAGTATCCTGATTGCATCTCAAGTGTGCTGAATATTTTAATTTTTCCTATATCGTGCAAAGTTTGCACTAGGTTGATAGTCGGTGGAGCGTTGGGATGCGTGATGTCATTAAGTGGCTTGTAGTTAACGCAGAATCGTAATAGGCCGTCTTTCTTTGGAACCACTACAATGTGCAGGCTGTACAGAGAATCGGATGGCTCGATGAATTCTTGCCGTTCCTTCTCTCTAATCTGCTCCATGATCAGGTGGCGGTGTAGCATGCATACTCAGTATGGCCGGTTGTAGATGGGTGCTTCTGTGGTCAGCCAGATCATATGTTAAATGGATCTTATTTGGCAAAGGTTCACTGCATGCTCGAAAGCTCCAGCGTGTTCGAGTACTTTCTTGAGTTCTTGAAACTGTACGTCTGGAAGCAATTGATTTATCTCCTCTGTCTTGAGGGTGGGTGCCACGATGGTGTACTGACTAATTTCCCAATTGACTGTTCCACGGTGTTTGTTGCCTAGATACATCCTGCATTGCCCATGGTCCATCACGGAATGTTGCTAGGTGAGCCAGGATGATGGCTTCTTGGATGTCGGGAGTAATGGCGAAGTCAGTAGGTCATGAATTCTTGTGCAGTTCTACTGTAAAAGTGGTGCGGCCATCGACCGTGAGAGTGGCATCCCTTTTTACCATCCTTATAGCATGGGTATGAAGGCGCAGTGATACCCTTTCTTGTGCGATTAGCAGGTTGCTGCATATGAAGTTGCCGGTGGCGGCAGTGCCCAATAAAATGAGAACTTTATTTTTATTAATGCTCACTTTTATGTGGGGTGCTTTATGTTTATCTATCCCCTGTTCTAAGAGCTGGATGATAGGTCCTTCTTGCCCAGTGGGGTCGGCCCGTTTTTCCATCCGGGCGTGGCGTTTCCTGCCTGTGGTATAGTTTTTTTTTGGTTGGCTGCTGGGTGGTGTCTGCTAAATGGGTTATGTCTCCTTCCCTTGCTTGGCGCCGTGGTGTCTGCTGCTGCAGGCAATCTCTGGGAAAGTGATATGCAGGGCAGTACCAACATTTTGGAGGGCTAGGCGCAGAGGGCGAAGGTATTTGCTTTCGTTCAGGAGGCTTTTGGGAATCAGCTGGCTTGTTGGGTTTCGGCCGGTCCAATACCGCCTGTGCTTTGAAGTTGTGTTTGGTTTTCCGCGCTCGTTCTACTAGCTCATCGACTGTGAACGGCTTTGGTATCTGAAGGAGATTGCACTGCTTGGGTAACAGCAGGCGTGTTACTTGTCACTCGCAGCTGGCTTCATCCCCGTCGGGGAGTATTCGACGGCACATTTGTATCTTATGTCTGACGAAAATTTCTACCTCTTCATCGGGCATTTGTGTCCTGCTATAGAATACCATAGTGAGGCGTGCCAGTACCTCCTCTCCTGCGAACTGATTGGCATGACGGCTACTGAGTTGGCTCCACTCCTAAATAAATTCTCCGTTCTTTTGCCACCATTCGAAGGCTTTCCCTTTGAGCTTTGCTTGCGCCCTGCTCACCCATTGCCTCTCAGGAATTTCATTGGCCCGAAACTACTCCTTGCATTCTGCCGTGAATGTAGTCGGGTCTTCGTGAGAGTGTCCGCAAATTCTGGGAGTTGTATTTTTTCCGTGCACCGTGTAGAGCCAGTGTGTGAGGCTGGCCCCGGGTTGTGTGGTCGATGGCTGTGTGTCGACACATATCATACTGATAGACCATGCCTGGTTTTGTGACCCTTTCATCGGGCCAACCTATACAGCCGTGGTGGTACTGTTCCCGACATAGTATGCAGCGCACTGTTTGGGTACCACGTCCCGACCATATAATCTAGTTACAGTATGCCATCTGCTAGGTGTGACAGTCTTTGCACCGGAATTTGAGCCAAACTGTGAACCTGGCTTTGTCTGCAGCTTGGGTAACAAACATAGTAAAACTTTCTCTGGCAATGGGCACTTTGATGCGGTGGTTCCCTGTCCTGGGGCAGGTTGGCTTGGAACATCAATCTGGTTTGGTTGCTGTAGTTACTTGGCTGGCTGGCTCGTGCTCATATGTGTCCATATTTGACATGTTTCTAGGTTTTGTGGGCACCAGGGGGTGTTCACCGACTCCCCTAAAGTCTCTGCGGTAGTTGGTTCAACACCTAACTAGTTCTGCTAGTTCAGGGTCATACTGACCTGGTTCCTCTTAATCAAAGTGCGGCCCTAAGTTGGACACCAGAAAACAGCTTTTGACGTGTGACGCCCTGTGGCGAGAGTGAGGCACGTCACACGTGTAAGTGCTTTGCTGGGTGCAAGGACAGACACACCCAGGAAATGAGGTGTTGGACTCTAATTCTTATGTGGTACCGGAGCACGTCCAATTTATGTTACTGGCTGAGTAGCTTTACAGCAGTGCACGAAGTCGGCTGCAGTGAGTACTACTTTGCGCTTCGGTGGGTTTGCTCAGGCAGGAATACCTCGGCGACGTGTAACCTGTGGCGGCTGCCTGACCTGCAGTGGTTCTGACGTGTATGTATGCTGGACCTCGGTAGGCTGGTGGGCAGATGCTCTGTAAGGTTGATGGTTACTGGGTTCGGCTCTACAGTATGAATTCTCCAAAGACATGGATTGGAGATCACGAGGCAGTTATCCTGACCACTCAGGTCAGTGGCGAACACGGGGTGTATTTCCTTGCTGAGCCAAATGGATGCTGCAAAGAGGTGTGTGGGTGTCTCCGACATGGTAGGTCTCTCCAGGTGTTGTATAGCTTGAGCCCTAGCCTTTGGTGGGAGTTGCGCGAGTGCAGTGAGGACAGGGTTTATTTGCTGGTGGTGCTCGGAGGCAGCGTTTGCCCATTCAACCCGCTCTTGGATACCACTCCGACGGGAGTAGGGTATGAGGACAGAATCACTACTATTAAGTCAGCAGAATTCAAGCAGGTGATGTGTGGTCCTCTACGGGTGTAGAACCATGTACTGTGTCTGCCAACCAAGTGCGGTATCCGTATCCCAGTACTTTGTGCAAGGAGTGCAGTGAATACTGTGAGTCCGGTCTCACAGTGGACAGTCCTAGCTCTGGAGTGAGTGTCTCAGGAGGACCAGTCTTCCCAACTTGGGGAATACTCCTTCCGGCCCATGGAGCGCAGTGGAGAGAGTGAGCACCAAGCCGACAAGCTGACTTCAAGATGCTGAGTATCTAGTGTCGGGGCTCTACCATTCCGCACATCGTGGTGCACAGAAAGGGTGAGTACTATACTAGTGTATGGGGATTCTGAGTAAATCTCCCGTTCACTTGCTATCCCTCAGATGGGCCCATGTCTACTGGGGGAAGTACTAGACAACTGGAAAGATACCTTCGAGTTGGATAAGTATCTGTTTATTCCAGTTAAGGAAATAAACCGTGTGATGTTGCACTAATTCCTAACATCAACGTGTGCTTAACGGAAACTGCTACGCATTTACAGGTGAAAGTGACCTGTTTCTAACCTAATGGGGTTGGTAGATGAAGTGCTATTAAAATAACTTAACTTGACTATGCTACGTGTTTGCCCTGAAGGGGGTGGCAGTGTATGTGTTTTATGACATTTGACAGCGGCATGAGTCGGCAATGGTCCATCAAAGACAGTCAAGTTGCAGGTAGGAGGTTTTGGCACCTAAATGTGGTGAAGGCAAGGTAGTAGGAGATGATTTTCAGCAGGAGGAGTGAAGTGAAGACCAGGGAGGTGATGATTCCTTCTGCACAAGCTTTCGGTGTAGGAATGGAACTGACTGTCATTAAGGTTCTGGGTCCGGTATTTATACTGTTCTTGGGCTCTCCCTTGGTGGGTCGTGGAGGGGGTGGCAGCTGTATGATGTGTTAAGCCTGATCCTCGGGCGTGTGAAGTTGCATTCTGGCACTGGATCCAAGGTGCATATACTGATCGTATTAGTGGTGCCTTTGGGTGGTGCACAGAAGTACTTGGAGGATTTCAATGCACAGTCTTGTTGGCTTCTCCAGGCGAACAGTACAAGTCTGGCGTGTAGCATCTGTCCTTTGCCTTGGGTAGACGGTACAAACTTTGCATCTTATGGTGTGTAGAATCAAACAACTCCGTGGAAACATGCAGCTGGGAAATGTGCACTGATGAGTAGTAGTCGTTTTAATAATGATGAAAATACATCATGCATCAAGCTTGTCCCCAGGTTACGCAATGTTTCTTTAATCTTCGGGTGTCCAGCTTGTGGGTCATCGTGGCAGTGGCAATAAAGGTTGGCTCTTAAACCTTTTGGTATCCATATCCACCAGTTCATCCCAGGTTGTCCGGTCCGGGACCATACTATGTCGTCTTGGAGCTCGAAGCGCTGAGGATTGTCCTGGAGGAGTTTCTGAGTAAATAGTTCTTGCTGTTGGTGATAGTTTATGCAATATTTGCTCAGGCTGAGCTGGAGTAGCCGGATTTGTTCCTTGAGGCTGCCGTTAGGTGGCAGAGGGCCATCCTGTCTCATTCCTCTTCCTCCTTTGCGGCGAGATCCGGCTGGTGTAACAGGGCTTCCGGAAAATCATTGGTTTTCCCTGGGCAGTGTTGGAATACGAAATCTGACTCTGTGAGAAACATCTCCCACCGGCCGAGCTGGGCTTTAGATCCCTTCTACTCCTGGAGCCACTGTAGCGCTTTACTGTCCGTGCACAAAATGAATTTCTTGCCCTCCAAGTAGTAGCAGTATTTTCTGATGGTCCATATAACTTTGAAGCACTCCTTCTCGTTGATATAGTACCGTTGTTTGGTGGCATTTAAGCAGGTGCTGGCGTATGCAATCACTTGCGGGTGGCCTTCAGCGTATTCTTGGTAGAAAACTGTCTCAAGGCCATTTTGGCAGGCATCTGTCTGAAGAATAAGGGAGCTGTCTCCCTGTGTTCGTTTCAGCAACTTGATATGGCGGAAGCTTTCCTTGAGGGCCTGAAATGTCTGACATTCTTCAGGTCCCCTTTTCCAGCGAGCTTCTTTTTCTAGCAGTGAGTGTAAGGGGGCCATTCATGTCATGTAGCCAGTTGCATAGTCCCAGAAAACCACCAACTGCCATTTTGTAGCTGGTTCTTTAGCCTCTTTAATGGCTCGTGTTGACAAGGCTTTTGGATAGTTTCCTTCGAGGGATACGACATGGCCCAAATTGTCATTCGACGTCTTGCCAAAGAGACACTTAACGGTAGCTTACAAGTTAACCTGTGTAGTTCCAAGTGCTCTAGGACTCGTTGCAAGTGCCCACAGTGCTTTTCCCATGACTTGGAGTAAATTATAACATTGTCTAAGTAGGCAAAACAAAATTGGCAAATGTAGCCGGTAAGGACCTCGGCTGACATGAGCCTCTGAAACGTGGCTGACGCATTCTTCAAACCAACCAGCATTACTCTAAACTGTAATGTCTCTCCCTCTGGCATTATGACTGTTGTGTATTTGCTGCTATCAGGCTGGACCGCAATCTGCCAGTACCTTGATTGCATGTCCAGGGTACTGAAGATTTTGACCTCCCCATTATCTTGCAGCATGTACTCTAGGTTTATGGCAGGTTTTGCTACGGGGTTTGTGATGACATTCAAGTCCTAATAATTGACACAGAAGTGTAGCTGGCTATCCTTGGGTACGACGGCTCGACTATTCCTTGGTTTTTCATCTCTTCCACTTGCGTTATAATTAAATGGAGGTTGTATACTGGGGTGTCGGTTATTGTCCAGATCTCATGTTGAATTGATCGGGTCTTGCGCAATTACCCTGGTTGCCCAAGCACACTAGAGTGTTTGTCTAGGATCTGCCTCAGCTGGTTGAACTCAGGTCATTTAACTAATGGTTTATTTCACTTGGGTTGATGGGTGGTGGGACCACCGCAGTGGGACTGTTCCCAATTTACAGTGACCCAATTTTTCTCTCCATGGTAGAGTCTTCTTTGGCCGTGGTCTAAGACACATTCTTGCTGGCGTAGGCATGGGTGGCCTAGAATCTTAACAGCTTCAGTGAGGTCAGGTGAGACAACGAACTCCACTTTGCTGGAGTGTTTAGGCAGATTGACTTCAAGTGTAGTACTTCCATCCACGCAAATCATTACCTCATGCTAAGCCATTCTTACTACATACTTCTGGGGTTGAAGTGATGCCTTTTGTTGTACTGTCAGCACATCACTTTAAATTAAATTTCTGGTAGCGGCAGAGTCTACTAGAGTGAGAAATTAATTGCCATTGATTGTGAATTCAGTGTGCGACGCTTTTGGGGGTTTGGATTCTCTTTCAATCGCTGGATGCTGGGCCGTTTGATCCCGGAGGCAATGGCCCTTTTTTTGTTTTAGTTACAGCATTTCCTGCCCTGTTAGTTTTCTTGTCCTCTTTTCATGGAGGAGGGGCTGGCACCCCTGCTCTGTTTCTCTCCCTCCACCGCCTGCCCCTGGCCCACCTGTCTTTCTGGGCAATCCCGGTTAAAATGATGGCCAGGACGGTACCAGCATTTTGGTAAGAGGAGTTGTGGAGTGGAAGAGCTGGCATAAGATGCGTGTTTCCATTCTTTTCTTTTTGTTTTTTGGGTTACGTTAGCTTTTCACATGGTTTGTTGAGCGCTGCCTGAGCTTTGAAATTCCGCTCGCTTCCACATGCTCTTTCAAAAAGTTCTTCGATCGTTGTTGGCTTGGGGATTTGCAAAAGATTGCGCAATTTAAGTAGGAGCATCCTAGCTATATTCTTAATGCAACTTTCTTCCGTGGCAGCTGGGTAAATTCTCTGATAAAGTTACACTTTTCTCCGGATGAATATTTCGGCCTGTTTCTCTGCTGTGTTCGTCTATAGAATTTGGTTGTGAGTTGCATGCCTACTTCTTCGTCTGAAAACTGCGTGGATAATCAAGCGCGTAGTTGAGCCCATTCTGTCACAAATTCTCCATATTTACCCTACCACTCATGGGCACAGCCGTGGAGTTGTTTACCTGCTCAAGAAGTCCATAGATTACTAGGTATCTAGTGTTCATTGAACTCTTTCTCCCATTCTTCAGTAAATAAGACTGGCTCTTCATGGGGGTGGCCAGGGAACTCTGGCAACTGAGGTTCGCTGTGACCACGGGTTGTAGCTGGACTGACTGTATTTCCTGGATTATTGGGCCTGTATTCTGCCGCTCGTCAGCTTACCTTGTATTAATAGACTAAACCCTGTCAGGTGACCGGTTTTTATGGCCAGCCTATGCAGTTATGATGGAACGACTGAGCGCACATTATGCAGTGAACCAAATTAATTCCTTGAAGGTAATTCAGCTACAGTATTCTGAGTGGTGTGTTTGACAGTCTTGGCACTGGTATTCTAGCCCGTCCGTGTACTGTACCTCATCAGCCAAACCTAGGCATTGATAATGAAATACTTCCTGGCAGTGGGCGTATGTGGTAGAATTAACTCTGGTGCCAGGGTAAGTGGCTATATGACACCGGTTTTCTTGGGTTTTGGCCATGGTGACATCCTGAGTTTCAGGTTGGCTGAGTTCGTTAACTGATTCAGGTAGTAGTATGGGGTGGTGGGGGGGGGAGGGAGGTCCCAGAGGTGATTTAGAACTCATTGAAGTCCATTGGCAGGCTGGATCTGGCGATCTGGCTAGCTTCACTGTTCTTGGGTCATACTGGCCTGGTTCTGCTGTTGCTACTGATTTCACCAAATGCTTACACCCCATGTTAGGTGCCAAGAAAGGTTCTACCCTACTCCTTGATGTGTGACACTCTCGGGCACAGGTTAAGGTGACATTACCGTAGAAGTAGGGACTTTATTACTATAGGCCGTTCACACTGGTTTAAAGGGGCTAGTAGCAAAATTACTTTGACACAGGGAGTCTGCCTCTATAAAGTGTGGGCCTTGTTGCATGCCTACTAGGTACAAACTCTGTGCTTATCTTGGCTATTGGCCGGGCGGTATGGCTTGAGGTCGGTGGCTTGCTCACGCCAACGCTGGGGTGGCTGGGTGGTGCTGCTGGCTTGCTGGATGAGGAACGACTACTGGCAGAGCTGGACTGCCCCCAAGGGCTGCTGCGGCGGGAACTACTCCTGCTGGAGGTCCGTGGCGGGCTGGGGTAGCAGTGGATGCTGAACCAAGGACATGCCAGTCCTAGCGGCACCTTCTCTCCACGACGTATGGCGACAATGGGGTGTGGTGTCCCTGGTACATTAAGGGGAGCTGAAAACAGAGAAGGGGAGGGAGCTGGAGAGTGGAGCTCCGCCAACTTATGGGTGGCCTGAGCATATTCCCGGGGTTGTCTTGGCCAAGTGCCTTATCAGTGTAGGTGCAGTCCCAGGTAGCTTTGTAGGTAGTGGTAGTCTTCCTTTCCTTCAAGTCTTTCGTACCCTTATTGGTAAAAGGCAAGAGGGTGCTGAACATTGCCTCAGGAAAACTAAGCAGGCGACGTACTGGTCCTTGGCTTATAGTATTCTGCCATCGTGGCAGCCGGGACAACGTTGAGCCTAACCGTTACTCCAGCCGGCAATACAAGCGGTGCAGTGGTTGGAGAACAAGTTTTCTCTGAGTCGTTCCAATGACTAACAACGGGTGTAGTCTAAGAGCGGACAGGCCCAACTCAGAGCTAACCAAATACTCCCTCTGGCAACTCACGTGGTGCAGTGGACGTAGTGGAAGCTGGTCTAGTGGTCTCTCCTACCTAGAGATGTACGACCATTGGTTGTGGCTCTACTGTTTGATGCACGGGGTGCACCAAACGGATGACCATCGAATGTGTGTGGGGTCTCTGACATATGAGTCCCTTAAGGGTAGCTCTCAGTCCTACATTAGGTGGAAAAATATAGAGTTCAAATCTCTGTCTCCTGCCCCATTCTGTCGGGGCATGGTGTCTACTAGGAATCTCGATATATATATATATATATTTTTTTTTTCTGTATTATCTAGCTGTCCTGAAAATCTGATCTGTATTGTATTGCTTCAAAGCAATGCAGCCAGTTTGTGACAAAGGGTAAAATGGTATGTTGATTAGGTTCATAACCCCAATGCAAAACACAGAACAGGACTGTAGCCTTTCACTCGTGCAGTGCGCAATGATGGAACTGATTACATAACATTATTTTATTTTGTGATAGTAAAAATGAGGATGTAGTTTTACCATTGTAGTATTCAGGCTCACAAATATTATTATTTTTACATACATGTTGTTGTAATAAGGCCTGTAAATTAAATAACTGCGAAGTAAAGGGTCTTCCATACATGAATAGTGTAGGTTTTGTTGAGTACATTCTTGTCAAATAATAGCTATTGTATCATACCATTATCAATGCATCATGATGTATCTTAATATATAGCAAGTTTATTAAAATAAATAGACCTTATCCGACATAATTCACATGGTGATATGTAATAAAATTAAATTTTCAAACCATAATAAAAGGTGTTTGGCAGACCAGGATTTGAACCCACCAACCTTTCGTTCATAGCTGGATGCTCTGCCAGTACAATAGCGCTAGCAGGACACATACAAATTTCATCTTTATTAATAATATATATGAAGTTTCAGCGATTATGATATTTTTCTTTGTTCGAATGATTGATGCTCTTAAAATATGTCACACATATTATGTAGTATTCTTTCCACCATTAACTTTTATTTGCAAAATTATTAAATTGTACTGGTTTGTTAATTAAAAATAAAATAAAACATTGTGACGTATTACGATTGGCACTCGTATTGTATATTGGTGTTCATCATCATGCTGCTTGCAAAATGAGAGGTATTCTGTACATGAATGTGCTAAAGTTAAGGGATAGGCCATCACATAATTATAGACTGAGTTGGCGTTATAACATCCTGGAATACAGATAATTCCTAGATATGACATATGTGCACCAAAACTGTTGTAAAAAGGTTTAGAAATGCCAGCCGTAGTCCTTATGTTAATTTCATAACGTTCACTGTGCTGGTGCCTTGAGATGGATTCAGTGGAACTCCTGTGTTACACATCCTGATTTTACACTTTCTTGCAATTTACACATACTTTTTTGGTCCCAAGTCTGTTTTTACAGTATAAGTTTCCCTCTTTTTACACTTCAACATTTTGAAACTTTTTCCTTGCTTCTTCAAAAGTGCAAAATAGGAGTTGCACTGTATTTAATATGATGTGTATTTAAGTTGTGCCATTAGGCAGACCAACTTGACGTAATTCACTATGAATGTTCTTTTGTGCTTAATACCTTTGTTGATGCATTTATAGACCTTAGTTGTTCTGTATATATTTTATGAATCAAAGATGTAATTGTCGTAAAGTCATTTTGTACTTCTTTTAAGATGGAGTCATATATCCGTATGCAACATGGACGCCAGTATTGAAATTTTCAACGTACAATAAACACCCAAACAGTAATAATTTGAGCTACACTACAATCAAAATTTGTCAGCTTTGAGCAGTTGGTATTATGAATACAGAAAAATGGCTTTACTGTTCGGAAAAAACGAACAAAAATCAACAAGATTTGATTTTTATGTTCCACTTTATTGCAAATAGTTACTAATTTAAAAAGGTTTTGTTTTATGTATGTCAGCGGGAGTAAAATATCTGCTTCCACACGGCATGGAAAATATAATAATTAATTAGGTGAACATGTATTGTAGGTTCTGCTTAAATAAACAGTAAGGGATGTGTAATTGCATGTTTGGCATTGTGCATGTTGAGTATCGATTTCTAGTTGACTAGTTTAGATAATTTATATACTTTGTTTGTTGCATAACTGAATAACTAGACAATACACGTGCAAAAAAATACACGTTTACTAGAATGCTGCAAAGAATATTTATTCTGATTATTTGAGTCTGAATTTTCTGCCATTTACGTAATGTTTAATTCTGGTCATTTAAAAATATGGTTGTGCTATAAAAAGTTTGTAACACCAGAAAAATACTGTATTTATTTTCCAGAATGTGCGTTGATTCTCCCAAGTTGTGATTCGTTGTCACCATGCCATTTTAAAATACCAAAATGTTGTTAAAGTTTACACAGTTCAAGGAAATATCACTCTCTTTGCTACTTTTTGTTTCATAAAATATTGTATATATGTTTGTGAGATAAGCTGTTGTGTGTCAATCTATCCACGTGAAAAGGTTATGATTGCACCGTGTGATTTTGAAGTGATCACGTTTGCCATTAGTGGAAAGTAGATGCTAATAATTCCACGGAAGTATTGCCATGAACAAAAAAATTGTACTACTAATGACCGTGTAAGTATTGTATCACGAGCAGGTATTATAACGACCTGTACTTTGTCTTATGTTGCAGTTCTAAAAATAAATTTGGTGAATTAAGTTCTGATTTTATTTGAAACACTTATACAAAATTTGCAATTTAAGTTTGAAACAAAGCATAGACCTGTTCTGCAAGATACTTCGTAATAGAAGTTTGATTTACCAGTACTTTAGTCACAAAATCTAAGAAGACATGACCATTGTATGATAATTGGTAGCTAACAGTATCCCCATTCACATAAGAAAGTACTCACAAGTTAATGCTTAATGTAACATTGCAAATATAATGTATTGTTCTGGCCTAGTTTGTAAATGATAGAAAATTCTCTTTCTTTTCTATGTGCAGTGGTGTTTGTTTGCCAGTTTTTTGTAACAGATTGAACTATAGTAAGCATACTCATAACTCTCAATATTTTATAAGCATATTGACTTTATTTATATCACGATATATTTTAATGGACATAAACATTTTAGTTTTAAGGGTTGTTAAGGTATTTTGCGAGCTGGATCAAGGATTTCCTTTCAAAGATCAGCGGCAGCCCTGATTTAGTCCCATAGTCACAATAATTGTATTTTAGTTTCCTGATTACATATTTGAAAGTTGTGTTTAACATGTAAAGGGAAAGAATATGAGGAAATTAGGTGCAGTATGATTTTCTAAACCAAATGAAGTGTTTACTTTATCAAGTGTGTAATGAGATATTAAAGAGGCCAGGAGGTATTATATAATACAGCATACATCCCGATGGCGAGGCATGTAGTCGGAAAATAGCTTAGAGAAGGGAGACAGTGGGTATTCAGTAGGGGCAGGGATGGTCTGGTATGATTAAAATACAAGGGGAGTTGGTAGGTGCCTACTATTGGCCTCTTGCAAGTACGTTGGCTGGGCAGGATGTCACAGGCAGACCCAAACACTTTACGGAAGGGGACAATAACAGGGTGGAGCATGGGTCCCGTGTTACTCAGCAAGGTGGGATGTCTTCATAGGATCCAAGTAACATGCAGGGTCAGAGCTCCTTGATGGGTGAAAAATTTAGGGAGGGGGGGGGGAGTGGCACATGCCTACTCTTGGAAGTGTGTTGGCGAAGCACTACGACGAAGTGGGAAGCAGAGAAAGGCAGGGTGCAAAGAATAGCAGCTGTTAGTTATACATGTAGCCAATTTGGAATTATGTCTATTTATTGCTGGAATAATTAAACACACATATCCATCATGTAAACTGATGGGGGCCTGAAGAGCCGAACCTAGGTTGCCAACAGCGGTTTCTCTCATTCTCGGAAGATGTTGTAGCGCGGGGTTGAGGGTAACCCCAGGCTGTCGCTATTCAGACTTGTATGCAGAAGAAACGTGTAGTCGTGAAACGTTGATGGCTTAAGTCTGCGGCCAGGCAGAATGGCGTTTTGCTATGGGAGCTGTGCAAGTCAGTTAGAGATGGTGAAGTAGAAGGCTTCAGTATGGGTAGTATGTTGTTCTGCAACAGGAGTTGCACGAGTCAGTCCCAAATTGGGGACCGCTGGTCCTATTTATACTTTAAGCCCAAGGCTGGCATGCACAGGCAGAGAGAGAGACAGGTGTGGCGATCAAATGGTAGTGTGTGGGTGGGACGAATGTCTGGTGAACATCATCTATCAGCTTGTGGAGTGCAGGCTGTGAAATTCGGGGTGGTGGGATTACAGTGTGGTTATGTTTCTCCTGGGGGAGGGGGGGGGGGGGGCTTGGCCCCCATATTTGCTGTACATGGCACTGTCAAGGCACACGCTTACGTTGATTTTTTAACCACTTTTGTCTTTCCTACCATCAAAGACAAGTTCAGGGATGGCCTTTGTGTCTTTCAACATGTTCATACTGCAGGGTATGAGGGAGTGGTTTGAAGACAACAATGTCCCACTAACTGACTGGCCTGTGCAGAATCCTGATTTGAAACCAATAGAACCTTTCTGGGATATTTTTGAGATGCTGACTTTGTGCCAGACTACACAGACCCATATTGATACCTCTTCTCATTTTGGTGTTCCACGAGGAAAATGGGCTACCTTCCCCCAGGACACCTTCCGCCACATGATTGAAAGTATGCCTGCAAGAGTGCAGTGTTGTCATTAATGCTATGTGTGGGCCAGCACCGTATTGGCTGCCAACAGTTCCCAATGGAGGGCAGCCCAAACTTAGTGTATTTATGTGTATGTAAAGAAAGTGAATATTTTGTTATGGAATAAAATAGTCTACATCTGTAATCATTTTAATGCTAGTGTGGCAAAGTAAAATAGACATTGAGGTATTTGTAATAATTTGTAATTTGTAAATTGTAATAAATTTATAATATGCTTGATGCGAAAGGGTATATTTTGGCAATGATCAAAACCAGTTATAAAATGAATAAATATTTTTTATGTAACTTTACTCATTACTGCTGTGGAGATTATAAAGTTGTGCCAGAGGAAAAATGACAACTTCATGATTGTAATGAATGTCTCTCCTTCACTTATATAACAAATGAATACCTGTACTTTTTTGCTGTTCTCATTCTCCTTGCATAGGTCAGAAATGGAAGTTGGAAGTGTGGTACATGAGGATATATGCTACTTGTGTATTAGGATTGTGTCTTTGTTGATGAACTAGTTGAAAAAAATATCTCCAGAACCATTACATATTTTAATTAAAGCACTGTTCTAATTTGTAAAGCTCATTGAAAAATTTGTTATACAACCCATTTTTGTTTACAAATTTAATGAAGTTTTTCTTAAATTAGTAGACTGGAGCCTATTATTTTTTTGCATCGAACCAAACTTACAAAGTTATGAATTGATCAAATAATAACTAATTAAATCTCTGTAATTCAAGTTACAGCTTTCAAAGTATGCATGCCAGTTTTATTTTGAACTTTTTGAAGATACCATCTGGTTACTTTTTTTTTGTAAAAACATGAAATTCGTATTGAAGTTAATTCCTTTTAAACAAATATAAATTATCAATATGTATCTACAATCAAATTTGTGATTTCAAAATTGTTTACACAATATTAAAAATTTCCATGAAATAAGAAAAACTGAAAGTAGAAAGGTCAGAAAACTCAATTTTATGATTCATAAATAGTTTAAAAAACTTAATTGATGAGTTTGCTATTAAATGGAATATTGCAGTTGTCAGTTTATGCAGGAGAATTTTTCTTTTTAAAGTGCATTGGGAAATAGCAGTGTGGTCTTACATGTAAATTAAGGTTTTGGTAGAATTGTGGACTGGAAAGGATTAGTCCTGTCATTATATTTAATGTTGTGTATTTAATTTAATTATATTGAACAGTCTGTATCCCTTGTATGCCAAATAAATGTCGCTTTCAATGGCAACAACTTGGTTCTATGCAACTGTTTGCTGACACATTATTTGAATTACCAGCAGCTGCATTCCAAGCCTTGCCATGAAAACCTGAGTGTTGACTAGTCACATAAGGACCTTTCATCTTTCAACTTCAAGGACAGATTTGGGCACACACCACATATAAAGTGTTTCCTCGAAACTATTTATTTTTTATTTAGTGGGTGAGGTGCCTGTACTTTGAATCAATTATTTGGTGAGGATAATGGAGAGAAATGTCAGTTTTCAAGTTATTTGGTAGTCAGAACAAATACACTTCGTTCTGGCTAATTTGAAAACAATTTAACATAGTGTGTTTGGTATTCGTCCCATCCTTCTCCAGATTTGTAAAGCCTAATTCTGTGTCACTGTTGTATAAACTATTACACACACATTGTGCAGACAAACATACCCTCAGTAGTTGATACGGTATTCAGCTTTTTCACAGGAACTGGCTCTCAAGTAGGTGGATTCAAGACAATTATGGGGATGTCCATTCTTAGCACCATACAAAGGTGAAGTGTTGGCCGCAGGCTCTCTCAGTAATCCTGATACCACGGTGGTTGAGCGGTTAAACTGTTCGCCGTATACCAAGGCAAGCAGTGTTCATTCCCTTGCCAGGTCACTTCATGTTTTCGCAAGTGGGAATTGTGCTGGACGATGCCGCTAGTCGGTGGGTGTTCTCAGAGATCTCCTTTTTCCCCTGTATTTGCATTCCAGCAATGCTCCATTCTCACCTCATTTCATCCCCTTAATGGCTCTCAAGATTACGTTAAGAGCTGCCCTATCTTAACTCTGCTCAGTGATCCTAAAGTTTTGCTTGTATTTTAGTATAATATTTTACAATGTACAGAATTTACGCTATTTCTCTTACACAGACATGTAGCCAAAAATATTTTTTGCCCAAAACTTTGTTATGTAACACAGATTTTAACACAACTTTGAAGTTCTTATATATATATATATATATATATATATATATATATATATATATATATATTTGCTACCTGTCTGTGTAAGAGAAATAACGTAAATTCTGTACATTATAATATATAATGTGTGTGTGTGTGTGTGCACGTGCGTGTGTGTGTAATTTGAAAAATTAAGGTTTCTATTATAAGTAAATTTTATTTTCATAATTTATAAAACTTAACTTTTAAATGGTTTCTCATTACAGATTGATGAAGCAGCCGACATCATCCAGAAGTTGCATCTTATTGCACAGGAGCTACCATCTGGAAAGTAAGCTGAATTTGTAGTTTCAGGTGTAACTTTAAGATAATGTTCTCTGTGTTTTTGTTGTAAAATATATTTTTCTTTTGTTTCCACCAGGTTTGAGAAAGCGAAGAGAAAAATAGCCATGAAATATGACGAAATAGAACGTTCATTGATAGAGGAGTTTGTAAAGGCGCACCGCTCGGTTGACAAGAGTCGTATGAAGGAGATTGCAAGCATATTGTCACACTTCAAGGGCTACTCCCAGTGTGTGGATGCCTTCATTGAACAGAGCCAGATGGTATCCAACTCTTTTAATTTAAAACTTTTCTTTGAAAATTGATATCACATTCAAAATTTTAGTAGGTGAAAAAATCTGATTCTTTGAATTCTCAGTACTGTTAATTATCATGTGAAATATGTATAACACCAAGAATAGGCCAATCATATGTGTATTTATTAATTTTTATTCTTGTTAAGTCTAGCTTTTAGGATTGTAAGTAAAATGTATAAATTATACATTTTTTTTTTAAATAAGTAGGAATTAAAAAAAAAAAAACTATGCTATGAAATCAACTAGTAAAAAATTTGATTAAAGTCTAATTTGGTCCTCTATTGACTACTGGCCATCGTGTGTGAGTTCAAGCACTTTAGAATTACAGACACGTTCAGTGTTTACAGTAGACTGGGCCAAAATTTTTTTTTTGTTTCGCTATAACACTGAAAACTTTCCCCTATGGCAGATAAGTTAAATAAAAAAATTAATTAAAAATTGGTTAATATCTTCTGATTGCACATCTCCACCAAAGTCTACAAAAACTGATCCATTTCCACCACTTTTCGTAGTTAAGGAAAAATGTTAATTTTTTTTAAATTTGCTCTACCGTGGAAAATTTGCAGCTAGGGCAGTTAAGTTAAATAAAGAAAGAAATAAAAGATATCCTTTGGTCGCACATCTCTGAATTTTACAAAAACTTATCCATTTCAACTATATTTAAAACCGGGGGGGGGGGGGGGCAAGTTTGTTCGTAAGTTAAATACTATAGCTTGACACATGATGCCCTGTGGCTAACGAGGTACGTCATAGGCCAAGGTGCTTTTGGTGGGTGTTAGGTCAGACGTATCCGGAGGGTGAAACTTACAACTCTAGTCCTAGTGTGGTACTGGGGCACGTCCAGTTTATAACGCTGATCGGGTGGCTTTGTGGTAAGGCACTCTTGTAGGGTTACCTGGGCGACACGTAACCTGTGGAGCCTGTCGGACCTGTGGTGGCTCAGTTGTGGTTGCCCTAGGTTGTTCGTTTGATCTGGCAGTGTAAGTGTGCAGGCTCTCGCGAGTGTCGGCTATTGCTGGAGTTGGTTCGACAATCTGGATTCCCCAAAAGCATGGATTAGTGATCCAGAGGGATTAGTCCGGGCCACTCAGGTATGCAGCGTACATGGGGTTTGTATCTCCGGGTAGCTTGGCAGGTGGTGTGACGAGTTCTGCTGTTCTAGATGTGCAAGTGCAGCGTGGAAGGATCTAAGCTCCGGTTGGTGCTGAGAGGCAGCGGCTTCCCTTTTAATCCGTTCACGAATACCACTTCGACAGGAGTAGGGTATGAAGACAGAATCACTACTATCAAAACCTGCGGAAGTGGAGCAGGTGACGTGTGGTCCTCTACAGGTGTGCAACCATGTACCGTGTCTGCCAACCAGTATGGTATCCATATCAAAGTATCCGGCACAAGTAGCGTTGTGGATACTGAGAGTCAGGTCTCACTGGCGGACAGTCCCAATACGTCGGTGAGTGCCTCCGGAGGCTGTTTCTCCTCAGACCCGGAGAAGTACCCCTTCCTGCGCAAGCAGCATGGTGCGACGGGCAATCCCTAAGCTGACTAGCTAACTCCAAGAGCCAGAATACCTAGTGTCGGGGCTCTACCATTCTGTAGACCACAGTGCACAGAAAGGGTGACTGTCCAGAATGCTTGTGGATTCTCTCCTGGTGTGTGGCGGTTCAAGCAAATCTCCCAGTCACCTGCTGTCCCTCTTGATGGGCCTGATGTCTATAGGGCGAGGTTCTAAGACTATGGGAAAGACGCCCTCAAGTAGATTAAAACTTGTTTATTCTGCTTAGGGAAATAAACAATGTGGTATCGCACTACCTTAATATCAACAGGAGCTTAACGGAAGCTGCTACACACTGACAGGTGAAGGCAACCTGTTCCTAGGCTAATGGGGTAAGTAGATGAAGTGCTTTTAAAATATCTGAATTTGTCTACGCCACTATGTTTGTCCTGAAGGGGCCAGAAGTGTGTCTGTGTTTGACGATGTAGACAGCAGTAGGAGTCTTTGACACCGGGGTGTGGTGAAGACACACGAGGTATTGGTAAGAATCTTGTGCAACATAAGTGCGGTGAAGAAAAGGTGGGTAGGAGTTGATCTTAGGCATGGAAGTATAGTGAAGACTAGGGAGCTGATAATTCCTTCGGCACGAGCATGCAGTGAAGGAACAGAATAGACTGATGTTCCAAGGGCTGGGCCCCGGTATTTATAATCTTCGTGGGCTCTGCCTTGGTAGGTAGTGGACATCTCTGGCCGGCGCTGGATCCAAGTTGCTTGCGGCGATCGTACTAGTGCAGGCAGGCATGGTTACAAGGGGAAAGGGAGACATGGGGGTCATGACCCGCCCAACACCTTAGATGATTTTTTTTTGTCACTGAAAAACGTTTGTGAATTTGCCATTAAGTTGATTGCATTGTAACGTTTCTTGAACAGTTATTAGTAATGAAGCATTAACTATGTTTATTTGAGAGCACTCTCTTAATATTTTATCACTCTTGTTTGTTAACATGACAATGGTGAATGCCACCAGCACAGGGCGGAAGAACGAACTACTATGCTACGCTACTTTCTGCATAAATCATTATGGTTAAAACTCGTTGAGAGAGACAAATTTTTATTTAGCCTACATATTTGTTTTATTTTGTGTTTTCTAATTGCTTATTAGAAATTTATGCTAAGGTAAGTTAATCTTTGTGCATTTAATTTGACGCATGCCGCTCAACCTACTAATTAACGATTATGACTCACGGCTAATAGTTCCTACTTCCACTGCTACAGAAGGAGACGTAGACTTTTCTATGTGAATTCTCAGCTGCCTACTCTTCCAGACAACAGAATCTTATGAGTGGATTCTCTTCATGTGAACATTACACAACCTGGCAGGCACCCCCCCCCCCCCCCCCCCCCCTCCATCATCATGTTAAGAGCTTACAAGCTGCCCACATCTGGGCAAGGCTGAGTGCCACGGACCAGGCACGAAGCAGAAATGCTGGCCAGAGTTTTTCAACCTGCATGCCAACCAGGGTAGGAGATTCACCCTCCCCACAGCTCGCACTGAGAGCCTACCAGTTTCACCTATATAAGTCCGGACGCTGCCGGGCTCAGGAGTTATTCTTTGGCAAACTCTCTCGTGACATCCCAGAGCACTAATTCAGTGCTGGGACCTCCGGGAACTTAGCGAGCTTTGAGTACTCCTCCAATGGCTACTCACCACGCGTCAATATCCATCGAACACGTACACACATATCTAACTTCACTTTGTCTCCTCCAGACACCCTTTTCTTAGCCAGTTTAATTTTAAATAATTTTGCATTCGTATAGAACCACTTACTCCCCTTTTTATTACAATCGGGTCACCTATATCTGGAACCGCAGTTACCTTCAGCTCTCCATGGTTTGATAGGAGGTAGCACAGGTTACGTGTTCATTGCATCTCCAATAAACACCCATTGTTCACTACCCTTCTGCTTTTCATTTACAGGGTACTTGTCTGTGCGACAGTCAAGGACGGAATACGATGTGCACCGCCAACAAGAACTCAGAGTATTGTCATTCACATTAGACTGCTACCTGTTTCTTCCCAACCCCCGAGCACTAAGTCAATGCTGGGGGGAGAAAACAGCGACACCCCAACCACTAGATACACCTTCGTGCAGGGAGGGACTACAAGCTCAGGTTATCTCTCACTCAGAGCACTAAGTTAGTGCTGAAGTGACCTTAGCCTGGGGGTTTTCGCCCAACCCGGTGCGAATGCACAATCAGTAGAGGCGTGGTGGCCCACACGGCTCCACGTCCCTGATCAACCCGCATGCATGGGAGATCAGTGGGCGAGCTCGTGCCGGCAAGTCACTATTGGGTTACACTTTAATTACCGTTCCTGTTTAAGAGCACTGTGTAGACTTTCAGACCGTTGTTCCCTATGCCTTACAAGGTAAGGAGTGGCAAGAGGCGTAGAAAGCGATACCTAGCTCACGCTGCTATCAAACCGTGGGTAGTATTACCTCATCCTACGCAGGATAGGCAGGCGGAATGGGACCACGCCGTCCAACTTAGACGCCAAGCAGGAGCGGCTGCTTCGGTAACTGTAATCTTGATGTCACCTTGCATTCACATTCACCCATTGTGCCACCCGGTGGTAAGAGGGTTGCTAAACCGAACAGAGACAAGATACTGCCTGGGCAAACCCAAACTTCTGGAGCCCCTGGAAGCCTACGACTGGAATCGCCGCTTCGGAGTAGACTGAGCTCGCCACTATTTGGTGAAACCCTCATCAACCGCAACATCCAAGATGACGGAATAAGTAGGCAATAGCTAACACCTCTCACCTCGTACTGTAGAACCAGTGTAAACCATCCCGCATTTGGTCTATTGGAAAAATTTTCGACATACGTGACAGACTTAACCAGCATGTGTCAAATTTTCTTAGTTACATGCAAATTCATCGTTTCTCGTTACTATAGAACATGTTGATCAAGTGTAAAATACAAGGAAATGAAACATACCTCTAGCAGTATCTAGCGTGCGACAGCAGTACTACTATGCTTACAGTGACTTAAAAATTTCATAGGTAGTGCTGGCATTACTATTGGCCATGTTATTTTTAATATGTAACTGTTAAATGGAACTTTGGTAACTGTAATGTAACCGTTAAAATACTTTAACTGTTAAAATTAACGGGTAAATTAAATCTCTCATTTCTAGACGCAACTCACATTTGCATTAGAATAGTTTGACGCATGCCGCTTATACCACTTACCATAAATGATTACGACTCATCTCATTGCAACCCTAGTGTACTACTTAATACACGTGTGAGATTTAAACGCCGCGCCATTTTGTACACGGAAGTACCGGTCTGCCACAATCCTGGAGGGCGGCCGGATACGTGGATACGAGGGGTTGCGAAAGACAGTGGCGCATCGCCCCCACCCCCCCCTCTTTTCATGCTCTGATAGCCTACAAGCCCTTCCAGAGGCTATTGCCAACGACTTAACATTCTTCAGCAGCCACCAGAGGCTGCCACCATTGACGTCGCCGTTAGAGCTCTGCAGCCCCGCTACCGGACACTCCAGCAACGCCAATAGCTACCAAAAGCTTTCCGTGACACTATACATTCCACACATGATTCTTCTGTATGTGTCACCATGTTTAATAAGTCTTTAATAAATACTGCTTTGTTTCTCTTACCCTCAAGTCTCATTCATAGGGTAATCTATCGCCAATTACTGGAAGAACCTCGAACTGAGCACCGCTGATCAGCACCAGGAAAGTATTCTTATTTCCGCAATTACCTACAACTGGAGACTCGCCCTCAGGCGGGTGCTAGTTGAAAACAACACCTATTAGACGGCCAGCTATTCTATTCCTGCCAAGTATACAGGTACTGGAGGAATAGAATAGACGAGCCACGACCACTAGCAACACTTCTCAATCAAGGAGAGACGGTACATCTGAGTTGTATCTCTGCCAGAGCACCTGGGTGCTGAGGTGCTACGGCCTGGCCTTGGTTGGGATTGCACACCCAGTGATAGTCTTGGCAACCCACACGGCTCCAACGCTTCTGATCAGCCCGTAACTGTGGGGGATCTTCTGAAGCACCGGAGCTCGCGTTGGCAAGACTGTTGCCAGGCAACACTAGGTTAAAGATATCCACGTCCGTGGTGCTTATTTCGAATTTTCCATAATTATGCCCACTCTATGCCATTCAAGGTGATACGCTGCGCCAGGAGAGAGGAGCAAAGAGTTGCGTGTCTTGCTGCCAGACAACTGGCTGGTCTAACCCCGCTTACGGCTAGCAGATGAGCCGAATGAGATTGTGCCGCCTTACTTGGATCACTGGCACCATCTACGACGATTGCTGTCAACCCAGCTATTTTCCCGTCAGCACTGCTACACACACACCCGACCTGTCATCCAGCTGTAAGTAACCTTAAATGAAACCAGTACGCACAACCGACCTAAGTGCAACCAAAGCCACACGACCATGATCCAGCTTTAACTACCTGGACACGTGTCAAGTGATTTTATGGCTCCCAACGTGGGCCGTCAGCTTATTGACTGCGCAGTAAGAGGTTGAACGAGGTCACCCGTCCCCGAGATCCGAGAGTCTACCTGTATAACCCATCGGACTTCGGGAAGTCCATTAATAATCCCGTTTCGCCCAAGAAACTATAGCCATGTCGAATCCAGAGATCAATGCAGCGTCAGTCATTTCTAATGACTCTGATTCGGACACTCAAAATTCCAAAGTTTAGCCACACTGAATGTCAAGGTGTAGACGCACACCGAATTGACTGCACGTATTGCCTGAAGTCGTTCCATCACCTCTGCCTAGGTTGGCCAGACGAGGCATGAGATACCGTCGGTCTCGAATACCGTTGCAAAGACTGTCGGCAGCAACCCACAAACTTTTGTAGCAACATGACTTGCTCCGGCCTAGGCATTAACCGTGTTAGATGCACATGTCGCGAACCCTTCCATAACCTGTGTATAGGATGGCCCGACAAGCGCATCACTATGCCAAGTATGGCATACCAATGTGGGAAATGTAGGAAGAAACACGTCTCCTACTCCTAACGATCAAGGCTGTCCCGGATCTATATTTTGCCTGGGACATCACTCTGCCACCGGACGGGATGACGACATCCAGGTAACGGACTTCGCCGGTTGGCCGCACGAATACCCGGTAGCATTTACCAACAAGTGCGAAAAGGAGTTCCGGGACACCTATTTGCCTCCGAGACAATGGGTGGACAGGGTCCAACTACACCTGAAAGGTGTAACACTAACCTGGTGGGAAAAATACGTAGATTTCCTTACGGACTGGATAAAGTTCTGCAATCGCATCACATCAGAATTCACTGGTGAAGAAATACTGATCTGTATAGCCGCCAAATTTTATAGCGAGGCCCAGTATGTAGATGAGGAGGCAGAACTATTCATAAGACAAAAGGTGCGCATTTACCAATGCCTTTTCTCGACAGTGACAAATGAAGAAAATTGCGTACGCTCCGTAGCTCGAATGCTATTACCGAAGCTGTGTTATTTTCTGCAAGCCCCGAAGCCGCAGTGAATAGAAGAGCTTATTGAATGCGCTCGTGAAATAGAGTGCAATTATGAAGAGCAGGCCACACTAGACCGTAAGCAGGTAAACAAGGGGATGGAGGGGAGAACACTGACTGGCCATGCGCCCACCCCTATACCGCCTGAAACTCCGACCTTGACTTCCCCTCCATGCTACCAGATGCCGCCAAAGTGTTGGTACTGCGCAGGCCGACATCTCCATAAAGATTGCCTGGCGCATAGAGAGAGAGAGCGCGCACCTAGAACTGGAACACGAAGCTATGTTCACTCTCCAGAAATTTACAAGAGAGCTGGATTCTGCTGAACGGCCCTGTGTAGAGGTCTGCGTAAACCAGGAAAATACTATGGCGATGCTAGACACGGCCGCCACGGGTAACTTTATAAAACGACTTACTCGCGCCCCGCCAATGAGCCTGACTGACCCCTGTCAAAAGTAAAGTCAGGCTAGAGCAACCAAATCTTCTCCTTCAGGTAGAAGGGTGAATAACGTTACCAATTGGGGTACATCGCCATACATCCCAAGTTAACTTCCTAGTTACTCCCTATATCGCGGAATTGATAATTTTGGTACAAACCATGGCTGCTCCAGCAGAAGTGCGTCCTCGACTATGGACAACGCCATATGCAACTGGGGAGGACGGAGGAACCCTGATTAACTGGGAAGGTAGCCAGCTGAATGCTACCCTTCCCAGTACCCCGATCTGCCTCCAACAGTTGCAGGTAGACATGGATCAGCCGGCCCTAACTTTCCCGATGAAGACCAGAAGCCAGGACCGACGAGCGCGGTCTCAGTTCAGAGAAGCCTCAGACCATGAGCTTTCAAGGCCCACGACTTTAGGACGAGACTCAACACCCAGGAGGGTAACTGCAGAACTACTGAAGAGGACTGAGGCGAGACCCATCGATGCTGTACTGTCACCCAGCTACGTGGTACCAAAGAAACCAGACATAGAAACACGATGAGGCGCAGTTAGCGTCAGATCCCCGCCCTCGACGCCGACCAGCTATGGCCACCGATTCACCGTCAGCCCTCACCGGGCCACCCTTAGCTACACAGAAGAATCTTGGCGAAATCCCCGAGACAGGGAATACAGCCAGACATTCTTAAAATCAAGTTTGATTAGACAAGGGATCCGAAACACCTTCGGTGAGGAAGATAGAACCACCCAGGACATCTACCTTCGCACCTAGTATAACTCCCCAGCTCGAGATCAAGGCCATTCCACCTTCTACGAAGGCAATCTCGAGCTCCGACAGGGAAGTCCCTATCGACGCCACTAGACCACCGGACAACGAACTCAAGAGCTCGCAACCAATCGGGGCCGTTGAGGATGAGAGACTCAATCTGTCTCTCACTCAATCGGCCACCAATATAGAAGGCACTGAGACCGTTGATGCCTCTGACATTCAAATACATGGTGCAAGTCCCACATTTGAGGTTGAGGTCCCTCTCCCTCACATTGCCTCGCCACAGGCTGGATGCCAAGACTATCAACGCCTCCTACTACCCGGCCCTACGACGAGATGCACCATCCGCAGTCGAGGCTGAGCACAGGGTCCCGCAGCTCCCTCCTGCGGCAACCGAAGGCATCAAGAACGTTGGTGCCTCCCCCTACACAACAGCTGGTGCAACACCTACAGCCGAGGTAGAGACTCCTGTCCCTTGCGCTGCCTCGCTCGAGGACCTGGACATTGAGACCGTCAACGTCTCCAACTACCCGGCCCCACAGCAAGATGCACCACCCGTAGCTATGGTTGAGCGCGGTGACCTGCAGCATCCTGGTTCTACTACGACAGGCGCCAAGACCATCGACCTCTCCCACTGCCCCTTCCACTACCCCTCAGCCGGAGTAACGCCCGCAGTGGAGGTCGAGGTCCCTCTCCTTCCCACTGCCTCGTCGTGGGACCTGGACGTCAAGAACATTGATGCCTCCAACTACCCGGCCCCACAATGAGATGCTCACATTGGCAAAGTGGAGAGCAGTCTCCCACTGCAACTCCCTTGCGCTACAACAGCAGGGAAACGTCCTACGGGTAGGAACCCGTGCAGTCTGGGTGGAGGACCTGGGATCACTCCCCCGCACTGCCACTGCATCCCTAATAGTGGTGCCTTCACTCTCTATTCTGGCTGAAGCAGACGTCACGACGCCACGTGCAGAGCCTCGACGCCTGATGCCACCTCGTGCCGCCAAGGCCGACTCTACGCCTAGCCGGTATCGAGAGTTACCGTGGCGACCCACGTCGAGGTACACGTGGCCGTACCCACTACATGCCAAGCTACGCCCAAGAGGAAGGCCAGTTAAACCCGCACTCACGGAAAACAAGTAAGTAAAAGTGCAATAAAAATAGTGTACACGCGCAGTCGTAAACTACTACGTAACACAGAACAGGACTCATTACAGATCTTGTGTTAATTTAAACTAGCCGCCAGTCACAGATGGTGAAACCGAAGAACATTCACAAATTAGGCTAGATTAAATAAAGTGTGTATCAGCGTAAATGCCTACCAAGCTGTCAGTAAGCAGGGAAAGCAAATGAGCCAGTGAGGGAGAATAAATAAATAGTTATTCTACACTTGACTAGGTGTGAACAGGACTTGTAAAACAGCAATAATTACGCTGTCAGTGATAAAAACAGAACAGTGCAAATAGACGTTTTTCTCCTCGCCAGTGATAAAGGCTCCAAATAATTAGTGGCCGACAGCTCACGTAATTGCGTAGAATTACTTAGAGATGCTCACCACAGTGCCGGAAATGTCTACAAATTGTATCACGTAATGACACCACAGTGTGCGTGATAAGAGAAGACAGACACTTCCATAATTAACACATTAGATTTAGCCTTCGTTCACAGGACTCCTAGTTAATTTGGGATTTTTTTATAATAATTGATGTGTAGGTACACCACTAAATGATTTTATACGTTTTCAAGGGTTACGTGAAGATGCAACTACAAGAAGAATACCGTTTTGCAGGACTGTATCCTTCACCATGTACCTAAATTTTCTTATCCACTGCTAGTGTTTGTGTATGTTTGCAATACCTGTGCACCACCAAAGAGTCGAACTTGAACTCTGAGCCACAGAGCTCCCAAGTATTCACTATGGTGATACCCAGTGCCAGGTATATTAAATTCATTTTATCAAAGTGTTTTATATATGTATGTAGAGTGACCCGTGCGCCAATTACCGCAAATTCATACATGTTAAAGTGTACTCGCATTGTGTCGTCTAGCCTGCTAACCCAGGTGCTGGAAGGCCTGATGTTGGCGAACTTAACCTGTCACACATAACTGTTCAGCTTGCTATAAGACCCACAGGTTGCTGCCGAAAGATTTTCCTTTTCTTTCATAACTCTACAGCAAGCTCCAGGATAGTTAAAGACGTTTTTCCCCGCCTTCTGCGTGTAAGGCTTGATCACACTTTAATATTATCCCTCATTTAAAGCATGTCGTTTTTAGTGTTTTCTCTTCTGGTTTTTACGTGTATAATTCTTTTGTAAATAACCATAACAATATGTTGATTTTTGTGGCGCCATGCAATAATTGAAGTAGGTTGTTGGGACACCTGTTACACTGGGTCACTCCTGACACTAATCCTCACCACAGGGGGGAACACCTCTTAGCACCATGCTGCGCTTCGCTTCGCCATGGCAAGGGGAAGAGAGAGGGAGCCCGCCCAAAGAAAGAGGGAGAACTACCACCCGGGGTGCCACACGCCTGGCATTTTCCTGCCGTCCTGAAGCACAGAGCAAAGTTACAGTGGTCAAGCAGCCCGACACTAAGGGTCCCGCGTACCTTACTCCAAATTTTTTTTTTCTTCTGCACTTACTCATGCCTAGAACTTAAAGATGAGGGGACCTACTGCTTTCTCCGCCAAACCATCACGATGAGTCTTCATCGCAACGAAGGGGTGGGCGAATTGACGCATGCCGCGTAGACCAATTACCATAAACGATTACGATTCATCTCACTGCAACCTTAGTGTACTACTTTTACACTCGTGAGATTTAAACCAAGCACCGTTTTGTACCCAGAAGTACCGGTCTGCCACAATCTTGGAGGGCAGCCGGACATGTGGATACGAGGGGTTGCAAAAGACAGTAACGCGTCACCCTCCCCCCTCCCTCCCTCACTCTGAGAGCTACAAGTCATCAGCAGCCTCGAGCCATGCACGAGCGCCACTAAGGATACGTGAAGGCCGAGAGATGATCAGAGGGTGCTACCTCCACCCTGGCCTTGCACCTGAGGGACGTCACACGCCCTCCCCCGTGGCCGTCACAACACGCGCTGCCTCGCTATATAAGGCAGTGTGTGGCGGTACTTGCGAGTCTTCTCCGAGCACCTGGGTGCTGGAGTCTAGACTACTATGAGCCCTTCAACAGCCCTTCCAGAGGCTGTCGCCAATGACTTAACATTCTTCAGTAGCCACCAGAGGCTGCCACCATTGACGTCGCCGTTAGAGTTCTGCAGCCCCACTACCGGACACTCCAGCAACACCAATAGTTACCAGATGCTTTCCGTAACACTATACATTCCGCACATAATTCTTCTTTGTCTACTACAGACACCCCCTATTTAGAGTTAAGTTTGTATTTAAGTAATTTTCGTCAGTGTTCACGTAACTTAGCCACTTAGCTTAGGACCAGGTCACCTACACTTGGATACCATAGGATTACTTCCAACCACCGGTCTGCCTGGCAGGAGAGCACATGTCACCATGTTTAGTCTTTAATAAACACTGCTTTGTTTCTCTTACCCTCGAGTCTCATTCATAGGGTAATCTGTCACCATTTATGGGAGAACCTCGAACTGAGCACCGCTGACCGGCACCATTAAAGTATTCTTATTTCCGCAATTACCTACAAGTGGAGACTCCCCCTCAGATGGGTCCAAGTTGAAAACAACACCTATTAGATGGCCAGCTATTCTATACCTGCCAAGTGTACAGGTACTGGAGGAATAGAATAGACGAGCCACGACTACTAGCAACACTTCTCAATCAAGGAGAGATGGTACATCTGAGTTGTATCCCTACCGGAGCACCTGGGTGCTGGCGGGTGTATTTGCTGAGGTGCTACGGCCTAGCCTTGGTTGGGATCTCACACCCAGTGATAGTCTTGGCAACCCACGTGGCTCCAACGCATCTGATCAGCCCGCAACTGTGGGGTATCTTGTGAATCACTGGATCTTGCGTTGGCAAGACTGTTGCCAGGCAACACTAAGTTAGGGATATCCACGTCTGTGGTGCTTATTTCGAGTTCTCCATAATTACGCCCACTCTATGCCATTCAAGGTGAGACACGGCACCAGGAGAGAGGAGCAAAGAGTTGCGTGCCTTGCTGCCAGACAACTGGCTGGTCTAATCCCGCTTACAGCTAGCCAACGAGCTGAACGTGATTGTGCCGTCTTACTTGGATCACTGGCACCACCTACAATGATTGCCGTCAACCCAGCTATTTTCCCGTCAGCACCGCTACATGTACACCTGACCTGTTATCCAGCCGTAATTAAGCCTAAACTAAATCTGCACGCACAACAGACCTAAGTGTAAACAAAGCCACACGACCGTGATCCAACCTTAACTACCCGGACACGCGTCAAGTTGTTACTGAAGTTAACGACCACCGCTGAAATTATCCATGCACATATTGGTAACACTACGGACAGTCATCAGGTAGCTGATTTGATTGTATTAGTCGTGTTGTGTTTACATTTACAGACGTAACTACAGTACTGTTCACATGCCTGTACTTTGTGAAATTGTGACTCTGATTAGTTTAGGATGAAGAGGCGTAGAATTAATGATTTTTTCAAACCGAAAACAATGGAAACGTGGTGATGATAGTGCGAATGTCAACACCTCTTCTGCAGGTGTCAGTGAGTATCTACAGGACACAATTCAAGTAAGCATAACGTCACTAGAACTTTTTCAGTTCTCCCAAAGTCAGTCTCATGTCTAGTGACTTAGGATTTTATGTTGGGATGACTAGTGTAAGCGATTACTCCAAAGTAATGTTACTTGAGAAACCATGGAGTTCTTCTGCAAATTACCAATTCCCCTATAATAAAGTAGTGAATATGGGAAAGCCTACTAAAAAATATGCCCAGAGATCTCACTTAGAAAAATTTCACTGGCTTGTTCTTTCAGATAAAGACAAAAGGGCTATACTGTAAATATTGTGTACTTTTTACAACTGGTTCAGGATGTGGTTATCAAAAAAACACTCCATTGAGAAAACTTATAAAAGAACCATTGAGAAAGTTTGACAATCTTTTAGGTGAAAAGGGCAATTTGGTTGTACATGAAAAAAACCAATACCATATCAATGCTTTTGATGCTGGGAAAAAGTTTCTCTTCCTGCCTTAGAAATAGCAAATGAGATTCATTCGCAGCGCATGGTAAAAGTAGAGGAAAATACGCAGCGCTTGATTCCTATTGTAAAAACATTTAATTTATGTGGTAAGCAAAACATTCCTTTAAGAGGTCACAGGGATAAGACCATTGACAATCCTCTAAATGGAGATTAAAAACACAGTATAGTAAACAATGATGGAAATTTCAGACAGTTGCTTCGGTTTAGGATGGATGCTGGTGACAATCTGCACAGACACGTGGAGAGTGCTCCATCCAATGCTTCATGTATCAGCAAGCACACTCAAAGTGAACTTATTATTTGTTGTAAGGAAGAGATTCAAAGTACTATCTTAAGATGGGTTGAAGAAGCACAGTTTTTCTCTTTAATATTTGACAAGACAACAGACATTTCTAGTATTTGTCAATTGAGTATATCTTTTCGATACCTTCATGAACGTGTCCTGAGAGATTTCATTACATTTATTAATGCCTGCAATATGATTTGAGAGGAAGATATTAAATCAGGAGGAGAACGTCGCTTGAGTGGAGTTGCTGTAGACTATATTGTAGACTATATTGTCGAGAACTTTATTTAGACTTAAGTTTTGTGTAGGTTTTGTGGTCGACAGTTGCTCAGTAATAGCATCTGAAACAAAAGGTGCCATTCAAGAACTAAAGAAAATAGCCCCACACGCTTAGCACTGTCCGTGCAACAATCATATTTTGAATAATTCGGTGGCAAACTATGAAAAATAGTTTCATGCAAAAACGCCTCTGGAACTATGAAGATAATAGTATCTTTTGCTAACGCCTTTCCAAAGAGACATGATGTTTTTAAGAAGGAAATGGGAGTTTCTGTTTAAGGTATTTGCGAAACCCGTTGGGTCGAAAGGCACGAGGGGGCACCTTCAGTTTCAAGAGGGATTGATTATTAAGATTAACAATGCTCTAGCAGAAATTTCTACGTGGCAGGACAGAAAGACTTCATCTGATGCATTTTCTCTTATGTAAGCTATCCGAAGCCCAGAATTTCTCCTCTCAGTTGTGTCTCTTATTGATATTTTATGAGTAACTATATCACTTTGTCGCCTCCTTCAAACACCGACACTTGATTTAAAAAAGACTACTAATGCAATAGAAGACACGAAAAGCTTACTTGAAGAAAAGCGAGAAAAGGCTGAATCCATCTTTAATGGCCTCTATTATGAAGTACGGGAAATAGCTGAAAAGGTAGATACTGATTTAAAGATACCACTACTTGTTTCCCTTCAAACCAGCAGTCAAAACCACCTGCTGAGTCGTGTGAGGAATACTTCCGAAGAGCTGTTTATAAACCACTTGCCCAAAACTGAAATAAAATCAGAAGATGAAGCCACTATAAAGGAAATTGTAAATATTTACCAGGATTTTATTGGACAGTCTGCTTCTTTTATAACTATAAAGCAAGAGTTCTCATTGTGGGTTCAAAAGTGGAATCGTGTCATGAAGAACAAAGAAATACGTCCAGATTCCATTTTAGAAACATTGGAAAACTACGACATTGACATATATCCCACCATCCACGAACTTCTGTGGATTCTGGCTACACTTTCAGGCAGTGCAGCGACCGCGGAGCACAGTTTTTCTACCCTGTGTTGGCTGAAGCCTTGGCTTCGGGCTAATATCTGTGAAGGAAGACTCACTGGGCTTGCTCTTGTGTCAGTCTATCAAGAAATTCCACTAGACCCAGAAGCCATTATTCTTAGATTCGCTAAGACAAAGAGGCGCCAAGAATTTATATTGTAAATATTTATCCTTGCTGAGTTTATACTGCTTGTTTTGTTCCTTATTTCTGTTGGTTTTCTCTAAATACAGAGAACAACACTCACCCCTAAGAGGAAGAAAAGGGATAAAATGTATTTTCATGTTCTCCTAAATAGTCTCTTAAAGGCAAAAAGGAAGGAAAGGGAATGAATAAGAAAAAAAAACTTGTGCAGTTATTTGTTCACTAAACAAAATTTTCTTCATCCCACACGTGTAAAATGTAAACATGTAACTCGCCCATAGATGTCGTTTATGAGGAAATAATTTCTGTACTGTACAAGAGGAAGATATCGTACGTAGTTTGCATGTCCACTGTTGCTCTACAAGTGCACATTTATTAAGATGCCATTTTGTGTAACATGTTGCTGTGGTCTTGCTTTCTCAAGTCATGTTACCATCTGTGGAATAGTAATTGCATGATGTATATTCGTAAACATTGCAACATGACACAAATTTGTTGTCACAAATGTTTTGTAGGGGGGAAATTAGGTTGGAATTGATTATGTTTGTAAGGAATTGTGACTTAACAATATTTACAGGAATACAAAAATTCAGTGCGGCCTATACTTGAAATTTTCACTATTCCTAATTTTTCATCAAAAACTTCTGGTGCTGCTTATACATGCATGTGGTCTATACACACCAAAATACTGTATGTTGTTATGTTATAGGAGGTTTGGTTATGAACAATTCTCAACCAAAAGTAAAGAGGACAGGCTTGTCGCATGTTGTTGTTGTTATCGTGACTTAAGAATTATCACATGAATTGTGAATTGTAAATCCAGAAGACTTAGTTGTAAGCTCTGCAGTTACTGCACAATTCTTAATTATTAATTTTTCTATTGTAAACCCAGCCTTAGTTTCAGTTTGTGCTGTTACCAGTGAAACTCTGTATCAGTTCAGCGGTTTTTTACCTGAACCCCATTGTCTGGCTGTCTGCCTCATCTCAGCACAAGATGTTCAGATCAGGGTGCTACTAATATGAAGCCTACTAAAGATAGGCATTATTTGGTACATGAGTTATTCAACATCTCCAAAATCACTCACTGCTCATGTCTTCTGAACTGAGCAGTGAGGTGTGTGCCATGTTCAAGGGAGGAGAGAGGAAGGCTGCAGCCATTGAGGTTGCCTAAGCTAGGTTTGCTTGGGTAGAAAGAGCAAACATTCATGTTGTCTGTTTCCATCTCTGCAATCTCATCCAAGCAGAGAGAAACTTAAATATCCGGGTACTTTCTTGATAAGTTGCACTTTTGCTGTGCTCAGACTAGAACAGAAAAATCCAAAAAAGAGTATGTATGTATGTCTCCACTTGGAACACTATTCTAAATAACTTCAATGAAGCTTATTGCTTACACCTTTGGGCCACGCTCACTTATTTCCAGACACTGTCTTGTAGAAGCATGGAAGCCTTCGGATTACACATGCTCATACATGCTCATTACCACCATACAAGTGAGCACTCTCAAAGGTAGGATCTTATTCCCACTTGCTGGTCAAGTTTTAGCACCATGTTAATACAGACCTACAAAAAATCTATCGGCTTCCCTTATAGGCCCAGGAAACTAGCAAAGTAACTGAGTTATGAGTCACTGCCACCAGCCAGTGGTAGGTTTGACCCACTAACCCACTGATAGCATAGTGTGACCAGAAAGTACAGCTTTCTCATTCCTTTGGGTTATTGGAGTGTGGGTGTCAGACACACAAATTCAGTACAATTCTTCGAGTTCTGTAAAAATTATAATAAGAAAAAATACCCCATTGTGAAAAATGTACGCATTGTGACATGATGAAGGTACTTATAATAAGGCATTATTTTATTGAATCTCATGTACAGAAACAGTATGTAAAAGCAGTGTTTTTGTAGAATTATATTTTTAGTTTGTGTTGGTTTCATTGTTTGCAGGGAGCATTCACAGGGAAAGATGTGTTTAAGGATGTGATTCCCTTGTGTCAGAAGAACTTTGCTGTAATGAAGGAAGTGTTCAGAAACCCTGAGCAAGTGATGGCTAAGTATGTCCTGAACATCTACCACTTGAAACTGCAGGCTAGTAGATTTCATTTGTTTTTAACTATTTTTTATCTTGTGTTTTCAACTTGAATATATGACGTGGTTTGCAGCTGTCCAGTGGTCTGGAAAAGCAGAGATTGTGTAGAATTTGACATGCTGTGGGAAAAGTCTGGGAAATGTACAGTAATTTTTATGAACCACAAGAATTTTTTCTGTATAATAAAATGTGCATTAATTTTAGAAACTTCACCAAAGGAACTTAATGGTAAAGAATGTGCATTGCCTTTAAAAGTTGGAATGTAATGGCATTATAATGCCATCAAGCTCGCGGTGAGGATATGTGCGTGAGCTAGGGTGTGCGAATATTTGAAAATTTGAATAGTTGCAAATAGTAATTTACAAATTATTCACATTCAGACTTTGAATATCTTATGCTAAAATGGTTCAAATAATTTACATTACCTTTTCAAGTGGTTTTAGAGCTGTGCCAACTTGAATCTGCCTCTGCCAAATTTGCAGATGTTGAAAGTTTTCTCGTGTAACGAAAAGCTTCAGCAGAAAAATACTCAACTTCCACTGTTTTTCAAACAATTTTTATAGTGTTGGTCCCTGCTGAAATAAAAATCTACCAGTTTGACATCAGAGCGAAAGTAGCTAGGGGAAGGAGCGTTTGTTTTCAGGCTGCTTGTCCATTCTCGTTCTTTCTCTCTTTCTCGCGTTTGGCTAGTAAGACATCATGCCGGGCGTCACAGCTGGGTGTGGAAACCGTTGGGTGCCTACATATTGGGCACATGACGTGCTGGGACATCACTTTGCATGCGTGCACACACACACACCTGCACAGTCCTGCGCACACGCAGAAAGGTTGCTTAAGTGGAGGGCAACCGACCATAAGATAACACCAACACAAGTAGATTTTCTGTCTCCAAAAATTCTTGTTACTTTTTCGTTCTAATCTGAACATAGTTATTTTGTCTTTATGCTATTATTTTCTGTGACATTTTGCACCCACCCACACTAGCAAACCAGGTGTCATAAAGTCTCGATGATCAAGTCTGTATGCATTGCGTGTCAATATGCATCAGCTATTTTTTTAATTTTGGTCCCTTTGAAAAATGATCTATACAGATTACAGTGTATTTCAGTTTGACTTAGGTTTTTATTAAAAAATTCTTTATTACATTTTTCAGTTATAAAAAGCTTTCCCACACATTATCATGATTATAAAGTACTCTCCATATGTAAATTTTGTATATCAGTTTTGTATATTATTTCAAGACATGTACATATGAATTTTCCTGTATATAATGAACATAGAAAATGTTTTCCTTCAGATTCTTTACAAATACATTCTATTGTATTTTAATTATTTTGTAAAATTTTCATCTTAATAATTAATTCTGTGAATGTGTTTATTTTGAATCTTCCTGTTCATAAACAAATATTTTATACGAACCCAAATGTGTAGCAAAGCACCCAAGCACAAAGGTTTTGAGAGTAGATATTTTGCAAGTAACATTAATCTTGTTTATTGTAAAACCAATGCGTTCACGCGTGCCGCTTATACTACTAACAACTACAATTATGACTCATCACTCTTCATGTGCAGTATACCCTTACTTCAAGCCACGTAAGAGTTGATACCGCAAACCAATACACGGTTGTTGTGCGCCGCTTAAATCTACTGGGCTGAGTGCCTACAAGCTGTCAGCCACTTCGGGTGCAGCTGAGTGCCACCGAAGATCCATGAAGCTAAGAACGCCGACGAGAGTGTTCTCACCTCCCACGTCAGCCTCCCAGCAGAAGGACGTCATACGCCTTCCACACACCCCGCTGTGGCAGCCTAGACTTCAGACTATGTAAGTCCGTGCACGGCACGGCTCCAGGAGTAATTCATATTCATCTGTAGAGAAAACCCAGAGTACTCCTTAGTGCTGGGTCTCCAGCAAACCTCAAGTCTTCAGTAGCCATCGCAGCTACTCCTGCAACAACAACAGTCTTCGACACCCATCGAACACGAATATACCCTGCTACTTTAACTTCTTTTGTCTCTTCCAGACACCTGCAATAAGACAGCTTTAGTTTTAGTTCAGTAGTTATATATTCAGTTTCCTATTTCACGTTCCCTCTAGCCTAGGACCAGGTGGCCTACACCTGGCTAACGTAGTTTACCTTCAGTACTCCGTCTGCTTGGTAGGAGATAGCACGAGTCACTGTGTTTATTGAGTCCTCAATAAATACAGCTTTGTTCTTTATCCTAACGTTTGTATTTCTAGAGTAACATCTACTTCGCCGGCTAGGAATAATTTGCACTGTGCACTGCCGACAGAAACCGGGAACGTTTTAAATCCGAACTAACTTGACTGAGGCCCCTCTTCTGGCAACCTCCAGTCTGGTAACACACCCATTAGACAGCTGCCTGTTGCTTCCCATTACCCCGAGCACCCAGGTGCTAGTTGGAAGGAACAGAGGAGCCACAACCACTAGGAATACCTTCCACCAAGGAGAGATAGCAAGCCGGGGTTATATCGCCTACCAGAGCACCTAGGTGCTGGAGGCGGTATTTGCCTGGGTATTGCATCCTCGGCTCAACGTCTCTGATCTGACCACTAAAGTGGGGGATCACCGGAGTCACCGAGCTAAGTTACCAATGTGCTATTGGACAACACTATCATAGGGAATAGTTTCTTGTCCAGAGTGCACGACGTGTTTTGTGCAACGGCGAACAAAACTCGTAATACTTATAATAAGATAAGGCATGGCAGACAGCATAGGGAACAAAAGATTGCTCATCTAGCTGCCAAGCAGCTGAATACCTTAGCCCCTTCTACGCAGGAGAGACAGGCAGAAGGGGATCGCGCCGCCCCACTGAGGTTACGGGCAGTCTCTACTGTCCATGTGATCCAATATATATATATTTCCCACCGCACAGCCGAACCAGTCCTGACTACCACCCTGTGCCAAGGGGTCTAGTATACAGGACTGAAGCTAGGTACGGACTAGCCAATCCTAGATTCGGGAGTCAAGAGTCAGTGGCATAGAACTTGGAATACGGTGTGAGACAACTCAGTACAACATAATCTAAACCCAAGGACTGTAGCACTAGCTTTGCTCAGCCACCAAACCCATGTTACCAACCGACCGAAGACCTTCAGAGTAAGTCAGGTTAACTAACACCTACCGTCAGCTACCAATAACCGTGCACTTGGTCGAGCGCAATAAATCTTGATTGTCCCATACAGTCAGTAACCGGGTACATGTCAACGTATATAAAAGCAATCCACCATTTTTGTTTCATGCTTATCACTGGACTTTTAACAGCAACAAAACATGTAAACAACTGTACATGTACTTTCTGTTTTGTGTGTTCACAATTAAGTACTTATATAAATATAGACGGACAAAATTTTTTTATATTTTGTCTTTACTTGGACATGGTTTGTAATACAACTCTATTTACTTTTCGGACACTATAAACTGAAATAAGTTAAAAATTGCTTTTAATTTTGCTGCACTTCACCAATACCATTGTTTAACGTAAATTCAGCGTAAATATAAATAAAATGCTTTTAATACATCAGTGAATCTGCATTACAGAATCAACACATCAACAATTTGGTACATCGGCACAATTTTGTGAATCGTTACATCTCTAGTTATTTGCTTGACTTTTAATTCCTACTCATTTGAAGATGTTTATTGTAATGTTTATTACATATTTATTAGCGCTGGACCAGTACTGACCATGATAACTATAGTCCATTCCCCATTGGAAGCAACTTTCTCGGAGCCATGCTAAATATCTTCTTGCAGACCCGTTTAGTATCCTTCCGCCCAATGTAAACAAACATTGCCATGTAGCAATTGTCAAACTCAATGTTTACTGCCATTGTGTGTGTATACATGTTCGTATACTTATGCTACACGTAAAAGTAAACATTGAAATGTGACTTCTACTTTTATACCTGTCAAATGTGTTGTTTACTGTTTACAGCTTTTCAAAGGATTGTCTTAGGTCTATTTCAAAAACCACTTCGTACGAATATTCACAGAGGCCTATAACATTATTTAGGTCAGCTTTATGACGTTTTAAAAATGCCTGAATTAACGATAGTTCTTACAGTAACATATTTATTTTCCACGACATAGCAAATTACACGTAATGCATGTTATTATTTTGCCACGACTGTTAAACACTGTTACAACTGCGGGGTAATAAACTGTAGTATTTAACTTTTTGTTATTGATATGTCTTGGGGGGGGTAATTTCTTTAAAAGGACGGCCTCAGTTCGAATAACGAAGGAATAGCCAGTCCAACGAAAACGTGATATTAAAATCAAGCATGCAACTCGTGTCGCTAATTTTGTTGTTATAGAAACTACAATATAGCGGTGAACTTACACACAAATAAGCCTACTGTAACTTTTATTCCGCTCATATTTATATGTATTGCTACTTACTTGTATTAGGTTTATTGAAATTTATTGGTGCTAGGCTTGATTATTTTGTTGATTGGTGGTAAATCACGTTACGCGACTGTGTTTCAAACACTCACCAAGGCAAAGGTACAACATTGTGATAAATAAACAGACATGGATGTAAATAAATAACTTCGCCATAAAAACAGTTCATATTTACAACATATAAATAGTTAATATCAAATATTTGAAATCACGCACACACAGTGTCAGCGTATCGATCAAGATGCACAAAGGCACGCCATTTCACGGACGCAACGATTAACGAAACACACGTCACAGTATATTTATTAGTGCGGTGGAAACACAGATTTATCACAACATCGTAACTTGCCTGGGTAGGTTTAATAAACACAACGTCTACAAACATGATGTGGTAATTTGAAGTATTTTTCAAAGTATAATTTACTCTTTGTTTGGTAAAACAGCAACACGTCATGTCACGTCTCGCCACGTCTGCCTACTTCACTTTGTTTCTGCCCCACCATCGTATCTAAATATATAAAAATAAGTATTCAAACATTACAATCTCTTTTCAGTTGTAAATTACAAATTCAAAAATCATTATTTTGCTGTAATAAATATGAAATATGGTACAGTTGAAAACATGTACAGTTATTTTCGCGTACTAGCGAAATTAAACTTCTCGAGTTTGAAAGAGATGAGAGAGAGAAAGTGTGCCAAGCCTCGCTCAGCAAATAGTTGCTTCAAAATTACTCTTGTTCGATAAAACAACACCGTGCCATTACAGCCTACTCACAATATTTTCCGCTGTTATTTTTAACTGTAAAAATGAGAGATGTTGCCATCGGGGCTACCTAAATATTTCAATAGACACCGTTTAATTTACAAATAGTATACTAAAAAAACAGGTTAAAATAATATTTTAACTGTGAACTATTTCTTACTGGTCATTGACAACACGTCGCTGCTCTCACTGTTGTTAATTCATATTTAAAAATAAATAAATATTACAAGTTATAGAAGATATTAAAGTAAAGTTTCATTTATTCAATAATACAGTACTCTAAAGTTAACCACAGTGTTATATATTTGTGGAATACATGTTATTGAAAAAACTGGTTGACATATGTTATGCCTGGAGTGTTTTTTCAAAGGTTGATTTTCATGTCGCTTCCAATTGGGAATGGACTATAGTTGTTTTTATTTTGCATGACATGTACTGGGAATAAATACTAACTTATCTGAGGCAGTAGACTGTGTCCACATTTTTGGCTAGGAGCTAAGCCAGGCACTCCTATATTACTGGGGGTTTCAGTTCTGACGGGGTACTGGAGCCTTTCCGTGATATAGAACTGGCTGGGTCGCTTTGCGGCAGAGTACAAAGTCAGGTGTGGGTAGAACAATTGTACATTTGGGTGCTACTGGTTTCTTGGCGATACCTGAGCAACGTGTTTCGGGAGTGGCGTCTGTGCTGGAAGTAGCAGGTGAAGGTGCGATGGAGAAGGTTGGTCTAAACTGCGGTGATGGGCTAGGTGGAGGAACTAGGACGGCAGGAACCAAGTACGCGATGACTGGTGTGGTCGGTCGGTCAGGCTGGTTCAAGTGTTCTGCGACCCACCAACGGTCGCAGAAGCCAAGAGAATTTGCTGTATCTTCTCCTTCAGTTCCCTCCACTTGGAATAGGGCAACAGGAAGTTGGACTTATACTTCTCCTACTGTACCAAGACTGCATTCATCTTGTGCGCAACTTACTTGGGGCACCACATGCGGGCCGGAGACTGGCAGACACCTTATTCCAACGTGTGGCAGAGACTGCAGTTCACAATGGAAGTCCTGACCAAGGTCGCAAACGGGTGTATGACCCTGTCAGAGTCTTTCCAACTCAGGAAACTCCTGTCTTTCTTGGCAGGTACTGTTGTGGAGAGACCGACGGACACCAGGTGGACAAGCTGTTTCAGGACAGTGTACCTGTGTGGCTCCTACTTTGCTTCAACCCAGGGGTTGACAGGAAGGGCGGCATAATTGAGTGTATGTTTGCAAAAGTTCAGTATGTTGGCACTTTTGAATAAGTATCCCGGGATCACCTGCGGTATTGTTAGGTGAGGGTAACTACGGTAAGGTGCTATGTCTACAGGAACACACTCAAAGTGAAGGTCAATCCACATTTTATTTCCTTAAGGAAAGTCACGTGATGAATGCACCCTAACTCCTTGTCAACGGCACAGGTCTCGGCTGGGAAACTAGAATGCACTACTGAACTGGCCGGTAGAGGCAACCAGTGGCTATGCAGGGAAATGTTGGGTGTGATGCGCTGGAAGTCTAGGCTATATCCTCTGCATTGTTGGACGTGTAGATTATGTGCAACGATGTAACATACAGAAACTGATACATGGCTAGTAATACTAAGCAGGGTAGTGTCAGGATGAAAATGGTTACCCACAGACACGTCCGTGCACTGTAGGGTGAATGGGTTTTGCGATGTACGAAGCAGGGAGAGATCCTAACATAACGTTAAATTCTGAGCGGCTAGCACGGGATGTTAACCCTATCGTAAGCGGAGCTTAAAGAATGGCTGAGTGGTCAGAACCCGAGTGGCTAGTTCTGGGAATGAAGCTTGAGCAATCTGGTCAGTTCTGAGCGACTGGTGCTAGAAGAGAAGACTGGTCTCGAGATGCAGGCTGTCTCTCCTTTTATACTAATTCGGGCCGCTGCCCGATGCTGATTGGCTGGTGCCACTAAGGTGACGGTGGTGTGGTTGCAGAGCGGGGGTAACGAATGCATGACTTGCCTATGTGACTTCACCGGCCGGCTGGAAGAGAAGTATTCACGTATATTCAGGGTATAAACATACACGAACGTATTCACCACTACAAGAAAAGGATAGACTTAGAAGTGAAAAATAACATAACCCTTCAAAAGTAATACACCTCAGAACTCTCTTTGATCTGGCAGATTTTAAAGTCCATAGCTCAAGTACCATAAGCTAATCGGAAAAACACGGCACTGGAAACAATTACTTTATGAGAAAGCAGCTTTCTTCTGACAATTTGCTTTCACAGCTTCAGACTGAGGTGTGTTGACATTTATTGTCAGACCAACCTGTTATTTGATTTGTTGTTTTGAGAGCTTTATTCAATATTCAATAATCAATAATCGTAGCACTAATTTGATGTGTGATGTGAATAATACGCTGGCTACTCTAACTGGTGCTAACTTTTATTCACTGGGTTGGCATTGTGCTGACAGGCACTGTCCAATAATACGCAGCATTGGAGTGGCTTACTAACACACGCACTTAGTCGGTCGACTCTTTTCTGTTGCTGGGGCACCCTTGCTTCCTAGGAGATGCATTCAGGGGGCATGGCCACTGGAACTTGGCAGGTGGCCACCATGGAGTCTCTCTGTACTGCCCCGCCGTGACTTGGGCACGGCAGGCAAGGGACGGCTGAACTCGATACTGCGGATCCGGCATTGCCATCTAGTCGTGCGAGACTAACTGTGTCAGTTGCTGACTGACTAGTTGTGCTGCTGGCCCCAGGTGGCAGCACTTGGAACGTCTGGTCCGGAGAGGTTGCTGGCTCCCCCACAGCAGTAGGCCAGGACAACTGGATGGAGGGCGGCTGCAGTTTAGGCCGTTTTACAATTTAATGTATTTTAGTGATATTCCTGATATAATTGTAATATTTAATCACCAAACACATTTAATTGCACAAAGATCTAACCAAACAGTAACTAAATTGACAATATTACCAATATAAGTTACAAATTTGCTAGTGGGAAGTGCTATGAACTGTAGGTAATTTGTGTGGTAAAATTTTATCACTAAAACATACATATATTAGACTTGTTTTATCCTGCAATTTCCCTGATGTACATATTCCTCCCCACTATCATATTTGTAACTTGTATTGGTAGTAAAATTGTCAATTTATGAATTGTTCAGTTAGATCGTTTTGCAAGTATGTGTGTTTTTGTGATAAATAATTACAATTAAATAACAAATATCACGAAAATCTGGTAAAAAAAAAAAAAAAAAACCGAACAATACCTAAATTGACAATATTACCAGTACAAGTTTGGTGTAATTTTGTTAGCTACTCACTGAACCAACCGCCATTCATATGACCGTGTATATGATTCCTGACACCACACACAAATTATAATTTAACTTATCCCACGCCTATATTTGCACAGAAACACTCACATTTTCACACAATTATTTGATTTAACATGTCAAACAAGATGAAATGCAATAATAACACTGACTTTTACATTAAAACCTCCACACAGAGCACCATCAGACCTTACAAAAATGGCGGACCGATCCTTAATACACCTGTGACATTCGACACCTGTCACATTCGACGTACATTTGTTTCTTCTCTCTTGTACATTATTGATCACTATCTGTTGTATTGTAACATGGCGTAATACAGCACCTGTTTATAAACACAGTCTATGAACTATGGTTTGAATGATCCACCATATGTATAGTTATTCTACCAGTAATACGTTATGTAATAGCCCCTCGTGAATATAGAACGGGAAGCCTTGAGTAATTCACAAGAATTGCATTAATGCCCTTACACTGCTTATACTTGTTGTTTTTCTTGAATAACCATATCGCCGTGGCATAAATATACCCTGTTAATGACATTTTATAGATTAAAGATTCATTTCAAAAAGTGTTCTCACATTTAATAAAAATTTTTGACCTGATATAAATATATTATATGTAAATTGCACGTGTTTTATTGCATAAACTCACCAATCTTCATAACCCTCCTCACCATCACATTTTATTTTTTTTACTCCGAACTACGTGAAGCTCCGCTAAAATTCCTATTAAGTGTTGATGCACGCCGTACCTTGTGAGGTAGAGAAAGACCGCTGACTATGCTCTCAGAACACTAGATGAGTCTACTACAGTGATTAATACTAACCTCATGGGCCCAGCGGGGCGTGCGGGGATTAAGAACTGTAGTGGGCCGCTTGATGGTAGGGTTGCATCGGGTTCTAGGCGAGTGAGGCGAATGGACGTAGCGTCCCGCCCAGTGAGCTCTAGTCTCCTCACTATTAGGGTTGCCAATATTTGGGATTCCAGCTATCCCTGGAAATTATATGGAGGTGGAATTATTCGATCATGGAGGTGGGGCTGTATGATCTGGCCAGGGAAATGTTGACTGGTCGGGTGGGTCGTCGTGCGGAAACAAAGTCTAGGAGAGGTGGTGGCGCACGAGTTTGGTGTCTGCCTTGGATGGGAGTCGAACCTATACACTCTTCCCAGATGCTAGCTCCAGAGTGGAAATACTCGGGAGATCCGTGCCTTCCAGGTGTTTAACCCGGATAAGTCTGCCCGAGAGTTGAGTTTGATGTTACTAGACGTTGTGGGAGATTAACTAGTTACGGTGTCCGTCGGGGTGTTAAAAGCTACCTGTCGTGACTGCTCTACCTGGCCAACATAATCACCGGTTGGGTACCCGGGCCAACAGGTGCTCAAATTGTGGTCTAGTGGGGTGGCGTGTTCCATGGGAACAAGGGAGGAGATGGGCTGAGGGATGGCGTTATGGCTCTGCGGCTGAGGTTCGACCTCTGTTGTGAAACTTATCAAGGGGTCAACTCTCTCAGTTCGTGCTAGAGCGCAGCATTCCTTGCATCGCTGCCTATTCTGAATTCCCCCTCTCCTATTATACATGTAGGCCACTGGTAATCACACAATATCTTACAACACAAATTCAAACTTCTATGGGGTCACTAGGTGATTATAGTCTAAAAATGATGGCACATGATCAGCTAGTTTTGACGTAATATTTATTACGTATAAAACCTGGAGAGTCCCGGCTAATAAAATACAAAATGAAATACCAATTAGCTGTCTGGCTAAGCACTTTAATGATTATCAAAATTACATGGACATAATAAAATATAGGCGAAGGCGAGCCTGGAGAATATTATTGAATATCCCAAAGAAATCCTCTGACAAAATCTACGGTATGGCTATGTAATTCTACAGTGTGCTCAAATCTACCGGAAGTTAATCAGGGAATTAAATTAAGACATGTCGGCTTGTTACAGCGTCGTCACAGGAAATTGACTGGGGTAAAGGGTACCGGGGTAGAGGAGTAGGTTTACCTGTTGTATGGAGTTTCTCAAGCTGTTGAAGCCTGCAGTTCTTCACAGTCTGCAGAGTGGAAGATGTGCCGTGTTGCAGGTCGCGGAAAGGAGAGAGAGTCCTCGCAGACTGAAGAGAGCCTTGTTCCAAGCTGAGGAAGTCTTTAGCAGACTAGGGAATCCTGGTCAGACTGAGTAAGGAAAATTCTTTAGCAGACTGAGGTTGGGGAGTCTTTGCAGACTGGGGAAGGGAAGTCTTCGCTGAGGAAGGCTTGTGTCCTTTTCGGCCAGCAAGCCCGGCATATCTGCCGGTGCTGGATGCTGGACTTCTATTTATATGAAATTTTCTCATGTCAGCAGCAGTTGTTTGAGGTGCGGGTGTAGAGTAGCCTTCCAATACGGAGGTGCGTTATCAGGGGTGCAGGAGCGCCGCTTATTTTTTATCGTTTTACATGGAGGCAACGACAAATTAAAACCCCTGTCTTCGAGGTGGACTGGTCGTGACGTCACAAGGCCACAGGGGTGCTGCCATCTCTGGGAGTTGCAGGAACTTCTTCCAGGGCTAAGCGACAAGTAGTAGATTTTCACAAATATTTATGTATTTTGTGGGGGTGCCTTTTGCATACATAGATTTGGAGGGCAAAGTAGATTGTAATTACACACATAATTTACAGTGACGTATTCGGCTACCCAGGCTTGTGTGCTTTCCTTGCTCAATACGTTTTATTCAATTTGCAGCTTATATATTTTTTTCCGCTGATCGCGGGTGGCTCGTAGATGGGGCGAAGTCGTCTGTAAAGTGTGCATCTGCACAGTGCAGCATGTTGGCATCCTTCAGTGTGATTAGTAATAATCATATCTAATGTATCCAGGTATTATTTTCTTGATTTTCAAAAAAGCCCCTATTCTAGAAAATTACCACAAAGATGATCGTTGAAAATAAAACAGTAGGATCACTGAAAGTAAACCTGCATTATCAAGGAAATAGATTCCTTTCCTGATAAAGTATTTATTTATATCACAAAGAACTTTGAGATTTTTTCTGACAACCAAAATATATATCTTTTTCCCTATGGCTATAATGCATGCACATAATCATAGTTTTGTCACAATGTGTGTCTCATATCTTTATACTGCACACAAATAGTTTATATAATTAGTACATTTTTATTCATGGTTTCATTTTGCAGTATACTTTTAGCAGAATATAATTGTGTAAAAATGATATACTGTATGTGAAGATTCAAGTATTATTTGTGGGGAAAGGTTTGTTGTATGATCATTGAACTTATATGTATTACTGTTATATATAACAGAAATGAAATGTTTACTGTTAACTATTTGAGAAACTATGTATTTGCATGTTATTTAAAAATTTTGCTGTCAATATAAAATATTCGAACATCAAAATCCACTATTTGTACTTGACTAGCGTGAGCCACTTGTTGCTAAGGGTGAGGTTAGTAAAGGAATTTATGTAGTAAACGGTTGCTTTACTGTGGGGAGAGCAAATAATGTGGAAGAGGGTGGATTGGAGGATAAGGTAGTAATACTGAGCCTGACCACCTTTGTTGGCCAAGTTGTATTGTGCAAAACATTTTTGTAATGAATGCTTGTGCATATGCGTCATTGTGGTTGTGTGATAGTGTAGTGCAACTTCACTTTAGTATTTGCCTGACAGCTTATATGCTGAACAATTGAAACCTAGGATTTTGTTGTTATTATACCATGCAGTGAATTATATTGATTTATTGATTTGCTTTAATATATGTAAAATGTTGACTCAACTTTGGTTGATAAACACCACTTTCCTACCTTCCACCCTATAATTGCTCATTTAGGGCTACACCTTTTGACATGAATATGTCTTCAAATTTGCAACCATAGTGGGAGGCAATTGAGAAAATCCAATGATAACAAAATCGGCGGATACATTTTGGCATTGCGGCTCCGAATCTATCGTCTACATTCAAAATTAAATTACGCCACTCTATTGTCAAAGGATTAATTAATGTGTTATGTTGAGTGAGGACTGCAAAGCATCGCGAATGGTGGGGGGGGGAGGGGTGTCACACGCAATTTTGAGTTGGTTTCGCTGCATCTTATAAGTCCCGCGTAGTATAGCTTTTGACTAGGAGAAACTACGACACTCGTAAGTTTCAGTCGACAGCTCTCGTCAAGATCAATCGATGGCATATATATAGACTAGTGATGTGACGATTTAAGGTTTTAGTTAATTCCGATGCTCGGTTTCATTCCAAAATTTTTGCTTTGATTGTCGATTTTGGACTCGATTTGACTATCAACAAATGTTAAATACATTGCAACATTTTGTATACAGTTATAAAGTTCTACATTTCACACAACTTCCACCGGGACTACAATTACAAGAGTGAGTACTCTGTGGAGGAATTTTATAGTTTTGTCATGTAGAAATAGCCCTGCTAGATAAAACAAATGTGGCAACATTGTGTGATTTCAAGAATACTGCACACTTCCCAAAACAATATACCTAATCTCAAGGATATATGGCAAACATTACAGCCAGTCGTACATATGTATATCCTTTTCGTAAATTTTTCAGTGTAACATTTTTAACTTTTGATTTGGTTGCATCTAGCGGAGTTTTATAATACCGCTGAATATAAACAAAAGAAATTGCTGTGCGTCGGAGGTTAAATAGATACATTAGCACGGACAAAATGTCCAAATGATAGACAATTTACTGTCTTTTACATTGGCTGCAGCATCTCCCCAACACAGCCACACCCCATTTTTTGTGTTAATCTCGTTATAAATTACAACATGAACCTTGACGTACAATGGCGTTAGTGGTGTGCCATGAAAACCCTTATTATGTGGTGGCCTTTGGTTTTGAGTTGGTCGCCGTTGTCCATGTTGCCAGTCACACGAGAATGAATAGTGATGTGAAAGTTTAGTGCCTGTGTACCAGCACACGACCCGTGTAGAGCATAGGGCGTATGGCCTGCCTACTAGGCACGAAATCCGGTACTACTGTCATGGCCCAGTGGATGGGGCGGCACACTGCCACTGGCTTACCAGTTGGAACGGTGGCCCGGGGAGGCTGATAACTCAGCTGAGATGTTGACTGGTGGCCGCTACTGCTGGGTCCAGGACGTGGTACACCGGTGGCACGATGCAACGTGTTTGCAGATAAAAATAGGAAACAATTGCATGTGTTTTGACTATTGGAAAAAGTAATACTATTGTTACGAGGGAGAACACAAAAAGACACTAGTTTTAAACAAGTACATTAATCACGTATGTTATACAAAACTTTGCAGTGTTTAATAGAATAGGGGTATAGAGAAAGAATTGTTTTATTTAAGAATTTAGTAGTTTAACCTTTCCAGATCCAGTTAACTTGGTATGAAACACATCATCAAATGCACACATGTGCACAGTGTGGTATGCTGTTTACGAGGTAAGCATGTTGCTATTTCTGTGCATTATCGTTATAGACCAGACTATTTGGTGATAAAACCAAAATAACACAGAAATGCATGTTAATACGCTGCATGGCATCAAAAATTAAGTTAACATACAATATAAAACTAAATTAGCAAAAATGATATGTTTAATTAATGAAACTTTAATTCGTTCTATAATAAATTATATTCCAGATATTTTTGTAAGACACTTAACAAAGGAAATACAAACTGTCTAGAAACTTCAATGTTTGTATCAGGAAGTGAATAACTAAAATGTTATTAGATGTCCTCATTATTTGTATTTTGTGTACTTAGTTTTTACTCATTACTTTTTTCTATGTGTCATACTTAGGGCCCCACTTTTATGGTAAATAATATAAGCTGATTCCATAGTTAAAATTTCACCATTCCAAAAAAAAATTTTATTTCGTGAAATAAATTTTATAGCAAAAATATGCATGCATTCTTATTAGAACATGAATGTGTGGTTTTTGTAATGATTGCACTCAAAACTAAATGGAATATGTTATTCAGTCTTTTAATCAGCACATATTTAAGTGGAAAACATTAAATAATACTTAATATAAGAATGATAGGACGACCTTACGAGAGCACTCTTGTTAGTAACACACATTGTCGTATCGTAGTAATTTTTGTTCGAAAAATATTATACTTTATCCAGACACTTAAAACTGCCCAAGAACATTCACTAGCGTTTGAGTTTTAAAAAATTTTTTAACGCTCACAAACAGCTTTTCTTCATTTGTAGTGATGAGGATATTATTATTCTGGGCCTAGGTCCTCGTGGCGGAGGAGGCACTTTCGTCCGACACAAGACACCAAGAGTGCTGATTATCCTCCTGAACCTTAATTACAACCCTTTGGCAGCATATTCACTTCTCGCGGGGTTCCTTTCTGCCTTGCAGGTCATGGTTTGCCCACGTTGGGGTAGTTCTTGGGTACCGCCTAGTGGAAGGGTTATGTCAGAGTGAAGGAGAAACAAACCCCAGGGTGAGTCTGATTGCAAATGTCTCCCGCTCAGGGAGTGCAACTTTATTCACAGAGAAGGCTGCCAATAAGCAGGATGCCAGTTCAGGATGCCAGTTGTCCTAAGTAACTAAAGAGCAATTAGGTTGTCATCATGGGTGGTAGTGAAATTGTAATGGAAGCAGATCATGCTCCTGCGGATTTGTCTAACTCAGGTCCCCACTCATTACCCGGCTGTCCCAAAGAAACTGGTCTAATTGGTTTACGACTGGGAACAAAGTTAAGTAATGGGGAAGCTATCCAGATTTTAGGGGTGATTTTGGGCGGTGAAGCAATCCTTATCGCCTTCCCGGCCACCGTACGGATTGTGCACGTAGCACGTGGTTTGGAGCCTTTTACCGGTTTAGGAGTAGGTGGTGGTGTAACAGGTGCAGGTTTAGTCGGTTGGTTGTCGCTCACATACTCGTAGTCAGACCATGGCCAATAGATACCCAGATGAGAGTCTAATCCTGATTCGTATTCACTCGCAACTATCGGCGAAATGGGTTGCGGTGCTGGAATTGTGACTTCAGTTACTGAGGATGAGGGTGCAACGCCCCAAGGGGAGTCCACTAGCAGGATAATATTTGACTGCAATAACTCACGCTGCAAAGCTTGCCGCTCTTTACATTGATGTCTACTGGGTAGGCCACCTCCTTTCCTAGTCATCTGAAGCTTTAAAAAATACCACGTTAGTTCTTTAAATGAATTACAGCCTCTCAACACAAGACTTGTTATTAGGTCTTACTCTTTGTTGCACTCTTCCCCATTTCTGCCAATGGTCGGTCCTGCTAGGAATGTCTTTGCAAACACTCCCGTGTTGCTGACTGGTAAAAAGAGCAAGCGAGAGATGGAGTGACTGTGGACAAGCGTGGGCGTACCAGACATTCCCAGGAGTGTCAGTATGTCCTTTCGGACTAAAGCCTTCTTCAGGCCCTGGATCCTGAGGGTTTGTGCAACTCACATCTATTCCACAGAGAGAGATTTAAATAAAATTAAACCCACTTGAAAACACTTATAAAAATGAGAGGGGTAAACAAAGAACACAGTCAACCAAATAACCTTTGATTTACTATTTATTATAATCAAGGAAATCACTGGGGAATCCTGGTTCTAATATAATGTAAGTTCTGAAGTTACGTTACTTAATTACTTTATCTCAGGTGATGGTAAACCTGGATGAACTTTTAACTAGCTAGCTATTCCCTGAAGGGTCGCAATTTACAGCGAGATACTTACTTAAGGGGTGGTTGTCCAGAGGGGATGTCGCTATGACCTGCTACAGCGGACTCAATGAGAATACTTTGGGAAAGGGTGTAGGGTGAGGACGTCGAGATTACCTCTGTTGAGCCTTCTACACACTGCTGGAGCAGGAGCTGCTGGGCGAGCAGGTGTAGGTTGTCGGAGTTATCAGCTGCTGTACCTTCTTCGTTTTCACAGCTGGGAGGAGTGTGTAATACAATATTTGTTTTGTATGATTTAGTATTTATTTATCTCTGTCCTCGAGATAAAAGTGTAGCTAACGGGAAAATATTAAAAAATCCCACTTGCAAGGATTTGCAATGGGGAAATTTACAGTGGCCCCTGTGGGATGATTTTAACTGGTCTGGTTTCAGCCAGCGCTGTCACACTGTAAACCATGTACGTGTTAATAAGTGTGAGTGATTTTAAATAAAGGAATATTGTTATACTCTAAAAGTCACCGGCGGTTCCCCATACATGTAAAGGGATAGATCAAGGAAGACCTAAACCCTTTCCAAAACACACATAAGCAGTCACATATGTATACTCAATTGGAACAAGAACTATGTCTTACCATTGGTACGTGAATACTTATTTTCTAGGTTAGCCATTTGTTTGGCATGACACTCTTAGGCTTCATAACATACTTTGTTTTGTTCCTCTTACATTTGACATGTCTGTTAATATAGGCTATTGTCTATTTCAGTTAATTAAATCTCTAATTTGCACGCATGTATTTTTAAAACTTTCTCAGTCTCCTATGTCTCTTACCCAAATTTGGTACAAATTTTAGGCAATTGCCTTAATTCAATTATAACAACTGAAAGGATGCTTTAGCAAAGCAGAAAATTTTATGCATTTAGGGAAACTTTTACTAATCTAAAGTACTTTCTATCTCCTAAACATTACGTAGTAAATTTGCATGCTCTCTCTACATTTGCGTAAACTTATTTTGATACAATATCTTAGTTACCTTCCTCAAATTTACGTGTTTTTACTACTCCTATTTCCTAATTCACATTTCTTTCATTTACTAATTTTATTTACACTCTGGACAATTACTCATTCTAATCTACGTGTGATGCAAATTACTTTGGCATTTACGCAACTTTGTCTCCTTTGGTCTCATTAGGTTAGAACAACTAGTCTCTTAACCTAGCAAACAGGGGCTTATGTGACTGTCCGAGTCTTAGCTTATCTCTGCCGTACTGCCGGCAGGAATAAGTTAAATTTCTGTATTTTTCACAACTTCCATATGACCAACACATCTAACTCAGCTTACCAGGAATATTTATAACTCTTACAAGGTTCCCATCACAAAGAATTCTCAACTTCCCTTGTCTAACCTACTTCAGGGGGGTTATCTAGGTACACTTTCTTTACCCTATTAACACAATTACTCTCATCTTAGTATCTAACATTTACGTCTATTTAACCTGTTGAGCCTTTCAACTTTTTTTTTTATTTCCTTTGCCTGGGTAGCGTTACACTGGTGCTATTTAGTACCTTTGTATTTTAGTAAGGCCGGGAATTTTCTGGGTGGCGGATACGTTAAATGTGTCGTGCTAAACTTTTCAACACAAAAAAATTTTTCTGTTATTTTAATATCTGCATATTTTACGGGAGCGCTCTGGGGAATTAGGGTCAATCAAACATTAACTTTACAGTTTGTGTAGGGATTGCTGCTATGTTAATTCCTCCTCTTCAACTTTGGCAAACAAGGGATAAAAGTTTTATAACAAAGATGATACAGTAGAACCTCTCTATTACAATACGTCACGGTTTCTGAGAATAGGGTCGTAATAAAAAATTTGGAAAATTTTGGGCCAATTTTGACTCACCCCTAACACCTATGCCCCCAAACTTGCCATTTTTTGCATGAAGTTCATGTTCAATCATCTCTAGTGCATAAAAAAACCACTTTTTAAATTAAATAAAAATATGTGTATTTTAATAGCTGGACGTCTCCTGGTTAATTTTATACCCAAGAAAGATATGTTGGACAACCCCTTGTCGTAAAAAAGAAGGCCTAAACACAGTATGACATGGCCATTGAAAGTGTGTGAAAAGATTAGACTGTGTATTATTAAATTATAAAGTTAATATTAAAGATCTATTACACAGGTCTCGTGGGTCATACATTGCTATGAGGCACGAAATCAAAAAGGTTAGGTGGCGTTGCGCAATACGTGTGTGCATGCTGTGCTCTTGCTTTGGTCTGGCCAGATTCGGGCAAGGGGAGAGGAGGAGGTCTGTTAGCTGGCTATCTCTTCCAGTCTACATGAGTTAACAATACCGCTCAGTCAGCACTCACTGTAGTGACTTGACTTTGCTTCCATCTGGCAATAGAACACACACGTCAACCGCCATATTAATGCATTTTATTTTCTGGCGGAAGGCATTTGGTTACACGTCCATTTAGGCCTATGTGGAAGTATACTGCAAAGATGAAAAACCTTTCTTTGCGGTGATTACATGTTGCGTTTTTATTACTGGGTAAAGACAGAAAACGCTTGTGACATTAAATGAACTTGCGTAGCAATGTTTGTATTGACTTGAGGCATGTGAAAAGATACTTTGAAACATGATTACTTTACAGTACAGTATGATGCAAAATGTTTTTGAAATTCTCAAATATTGTGAAATATTTCATCTCAAATAATACTGTATGAACTATGAGGTGCTGATTAACGTAAATTGTACTTTGCGTAAATAAGTTCCAAATATTTCAAGAGTTCGTTACACAAATAGAGATAGGTACATGCAAGCATATCAGCGCATATATAAACAACTGGCCATGTGCAGGCGTGGCGGTTTGCTGCTGAAGCTCAGCCCTAGATCATCAAGTTGGGCAGCGGTTGGTCGTACGCTACAAGATTATTCTGGCGGGCAGCGGGCGCCCTCCTGCCACCACAGCTGTCGTTACAGGACTGGTTCACTTCGTAACAGCGGCCCAGCATTGGGAAAACATGCTGATAGATGCAATTCACGTCAATGTGGTGAATTTATACAAAATGTAGGCGGCGTGTTGGCCTCTACACTGGCACGATGAGGGCTGGCAATGTTTACGGGAATATAAATATTTAGTGCTGTCTACTTGAAATATTAATTATCCCAAATTTTTCATCAAAAACTTTTGACGTTGTCTATACATGCACACAGCCTCACTCACCGTAATATGGTACCGGTAACATAAGAACACATTTTATTTGCAAACACTTATCTTTATTCACTTTGCACATAAAATTGACTTCACAAAAAAAAGCAATTGCCTACTATAAAATATTAACATATTACGTAGGCGTAATAATCATTAAAAAAAAGGGCATTGAATTAAATTTGAAGGTATCATACATACACTGATTAAGAAACTAGTCTGTGTAATGTGCCGCTGTTTTTACAGCAAAAGAAGGGGGATATTGGAAGCGAAAAAGGACAGGGAGGGTAAGGCAGAGGTGGCGGCATGTGACTAGGACAAAGAATCCTTACTGACCTGGCCTACGACCCCCATCCCGATCTCCCACGGACAATACACCAATGTCCCCTTCTGGTATTAAGTAATTTATTGCTTCACTCTGCTTGGGACAACAAATGTCAAATTCTATGATAGTAGCTTGAGAATGCATGACAACTAACATCAATGAGGGCTAGTTTTCCATAGACTGAAAACCGTGGATAATAGAAACTAGTATCGCGGTTGGAGAAAGGGTCTACAAAAACAAATCCATGCATTACTGAAACCGTGGTTCAAAATACCGCGGTTGGCGAGGGATTACTGTATCTATTTTTAGGCATGCCTCAAATTTTCTTTTTTTTCGACCCAAACTTTCCACGGTTTCTCGGGATTGGGTCGTAATAGAGAAGTGGTCATAATAAATGGGGTCGTAATAGAGGAGTTTTACTCCATAAGCAAAGTTCTTTTACTTCTACTTAACATGTACCCACTGACAGGAGGAAGTCTACATTTAATAAGGCATTTATTAGTGTAGGACCTTTGTTCTTACCAATGTGATCTGAATTACTAACCTTAGAAATCTTAAGCTTATATTCACAGGTTTCTCACAAGTATGCGAATTTGCATATTCGGGGCAATTACTGCTGGTCGCACTGCCTAATTGGCCAGGTCAGGATTTTTGTATTCGGGACTGTATTTTCCCCCTCACCTAACCTTCCCTAATAGTCTAGTTGAATCAATCTCTTGCACTCTCATCTTTTTTGTTGGGCATACTCTAACACTCTTTACTAAATTGCTCTAGCTAAAAAGTCCTAGCGAGGGGTGTAGTAGTCACTGCTGGCGTCTGCCAGGTACTCACTCATGTGAGGCAGGTGCAGGTCGATGGTGTTTGTAGAGGTTTCGCTTCAGTGGTTGTCCACTCTTGCGTTGCATTGTAGTGATACTGGTGAGTCATCGTTATGTTGTAGGTGCCCTCCACGATGTCTTCTTATAGTGCCTTGGAATGTGACTTGTGCATCTCACACGTAGTGGGGCCACTCGGGAGGTGATGACGACTGCAGGCGGCTACTTTGATACAGCACCTGGATGCTGTGGCTGTCTACTGGTGTCATGATCCTCATAGCTTCATGTCGGCTCATTCTTTCTCGAGCTGTGCAGGTGAATGGAGCGCGGTACTCACAGGCACTTTGCGCTCAAGGTTGTGGAGGGGCTGCTTCAGCAGCACCGATGCTCTCGAGCGCCCGGGGAATCGTTTCTACACTTCGTACTACATGTACTTCACGCTTGGTTTCCTTTCCAACCATTTTTTCTCGCTTTGGTGCGTCAGTCGCCTGGTTGACCGACGTACCAGCTATTGCGAAGGACTATGGTGGGCTCTCTCCAGTCTCTCGTGTCTTCTTCTTTCTTACCGTTGATTGGGAAGGGTAGCTGGCCGCTTGACCTTATGTCCCTATCCTTAAACAAATTAACACCCTTAAGGGGCTGAGTCACCGGACTGACCCTGAGCGTAACGGGAATGCCGACTCGTCCAGATCGTCTTCGGGGGGGAGCGCTTCTTCTGCTTCAGGAATGACGGCTGGGTTTTCGCCGCTCTGCAGGATGTCTCACGCGTTTCCTGCTCTCGGCGGCCAGGATACGACAAGAGGGGTACAAAGGGAGTCTGCGATTGTTTCTCAGCGTCCTCTGGGGGCTGGAGCTAATTGGCCTCCTCTATATCACTACCTATGGGTTGCCCTCTTACTTCCATTCTGTGTCTATGGCTATGCCACAATCTTTCGGTAAGAGTACTCTGTTTTGCTGTGCGAGGTCTGGGTGAGTATGGAACGAATGAACTCATCGTTGAAGGTACTACCCTTGGGGAGTACTCTTGGAGATACCCTTCCTTCGAATGCATGTCTGGGGTAAGTGTGATATGACTGGAGAGGTGGTGAATCAACCCTTCCCGAGTCTGGCGTTTTAGGTCGAGGTCAGTTCCTAGGACGTTGCATTGATGGTCCTGGGTTCAAGTCATGGTGCGGACTGGGTCACACTTGTAACTGCCTAAGGCTAAGTGACCTTCCACTAGCCTTGGTTCCCTGTATTTCCTGGTCCCCATTCCCTCTATGTGGGAAATGTGTTTCGTGAATCTGAGGCTGCGCGTTCTGTGAGCGGTGGGAGGTTTTCTCGTCTCCTGCATTTGTCGTGTTGGGCAGTCTCTGTTTAAGTGACAGCCTGGAAAATGCCAGCTGTGTGGCAAGGGGGCGATGGGTGGTGAGAAGGTTGTGTCACGCCCTGCAGGCAATCTGGGGAAGGTGGCGTGGCTGGCGTCCTTGATGGCGCGGGCCACTGGGGCTTTCCCAGACAGGGGGCAATTATTCACTTCTATTTCTCGTGCCCTTCCTGCAAACTCTTCGACGGTCTGCGGCTGTGGGAGCAGCAAGAGGTTTTGGAATGAGGTCAGGAGGGTCCGGGCGATGCTTCGGACCCTCTGTCCTTTGCTTTGTTCTGGGTAGATGTGTTTGTGCACATCTTCTGGCGTATGAATAATTTGACTTCCACGTCAGGATTTAGCATCCTGGAATGAAAATTGGTTATTAAACCAGCCAGAATCTCGTCGCCGGTAAAATGCATAATGAGCTGGATTTGAAACTGGGGCTATCCCTCGACGAATCCCCCGTACTTGTCTCACCATTTCTGGGCGGGACCACTCAGTTGGTGGTGTGCTCTGCTCACTCATTGTTTTGCCGGTATAAGGTATTCCCTCAATTATCTTTCACAGTCTTTAACGAAGATCTCAGGGTCTTTGTAGGGCTTTCCATGGAACTCGGGCAGCATGAGCTCCATGGGTAATCCGTGATACTGGGTAGGTCGATGGGTATGTTCACGTCTGCATACCTCGCATTGGTATACTGGCCATGGGTTTCTAATGCGTTCATCTGCCCATCCAATGCAGCAATGGTGAAATTCTCAGTTCCAGAGAATGCAGTTTACCATGTGTTATCCTCTACCTTCTCACTCTGGCCATTGGTATATCTGCACCTGTGCCTTGACATATGATGGCCTTTCAGGAACAGTGGAACATCATGGTTGGGCTGTTTTTATTTGGTGTGAGGAGAGACACACCGGGTTACTTTGACTTGGCCTTACTTTATGACATACCAATGCCCTGCCGGTATAGAGAACTGGCAGAGTCGCTTTCAGACTTAGAACAAAATCAGGTATGTCAAGTACGACCTTTTGTCTGGTTTCACCTTTATACCTGTGCGACTGGTGGCTTGTGGAGGCTGTCGACCCTGTTGCAGCACTTGTGATGGCTGGTTGGGGCTGGCACCGAGAGCTGGTGCGCTGATGGGTCTGCTGCCTCTGTCACTGCTGGTGGCCCTAGGTGGGATGTCTGGCTGGTGGCCCTAGGTGGGCTGTCAGGCTGGTTGCCCTTGATCCAGGGGTTTGCTATACGAGAAGGGACTTTTTCACCCCTTAGAAAGGCTTTAATAATGGGGTGTGTTTCTCCTGCAGTTTTGACTGGTGGTTAAAACAAAGACTGTAAGGGAGCTGGGAAGAGCAGCTTCTCCAAGCAATGGGCAATCTGTGCTCATTTCCGGGGACTAGGATTGCTAAGTACAGTCGGGGTTGGGTTAAGCCCTTATTTGAATTAGAGGCGGTAGTTACTTTCTTATCCATCTTTTGTCTTTCGAATACCACTCCAATGGGAGTAGGGCATGAGGAAGAGGAATACTATTAGCCCCAAAAAGTTTTAAGCAGGCGACGTTTGTCCCTAACTAAATGTATTTCCACGAGCTGAGGTTGATAGACCAAGGTTTTACTCTGTGCTCCTGTCGTGTCCGGCTCGAGGAGTGCGGTGGACACAGTGAGTTGGGTTAAGTATGGCTGATAACTGCAACCCTTGGGTTTAGGTCCACAAGGGGTCAGGCCCCCAAACTAGGAGATACTCCCTCTGGTACCAGAAGTGCGGTGGACGAAATATAATGTATATTGGTTGACTAGCTGTCTTGGGGATTGAGTTCCTAATTGTTGAGGTTCTACCTTTCTTATACACCGGTGTGTACAGAACAGGTGGCTGTCTAATGGGTATGCATTTGACGTACAGGCATCCCGGAAGAGGAGTTTGTAGTCCTGCACTAAGATTAAGAAAAAGTGATATTAAATAAATATTCCACGGTTTCTTGCTTTACTCCTGATGAAACTGTTGTCTAATTAGGATACAGAACAACACACTTGGAATATTACTCTGCAGTGGGATAAAAACATGTTTATTTCTGGGAGGAATTAACACGGTGGTACGTACTACCTTCTATCAAACAAGAGTTGAACATAACTGAACTATGCAAAGTAGAAAGACTAAGTGACTATGGAAACAACTCAACTTAACTATCTAGTCTTAGTCTCCAGAAGTCACTTAAGTGGTTAGTGTTTGCGTTCCTGAAGATACTAAGATATTTACGTGTGGTTGATGACTTCTTTAAGGGTTGGCTCCAGAAGATCTCTGGAGGGTGCTGAAAATGTCCTCAAAGGTGTTGCTGAGCTTCTGGTAGATCTAGAAGACCTGGGTGGCAGTAGAGGACCCCAGCATACTAGGTGGTGGAGCGAGCTGCTGCTGATGGCTCCTTCGGTACCAAGAGTGCGGTGAGGGAACAGACTTCTTGGATAGGTCGTGAGGACCTGTTGGCTTCCTCCGGCACCTTGTAGTGCTGTGGATGAGCATGAACTCCTGATTAAGGTCTTGGCACATTAATTTATACTCTGCTCGCCCTTGTCTGGGCTGGGGAGGTGGATGGTGTGACGTCCGCAGGGCATGTGACGTCGGCCGTCCGGATTTTCAGCTGAGGCCACACGAGTCAGCTTTCTTACTGGTGGCCCCATCCCTCTGTGCGCTATAGTACCACATGGTACTAAAATGCTGTCTCAACGGCTCGGCTGACAGTTTATTCTTACTGGAGGTTATGAGCATGGAATTTTTCAGTGGGGTGATCAGTACAATTTCTTGGCATCTCAAATAGCCCCTGCAACGACGGGCATATGCTGTGGGCACTCTGGTTGATTTTACAGAGTTTCTAACTCTGCCTCGTACGATTGGAAGTTTCCCACTGATGAGTTGAAATCTTATTAGTAGTTTGAAAAAGATCACACACTTCATACCTATGAATTGTTCTTATGATGTACAATTTTGTTCCAGTTTTCTCGCAATGACATGTTCACCACACAAAGAGTATGAAAGTTAATGGTTTATAACGAATGGAAAATTGTAAAACTTAATGTTTGTAAGAGTTTTCACAGTAAAAGAATCTCACACTATTGTTTTAGATAAACATACACAAGCAATTCCATCAAAGTTTCTCGAATACGGGAATTATTACAGAATTTCGGAAATGAACATAATTTCTCTGTATTTTGCATTAAGTTATTTTGCGTTATTTCACATTTTGTAAAAATTTCCAAGCAATAGGCATACTCCTTTGTGTATTGTGACATTGTTTGTATTGATGCGTGCCGCTCAACCTACTAAATAACAGTGCTTACGACTCATCACTAAATGTTCCTACTTCCATCACTACAAACGGGGAAAGAGAATTTTCTGCATGGATTGTCTGTCGCCTACTCTACCAGGCAACAGAAACTTATGAGCAGATTCTCCTCACCTGAAGGTTACGCAACCCAGCAGGCATGAAGCAGAAATGCTGACCAGCCAGGATGCTCACCCTCCCCGCAGCCCGCACCGTCAGCCTACAAGCTTCACTTATATAAGACTGGGCGCTGCCGGGCTCGGGCAGTTCACTCTTCGCAAATTCTCTCGTGACATCCCAGAGCACTAATTCAGTGCTGGAACCTCCGGGAACTTCGGAAGCTTTGAGTACGCCCCCAGTGGCTACTCACCACGCGTCGATATCCATTGAATACGTACACATATACTTAACTTCACTTTGTGTCCTCCAGTCACCCCTTTCTTAGCCAGTTTAACTTTAAATACTTTTGCATTCACCTAGAACCAGTTAATCCCCTTTTTACTAGAACCAGGTCGCCTACACCTGGAACCGCAGTTACCTTCAGCTCTCCACAGTCTGATAGGAGGTAGCACATGTTACGTGTTGATTGCATCTCCAATAAACACCCATTGTTCACTACCCTTCTGCTTTTTTTTAAATTTACAGGGTACTTGTCTGTGTGACGGTCAGGGACAGAATACGATGTGCACTGTCAACAGGAACCCAGAGTACTGACATCCACATTAAACTGCTACCTGTTTCTTCCCAACCCCCGAGCACTAAGTCAGTGCTGGTGGGGAGAAACAGCAACACCCCAACCACTAGAAACACCTTCGTGCAGGGAGGGGCTACAAGCTCAGGTTATCTCTCACTCAGAGCACTAAGTTAGTGCTGAAGTGACCTTAGCCTGGGGGTTTTTGCCCAACCCGGTGCGAACGCACAATCAGTAGATGCTTGGTGGCCCACAAGGCTCCACGCCCCTGATCAGCCCACATGCGTAGGGTATCAATGGGGACTCCTATTGAGCTCGTGCCGACAAGTCAGTACTAGGTTACGCATTAATTACAGTTTCTGTTTAAGTATACTGCGTAGGCTGTCAGACCGGTTGTCCTATGCCTTACAAGGTAAGGAGTGGCAAGAGGCGTAGTGAGAGATACCTGGCTCATGCTGCTATCAAACCGTGGATAGTATTTCCTCATCCTACACAAGACAGGCAGGCGGAACGGGACTGCGCCGTCCAACTTAGATGACAAGCAGTAGCGCCTGCTTTGGTAACAATAATCTTCTTGTCACCGTGCATTCACATTCACCTTTCCTGCCACCCAGTGGTAAGAGGCTTGCTAAACCGAACAGAGACCAGATACGTCTGGGCAAACCCCAACTTCTGAAGCAATTAAGCGTATGACTGGAATTGCCGCTTCAGAGTAGATTGAGCTTGCCGATATTGGGTGAAACCCTCTTCAATCACATCACCTGAGACAATGGAAAAAGCAGGCAACAGCCAGTTCCCCTCGCCTCGTACTATAGAACCAGAGTGAACCACTCCACTTTTGGTCTAGCAGAAAACTCCTCGACATACGTGTCAGTCAGACTTAACCGGCACGCGTCAGTATGTTATGTAATTTTGTAATTAGTGTAACTACTGAAGCCTTGAGCAGTCGCAGGGAACTGTAAACATTGCAATAAATAAATATAATAAAGTAATTTTTAGTCGTGTAAACATAAAAATACAAACTTCGTGTAATTCATTTGACGAATTATACACAAGAAGACACTATACCAACATTAAATAAATTTATAGTGTGTAATTTACGTTATGTTGTACATTTAAAAAGTATATACTTCCTTACTATTTTACATATTTAAATTTCATAGTTATTGGATTATGAAATTTATGAAGTCACATTTTATTATGGATGTACCAATTGTGTGCATTTTGTACTGTATTAGTGGCTACTTTGGATTTTCCACAGTAAATAACTTGATTTAAATTAAATCACCTTGTAGCAAGTGTTAAATATTTATAACATGTGACTGAAAATATGCTGTACATATTTTAAGATCAGTGTTACGTTGCTCAAAGTAACATATACAGGAGAGTGCTTGTGTCTCCTTATTCCTTTTTGTGCATATGAAACCATATTTTTCTTTTTTTTTTCTCCATCCCCTACTATTGTTTTGTGTTTTGATTGCAGAAGTTCATAGAGAGCAGCTTGTTAGATCGGAGTGATGCAGACAAGTATCTTCGGAGCCTTTATGATCTGTACTTGAGGTGAGTGTGGTAATTGCTGTTGGTCACAGGTTCCTTAACTGCTTATGCTTGCATGACATCTTCAAGATGAGGAGATTGGTAAATGCTAAAGATGGGTCAAATGTTCAGGTTTCAAACTGAACCCCAACTTCAAGATTACGTTTGGCTTGGTTCGAAATTGATTGTCATGTATAAGATCAGGTTTAGTGTGGTTCAAAAAATAGACATGAGTTCGTGTTTGGTTCAAAAATTTGCCAGAAATGAATATTATTAACAAACTTTGAAACAAACTTACTCAACATCAAGGACATCAAAAAATAACAATTACAGGGTGCAATACAGCAACAATTACAGAACTCTTCAGGTTGTGTAGTGCTTATATTATGTGTTTAAACAATTCGAGGTGAAATTGTGAATGTGGTTATAGAAGTTTGTTTGTGTTATAAGCTTGAACAAAGAGGGTTAAACAAGGCTGGCAAAATTGAAAAAGTAAATTTAACATTTTGGTTTCAAAGAAAGAGTTCTTTCCATAAATACATATTAAAAATATTCTTGCAAAGTAAGAACCAAATGAAAACCCACATTCTGTTGAAAATTCAACGTGTGTGTCAGAAAAAATAAATCTGTGAAGCATTTTAAGCTACCTAGTGTAAATTATGTAAAATCACCTACACCTAAAGGGATTGTCACAAGGCCAACTTAGTATGGGTGATTAAAGAGGGATTTCACCTCAGTGCCCAATTATGTAGGTATGTCACACCGTACAAGCAATAGGGTTGGGCGAAGCTTCGAAAATTCGAATTTGAATAGAATTTTTTTAATATTTGGCTTCTTATTCAAACTTAAATTATTTCTTATTATTGGCAAAAAAAAAAGCAAACGAAGACAACGTGGGCTTAATAACATCAAAGTTTTTATTCGACTTATGCCACAAACATCATGAAAACGTAACCTCAACTCAACAGAATGCCCACAAATTAGTCCAAACTGCAGTTCGGTGTAAAATAATTGTCACTATCTAATTTTACTCACAAGATAGCAAAGTTGTTAAAAAAAAAGTTTTATATAATGAAACACTTAATTATCTTCCCAAACTTCCTTTGGCACTGGAGATTTTAATTGGTGATATATGTTTATTTCCCTCATGATCAATGGTGTGATAAAGTGGAGTTTAAACTGCAAGTTTTATAAACTTAACTGCTGTGAAATTGCACCCATTTTGGTTCAGATAGCCGTAATGTAATTTAAAAAACTGGAAATTGTTAATAACTACACTTAATTTCACGCCATTTTGGGTGGCCTCGGATTACCCATATAGCCAATAGTTTTCTGTTGACCAAATCATAGAACAAGTTTTCTGCATTTCATATAAGTGGCGTAAAATCTAACAGACAATGTGACCAACCTACGCACTATTTAAACGATGAACGTTGTTTAGTTAGTGATTTTGATTAGTACTCACAACTAAAAGTTGTAATTTTAATTTTAATCACTTACAGCATTTATTGTTTAAATTTTTTTTTTTTAGCATTTAGCAAATGGACTTAAAAAATATGTGTAGCAATTGACAGAGCATGTCGGCACGTATGAAAGGTAAACATTTCCAGCCAATGGCTAGCGATGTTTATTGTTCCAGCCTACCCTGTGAGCGCCGTGGTGCGTGTTGTTTTTATTCATTGTGCTTATGCGAGTATCTTAGTGGTGTTGTCTGATTATTTTGTTGGTAGTTATTTTTCTTATTTAATTTCTTTAAGCATAATTAATCGTACGTACCGTTGTAGTGTGTTTTCTTGAGTGAAATGTGATATTAGTCTGCACGGGTTTACTGCTTCGTTCTGCCATTTTCCTTCGCTGTCTGCAATGAAGCGACACAAATATAATTTACATATCTAAGTTTAAGGTTGTTGGTTTCAAGAAAGATGCGCTGTGTTGATTTTACTGAATGATTCTGCCAATAATGACGAACTAGTAATGAACAAACATGATTTTAGTAAAGTAATTATGCAAGGATTACCATAGAAATACACGTGTTCATGAGGTTGCGAATTTTGCAAACAGTAGTTTACATGTTTTGTAAATAATGTATTTGTAAGCCGTTGCTATAATTATTGAAATGCACGTGGCCTGAAAAAGCCGCATTTTCAACACTTTTGTAGTGTGTGAATATTTGTTTGTCTATATCGTAAATTTGAGTTTAACTTCGGTCAAAGTGTGTGTGTGTACATAATGCTGCATCTGTACAAATACGAACTGATGTATATATTGCGTTTGGTTTTTTCATTGAAGTTAACATTTTCAAAGGTACAATAATATAAACGTTATTTCCATACAAGCCAAATTTTCCACTGCTCCATAAAAACAATATGCAACTCAAAATACCACACACTTGTAAGAAAAGCAAAACAATGCCATTTCACGAAATATGTTAAACTAAACCCCCCAGCCCCTCTATTACCTTTTTACCCTCAAAATAAGGTAAACAGAACCCCAACAAAGTTAACTTGGCAATTACAGAAATAAAACAGGTGGGAATGCCAACCTGGCTGTAACATCCTACATTAATTACTGGACAGAAGTTAGCAAATGTCAAAAGATGATATCAAAAAAATTTTAATATACTTGACACTCCACAACATGTATACGTATGCAAAGTAATAGAACTACATTAATATACCATCACACTGTTTAGGTACACAATTTTAATAAAGAGCACATAAAATAACAACTGGGGTGTAAAACATGATCACTGCAATTAATTATTCTGTTTTGTATGTTCCACACTTTGCTGAAATAATTTTTAGTTTCTTATTTAGTATTATTTTGCATTTAAGTCAAGAAAAATGCCGATGTGATGAAAAATTATTTTTAAGTCTTTAAAATAGGTATGTTACTTTTAAATATCTCTTAAGCCCTGATTAATTTTCAGTTTTTTATTTAGATTTGTTTAGCATAAATGGCAATATATGTACTTACATGGTAAAAAACTATGACAATTTATTTTTTTGTAAATCAGTGGAAAACTTTTCGTTTATTTTATGCCTTTGCCTAGCTTGTAAAAATGTATGTATTTATTAAATTTTAAAAAAATAATAATCGTTGCAATGTGTACTTGTCAACAAAACCCTTTGGTAAGATATTTGATTCAATATTCAATTCAAATTCATGAATGTTTTATCAAATTTGCTTCGAATTTGCTTCAAAATAAAATTTCCAGCTTTGCCCATTCCTAACGAGCGAAATGCGAATTACAACCCTAATGTCATCAAGGGGTGCTCACATGTCCCAGGCTACCTCATAAAGGGGGGTCTTCCCTTCGCGTTGGGTTTTCTGGTTACTAATTGTGTATGTTGTGAGCACTTGTTTTAAGGGACGGCTTGGGGATAGTAACCCCTAAATTTGGTAATACTTTGAAAATTCAGTTCAACACAGTACTTGCATGGGAGATGGTGGTGGCCTCCAAATAGAAGCGAAAGCCAGGATTGCGGGAACCATACCAACAAGGCACTACTCACATGTTGGCAGTACGCCAGTGTACACAGTGGGACGTGTAGGCACAAAGTTGGGGGTCTCACACACTATAATGGGTCAACGCTTTACGTGCTGTTCACAAGGCAGCGGCCCCTTCCTCTTCTCCTCCTGTCTCGCTGGCGCGGCTGGCTGAGGAACAGCGGGTGACTCTGATTACGGTGGAAGAGGGCGCTGGCTGCTCGCAGACATTTATGATATGTGAGGAGGAGTCGTACAGTGTAAGGTACGGGGAGTGGAAGGGGATCATACCCCAGTATGTCATTTTTAAGAAGAATTATTAATAAGTGTTGTAGAGGCATTCGGAAACTTCTCTAGTAGGTGGAGTAAAAAGAAAATCTCCTTGTGACTCAGGAATTTAATTTTTAATTTTTTGTTCCAAATTTCTTAACGAATGCTTCAGGCGCAATTTCTGTTTGCACTTACGTGTTCATGGAATAAGTCCAAATCAAAAGAACAGTTGTTAAAACTACGTAAAACAAAGCCATGTATGGTAGCGGTCCTAACTTGTGCTCCTAAGAGAACAACTGGATCTGGTGCGATCCGTCGTATAACTCCAGTCAGGCTATTCAGTAACCAGGACAGAGCTATAGAGCTCGGACCCCAAGTGGGTAGTCGAACCCTTAAGTATAGTGAGTTCATAGTGAAGGGCTCCCCCAAAGATTAGTCACTGCAATACAGTTTGCATTACCTTGGCCAAACTTGGAATACCTCTAGATTGTTGTCTGTCTGCCGTTTTGGCGAGGTACACATAGCCGGCATTGTCTTACATACAACACAAGTTAACGGAGTTCAAAAATATAACAATAACCATAAAATAAATTTGGAATACATTTTTACTACAGAATGTACTGAATGGAAAAGCAAAGTTATGAACACATGGGCTGCACTCTCCTAATAAAATAAAAATTATTGAAGGAATAATTTTACTTTTAATTTACGGAAGCAATACGCAAGAGGCCAGGTGAAGGCAACCTGGTAAAAGACATTACATGTTTTGAGATTGAATTAATTGAATATTCAGATAATATATAAACTTATTATTTAAAATAGCCACAGCAGTAATCCTAACTCTAATGAGGCAGGGATGTCCTGAAGGGACCTAGATGTGTATTTAAAAAAGGGTGTTCCTTACCAAACTGGTGTTGTCTGCCTGGCTAGGGCCTTAAGGGTGTCTGGAAGGGACTCGTCGTTGTGATCTGCAGTATCTGATTCAGACACGGATGAAGAGGTTTCGAGGGAGTGATTATAATGACATGGTAAGAGCCTCTGCTGCACGTCAACGACCCTGGAGCTACTGGCAGAGGCGTCTGAAGAAGTTGAAGGTATCGGGTTGGCAATAGTCCTCTGGGAGATGCTGGAAGTGGCCGAAGATGTTGCGGACCTTCTGGAGCTGATGGCTCTCTGGAGCTGCTGGTGTCGTTGCCCACTAGGCTACTCGCAGTCACCGGCGTGATGAGGAACTCTGATCTGGCACTAGCACTGTCACCTCTCGCAGCCAGACTGCAACAATTACTCCTGAGGCCTAGACTGGGGTGCCTTTTATAGTAATTTCTCCAGCATCTAGGCACTCATAAGAGTGCGGGGAATTTACCCCATGTCTGGGGGGTGGAGTTTGTGACGTCACATGCATGAACAATGGATCCTAATCTGCAGTGGTGCTCGGAGCGAGGTGTTGACAAATATTGCCCTTGTGCTCTCATGGAGGCCGTGACTTTCTAGCAGGTGGCTGGCATTCCCACAGCGGTGCAAAATTCAAATGGTGCACTGTGTGTTTAGTGGGTGCAGCAAAGTAGCATGAGCTCTTCTCCGGATAGGGGCCTTCACGTGACAACTTTGAGTAGAGTATTGGAGCATAGTAAAAGCAAGAAAGACATGGTTATTTGGTGCGTTGTCTCTCTGTCAACTGATGTTGGTTGACGTGTCCTGCCTCCATTATCAGTTGTGCTTGGGAGAGACTAGCCCCTTGGAGAGTTGCCGTCTGAGATTAGGCGTAGTCGTATATTATTCGAGCGCAAGAATCATCGGTCATCTGTAAAATGTGATTTTGTTTCTTTAGTTCAAATATATAGATGCTCACTCTTGTTTATTTATCTGTATAAATGTTAAGTATTAAAATTTACTGTACATGAATATGTATGTAATTATTGTTACGGAGTGATTTTTGCGAAATTTTTTTGTTCAGGAGCCCTTAATTTCTCTGGGTAGCGCTTTATATTTTTGTTATGATGCGTTAGGTTATTTTATTATTTTTCTTTGGATTTTAGTGTTTTAAATTGTGTTGTTTTGGTTAGGTTTATCCTTCTTTTTTGTTCGAATGCAAGTCTTTTTTTTTTTTTTGTAGTGTTTTAGTAATGATTTTGGAATTTTATTTTTAATTCTGGTTTAGGTTTTAATTTTGAAAAGTCGTTTCGCTTTTGCTTTAGTGTTCATGTACTTAGGACCTTTTTGACCTTAACATAGTAGTCATGTTTTTGGTTGAATTTTAACGTTTAGTGTCTTTTTAAATTTTTTTTCTTTTTAATTTTGTATATATGCCTTTAATTTTTCTTGGAAGTCCTTTACTTTTTTGGTATGATAGGTTGAGGTATTGTAATTTATTCTGTTCAGATGGTTTAAAATTATTTTCTTTATTAAGGTTGATGTGTGCGGCTTATATGAGTTATACTAAACACTACTAAGACTCACCCTAATGTGTTATATTCTACCAGGAACCACTACCATAGATGGCTACAGGATTGTTTCCCATGGAGGGATAGTTACAGACACGTGGCATTTCCTGATGTTCCAGACCCAACTTCCTCTCATTACTCACGTAGCATCTACGTATCCCGAAGAAGGGTCAAAACCCAACATGTTATTCACGAATGCACACAGGATCGCTCCAGCCTAGTGGGCGATACTAGCACGTGAAATAAGCTTTGTTTCCAAGTAATAGCGGAATATGTTAGCCTCCCCGAAGCACTAGCTAGACAGTGTCGCCAAGCTTTCCGAAGATGGCCAAGCACCGCCGAGTGCCTGAGGCCATATAGCCGAGCACAAGGGTAGATTTCTCCCACCCCGCTCGCTCTAGGCAGATGTCGCAGAGCGACGTTACACCTCCCACTCCAATTCAGGCATGGGCTGGCTGAACGCACAATATAAGTCTGTGTGTGGCTGAAGATGCTAGTTAACTTCTCCAGTAGCTCGCCTCAACACTTCTGTGCTGGGGCTCTCAACTGCACCATAGGCCCTTACGGTCCTCTCCAAGATCTCCTAGAGATCTTCAGTAGCCACCAGCGGCTGCTGCCACCGACGACCAGAAGCTCCAGAGGCTTCTACCACCACCAGCTTCCAGAAGCTCAACATCTCCAGAAGCCTGTTCGACTTCACTCCACACTTCCGCTGTTGATCCTCCTGGTTCAACAGCTGCAACTACTTGCTGGTAAGTGGCAACTACACCCACTGCTCTTTTGGTAGCGGCTCCGTTTGTAAGGTCTCGTCTAGATGACCGCAGGGTAGAGTAACTGTGTCAGAGTTGTTTTCGTAGCCGTCAAAGTCATTCTGTACTTGAGTAGTCTAGGAGCAGGTCACCTCCACCTGTCAAAGTGTAGCTTACTTCCATTCACACTCTGCTTAGTATTAGGTATGAGTCACCAGTATTTATTATTTATAATAAATACCATTTTGTCCTATCCTGAGAGCGATACTAGGAACTTTACTTCTAGACAGAGCGCAAGCGACCGGGAGTGACACTATTACTAACCATAGTGTAGGACTACAGATCCCTTTCAGGAATCTGTACGTTAGCAAACACACATCACTTTCGACGGCCACCCATTCTGTGCACCCAGGTGTACAGAAAGGTAGAGCCGCAACCACTAGGTACTCATCCAACAGGAGCAGGACAGTTACTTTAAGTTGTATTGCTGACCGGAGTGCCAAGTGTACTGGCACGGGCATTTTGCCTGGGGGACTGAAGGCCCGACTTGCTGGACTACACCCTGACAGTAGTAGGAAGACGGCCCTTACGACTTACCGCTCTAGGTTTGTGCGCCAAGGTGCTGAACCGTAGGAGCACAAGGTTTGCGCTGTCAACTGCTGTTGAGCTCTACACTAAACAAGGATACCGTCAATTGCTTGCACTGACTGAAAGTAAGTTAAGTGTCAATATTGCCTCTATGCCCTGTAGGGAGAGGCATGGTGCTCAAAGAGAGGAGAAAAAGGAGTTCTTTGCTGCTAAGCGAGTGTGTACCAACAACCCATCCACACTTGGTGGAGATACCCCATGGGAACGGGCTCAGACAGCCCATCACCTGGAGAGGTAGCCCTCTTCAGACAGCACCCCAGTTTATTATCCCTGTAACACTAGGCTTTGCATCAAGCCACATGCTGCAGTACATGCACTAGTCACTGGACGTGACACTATGTTGGGTATTGCCAACTCATTTTGTGGAAGCAATACAGCATCCAACTGGAGCCAGAGATACTTCACCTCACCGTATGGCACCTCATCAGCCAGCAGCACCCAGGCGACTGCTGGTCTCAGTCGGCCTATGTCAACACCAGAACCCATGATACCGGTGAGTGAGTACCCTGGTAAGTCAGTCCTATCTCAAAGGACACAGGTGGTAACTAGGCATATTGCGGTGCCAACAGTAGCTGACTTTGTACCGAGTCGTCAGCCAACTTGACCAGTGTTAGTCTCAAGTAGACGACCCACTCAGCCTCAATAATTGTGAACCAGAGCGCACCTGACTTAGCGCTCAAGAAAGCAACTGTGATTATTCTCAGCTACAGCCATCAAGGTTAGGATATTAGGTCGTTCACATTTTCTTCCCGGGAATACTCCTTAAGTTAACTGTAGAAAATTCTAGAGTTGCTGCTGGACAAATTTTTCAAACTTGCCACAAGCTGAGATTAATTAGCCTCAGTATTTTCCTTGGCACCGGCCACAGCTGTCCATGTTTTCTTTCGCAGCTGCGTCGGTAAAGATGCCATCATTGTTAACACAATTTGTTTTGTCACCCTGTGTTGATTGCGGATGTTCCGGGAGTTATACTGACGATGATGTTTCGGCATTGACAGTTGTGGGTTTGTGGGTGATGTCAGGGGAAGAAGAACGGTTTCGTGTTGCGTGCAGCAGACGAAGTGTAGGTATCCAAGGGGACAAGGGAATTGATCTTGTGCTGATAATGTGTTTACAAGCCGCTGCACGTGTGTACGGTTGGTTCCTATTGGTCGGTGACCGCATGACGAGAGCAATGACCTCAGGCAAAGCCAGGCGCTGCATTGTTAATGGAAGCCAGCTGTTGAGAGGTAAGGTTTTGAAAGAGTCGTCGTAGAATCAGTGGGAGTTCAGTTGAAGCGAGGCAGTTGGTCAGGTGTAGTCGTCGGTCCGAGTGAAGGCAGGTTGGAGGTGCCTGGGTTGACTGTACAACATGTAGGCCTTTAAAAATGTAAGTACTCTTTGTTTTGTAGGTGTAGTTTTTGTAGGGGCTCCAGTACATGGTATAAAGTTTTTGAGGATTGTTTTAGAAGTTAAAGTTTAGGGATCTCTTTGAAATTTATTGTAACTTTGGTGAGGAGGATCTGATATTCTTTTTGTTTTGTTGAATATGTGACGCTTTAAGGTAACGCAGACATAAGTGTAGCTCTATTGGGTTCTGTGATTAAAGCCTTACTGCCATCAATGCAAGTGAATTTGTTATAATGTTTTATTTTGGTTAACAGATGTCTTTTTCCCGTCGGTAAATTTGTGAACCGTTAGTAACGAACTTGAAAATGTAAAACAGTATAAATGATAAAAATTTTATGCTAGTAGTGACGCATGCCAGCCTGCTGCGCAGCACAGATGCACTCTCTATGGGCGACTTCATCCCATCTATGAGCATTCTGAGCTCTGGGGCAAGTCATATCAGTGGCGAATGAGATAAGTGTATTGAGCAAGGAGATTCCACTATCATGGACTGCCTAATACGTAATTGTAATTAAGGCACGTAATTACAATATACACCGCCCGAAATCCTACATGCAAGTACCACCCCTACAAATAGAATTGTTATTATTGAAAATCCACAACTCTTCGGTTAGCCATGGTAGTAGTTCCAATCAACCCCAGAGATGGCAGCACCCCCGTGACCTTGTGATGTCACATCCAGCCAGCCTTAGAGAGAGGTGTTTAAAATTATCATCGCCTCCAAGCGGGGAGATAAGAAATGTTTGGCGCTCCAGCGCCCTGATAAACATACCCCTGTGTTGGAAGGCTACGCTACCCCCCGCACCCCGAAGGATCGTTGACGATAAAGTTTTTAAGCATAAATAGAGGTCCGGCAGAGATGCCGGGCTCGCCGGCCGAATAGGTTCGCGAGCTCAACCCAGTCTCAGAAGACTCTCCTTCCTCTACAGAGCCTGTGGCAGGGCTCAAACTCCAACCTACTGCTTGGGAAGGCAGCACTCTCTCCAGCCGGCAGCTTGGGAATGCTGCCAGCACTCCAGTCCTTTAGTTTGAATAAGGCTCGTCCACGCCAGTCACCACCCAGGTCAGCACTCTCTCTGTACGGTAATCCAAAGACCTGTACCCACTACTCTTACCTCAGTCAACTTCCTCTGACTCCCATGATAGCAGGTCGTTGCACGATTAACGTTCCTGTGGAGAAATCTCCTAGCAACATCAAATGCTGTAAATAGCGTTGTGTACATTTTGCATATTCTTCCTTTAATTATTTTGCCAGGCTTGCATTCGCCTGTTGAGTAATAATTGTTTGATTTGATACTAGGTAAATTTTAGTTTGCATTTAATTAGCCGGATGTCGTCCGCAATATTTCGTTTAAGGTATAATAAATATTACGTGAACTTAAACTTTGTGTGTCACTTACAGTAATTGTAGTTAAGATTCCCCTGTAATATTTTATGTGATTTTATTTCAGTGTGAGTGAATTAATATCTGCATTTATCTGGTATGTCAGCAAACAGTTGTGAGATGTGTTGGACTCCTCAGGAGACAGGGCGTGAAACGATTGGGATTTAAGCCGAAAGGGTACGCCGCTGCATTGGGGTGTTCAGTGCATCCTCGACCACTGTTCGACGTACGACTTAATACCTTGACTGCCCATCTTATGGCAGGCCCTTGGGAACGACTGTGAAGTCGAGCCCACCTAGGACTGCTACGTCCGCAGAAAGGTAGACTGCCCAGAATTCAATGCCTCACAAGCATGCTGGATTTGGGAGCCGCCTGAGGCGTCGTGAGAGATGCGCCCTATGTAAACCACCTCCTATTTATAATCTTGTAGCTAATTCTAACCCTACGGAGTTGTTACCTCAGGAGCCAATGAACTTACCTTTGTGTTACGGCACGATAATATTTCTGACACACGAGAGCGCACTGAAATGTTGGTTACGTTGGTGTCCACCAGACCACGATGAGCAGGAAGATATCTCACCGGAATCAACCGAGAATGTATTGCCTGTTAATACTACGGAGCCCCCCCCCCCCGTACCTCCTGTTCAAGCCACCCCAGCCCCATGGAGCATTGTTAAGTTAGCGTCCGGCAGATTAATACGGGTTCGACACCCATCGATAGAAGAACTGCCGAACATCTGCACCATAAAGTTGGCATCCGGGAAAACTGTCAGGGTTCAACTCCAACTGAAGGTCGTCCCCGAACCAAGTGACAAACAAACCACGACCCACTTTATTCCTGCATGCTGGTCGACGAGGCCGCTGCGGATAAGTCCAGTAACCTCGGCCAGGTTAACCACCACCATTGTCACTCTCGATTGATCATTGACTGCTTTTCATTCATCCTCTCGGGACCACTGGCGTCCCACATTTTGACAGCCCTGGTTGTTAGGATAGTAAAACTCCCTGGGAGGGAGCTCATCTCTTTCTGCCTAACCCTGGGGTTTGATTCCTCTCTCCTCCATTGAAATAAAGAGGGCAATCAGTGTAATCCTCCCTTAAACCATAAGACCCAAGAGGGACTGCACGCATCAATAGAAAACAGTTGTGAGCGGTTTCTAAAATATTAAATTCAGATATGCAATGTCAAGTGTAGTATTTACAGTTTTAAATTTTTTTCAAATTCTTAAGTCTATGTTTTAATTATTGAGTTGTTTTAAGGTTGAAAATTTGAAAGAAAGCAGAATCCAAATTATTGTTATAAAGAAATTCTGACCTTATTTATTAGTTTTTATTGTAAAAATCCTTTTTTAAATTATTGCTTTTTAATTTTTTGTGAACAACTTAAAATACATTATTTTTATTAATGACGTTATACATATGAAATGAACTCAGCAAGTATATTTATCATCCATAACTCCATTAAGAGCATTATGGCTACGAAGCCATTTTGGCGTGTATAGGCTGTACGAAAAATTTTTGATAAAAAATTAGGGATAATTAATATTTCAAGTATAGGCTGCACTGAATTTTTGTATTCCTGTATATATTGTTAAGTCACGATTCCGTACAAACACAATAAATTCCGACTTAATTTCTTCCGTACAAAATATTTGTGACAGAAAATTTGTACTATATTACAATGTTTACAAATATTCGTCGCACAATTACTATTCCAGAGATGGTAACGTTACTTGATAAAGCAAAACCACGGCAATATGTTACATAAAATTGTGACTATTAGTCTGCAATTGTGGCACGGCAGCGGGTGTGTGAACTACATAAGATATCTTCCTCTTGTACAGCAGTGAAATTGTTTTCTCATTTACGTCTTGAATATTGTGATTGATAAATAAAGTGCAGTAAATAGGTCTTCCTTAATTTTGTGTTCCCTCTTTCTAACTTTGTGGGAATATTTATAAGAGTTACATTTATACATAATCCATTCACAATTTTCATGAAAAAATAGTCAAAGGAAAACTTGCATGTATTGTTGGGCACGTCGCATCGCGAATCAATATCTTGAAAATATGGCACCGCTGTTGTTGCTGCTGATCGTTACCAACATGGCTGCCACCGTAAACATTGTGACAGTTTGCTCAATATCTAATAAAATTCTGCAGGACATATTTCATATAAATATGCACTGTATTCCATTTTTTTTTTCTCTCCAAATACACTATGTGTAGTCTGAGACGTCTATTGTTATTATTTAATTTTTTTGTTACACAGTATGAGTTAATTGCTACAACACGACTAAATCAACAAAAGGTTGTTTCGGAAGTGGTAAATTACATATATAATACTAAATACAGGGCAGTGAGATGTAAACGGAAACAATGTGTGTTGAAAGTTTATTTTATTTGAGTTATCTATTAGTATTACTTATGAATTTGTACATAATGTACTGTATACCGACTTCGTATGCCTTGGTGAATACAGTTGATACTTATATGTATTTTTAATACTTCTTTGTTTAATAATCAGAGCAAGAAATTTTCGGTGATGCTACACAAATTTTGATTTGATCGATGCGATAAAAATTAAATTTTGAGATCTGCAAGTGGTTATTTATAAATAATCACATTTAATACAGATTTTTAGGGGTAAACATTTTTTAATGCAATATCTCGTAATTAAGCATGTCCCACTTTTTGTAGTTAGTTTTGTTAAAATGTTTGGCCTATCTGTGGGTATTATGCGTATGTGTTTCATTTTTGTGATACGTGTTACAAGTTGTCTTATTTTTGTTTTGTGTTTGTTTATTACATTCCAGGTTAAACATTTTTTTGTATTAAAAGTGGATGGTTGAAAACATAATGGTTGTCTTTGTCTTTGCAGGACAGTGAACTTGTCAAATGAACTGTCTCACTTTGACATGGGGAATGACAATACGTACTTGAGCAAACTGACTAGGAATATTTTTCACAAGTATTTGGACTCTTACATCAGGTAAGTAGCACTGGCCAGATGCAGAGGTTGTTAGCAACATAAAAATAGTACTGTTACACCAATTTTTAGTTTAATGTTTATTAGGTGAAACAGAATGAATTTCATTTCCCACTGACATAACTTTTTTCCTTTAAATTAGATACATATTAATGCTGCGGTTATACTGAATGCTGAACTAGTTAATGTGAACATGTTTCGGTAGCCATATTTAAACATTTTCACAGGGTTACAGGACAACAAATTGGGTGCTGTCACAATCAGTAGCAATGTTTATGTTCAGTGTACTTGTTTACTTACATATCCATTCCATAGTAGTTCAGTTAATTGTTTTTGGGTTATAGTTGTATGACGAAAAAATATTACGGTTATATATTTGTGGAGCATACGTTCGACAGTAATTTGTCAGATGAACAGCCATGGAAAATGGTGTTGAAAATAGTGTTACAATGCTGTTGGTTAATGAGCTATACAGTCTAACCTCTCAATTACAACAGTAGACAACAGCACAAAAAATTGTCATAACCACGAATTATCATAGTAGACGAATATATGTGTGAACACATTATTATGTTGTTATCATCTGTTGAATCAGGGGTCATTTTGCACTGTGCCCCGCTTGATATCCTTGTTATTTAAGGTACTGATGCACGACTTATTTACTGACTATACCGCACACTCGACTTCGCCTCATCATAACATGCTATCACTTAAACAAGGCAGTGTTATAACAGGACTAAAGTCTGGTCATGAGCCTACAGGATACACCCTTGCAGTGAGGGGCTTTATTATAGACACGTCCGTCCAGCTTGTACTGTTCACTCTCTCACTATTAGTCAGACGTCACATCAGCCTCCCCAAAACAGATTGTATTATCGATAGAGCTAATCGCACAAGGTCATGTAGTTCTACGGCACACCAAGGGATGGCAACACCAGTATCAAGGCCTGATGTTTGCCATGTAAGATGAAAACTACCAACAGATGATGCTAGCAGATAACTCCAGCAGACACCTCGAGTGGCGGCGCTCGCCACCCCCCACACCCCGTGCCACAGAGGGCTCTCTGACAAGGAAAATATAAGTCAGTGTGCTGCCCAAAGATCCTCAGTATGCCTTGCTTCTTGCACTGCATTGAACTGATCTGGAACAAGCCTACTCATTTCTACACCTCGTTCCTTCCACCAAATTGAACTGTGCTGGAAGGAACCACCCTACCTCTGGTTGTGGTTTGGCGGTCCCTTCAGGACACCTCATGCTTGCTTTACCTGCTGGTAATGGTAATCACTCACCATTACCACCTCTGGTAATGGTTGTCAACAGTCCCTTTGGGACAATGGTGAGTTTAGCTAGGGCCAGTTTATCAGCTACTTAGCCGGATCACCTTGTCAAGTTCAGGACCAGGTCTCCTTCACCTGGATTCAAGTAGGTTTACTTCTGTTCAACTCTGGATTAGTTAGGAGGTAGTACGGGCCACTGTGAATATTCTTCCAGGGACATACATGATTTTCACATTTACTTCGGAGTACTTACTTCATTGAATACTGTCTTAAGCCTACGTAGAGACGAGTCTGTCAGTGTGAAGCAGGAGGAACCTGTATATTTTGGCAATCACCCACCCATTAGATGGCCTATCTGTGCTGTGTCCCTGGGGTATGGTACAGTAGAGCCTCCACCACTAGAAAGACTTCCTTAAGGCAGCTAGCCAACCAGACCAGCCTATATTCCGTCCGCCGCACTGAACTGTGCCGGAGGGAGTAAGAGTTTGGCTCTGGAGGACTGACACCTTTTGGATAACACTCAAGTGTCGTTGACGGGCAGCTTGAGGAAACCCAGCGCTCTGTATCCACCGTGCTTAACAGTGCCAGACCAAGGAGCACAGGGTATTAATTTTGCCAGTTCAGATTCGACCTTGGTTCTAGACACCGCCCGAGACTTCACCACCTGCCTCACTTTGTCTATGTCAGTAGTACCGTAGAACCTCTCTATTACGACCCCTCAAGGTTGCCGAGAATAGGGTCATAAAAGAGGGGGGGTTGTAATAAAAATTTTAGAAAATTTCAGGCTGATTTTGACCCACCTCTAACCACTATGCCCCCAAACTTGACATTTTTGCATGAAGTTCATGTTCAATCATCTCTAGCGCATAAAAAAAACACTTTTAAATTAAATATAAATACGTATGTATGTTTTAATAGCTGGATGTCTTCTGATTAATTTGATACCCAAGAAAGGCATATTGGACCACCCCTTGTCATAAAAAAGGAAGGCCTAAACACAGTATGAATTGGCCATTGAAAGTGTGTGAAAAGATTAGACTGTGTATTATTAAAATATAACTAAACACTGTTGGAGATGTCTTATGTTAGAAGCAAAACACAGAACTTTATTTATTGATAATATATATGAAGATACATGGGATCACTCGTGTGCTGGGGCTAACAGCGAATACATTGCCATGCACATGTAGCAAGGCGAGTGCCTAGATCATCTGCAGCGCGGTCAGGTGCGGCGACTTGCATCCGTCGATCGGTCCTAGATCCTCGGGGCTGGGCAGCTGTCGGTCTGTCTCTACAAGATTATTCTGGCGGACGGGGGCCAGCTGGCTGCCGCCAGTGCCGTCGTTACAGGGCCGGTTCGCTTCGTAACAGCGGCCCTATGTTGATAAAGTATGCGGATAGATGCAATTCACGTCAGTGTGTTTAATTTATACGAAATATAGGCTGCGTGTTAGCCTCTGCACTGGCGCAGTGAGGGCCGGCAATGTTTACGGGAATATAAAAATTTAGTGTGGTCTACTTGAAATTGTAATTGTCCTGAATTTTTCATCAATAACTTCTGATGTGACCTATACATGCACATAGCCTTGCTCGCCAAAATATGGTAACATAAGAACACGTTTGATTTGCATACACTTACCTACCTTTATTCACTTTCCACATAAAATTGACTTCACAAGAAAAAGAAAAAAACAAATGCCCAACAAAAAAATTAGCATAATACTTAGGCATGGGTGCACATAAACTTAAGAAAAAATCGTTAAAAAAGGGACATTGAATTAAATTTGAAGTTATACATACACTGATTAAGAAACTCGTCTGTGTAATGTGCCGCTGTTTATACAGCAAAATAGGGGGGATAATGGAAGCGAAAAAAGACAGGGAGGGTAGTAAGGCAGAGGCAGCGGCATGGGACTAGGACCGGAGAAAAGGTCCACAAAAACAAATCCATGCATAACTGAAACCACAGTTCAAGATACTGTGGTTGGCGGGGGATAACTGTATCTATTTTTAGACGTGCCTCAAATTTTTTACTTTTTCGACCCAAACTTTTTACGGTCTCTTTTGGGTTGTAATAGAGAGGTAGTCGTAATAAATGGGGTCATAATAGAGGGGCTTTACTATAATTCCTTTCCTGCATGCCATATACTCGGCGGAGTGGTGCGTGACGGAAAGTGAGAGCAGCAGCTACTACCTCCAAGACTAAGCAGAGCTGCAACCGTGTCTGAACTGCACTTAGCAGCCTAACCCTAAGGGAACGATCTCTTGTCACCCTCATGCTGGAAACTTTACCTCCCATATCCCTTCCAACACTTGTTTCTAGCGCTCATCAAGACTGCCAGGAGCCCTCATCCAATATTCGTAGCCATCCGCCATGGCGAGGACATCCCCTTTGGAATTGCCATCCTCTGGTTTGGTTCTACCAGACCAACTACAGCCACAGCCCACCACGGACTACCACCAGTGTCACCAGAGCACCACCTCCCGGAGCCAGCAGCAGCTGTCACCTGCTGTTACCGCAGCTGGGTCAGCAGCCACCCCAGAGCACCTTCCAGACTGGTAAACCTGAGACAGTGTGCCTTTCCATCCGCCGGGCTGTGACAGTGTTACCAGACTTTGTGCAGAGCAGACAGGTCATGCTTCCTGCTCTCTACACAGGCCGGTCCCTCGCCACTTTTAACTGAGGTTATATTCTCGTGTAACTGGTGACATGAACAAAACTGTAATTGACTGCGGCAACCTCTCAGCCAAAGACCGTTGTACATCAAGGGTTTTCGTAGCGCCCAAAGTGAGGTCACAGCTTCAATAGCTCATACTAGTGAGTCGAATCAAGCCAGCAGACTCCGAGATCTAGTGACCGAGCCGGGAGTAGTACCAAATCTCAACTTATGCAGACTTTGGGGAGTCCGTAAACATCCCGTGGTGCTAAACCACAAACCAGTCACAATGTCAGGCTCAGAGCATTCCAGCATTCTCAAAGTCAACATGGCTGACACTACTCTTGACCGCTGCCATGTAGCCACATGTCCTGGTACAGGGGCCCATGTGATTATTTGCACACACTGCCACAACCGCTTCCACTACCCATGCATGAGGTGGGTGGATGAGCCTCGTTACACCTAATTGTTAGAATAACGGTTTGATGAGTGCCGAACTCGCCAGACTGCCTACTGCAACGGTTTAACATGCACTGGGCATGGGATTCACACTGTACAGTGCATAGTCTGCGCTCAGAATTTCTATCATGCATGCATTGGATGGCCTGAGAAATGCATCACAAGGCCAGGTCTGGTGTATCATTGCGAAGTTTGCAGGTGTGCCAAAGACTACCGACAACCGAATACTGGCCCTCGCCAGAACCATTTCACTGCCTGGGACAGCAATGAACTTCAACTGCCAGATTTTGGAAGAAGACTGCACAACTACCCAACGGCATCCACGAAGGAATGTGAATGGGAATTCCGAGAATGTGGTCAACAGGGCCCATCACCAACTAAATGGGAAAGCACTCTAATGGTGGGCTTGGTATGGGGAGCTGTGTTCTCCCCTTGCATCATAGTTAACTGGCGAGGGAGTCATAGATCTCCTGGCCACAAAATTTCACAGCCAAACCCAAACCAAGGAGGAAGTTGAAATGCTTATACGTTGTAAAGAGCAGATGAATAAACACGTTTTCCCAAATAAAATTGAGGAGAGCTGCATGTGCCACATAACACACATGCTTCTACAAAAGCTACGTAATTTTTGCAGTTTCTGAAGCCGCAAACACTAGACGAATTCATGGAAAGGGCAAAAGAAATTGAATAGTCACTACTTTCCCACCCCTCACCACACCACCATGCTTCAGAAGTGTTGGTTCTGCCCAGGCCAGCACTTTCACAAGGTTCACAAGGACTGCCTGCGCAGGCACGGTCGAACTGGGAAGGGAGAAACACGTGGGCACCAGATGCGCCGCAGCTGGGGTGCAAGTCGTGCATCCGCTACCGATATCCAAGGACCCATCTAGCTCCAGAGACTAACCGAACACCACAAGGAGAGTGATCCACCTGAAGCTCCACACATTGAAGTGGACATAAACAGGAACAAATATCTCACTCGTCATGATTCTGCTGTCACAGGCAATTTTGTCCGACGTGATGTGTTAACCTTGGAACGAAGGGCATCGCTCAGTCCCCAGACTCACCTCGTAACCATGGCACAACCCAATTGGACCCTGAAGGTTGACAGGTGTACAATTCTAACCATGGGCATTTACCATCACACACACCCGGCAGAATTCGTGGTGTTCCCAGACATCGCAGAAGGCGTGATTCTGTGACAACTATGGTTGAGCCAGCAACAATGTGTGATGGATAACTGGAAAAATCACATGCATATTGGGGATCAGAATTGCATCACCATCAACTGGGAACATAGGCCTGAAGCGATTATCCTTCCTCCAATAAATCCTGATGAAATACACCACCAATTAGATGCACAGAAATTTGCCAAACTCAGGTAAATACTCTATGTACCCACAAACAAGCATCTTTAGCCACAGTGGATCGCTATGCCAGTCACATAGCATCCAACATGAAATTTAGCCAACCTCAGATTTACCTGTATACAATAGACCATACATTATATTCGCAGGAGGTGACACGTAATCATATCACAAGTTCAGGAGATTGAAGGAACAGGGAATCGTGGAGCCATCCAACTCACCTACAACTCCAGAGTCTTTCTTGTTCCAAAGAAGGATGGACAGCTACGGTTTTGTATCAACTACAAGGACCTCAATGACGTCACACACCTAATCACCCCTCCTGCCATCAACCTCGATAATACTTTCCGAGATATAGGGGAAGCTGCGATCTTCAGTACTCTTGACATGCAGGTAGGGTACTGGCAGATCGCAGTTCACCCTGACAGATGGAAGTACACTGCATTCACCACTCCGGAAGACGAAACACTTCAATTCAAAGTAATGCCATTTGGGCTGAAGAACGCCTCGGCCACCTTCAGAGGCTCATGTCAGCGGAAGTGTTCACTGGATTTGTAGGGCCACCTCCAGTGAGTCTTGAAGATACTCAAGTTACATGGCCTTACCTGACAATTATCCAAGAGTCACTTCGGCAAGACTTCTATTGATTAACCTCGGCCACGTTTACATGCAGGAAGGTAACTATTCAGAAACCAACTCAATTAGAGCCATTCAATAGGTTGTGGAACCCACCTATAAGTAGCAATTGCAGCGCTTCCTCAGCCTATGCCACTGGTTATGTGATTTTGTACACATCACTCTCCAGATGGCTCCTCTTACCACCTCCTAGAGAAGGATACACATTGGCAATGGACAGATGAACATCACAATGCCTTCCTAGCGCTTAAGAACAGCGTCAAAACAATTTTTAAACTCCACCAACCACAGGGGGAGGACCTACTCATCTTACAGACGGATGCATGCCAGGATGGACTAGGCATCGTTCTGTATCAAGAAAATGCCTCTGGCTTGCTGCAGGTAATCGCATATGCCAGTATGCCACTAAACAAAACAGCGCCATTACCGCATAAATGAACAGAAGTGCCTTGCTGTGATCTAAGCAGTATGCAAGCATCTCTGTCACTTGGATGGCAAGAACTTTATACTCTGCACAAATAGCAAAGCCCTCGAATGGCTGCACGAATCGTGTAACAAAAAGACTAAGCTCGGGTAATGGGAAATTTCCTCACAGAATTTGATTTCGAGGTACAGCACTGCCCGGACAAAAGCAATGACCAACTCGATGCACTTTCACGCCAGCCGGAGATCGTCGGGAATCAAAGGAAGAGCAAGAGTGGGAGAAGATGACCCTTCCCCTGACCCCTGCCAGAAGCCCCAAAGAATGCATTCTGCTACTACAGCTGCAGCTCAAGAGAGAAGATTACGTACCACCAACAACAGGACCTGGATATCCAGTGCCTCCAGGAACAGCCCCAAAGGTACGAACTCAGGAACGTCGTCGTCTGGTCCCAAACCAGCCAACCAGGGGTATCTTGGAAGATCTCGATATCAATCAACCTAAGAAAAGATATCTGCCACCTCCATCATGACCACCAACATACTAAACACCCTAGAACCAAGGAAACCCTACCAGACATCCAGGGAAGGTACATCTGGGACGAGATGAGCCGCAACATCCGCCTGTGTGTCACCAACTGCAAGGCATGCTGCCGCGGAAAGGCCTATCCCGTGCCCTCACCAACAGCCAAGCCCAGAAGACCAACCACAGCGTGGACACATTTGGCAGCTGATATGATGGGACCTTACCCTCGTAGCACCAAAGGGAACTGGTATTTGTTGGTGGTTACATACCACTTTTGTCGCTGGGTGGAAGCATTTACCCTACCCAGTCAGGAAACGTGGAACTTACTTCACAAGTTAGAAATTGAGATATACCTTCGCCGGGGTTAACCACAAGCCATTCTCACCAATAATGCACCCCGTTCACAAGTGAACAATGGAGGAAGGCATGCCAGAACTGGTGAGTGGATACCTGGACAACCTCACTTACCACCTACAAGCAAACCCCAGTGAGCGGAGGAACCAGAAGTTAAGAAATGCCTCCATCTCAGTATGGGGGAGTACCACAGGCACTGGGATAAGCACATCCCCTCAATTCTTTTCGTCCTCAGGCTAAGAGCAAACAAGGCAATTAACACAAGCCGTAGCCAGTTTATCCTTGGACGAACCTACCCTCCATCGTTCTGGGGACTGGCAACGGGAACGACTGCACACCGAGACGCCAATGCCCGAAGACGTCTGTCTGGCCACTTAGCCAAGTTCACGAGGGCATGCACAGCCGAAGTGCAGTACCTCAATCGTAAATACCCACAACATCGCACAGGCATGCACACCTTCAATATGGATGAGACTGCGCTCCTCCGCAGTCCCCCACTGTGTAAAGCGAAAGGCTAATTCAGCGTTGGCCTAGCTGAAAAGTGGGAAGGTCCATATCACGTCATGGGGAGACAGGATAATGTGTATTGGGGAGAGGATTCCCGAGGGTGCATCAGAAAAGTGACTCGAGGGCAGATGTGTCTGTGTCCCCGGTGGTGTCCTGGACCACGGAACAGCAACCCCAGAAGATAACCCTGACAAAGAGGAAGAGAAAGAGGATGATCCTCTTCAGCATACTACTCCGGAGGTTGAGCCCCTCGTGCCAAGGTGCTGGAACCTCTGCTAGATGCCAGAAGGAGGAACTGCCACTCTACTCCTACCAGTGTCACACCACCACAGGCATATCGAGGAGGCATATCGAGGAGGCACATCCGTCCAGACACTGCCCTCTGTGCCAAGCATCTACATCCGGTGGACAGCCTGTCCCAGCCGGATGGGCTCCACGGGATCAGAGGTACCCTGGCAAAATCCTCTGAACAGGGGACCCAGACGGAGACCTCCATGTCCTAGCCCGATCTCCGAGAGAGGTGAGCCACAACAAGCCGTCAAGGCATAGGACTCCCAAGAACTTCTGCCTCAGGCCAGCACCCCGACTGCACCAACCCAGGAGAGCGTGGTCACGCACCAAGGCAAGGAGGGAGGAGCACCATCAGAACTGCTTCCTCTGATGGTCCTCTCAGCCATATTGTTGGACCCAGTCTCCGGTATGGGAGGATGAGCCAAGCTGCTACGCCAAGGGTGGAGGAGCACCATCAGAATCGCTTCCTCTGAGAGTCACCATGGTCCTGACATCTGAGGATATCATGCCCAACTCCTGACCCTAGCCTTCTGTTCGGGAGGATGTGCCCAACAGTCATGCCGTCGAGGCAGAGACGAGGCAGAGGATCCCCAAGAGCCTCTGCCTCTGGCCACCATCCAGACAGTGACGCTGGATGGCGCCGAGGTAACCTATGCTTCCCCTCTTATTTGAGAGGATATGCAACACCTGGCCGTCGAGATAAAGAACCCACAAGAGCCTTGACCTCTGATGGCCACCTCAAGACATCCCCTCCAAGGTGAGAGGGTTTCTGAACATCCCCCGGTGCCTAGTGGCCGTCCCAAGCTGGCCGCTGTCGGAGTCGTGAATGGAGAACCAAGCAGCCAAACCAGAGAGTTGCCTGCCCTCTCCTGCCGCAGCGCCTCTCAGTCTGGATGCTATTGTGAGTCTCCCTGCCCTGGCAATCTACTTCCCAATTCACGTGGTCTTACCCCAAGGAGGTGACCTTGAGGAAGCAAGGTCGTCCACGGAAAATAGAGACTAACTCACCACAGTCAGTGAACCCAACACGTAAGTGTTCACAAAAACAGTGAAAATACTGTTAGACAGCCATTAACAGCTGTCATTAAAACCAGTAAATAAAGTGATAAAATGCCAATGAACAGCCATAAACCGCTGATACCAGTGATTACTGAAATGGACAGACTGTGTAAGTACAGCCATGTAACAATACCAGACTACGTAATAACTAGTGCTGGGTAGATGCCGATGTCAACACCACAGTATCAGCCAATATTTATAGTATCTGAATTGTATGTACCTGACAAAATTAATTCAGATACTCGCAACAAATACCGCAGTTTACCTTACCCATGTGTGGCCATAACCCCAGAGGATAAGAAATATGGTGGCGACTTTGGAGTAAAACAGGCTCAACTGCTGCTGCACAATTTGTTATTAGTTGTACCACCATGCTTGCATAGGTTGGCCCGAGATGGTTACCAGACCTGGACTAGAGTACAGATGCAAGATATGTAGGCAAGCCTATGAAAACCATCCTCACCAATCCTGTTCATCAAGACAGCCAGGAACAGCCCCGGGATATCCTGCCACAGGACATGACCTGGAACCCCAGGTCCCAGATTTTGCAAGTCAACCCCATGAGGACCTCATGTATTCACCACGGAATCCAAGAGTGAGTTTAGCGAGTCCTACCTCTCAACAAATCAGTGGGTTAGCAACACACAAACACATCTCAAAGGTAAGGTGCTAGAATTGTGGGTTCGCTACGGCAAATTTATAATGGACTGGAAGCAGTTCTGTATTTGGTTGAAGACTTTTTACTTGCGAAGAAGTACTAGCCAAACTAACTACACAATTCTATAGCCAGACCCAGGTACCATGGGACGAAGCCAAAATATTCATACGAAGAAAGGAACAGATGTTCCAATGTATATTTCCAGAGGGGGACGAGGCCAGCTCTGTTCGATTGATTAGCAGAATGTTATCACCCGGCTTGCAGAATGTGCTACTCATGACCAAGACTTGGACCGTTGATAAACTGCTGGAGCATGAAAAGGAGGCAGAACAGAGTTTCGAGGCTCAGACAGCACTTGATAAGCCACGAACAATTAAAACCACTGAGTCACGAACTCCGCATCCGAGACACAAAGGAATTTCCCAACTCCTACTTCACACACCTTGTTCATACCGAAGTGCTTGTTCTACCTGGGCAGCCATTGGCCTAAAGACTGTCCATGCAACCCAACAGGTCAAGGGATTATGGGTAGTAAACCAACCAACCAGACAGAAGCCCCGAACCACCCAACCCTACCAACAAAACACTTAAACTCGCAATGCGGGAAATGCCGCAGCCGGGGTGCAAAGCGGGATGCCAGCACGGGACAACCAGGGCCCAGCATTTAACGTTTAATTGAGTAACCTACTCCTCCTACTACTCCCCAAATTGAAGTGGAAGTAAATTGCAGAAAGTTCCTAGCCATATTAGATTCGGATGCGACAAAAAATTTCATTAGGAGCAATTTGTTTATTCCACAGCAAAAGGCCACCCTTCGGCCGTAATTGAAATTTTTCATATGGCACAACCCGACGCCACCCTGCAAGTTAATGGCAGATTTACGTTAACTGTCAGCCTATACAGGTACTCCAACCCAGCCGAATTCTTGGTCTCTCCCGTATTAACCGAAGCAGTAATACTTGGTTGCCCATGGCTTCGACAACAACAATGTGTCATTGACCATGTGCAACATTGAGTTTACTGGGAAGATAAATACAGGGTGACGGTAAATTGGGAACACAGCCCCGAAGCCTTATTACCCATCCCAATCAATCCGAATAAGATCAGCCATGAATTAGAGGAGCCTGAGTTTCAAGAATTAAAACAAGTCCTGGATGAACATTCCATTGCCTATGGCCATAATGGTCTGCTACACCAAACCCTGTCCATCCAACATGAGATATGTAGGACCACAGAGGCTCCCATTTATAATTGACAGTTCTGGGCATCAGTATGATGGCGCCAGTTAATAATGGAATAGGTCAATGAAATGAAAAAACAAGGCATTGTAGAACCATACAAATCATTGTACAATTCGTGGTTCTAGTGCCTAAAAAGGATGACAAACTCCAGTTTTGCGTAAACTATAAGTCCTTGAACAACATGACACATCCCACAGCTCCCCCAGCCATTGATTTAACCCATACCCTGCGAGACGTTGGGGAGGCGAAAATCTTCAGTACCCTGGACATGGACTAAGGTACTGGCAGATTGCTGTTTACCAACACAGCAGAAAGTTCACTGCCTTCACAACTCCTGAAGAAGGCATTACAGTTCAGAGTAATGCCATTCGGGTTGAAAAAAAACCCAGCCACGTTCCAACACCTAATGTCCGTAGAGGTACTAACTGGGTACATTAGTAAATTTTACTTTGTCTACCTCGACAATGAAATGTTTATTCCAAGACCTGGGAGGAGCACCTCTGCCATTTAAAGAGAGTTATAGAGCAGCTCGGACTACACGGGAAGAATATCAAGTTATCCAAAAGTTTCTTCGAAAAATTGCCAATAGACTGCCTGGGTCACATGGTATCCCCTGAAGGGAACTTTCCCCAGCAAAATTCAATACAGGCAATCAAAGAGGCTGAAAAACCAACCAACAAGAGACAGCTACATCGGTACCTGCGTAAGGAATGGGTGTGTCCCATTCCACTGTATGGCATGTTATGCACAAGCAGCTGCTATGTGCCAACCACGTGAGAAAGGTGCAGGCATAGGTATCAGCATATTTTGCTCCCCAATGTTAATGTTCACAGTGGTTTCTGCAACAATGCACAGTAATTCCTCATTTTCTTCCTTTGTATTGTTTACTGATGAAGCGACATTCACAAGAGACTGTTATTTTAACTGCAGGAACATTCACATGTGGGATGACACCAATCCTTATGTAACCACCATCACAGCCAACAAGCACAGATTTTCTGTGAACATCTGGGTAGACATGGTGGGTGATCATCCTATTGCACCATACATGATACCACAACGCTTGACTGGACACATGTACTGCCCAATTCTTGCAATTTACATTGCCAGATATCCTCGAGGATATGCCACCTGTAGTTCAGCAATGTATGTGGCTTCAACATGATGGTGCCTCTCCACATTACATGTGAGCTGTATGTGATTACCTCAACAGGGAATTTTCAGCACTGTGGATTGGAATAGGTTGGCCTGCTGCGTGGCCAGCACTCTCTCCTAACCTTAATCTGCTAGACTTTTTCCTGTGGAAGTTCATCAAAATGCTGGTGTATGACACACCCATTGAGTTGGAGTAAGATCGGTTAGCCAGAGTTATGGCTGCCTGTGACAAGGTTCAAGATACACCAGGTGTTTTTGAAAGGGTACACCAGTCTTTCATACGTCGAATTAATTGTTGCAATCAGGTTGGTGTGCACAATTTTGAACACTTGTAAAGTTGTTTATAATGGTGCAACATTAAACTAATAGTGCAAGAACTTCAATTGATTTTCTGATTTTTTACTCCGAACAGAGAGAAAATCCCACCAAACTGTTATTTGTGCAACATACTAATGTAAGACCATACACAAGAGTTTTTGGAAACTCGTTCCACTACAGCACTGTGTGCAAATAGCTATAACTGATTGCCTACCTGGCAGGCAGCAACACTTCTCTGTGAAAACAAATATGTACATTTTACTTGAAAAGGGTGAGTGTTAGACAATTTTTGTAAATGACATTTATGTTGCTAATGTTGCAGGCAGTTCATTTTCTCTAGTCAAAAATAAGGAATTTTTCCTGTAACATATTTTTTTTTGCAGAAATAAGGATGGCAACATCCCTTTTCAACATGATGTTGGGGGTGGGTTACATGTACGCAACATTCTATTAATGAGTACTGTTTAAATAATTCGTAACCATTACTTTGTTTCTGTCCCGCATGCAGTTTTCTTAATACAACAGTAAATTATAATTTTTATCTCAAACTTTGGAAGCGTCTTACACTCTTGCTACTTGACCTGGACCATGGGTTGTCTGTATCTATATTTCTATTTTCACCTCAGAAATAATAACCTATCAAAATTTGTCACTATGTTTTAGACATATATGTGTGTGTGCACATACATATGTACATATATATTGACGTGCGTCTCTCTCTCAAATTAGTTGATTGAGCGCTAACTGCCCTTCGAAGTTCAGTTGGTAATCCTACTGCGGCGTGTGTTTACTGCTTTAGCCCAGTGGGTCGAGGTAGATTCAATAGGGGGTCGCTTAGTGGGGGGATTCCATCTGAGGTGAGGGGAATCAAACCCCAGAGTGAACTGAACCGAGATTGTCTCCCATCCGGGGAGTAAACCTTTCTCACTGCAAATGTTGCCAAAATGTGGGATGCCAGTTGTCCCGGGGATACAGGTCATGAGATACAGTTTAATCAGTGACAATTGTGGGGGTGAGCTATCCCAAAGGAGCGGTTGACGTTAGCCTTAGCAATCGCATAGGCCGATGACTGGGGATGTAATTCAATGGGGAAGGTACTATGTGGGGTTTTGGAGTGACCTTTGGTTGTAATTGAACCCCAATAATTTCCCAGAAGCTAAACGGATTGTACACGTATTTGAGATAGGTTTTCTCTGGTCTTGCTTGGGTGGGGCCACGATCGTGGGTGGCAAAAATGTCTTTGGCTGTCTGTAGCTTATATATTCCGTGTCTGACTACGGCCAACAGGTCCTTAGGTACGCATCGAGTTTGGACTTGCGGTCAAGGGGGATGCTAAGTGAAATGGGGCGTGGTTTAGTCTCTAACCTTTTTGGAGGGGGTGTATCTTCACGCTTGGTTTCTACCTTTGTTTGTGGGTTAATAGACCTCTGCCTATCCAGCTGCTCTTGTCGCCATGCACAGCTCTGAGTCCCGTCCCACATTTCCTACTGGGCATTAAGACCAATGAACAATCTAGAATCATAGTAAATGAACAAGGAACTATTTCTAAAAGAAAAGTAGTCAACAAGTTTCAAGTTTGATGTAATATTTTGTTATTACTTTTAGGAAAAAACTGGGGAGTTCTGGTTGGATTTTACACACTAATCAAATTGAATTAACAATAATTATTAATTGAATTGCGCAGGCAAAGGTTAGCCTGTAATAAACTTAGGTAAGACTCTTTATACTGCACGCTATTTACAGCGTGCCCTTCCAAGGGGTGGTTTTCCAGATAGGACGTCACAACGATGTGTTACCGCGGAGTCAAGGAAGTGACTGGGGTAAAAGGGTGCAGGAAGTGGACGTCATGGATTACCTCTGGAGATATGGGCTGCCCTTGCGGTCGGCTGGTGCGGGAGTGGACAAGCGTTCACAAGCTGCTGGAGGGTGAGCCTTTACAAGCTGCTGGAGGGTGAGCCTTCGCAAGCAGCTCGAGTAGTTGAGCCTTCGCAAGCTGCAGGAGAGGAGGGAGGTCTTGGTCAGACCAGGGAGAGAGCTTGCTGACCTATGCGGCCGGCGAGCCCGACGACCTCTGGCAAGAGGCGTGCTCATGTCTCCTTATATAGTTGAAAATCCCTCTATCAGCGATCTTTCGGAGGTACAGGGATGGCAGCCTTTCGTCGCAGGGGTTGATTATCATAGGGTTGTGGCAGGCACTGCACATTTCTTATCTCCCTGCACTGAGGCGACAAGTTTACCGCCTCCGCTCGAGGCTTGACGGGGGTGACATCACGGGGTAGCAAAGGTGCTGCGATCCTGTGGTGTTGGTTGAAACTTCCTTCTCAGTTATCTCGGGATAGTGGCCCGTCTGGTAAAACAATCTTGACTCAAGGGGTGTGGCGACCGCATGTTGGAATCTGGGCGGGCAGTACAATTTATAATTAAACACGGTAATTATTTTCGTGTCTGAGACTGTCCAACACGCGAAGTTGATTCTATCGGTACGTGAAAAGTAGTCTGGCACCGTTTGTGTCTTGCCCCAATCCCTCGCTTGTGCGCTGCACAGCAGTGTGGCATGTGTGTACACACACACACACACAAACACATACACGTGTCAAAGAATCAATTTCGTGCACATGGAGGTCTGGGGGGCTGCTGGGAGACTGTAGCCAGTTCGTTCAGCCACTTATACATGTTCAGTTTTATATCCCTGTAACTTTTGTTTAGCCAGGATTCAGAATAATAATAGTACCCCTTAGAGGATTTTCACTTTGTTTCTCCCAAGGCATCACCCCTTTCACTTTTACCTACTCTACACTTGATGGGAAAAAACCAGTAACTGCTGAAAAAAGTCAAAAGACTGTAGTTTCCTCTGCTGATCACCTTGGTCCATAAATTCATCCCAGTGATCTGCACTAATGATGAGTATTCAACTTGCTTGAAGTGGATGAGTTAACTGGGAAAGAAAGGCCAATTCTTCTAAACCAAAACCCTTTCAAAATTCTCACCATCCTTTCCCCAGTTTTTTTAACAATTTCTTACTGTGCACTTTTTTGACATTAGTGTGATTTGTCTGTGTATATGCATTGCTCTTATAAGCTATAACTACTACATGCTTTGTTCATGACACCTGCTTGCTTAAGATACAAGCAGTCTTTTTTTTTTAATTCAGGTTTTCATTTTTTCTGTTGTTGGAGGAAAAGTTGAAAACGTAAGTAGTGTATTTGTTGTTTTATTTATTTTTTTCAGTGTTGAGATTAAGTGCCTGAGAGAAAAATGTGTTGTAATCTTGCAAAAGTATTACGAATCCAAGAATCATCAAAAGAAGCAGCTACACACTGGTGGGTAGGTATGAAAGTAGCAGTTGATTTTTGCAAAATTCTACTTTTTAATTTATATATATATATATATATATATATATATATATATATATATATATATATTCATTTCCATCATTTTCATATTATGCACTTATTGTAACATTGGTAAGTTGCTGATAGCTTCTTCTATAGGCAGAAAAAGAAAAAAAAATTGTAGCGAGCATAGAAAAATTACCTCTCACATTGCCAGGTGTCATATACAATAGATTAGAAGGAAAAGAAAATAATCTATTAGACAATGGTGATTGAGGGAATAATGGTTGGTAAGAAGACTCGTATTGATGTGTTCCAATTTTCTGGAAGAGTTTGCTCCTGCTGTTCTATTGAATCTTTTTCACAGTTTTTACTCTGAGAAGAGTGATTATAAGCGGGAGTGAATAATGTAAACGTGCTGGTCAGTCAAGCCTCACTTTATGGTAACAATATTGCTTTAAAATTTAATGTGTAATTTTCTACAACAGTAGACCCTCAACTAAGAGTATGGATTTTACAAGGTTAATGTTTTTATGAAGTCATTCATGGGAACTATCAAAAAATTCCAAAAAAATTAAAGAAATTTTTGTTCTAAAAATATTATAAATTGCAATTACTTTTTTTTTACATATGTTTACTGCCAATAAAATATAAGTATTGTAATCTAATGTGGTTGCTAGCGATTGGTAAGCCATAATATAAAAAACTATTTTAAAAAAAACAAATTGAATGGTCACAAACTGCAGCTGAGATGTTTGGAGTGAGTGTACTGTGATCGTGAGTGCTCAAGATATGAGGGAAGGGGTTATTGTTACCATCTCTCCACAAGCTCCGTTCACTTCCATCCATTTGGCCATGTAAGGGAGGGCACAAGGACATCACTTTATAGGTACTGGTCAATCCTCTCCCACCTTGCCAGCTATGTACGGGAGGAAACAAAGTCACACTAGGCAATTCCGAGTTCACCCAAGAACAGCTGAAGTGGATGCAGCATGTGCTTGGAAATTGTGCAGAGAAGGCTATCATTTTATTTTACATAATATGTCTGCCTTGTGACAAGATTAATAATATTTACCATATTTCGGCGTTTGTAGGCCGCACATTTTTCCAAAACAAATTACTACAAAAAGTAGGGTGCTGCTTATATACAAAATATTGGAATGAAAAAAATTTTTTTACTCAAAACATGTTCAAAAATTTTTCAACATACAGTAGGTTTTAACGTTTCAACTCATAAAGGAAGGGAAGGGAAGGAATTGAATTGTTGAAGGGGGGGGGGGGGGGACTTTTCACTTGTGCAGTTATTTGTTCACTCGCGTTCATAAACAAAATAACCGTCATCCCGCATGTGTAAAATGTAAACATGTTGTAGCTCTGCCATAGATGTCGTACATGAGAAAATATTTTCTCTGCTGTACAAGAGAAAGATATGTTACATAGTCTGCATGCTCGCCGCGGCTCTACAAGTGCACATTGGTAAGACGCCATTTTGTGTAACACGTTGCCGTGGTTTTGCTTTCTCAAGTCACGTTACCATCCGTGGAATAGTAATTGCACGATGTATGTTCTTAAACATTGCAACATAACACAATTTTTCTGTCACAAATGTTTTGTAGGGGAGAAATTAAGTCGGAATTTATTATGTTTGTACAGAATCGTGACTTGACAATATTTACAGGAATACAAGAATTCAGTGCAACCTATACTTTAAATATTAAGTATCCCTAATTTTTCATCAAAATCTTCTGATGTGGCCTATACATGCCAAAATACAGTAATTTTAAAAAATTGTCATTTTTGAGACCGGTGGGAATTAGATAAAATTTTTTTTTTTTTAGGATGCAGATGCTGGTATATTGAAACTTGTGCTGTCATATTATTTTATTTTATATCCAAGTACTGCTAAAACTTATCTAGAAAAATTTATTATAATTTGTATTTTGCATTTAGTGTTACACACTATGCATTTTTGTTTGAAAATTACAAGCTAGTGATTTTACAGATGGCTTAAAGTGAGACATCCTTATGTCAACATATAAGGCCCCAATGTAAGGTGCAGAGAATATTATTAATTTTTTAAAACTTGGAGGGGCAATAATTTTTTTTTTTTTTGTATCCTCCAGCCGATAAGGCATCTCATAGGGTAAATGCTCCATTTCCTTATTGTGCATTAATATGAGTGGTTGTGTAGAACGTCACAAAGACAGTGGCATAAGGGTAAGATGTGAGCAAGAACGGTAAGGGGTGCCAACTCCACCCCTCCTCAAAAGAGAAAGAGCAGAACAGTGATGCTGCCTCTCACAGCCTTTATACTTATTGGTTAATTAAAGCAAGCAAAAAATGAAATATGATTTGTGTAAGGTATAATGAAATATGCAGATGAGGTTATCTTCAAAAGTAAAACAAAAATACAAAAATTTATTGAAAAAGAAATAAAACTAATAGTAACTTTTAGGGATGTGTGAATAGTGAATTTTGTTGAAAGAATAAACTTTTTTGAATAACATACAAAAAAAGTTTTGAAGTTGAATGCTTACTAGGAAATATCATTTCTAGGGCAATAAGTAGAAAGTAGTGGAAAAATTAATGTGGAAGAAAGCGCCTGTACTGAATAAACAGTTGGACTTTATGCATGGTACAACACAAATTAATTCAGAACCCACCTTTTTACACACCCTGTTCTCTACATCGACTGTATAGGCTGAAATGTGCACTTTAAACGAACTGTGTAGCAGAAAATTGCTGCTTTAATTTGTATGACACAAGGCAAACCCTTTCCCGGTGGCTGCCACAGCTGGTGCCACTGTGCTGGCACAGGAAATTCCAAAGACAGTACAGTCTGGTACAATATAAATCACAACACTACTGTATTTACAGCTGTTCACTAAATGTGTAAACATCCCACTAACCCTGAAATAGCATTTTTATTGTGGGAATGGTAACACTAGAGATGCAGGCAGAGATAACTCTGACCATACTGTCGTGACCTGAATATAGCTCTACGACACATCCAAGGTGCCACTGCAAGAGGGGAAGCTTGTCTTCCTTGACCAACACCAACTGGTCTGGCACTGGTGATATCCCGTCTTTAAACCACTTGGTACATTGCGGCAGGGTATGAGGTAATCTCGATGCCAACACTTCTAGAAATTGTGATGGAGTCTTTCAACAAGCTGGAAGTGCCGCAGATGGCCAATGGAAACATCCTTCAGGTTGAGCTCACGCTGGACAGTGAGCGGCTTCAGGCAGAGGAAGTGACCTGGAGTGAGAGCTGAAATGTTGTTCATATCTGAGTTCAACGGGCACAAAGATCTTGAATTTCAGATTGCTTCAACTTTCACCATTGCAGTGTAAAGTCCCTAATGTGTAAGAGTCTGCTCCCTGCTAACATGCCAGAGGTAATTCTTGGAGGTCTTAACTCCAGCTTCCCATAGGCCGCCAAAATGAGGTGCGGAAAATTTTAAGTCCCACTTCATTCAGAGAGGCCACAACTATGTCCTCTGATGATCAGTTGATGAAAGCAATTGTTTCAACTCCCCCAAGTGATTGCGAGCTCTTATGAAATTCATCCCTCAATCATTATAAATACTCACTGATCTTCCACAGCGAACAAGAAGCACTTGCAGTCTCCAATGAAGACCTCTATGGGCAAGTATGATGCCAGCGCCACATTCACTGCTTTTGTTGTACAGCACAGAAAAACACACAAGTAAGCCTTTACCACCCACAGTTGACGAACTCGTTCAAGCTTGATTGTGAAGAGTCAAGTATAGTTCACTCCTGCCCTGGAGAATGGCTTCACTTTTAAAATCCTTATAGGGAGATTGCCTATCAAATTAATGCAGTTACAATGCTTAGCCTTAAAACACTTCAGATAATGTCTCAGATGACTGCAAATTACTTGCTTATCCCCAGTTATCCAGAAACATTCCTGAAGAATGCTTTGTGAAGTTTGACACAAGCTGCTGATTTACTTAATGATAGTGACAGACAACTAAATTTGGCAATTAAAGAACCTTATACAACAAAGCAGGATGTTTCTGTTTGAAAGGCAAATTCTACTTTGGGAATTGACTGCCCATCTTGACTGTTCTTGAAAAATCAAAGAACAGAACCACCTTCCGAAATGGTGACGTAAAGTGGGTGCTCTTCAGAGCTACAACACAGGATGACAAACTTTGACCGTAGGTTAATGATGAAAAAAGGTGAAAACATATATGTATACGACATATGGTCTAAAACTCTAAACGTATGGGTTGTACACACATTTGAATTTGGACGTGACACACTAGTTTATTATAAATACTAAAGAAATTATTCAATTCTGAACACTGAATGTATACATAATGTGTAAAGTTATTCATGACATAAGGTTTAATAAACCATGTTTTAAATCTAAAAAGAACTGAACTTGTTGCTGTTCGTTCTTCTTAGGGAGGCCGCACACCTGATGCGTTAAGTTACGGAACAGTCAAGACAAGTGTGTGTGAAACGTGTCGCAAGGAAAGGAACATAATGCAAACAGAGGGGATTTTAGAAATTGCTGCACACCTGTCCCAGTCATGATGCTGACGTCAGCGTCATGACACACACACACCTGAAGAGACACTGCATACTACATTTCCGTGCGTCACGCTTCAGACTTTAGTAGTGATTTGGAAGGCACAGAAGGTAAACATGAGTGAAGAGGATGTAATTAAACTTGTGCAAGTGGTGGAAAAATTTCCATTGATTTACGATTGTTCATTGGTGGGTCATGCAAACAAAGATGAAGTGGACAAAGCTTGGCGAGTAATTTCAGAAGAAATCAACTTAAATGGTGAGTAAAATACATTATTTGTTATTTTCAAAATAGTGTCATGTTTGATAAGAAACCATTTATTATTGCTGAACGCAACAGCATAAAAACAATATGTAGCTACATCTGTGTTATTAGGTCACTAAGGTACAGTTATCTGTCGTGGTGGACCTGTCAATGCATGCAAACTTCTCTGCAATAATGCTTTCGTAACAGCAACATTTGTCAGGTAGCTTTTTATTTACTGTGAATAAATGCCGTCAACATCATATTCCTTTTATACAATATAACCCTTAATTAATATTGAAAAGAGATGTTAATGTTAGCCAACATGAAAATGAAATATTGTTAAGTAAATAGATAAATGTGAATAAATGTCTGATGATGAACATAGTACATTGTAGTTTCAGCCTTTATACCGTACTTAAAATGGTTATTATATTATTAAAAACATTTTTTCTTATATGTTTTGTACTTATATGTTATAACATTGGTACATAAATTTTAATCTGTGTTTTTATTGTAATATCTGTTGCAGTGAATGTTTGTAAAGAAAAATGGAGGAATTGCCTGAACTGTTGGGCAAGACACGCGAGACAGTCTCAGGCTAGTGGTTCTGCTACAAAAAGTAAAAAACTGTATTATCTGGTAAAATACTTGTCGTTCCTGACATCTTTTACAAAATCAAGACGGTAGAGTATTTATACAGAAACTGTTTTACTTGTCACCTAAATAAAAATGTAACTGCAGACCTATCACTGAGAAAGTTGAAATGTTTTTATGTGATTATAGGCAGTCTGGTAACTTGGCAGCTGCTAACGTCAATGACAACCCATCTCCATTCCAGTCTGAAGATGAATCTGATGTCAATGAAAGGAGTAGTGAAGACAGTGTGACCAAGCCACCACCAGATCAAACGAAAACACAAAAGAAGAGGAGGAAAGAAGAAAAATCAAATCCCATAGACAATGCATTTGTTTCATATTTAGAGGCAAGGAAAAGATGTGAAGCTGAGCCAGAAAATCCAAATTTGCTTTTTCTAAAAAGTCTATGTGATATTGCAAAGTTGTGGCTCTTCAGAAAATCTCCTTTAAAATAAGAGTTCAGTAAAAGCTCCACAGCATGGTGTATGAGTCGTCAGCTAATGGTCAATATCCAAAAGAACCAGGACATTCAACGTCCAGTTATCAGTTCATTGGCATTGACCAGTCTAGCACATTTTCTAATGGATCGTCCATAATGCCTTCTTCAAACAGTGAAAACATTACCAGTTCCTTTTTTCAACTTTGAATAGTTTCTATAAAATTAGTTTCAGTACATTTGAATTTAAACTGGATGTGTGTGTCACAGCATTGTAAACATTTAAATACTTGCTATGAAAATTACAACACAATGGTAGTAATATTAATGATTACATATATGCCTAATAGTAATGTTAACTTGATAAGTAACTATCTTTAAATGTATTTTACGTGTTTTCCTTGCTTTAAGAAATAAAACAACTATGTTGATAGACAATTTGTACAGATTTTTATTTACTACTTCGTTGCTATTACTGTCTGCCTAATTGTTTACATTTTCAAATAATTCGGCAACAAGATACTTTTTTTATAACAACAAAGGTTTCAGCTATATTGTTCCTTACACCTCAAATGAAATAGTAAAGTAGATGCATATATCATTACAACTGAATCATTTATTACAATTGTCAAGTAAACGAATACTTGTTTTGCAATGGAAGGGCAACATTTGGTTCGGAAAATATGCACACAAACAATCCCTCGGTTCTACAACTTCAGTCGTTGTTCGTCTACAGCAAGGTTGCAATTTATGTGGACTGTCAAAAGGAAGTGTCGGGGTACACCACAACTATTATTGTTCCCTAAACTTGGTTCAGTAACTTTTCCATCTTTTAATTTGATGAAATTATGTAGGACACAAGTCCCTCGTACTATGTGGTCTATTGTGTCTGGTTTGCATGCTATTGTTATTCTCAGAACTCTGATTTTGGAGGCTAGCTAAACGAAGGTACATTCAACACTTTTTCTTGCCTTGCTTAGTCTATAGTTGCATATTATTTTTGCATTTGTAAGTTCTCTTCTTGGATATGGCCTCATTAAATGTTTCTGTAAAGGGAAGGCTTCATCGCCAACAAAAAAATATGGAAATGGCGCCCTCCCATACTCGTCAGGTAACTTTGTGGACTCTGGGATGTGTAGTTGATCATTGTTTAGCTTTCGACCAAGTGCAGATGACTGTAAACACCACCGTCACTATTTTGTCCGTATTCACCTACATCTACCGAGATGAAATGACAGTCGACGTCGGCTGACGCTAACAAAACAATGGAAAAATGTCCCTTATAGTTATAAAATGACGAGCCACTTTTACTGGGACGTTGAATACGGATGTGTTTTCTGTCAAGAGAACCGATACAGTTTGGTATATTACTAAGTTCCAAATATCTGTCTGAAATTAGTTTCCACGTCTGTTCTGTGGGCACTGGCATAAATTCCGGCTGAAGCGCAGACCATATTGCCGTACAAACATCTTTCACAATCTTTCCAATTGTTGTTTCACCTCTTAGGAAATGGAAACTCAAATCTCTGAAGCTACTTCCAGTCGCAAGATACCTGAAAATACATTATATTCTTTATTTGGTATGACACTTTCTTTATGGTGAGTGCATTCTGAGACTGAGAATGTGAGGCAAAAACAGGCTAGTGATGCTGCTATTAATAATTAAAGTGACTAGAAATAATCAGTATTTCAGTTACCATACACTCAGTGTGGTACAGTACACTAAACATATACATATTTACCTTATTGTGATAAAAAAACTTCTCATTTGCTGTAATAGCCTTTCTGTACTTAGTGTCTTGTTTCCTCAATAATGGAAAATGTCTGTGATAAAGTTCTCGATATGTATCAGGAAACATTCAATCAAAACTGTGGAACTTGATTGGCTCATCCAACAAATCACTAGCTAAGACATATGCTCCATGTTGCGCACACGCTAAGTTAAAATCGTGGACCCATTTTCTTTTTCATTTTCTCTTGCTTAGATCACGCCTGATGTACGTTAAAATATCGTCTTCACTCGAAGAAGTCGTCTCGTTTACTGATTAAACAACACATGTCGCAGACACAATGTTTTTCTGGTATGAGGACGTGTGTCTGAATCTTGACTTAAGACAAGTTCTTCCATGTCTTGTCTTTGTCTTGACGCATCAGGTGTGCGCGTGCCTGTGTGTGGGTGTAGGACCTAATGTTTTAAAACTGTTTTGCAGAAATCATTATTATGTCCCAACACAGAATAACATCTACTGTTGGATAGTGTACTTGTGTATATGGCATGAGAAACATTTAAATACATGACCGTTCAGGACTACACTTCACAATGGCACACTATTCTCTTGATAAAATGTAGAAGGGAAAAGATCATATAATAGTAGGTTTAAGCATATTAACTGCATAAATAGAGACACTGATTGAAATGTCTAAGCGTTTATTAAAATAAAATAAAAAAATATTGATCACAAGATTATGATTTTCTCTCTCTCTCTTTCTCTCCCCCCCCCCCTTTTCCCCCCTCCCCCACACAAAAATTCTTAACTCAGGCTTAAGTTGGTTACTGATAAAAAAAATAAACTAAATGTGTCCACCTGTGCTCTGCCAGTCGAATATCAGATTCTTTCTCACGAGCATTTCTGGGCAAATAAATAACTTTTGGTTACATTAAAACAGTCTTGAATCACTTTTGCAAATGCCCATGGGTAGGAGCATGCAAAATTCGCATTTGCGATAAAACAAATTTTTATGCGAATTTTTACGTTTTTAAACAAATAAACTCGATTTTTAACTTTTCGTGATAGTACTACAAAAATGTTGGGGAAAACACTTTTCAGTTGCAAATAGTGTCGTATCAGTTTGATAGCCAGTTTTCATTCCACAAACTCTCAAGCGTAAGCATATTAATTAAATAAGGGAATAAAGAAACTGAGAAATTAGGTTATAAACTCGCTTAACTGCCAGGAAATCACCCTACTGAGGAATATCCCATGGAATTTTGCTGAGCAGAAAAGATAACAGGCTTTCTTTACATTTCAAAACATTTGTTCTCTATCGACACAGACACACTATATAAGTAGCCTAAGTTAAGGACAAAATCACTTGTTTAACCTCAGATTACGTTCATAATATAAACGCAAAAATCCATAGAGATCGTACAGTGCTGCTGTTAGTAAGTTTAAAAATTTTTCATGGTTTCGAGTATTTATAGTAGCACTGTGAAACATTACTGGTGGTCGGTCATATTACAACATTGTGTGCCTGCGACAAACTGCAAATAAATCTTTTGGAGGTTTCTACAATTGTAGACACATTTTGTTAATGTATCTTTCAATTTTGTATTGCCACCTGTTCTGGTTTGGACTGATATCACGTCTGGGGTGTGGGTGAAGTTAGTTAATTTTTGTTTTAATATTTAGACATTTCGTATGACGTAATTTTCTTTTTAAAATGCTGAAACCCACCATAAATGAAAAGCAACGTGCTGCAGAATTTTTAAAACATGGCTTGAATGCAAGTGACAATAAAACTATATTTTGTAAATTTTGCAACGTATCAGTGACTTAGGACTATAGAGCTTGTGCGTAAAGCACATTGAAAGTGAAAAAACAAAAAACAATCAGCTGAAAATTTAAAGTTTAAGTTTATAGTATTTGTGTCTCATTTAACAAAGTGTTACTCTTATTTTCATGTGGTTTTGTTTATATTTACATAGTTAACTGTTAACCAAAAATAACATCACTTTCATAAAAAATAACAGATTTTTAAGAATAATAACCTCGAATTCTGTATAAAAATAAACACCCAAAGTGCATCGCCCTACCCATGGGGGATGTTAACTTTGGCTACAATCATTTTGAGGGGCTAGCTGCATCAGACAATGATCTAAAAATTTTGGGATAAAAGTTATGGTTACCTTTGCCACACAACGTTTATAAGAGATGGTGGAGATTTTTTAGTCACTTTTACAGTCTTATTTCGTGACGCCAGAATCGCGAAGTTGAGCATCTTATTTGTGGACAGGCAGGCGACCAGTGTAGAGAACTGGTCATGTGGTCTGTCTCAAGGGGACAAAATCCAATGCCACTGTGATGGTCCTACGAGTCGACTGACTCTTAAATGCACATTTACCTGAAAGATTAAGTTTCTTTGGAGGTAGTGTTATTGCTGCTAACTGGAGAGACTTATCACCCTGTGTGGTCTGATGGTTACCTAGGTAACACTCAGACAGTGACTGCCTATGGACTTGTGAACTGCAGTCAACTGGTGTGGTAGGGTTGGTACCGCACAACCAGGTGTTGGCAATTCCCAGGTAATGCTTGTCACCTCTTAGAAAGGGTTCTGATTTAGGGTGAGGAAGGCCTTAAAGTTTAATTAATGGAGGAAATAAGTACGGCTGCAGTGAAGTGGAGTGAAGCTCCTGGGAGGAGGTGCAAAGTGCAACGTCTGACTTCGGGTCAACAAGTGGTCTAGTTTCGAGGGCAGCAGCAGCAGCCCTTTTCAACCTTCTCTGTATACCTCCCTTCCAGGTGTAAGGCATGGGAAGTGTAGGTACTAGTGAGATCAACAAAAGTAGAACTGGTACTTGTAGTTCCCTAGCGTGTACTTCTGGAAACCCAATCTTGTAGCGAGTGGATGACACGTTTATGTTCCTTTTCCCCGACTCTTCAAAAGAGTGGTGGACAGAACATCAGAGAGCTAAAGTTACTTCCTTATGATAATTACCAGGTGTGGTATCCGCAGGAGGTCAGTCAGTTAGAGGTGGTTCCAGTATGGAACACCTTGATTCACTGATTCACCTGGTGGAGGAGTTTATAGTGCTTTGGGCTCCACTGAATTCTACCATTATGACAGAACTAGGATCGGCCTCTTAATATGTGTGTGTTTGGCTTGTTGCCTTATTACATTGCCGGCTACACTTTTGGTGGTCTGAACTACTTAGAAAATCTATGACTTTTACATAATGAACTTTAGCATACAGAGAATAGTTAAGTTTCATATATTTTTTTACATTAGAAATAAGACACTGTGACACTGCTATCTCCTGCACTAGACTTTGAAACAGAAGTTCTCTAAGCAATCCAGGTGAAGGTGGTCCTGGAAGTTGATCTAATTGGGAAGGTGTTACTTGGTTTTAGAGAACTAGTAATTAACAACTACGTCCTGACTAACTTGGAGGTGGTTCTGATAACAAAACGGGGAGGACATCTACTTGAAGAGTAGCAGCAATGGTTGTCGTCACCGTCCGGTGGGCAGGGTGGAGGTCCTGAAGGGACATGCTAGACGTGACGTGTTACAAATGGATTTAACACCATGGAGTGGTAAGGAAAGTGGAGCGACATTTTCAAGAGTCTCTGGAGTGTCCAGTCTTCCAGAAGCTGTGGGATCTGCGGTGGCTGCAGATGTTGGGTCAACGACTGCTGAAGAAGTGTTGAACTTCTGGTCGGCGATGTCTTCCTACTGGTAGAGATCCCCGCCCTTACCAGTGGTGGAATTGCGGACATACAAGTGATCACACATCCCGATGGCTACCTCCGGCTCTTGCAAACGGTGGAGTTGCAGAGACTGAAAATTTCTGGTCATGCCAGATCTTTTATACTTATCTCTCGTAGGAGATAGTTGGCAAGAGGTACAGGAGGTTATTCCCTCAGCCATAGAGGTTGAAAATTCCAGGAATCTGAGGCGGTGCTATCATCCCTTATCTTTGGCTGGAACGTGGAGTAAACTGTGTGCTGCCTTCCCTCGTCTTGTTCTGAATCTAACATGGCCAGGTTGGAGGGAGAGGCGGCTCATCCAACAGTACAATCTTACGGAGGAGGAGTTGGTGTGACAGCTAGTGGGATTTTCTGGGCTAACAATACAAGCAACAATCATGTGTCTAGTCTCTTCTGGCATTGCAACCTGTAGGCAGTGTCCCGAATCTTCAGTACTGTTGTTTATAACCTGTCCTGGTATGAACCTTGCGCTCAAGATGAGGCGAAGTCGTAATGTATTAGCAGAAGAAAATGTTTTCCATTGACGCATGGCAGACTTCAGGAGTTCGGGCAAACCTGGGCGACGTATAATTTGCAGTTTGCGACTGTGCCGGCTGAGACTCAACTGGCTGCACCGTAGGGGCTGCCCCTGAGTTGGGTGTGCTGGTCGGCCTGGTAGTGAATGAGGTTCTGAATTCTCTTGGTGTCCCCAGTGTCTGAAGGGTGAAAAAATGGAGGTTGATGTCCTGGCTACTGAAATAGGCCTGCACAATTGGGTGGTAACACTCAGTGATTCTGGACGGTGGTTTAAATGTAGCAGGTTCGTAGGCTGGCGGAACTCGTATGGAGAGCTTGCAGAGTTCAGCTGCCTGTTCTCGTAGACTGAGATATGCGAACCTGGCTGGGAGATGGTAAAGCTCGTGGATATTTAGAGGCAGCCTTTACTCGTTTTGTCCTCTTATGAACATCGCCACTACGGTTAAAGGGCATGAGGAGAGAGAGAATTGTACAATTGGACTTTGTAGAAGTGGATTAGTTAACGTGGAGGCGTGTAATGAGCGTGCGTAATGTGGTGGCCAGTCAATGTTGCATCTCATCCTCCAACTCCAACACCAGGTGTGGGGTTGGTTGAACTGCATAACACTGGTGACCATCCCAGCACAGAGGTGATGTCCTGATAGAGTTGGTCTTCCCAGACCCGGAGAAATACTCCTCTCGGCACCACCTGTGCACGATGAGAAGAGCAACCTTCAAGTTGACAAGCTGACCCTAAGAGGATTGTGTACCTTGTATTGTGGCTCTACCGTTCACTACATCAGGTGCAGAGAATGGGTAGCCTTCCAACTTTGGTGTGGCGAGTGTCCCAGAGAAACTGGTCCCCCCAGACCCAAGGAAGTGCTACTCTCGGAACCGATAGTGCATAATGAGAAGAGCAAACCTCAGGCTGGCAAACCAATCCTTAAGGAAGCTGTATTCTAATGTTATGGTTCTACCGTGCACTACACTAGTGCAGTGAATAATGGGTGGCCTTCGAAGATTGTGCTGTTGTCTGGTGTTGAAGGGAGAGAATCAAATCCCAGTCACCTGCTGTCTCTCATATGGATCTGATGTTTACGATGAGAGGTGCTATCACTATGGGAGCTATATTCATAAGCTGGTAAAACCGTGTTTATTTCTTTTAACGGAAATAACAGTGATGGTCAAGTACTACCTCCTATCCACGTGAGTTTATGGAAGTAGAACACCCTACATGAACACAGGTAAAGGCGACCTAGAATAACAGGGTAGGCAGTAAAGTGACTATCAAAACAACTCTGACTTTAGGCTATACTACGGCTGTTGTCCATAAGGGACCGTTATTATCTCTGTGTAGGCTGCAATGCAAGACTGGTGAAGAGAAGGATCTTTGGCCACCAAATGTGCAGTGAAATCTTGAGGAACGGAAATTGTTCAACACCACTAGTGCGCAATGAAGACCAACGTAATAGCTGAATGGTTCCTGCGGCACCAGAGGTGTGGTGAAGGAACAAGACACGTCAATTTCTTGAAGACTGGTCAAGAGCCTTGGTGCAGCGCTCTATATATACTCCTCGGCGCATGCCCCTTGCTTGTCTGGCATAGAGGGTTGTCCTGGAGAGGGGGTAGCAACTGTGAAGTGTCCTCAGCGAGTGACATCAGTGGTGGGCGCTGGATCCAGTCTCATGCCTTGGCGAAGGTACTGATAGTGGCATCTAGCAGCGTACTGTTGTACTTGGTTCTTCTCGCTGCATGGCTTCAGTGGCTCAGCCGGTGAATAATATATATAGCGTGGAGCCTTGGGTAGGCAAAACAATTTCTGACGTCACGTTGCTGGTGGCGGCAATTTAAAACTCCATTGAAAGTGCTGGCAGTTTATTTGCACTGATTAGTAGAAGTCATTTAAATTATATGTAGAAAGACGTCATATGTCAATTCACCACCTCTCCTCTGTGAAGAAGACTCATCCGGGCGAATGAACGAGAAAAGGAAAAAAATCTTGTGAGGGAATGTATCCCTGTCCCTTCAACATCATTTTTTTTCTCTCCATCAGCTTCTGGAACTATCCTTGGTGTGTGCGTTTTCTAGTGTGCTCTCTCTACTTTGGACATGCTGGCAGGCTGTGCTAGGCAGGTGGCTTGCACTGACTCTTTCATGAAGTGGCGGAGCGACTAGATGGATTCTGTCTTTCTTGGGCACAAAGCGAACTGCATGTTTGTTCCTTCTCTGCAGTGCGTAGCCAGGCCGGCTGCGTGTGGATACTCTTAGATCTGCTTTTAGTGTAAAAGAATTTCGCTAGGGATCTCCAGTGTCAGTGATAACGCTGAGCCTTCTTTATTACAGTGTGCCAACCTAAATAAACAGATGTAAGGCTGGGTGCATACAATATGGTTAACAGATTTAACCTGTGGAAAAGCAAGATTATGGTAGTTGGCACACAGATTAAAATTCACCCTTGGGGAAGATTTTAAAATTAATAACAAAAAAAATTAAGGTTGTCTTATGCCTCACTTGCAAAGTTGTGTTTACTTTAGTTAATCTGCTGTGGCTGCCTTGCGCGGAAAAAATTAAAACTCGACCACTGCCTTTGGTATTCCTATTTTGTCGTACAGCAGAAATTCTACATGTAAAATGTGCTACGGGGTTGGTCTGCCGAGACCCTCCATCTCGAAATGCGAGTGTGTTGGCACAAAAGGGGTTTTCAATACGTACATCACCATCGTACACAGAATAGAAAAAGAAACATAGAATGTAATTCAAACACATAATACTCTCAGAATAATTTTACGTATTCAGACAAATTTTATGTCACAACCTTTCTTGCTGGACTTGTTAGACTCTTTTTTTCGTTTGCCACTTTCAAGAAAATGCATATTGAACAGACAAAGAACAAAGCACATGGAATATTTTTATATACTCATAAGAAAGTTATTTCACAAACTTTCTTAAAGGTTTATTGAACTGTCTGTTGGATAGGTGTTTCTTGACGGGTGATGTAATACACAAAAGAAACATTCATTGCACAATTTTTTTTAATGCATTTGATTATACATAGCAACAGAAAATTTTCAACGATTTTCTTCAAAAATGTGTCAACAGTAAAGTGATTTTAAATGTTTAAAAACAATATTTTCAACAATATGTTTAAACTTGAACATTTGAGTTAATACATTTGATTGCTCACTTTTAAAAAAATGTTATTATATACAATAATACAAAATTTTTAATAATTTTCTTTAAACTGCATCTACAGCAAAATGATTTTACAAGTATCAAAACAAAATTTTCAACAATACGTTTGAGTTTTAAAATTTTAATTTATACATAACTAAGAAGATTTACTGATTTTACAACGGACATGATATAAAGCAAAGTATGATCAGTTATTAAAAGTCTTTAAGTTAACCTTCAACATCCTAGAAAATTTTACGTTTTCTGTCATTTCTTTTTACAAGAATTGTCGTTGGCTGTAATATTGTTGCATACTGTATTTCTTCTTAGCACTTTTACATCATCTGGGCATCTAGGAGTGTCCCAGAATGTTTACCTTGAGTAGCACTGACTGAATGGCACGGGGCCATTATTTCCCACTGATATCTGTTACATACCTAAGCTGTTTTCTTGGACAGTCACCAACAGGCTGAGTGCACATTATTTTACATTACATAATTCTGGACTGATTTTATTTACATACATTTTACTGGAACGTACTCACTGAGCGATAGCTTAGTAACGGCTATCATTATATAAGTCTGTTCTTGCATGGCACGTCACTCACTCGTTTTTGTCATCTTCAATGGATGCCAATCTGATGGTCGGCCTCCAGGAAGCCTCCCAGTACCGGCCTGGCACCGAGCTGGCCTGGTAGGCTCGTGTTGGCTGCACTCTCCGGGGTGGCATGGTCCTCGTCGTGGGTTCACCCCCAGCCTTGGTCTAGAGCAGACCAGCAGGTGCGCGAGGATGATCAACTGCCTCGTAGTCCAGGAATGTTGCCATAGGGGTAGCCATCAGAGGCAGTGGTTGTGATGGTGCTACTGCCTCACTGGCTGGCTGTGTTGGATTTGTGGCTGGACAGGCCTCTTATTGATGTGATTGTTGACATCCTCTTGTTCGGGATGTTCGTCCCAGGTGTCTGCCTTAGCAGTAGGCAACACCGGGACTTTGGCTACCATCTGGGGCAGGTTTTATGACAGGTGATCTTGTGCTGCACCTTTTCATTCGAAGAGCTACGTCGTGAATTCGGCCGCAGCGTCAAGCGAAGCTGGCGTATCTGTGGCGCCGGCGGTCTCTGTACTAGATGGCTCGGTTGCCAGCGGAATTCTTGCGCTGTCTATGTACATCATGCCCAAAGGTACCAGTTCAAGTAATGCCTTCAGCAGGACCTGGTCTTGACTGGTAATTCTGGTTTGGCCTTCTCTTAAAGATGGCGGCATATCGGAGGTGACTGTGGCGTTATCCGGCGTTGTGCCCATTTCTACATTACGGCTCATTGGAGGTGGTGTTGCAGGGCTTGTTGCTGGAGGGAAAAGCCTCTGGGGTTCAATAGGTGTGTTGACCCTCTGCCCTTCTTCCCTCCCAATTATCGGGCTTGGAGGTGGCCGTGCAGGACATGTTTCCCAGTTCAATTGACTCTGCCAGGATATTTCGCTGGTGTTCTGCAACCATCTTCCTTGCTGGGCATCTATTTTGAGTTTAAAATTGTGGTGGGGGTGGATGGCAGAATCTGGATCGCTGATCCCACAGTTTGCTGTGGCACCCCCATCCTTATTGGGACGGAGTAGCTTGCCCCGTGGCTGATGTTGGGCCTCACCTCAGGTACCTTGGTTGAATTAGGCCATGCTAGCGATGTAGATATTATCCACTTCGTCCAATGCTTCGGAGGTGGTTGATGCGGTGGCGTATACTTCAGGGTCCACGGCCTCGTGTGGCAAGAGCTTTATATATCCCAGTGTGGCCTTGCGGATGCATTCACGTAGGTCTTCCATCCAGTGTACGTTCTCTGAACGTCCAACTATTTTATAGGGTCCTTCCCACTTACTGGCCAGGCCTGCGCAGAATTGATTGCCTGTCTTGCTCAGGGGGTGACTGCGTAACAGGATGGCCTCACCCATGACGAAAGCTCGGACGCCTGTTCGTGGTTGTGGATATTTCCGCTGTATGTAGGCCTCCTGAGACACTCTTGCGTTGTCCTTGCATGCTAGGGTGGCTAGATGGACGTCTTCTGGTTGAGGCAGTTTGGTCAGCGAACCATTGCTAATCCTTTCGGCGGTGTAGGGTCTGTCCTAGGAGTAGTTGGCTGGGGCTTGAATTCGTAACCTCGTTGGTGCGTCTCTGTAGGGCGAAGAGTATTTTCGCAGTGTAGCGATCCCAATGTTTGTTGTCATACTCCACTCTTGAGGCGGAGGTTTTTCTTCACCTCCTGATTTCTCTGCTCAGTAGGGTTGGCGGGTGGTATGGCGGAGTAGTCCATGTTTCTACTCCCCATCCAGTGCATACAGTAAGCCATTTTCGACTAGCGAACTAGGTTCCATTGTCTGTGAGAATACATTGGGGGTAGCCCCAGCACGAAAAAATCTCAGATTCAAAATTTCCAACTATGTTGTGGGTTTCTCGACTCTGTAAGGGGAAAGCCTCCACCCATTGTGAATAAAGGTCGGTTATGACACGTAGATACTGGTTACCCCGGACGGTGGGTTGTGGTACAGGGTACGCCTTGTCCCAGCAGCACTTCTTGCAGCTGCCGATGTATTGCTGGATATCTTAGCCCATTCCATCCCAGCTGTAGCACCCGGCGATGTCCGCTATTGTTTCCCATTTTTCCGGGTGGCCGACTTCAGGGTGTTCATGGTGATGCCAACAGATGTCGGCTCACAGGTCTTTGGGCACCCATGTTCTCCTCCTGGCTCCGGTTTGACTGTTGTGGTACCAAACTATGTGGTCCCTGATCTCGAAACGCTGGGGGAAACTTCTGGAGGAGACTGAATTTCCTGGTCCTGCTGGTGGTAGATTGCTATCTGATGTCGACTGATCTGTATTTGTAGCAGTCGAATCTGTTCTTCCAGTCTTTGCTCCGGTGCCTGGAACGACATCATGCGGTCCCAATCTTTGCCGGCCTTCTTGTCGTGGTCCAGGTCTGGCTGACGAGTTAAGGCGTTCACCAGGTCGTTGGTTTTCCCTGGGCAATGCTGCACTTTAAAGTCAAATTTGGTAAGGAACATTTCCCATCTGCCGAGTTTGGCTTTGGCATTACGTGACTCATTCAGCCACTGGAGGGCTTTGCTATCTGTTCTGAGAATGAAGTGCACACCTTCCAAGTAGTATCTGTACTTTCTGATGGCCCGAATGACGGCGAGGCACTCTTGTTCATTGATGTGATACCTCTGTTCCGTGGCGTTGAGCCATGTACTGGCATAGGCTATCGCCAGGGGATGGCCATCGGCGTACTGTTGGTATAAAACTACACCGAGGCCATTATGACAGACATGTGTTTGCAGGATGAGAGGCCCTTCCCCTTGTGGTCATTGTAGCAGTTTTATGTCGTGGAAGTTGACTTTGAGAGATTCAAATGTGGTGCTGTGTTTGGGTCCCCATCACCACTGGGTCTCTTTCTCTAGTAGCAGATGTAATGGTGCCATCAGGTTGGCAATATCTGGCACAATGAATGTTAGCCAGTTGCAAAGGCCAAGGCAGCGCCGCAGTTTCGTCTTTGTGGCAGGTTCCTCTGCTTATTGAATGGCACGTATTGAGCTCGCTTGCGGGAAGTTGCCATCGGGTGACACTACATGCCCCAGGTAATCAATTGAGGCCTTCCCAAAATGGTTCTTTGAGAGCTTGACAGTAATGCAGTGCACTTCTAATCATTCTAGTACCCTCAGAATGTGAATGAGTTACTCTTCCCAGGTCTTCGAGTAGGCTATTATGTTGTCAAGGTACGCAAAACAGAGCTGCCCTATATATTCTGTCGGGACCTCTCATTCAACTATTCCATAATAAGGCAATGACGTCTTCCTGACACACTATATGGCCTGGTGTAAACGGGCATGATGGTTGTTGGCCATATTTCGTGTTGATAGTTCTTGTTTGACGAAGGTTTGCTCCAGACCTGAATGCTCGTGCATGGTCGTCTAGCATCTGCTTTAATTGTTGAAATTTGTCTGCACGTAAATCATGGTTAATTTCTTCTGCCCTAAGAGGTGGTGGCATTATGGCTGTGTTCTCAATTGACGGTGATTCAGTTTTTGTCACCCAGATATACGTTTTGCTGCTCGTGGTCCATAACACATTGTTGTTGGTGGAGCCAGTGGTGACCCAGTATGGGCACTTCTTGAAGGTTGGGCGATACAATGAATTCCGCAGATCCGGAGATCTAGTTAAGATTAATGGTGAGAGTGGTCCTGTCGAATGCGAGAGTGCAGGCTAGCTTGGCCATTCTCACAACCCTGGTTTGAGGGTGTAGTGTGGCCCTTTAATCGTTAGTCAGCAAATTGCTATGCACAAAGTTGCTGGTTGTGGCTGAGTCTATTAACGCAAGGATGCTTCTGCCATTTACAGTGACTTCTATATGCTTCTGCCATTTACAGTGACTACTATATGCTTCCATATGTTCGGCTTCCTCATCTAGGAATTGAATTACAGTCTCTAGGGCTCCAGCGGGGTCGGCCCTTTTTGTCCGCCAGCCTCTGCATTTCCCGCCTTTGAGGATCCCTGTTGGTTGCTTGCCGGGAGAGTGGGTCGCGGCCCACCAGTTTCATCCCCTCTTTTTGTGGTCACCTGGAAATTGATGCTTCAGGCAATCTTTGTGGAAGTGATACTTCAGACAATACCAGCATTCCAGAAGGTTTTGAATGGGCAGCGCACAATGCAGCATTTTTCCTTTCCTTTCGTGTGGCTTTTCAGGTTCCACAGGTTTGCTGGTTTTCGATTGTTCTAGGCATGCCTGAGTTTGAAAATTCAACTCAATATCTGTGGCCCTTTCCACTTATTCTTCCTCTGTGAGTGGCCTGGGTATCGTGAGGTTTCTTAATTGTGGTAATAGCATTTGCATTTTGTATCGCATGCAACATTCTTCAGTTTCCTCTTTGAAGTTTCAACGGAATATCTGAACTTTCCACTTAATAAAAAGCTCGGTTTATTCACTAGGGTTTCGCGTTCTGCTTTAGAACTCGGTGATAAGGTTCGCCAACACCTCTTCTCCATTGAATTTATTGATAAGTCGGTTACTTAACTGAATCCAGTCAGTTATAAATTCACCGTACTTGTTTCACCAATCCAGCACCTTGCTTTTGAACTTGCCCTTGGGATTGACTTACCCGCTGCTTATTTCTTTCAATGGAAATAAACAGTGATGATGAAGTACTACCTCCTATCCATGTGAGTTTACGGAAGTGGAACACCCTACGTGAGCACAGGTGAAGGCGCTTCTAGACTAACAGGGTAGGCAGTAAAGTGGCTATCAAAACAACTCTGACTTTAGGCTACACTACGGCTGCTATCCAGAAGGGACCAGTACTTTTGTCTGTGTAAGCTGCAATGCAAGACTGGTGAAGTGAAGAGAAGAATCTTTGGCCCCCGAAGGTGCGGTGAAGTCTTGAGGAGCGGAAATGTCTTCGGCACTACTAGTGCACAATAAAGACCAAGGTAGTAGAGCTGATGGTTCCCGCGGAACCAAGAGGTGTGGTGAAGGAACAAGACAGACATCAATTGCTGGACTGGTCAAGAGTCTTGATGCAGCCCTTTATTTATCCTTGGTGACGTGCCCCTTGCTCGCCTGGTATATGTGGTTGTCCTTGAGAGGGGGATAGCAGCTGCAAAGTGCGTGACATAGATCCTCGGCGACTGATGTCAGTGGCGGCGCTGGATCCAGGCTCATGCCTCTGCTAGGGTACTGATAGTGTCATCTAGCAGCGCGCTGCTGTACTCTGTTGATCCTGCTGCATGGCTTCGGTGGCTTGGCCGGTGAATAATTTTATCTTGGCGTGGAGCTCCCGTCCTTTGCCTTAGGTAGATAAAACAATTTCTGACGTCTCGTTGTTGGTGGCGGCAACTCAAATTCCATTGACGGTGCTGTCAGTTTGTTTGCACTGATGAGTAGTTGTCTATTTAATTATAAGTAGAAAGATGTCATGCGTCACCATCTTAGGTTACTCTGGGTTGGGTGACTCAATGCATTTGCCATTTATCTTCTAGCGTGGCACCTTGTTTGTGCATGCTAATTTCTGTACGGAGGTACATGCCTCTCTTGTCTGGATCTCGCCAGGCAGCGACATCTGTTGTCATTAGCATGCTGCGGGTTCTCTCTGTCTCTTTCGTCTCATTAAGCATTCTGTCTCTTCATTTCACCTCGGCTAGGCTTGAGTGGCAGGTGTGGCTTCATAACAACTCTTGAGATTCTTGCTCCCTCGGAAGGAATAGGAAGTTAGGGAAAGGGGGATATCGGGTCACGTTGAGTGAAACTAATTGTTTTTTTTTTTTTTACTGATGTCTGTAAATACCGCGTATTCTTAGTTCCTTATGAGCTAGCTCACAAAAATAAACTAAGGTCTTGGTTAGTTAAATACAATTGATTTAACAGTCTGTTTTTTTTTTAATTCTGGAAAGTGCAATTACAAGCAGGCACGAAAAATTTACGACCCTTGTGTGAACAATTGTCCCATTCGTAAAGAATTTGGGAAAGCTAATTAAGGTTCGTTTGCTGTGGTTCTGAAGGAGAAATAAATATGCGGCTTCACTTGTAGCTTAGGTGTCGCTCAGCAAATAGTAAATTACATGTTCTTTTGGGAATTGTAACCATACTTACCCTTCATAAATTAGCATGGCTCTAATCTAAGTTTCCTATCAGCTAAAACAAATACAATTAAAAAGAATAATAATTTAACTTAACTAAACATCATTGTACAGTACCATGTAAACTTCAATAAAAATACAAAAAGCACTCAATATTAAAACCAGACAAAGACACTTGAAAGTGTTATAGCTGTTATAGGAACAAAAAACTGATTAATAATATGATAGATTAAAAGTGGTTAATTATACTTTGGTACTTGGTGTGATTGTCCTTTTCAATCTAAATTTTATGTGCGTGTCTCTATATATATATATATATATATATATATATATATATATATATATATATATATATATATATATATATATATATATATATATATATATATATATATATATATATATATATATACACACACACACACACACACACACACACACATTAATTAATTATAGCACATTGTTAGAAGCTGTATTACATATACACTACTGCAACTCATTGTTCCTTTGTACCAAAGTTTAACTTGATAACTTCTGTTTACACTGATAACGAGAAATTAGGAACATAGAAATTTCTACTGTAGTCCAGTCCCCATTGGAAGCAACTTTCTCGGAACCCTGCTAAATATCTACTTGCAGGCCCGTTTTGTATCCTTCCACCAAATGTAAACAAACATTGCCATGTAGCATCTGTCAAAATCGATGTTTACATTCCATTGTGTGTGTACATATGTTCCTATAATTTCACTACACCTAAAAATAAATATTGAAATGTGACTTCTACTTTTATACCTGTCAAATGTATTGTTTACTGTTTACAGCTTTTCAAAGAATTCTGTCATATTCCAAAAACCATTCCGTATGAATATTCAAAGTTTAGGCCTCTGACATTATTTAGGTCAGCTTTATAACGTTTTAAAAATCCCTGAATTGATGACAGTTCTTACAGTTATTTTACATTAACATATTTGTTTTCCACAACATAGCTAAATACACGTAATGCACGTTAGTATTTTGCAGTGACTGTGTTTAACACTGTTACAACTGCGACGTAAAGGGCTGTACTAATTATCCTTTTGTTATTGATATATGTTGAGTCATTTCTTTAAAAGGACGGGTTGGAATTGAATATTAAAACAAAGGAACAACCAGTCAAACAAAAAAGGCACATTAAATTCAAGCAGGTAAATAAGCCTACGATAACTTTTATTCCGCTCATATTTCTATGTATTGCTACTTGTTGTTTATTAATTAAAATTTATCGGGCTGAACATAATATTTTTCTTCTGGGATTGTGGCAAATTACATTGCACGACTGTGTTTCAAACCCCTTAGGGCAAAGGTACAATGTTGTCATAAATAAACAGACGTGGATGTAAATATTTTACTTCTTCATAAAAACAGTTCAAACTTAAAACGTATATATAGTGCTAATGAAATATTTTAAATCACGCACACACAGGGCCAGCATATCAACCACGATTCACAAAGGCACGCCATTTCACAGACGCAATGATTAACCAAACACACATCACAGTATATTTATTACTGCCGTGGAAACACAGATTTATCACAACATCTTAACTTGCCTAGGTAGGTTTAAAAAACACAACGTCTATAAACGTGATGTAATTTTAAGTGATTTTCAGAGTAAGAATAATTTACGTTTCGTTTGGCAAAAAGCAACATGCCATGTCATGACTCGCCTCGTCTGCCAATTTCAGTAGGTAACTGCCCCGCCATCATGTCTAAATATATTAAAATATGTATTCAAACATTAAAATCTCTTTTCAATTGTAAATTTCAAATTCAGAAATCATTATTTTGCTGTAATAAGTATGAAATATGCTACAATAGAAAACATGTGTAATATTGTAACGTACTAGCGAAGTGAAATTTCCCGAGTGTGAAAGAGACGAAGAAAGAGCGAGAGAGAGATCGACAAGCCTCACTCAACAGACTGTTGCTTCCTCGCTCGACAAAACAACACTACCATTACGGCCTACTCACAATACTTTCCGCTGTTATTTTAAACAGTAAAAATGATATATGTTGTCATCAGAGCTACCTAAATATATTAATATTTCAATAGTCACCGTTTAATTTACAAATAGTATACAAAAAAACGAGGTTAAAATATATTAACTGTGAACTATTTCTTACCGGTCGTTGCCAACACATCGCTGCACTTGCTGTTGTTTATTCATATTTAAAAAAGAAATTAATATTACAAGTTATAGAAGATATTAAGGTAAAGGTTCAGTTATTCAATAATACAGTACTCTAAAGCTAACCACAGTGTTATATATTTGTGGAATACAGGTTATTGAAAAACAGATTGACATGTTACGCCTAGAGTTTTTTTTCAAATGTTGATTTTCATAAGTAACTTCCAATCGGGAATGGACCATAGTTATCGACACTTTATATGAATTTATCTTTAAATCCTTGAATAGTTATGTGTCGATTTACGGACACTTTGAAAATCTTTGAACATGTAATTTACAACATTTCAAATAAGAAAATTGCCTACGTTAATGACAAAAACACTTGTTTAGAATAGATAATGTAACACTGAGTTAAGCAAGGTAAATGAACAATAATCACAGTTCTAGAAACTATAAGTAATTTACAACTTTATGGTTTTCTCTTGTAAAAAGTTTATTATTGGGTCTATTAGGCATGGGTCTATCTTCCCTTCTTTCTTGTGAAAGTTCAGTGTTTTTGTTATAGACATCGTCTTGAAGTTTTTGGCACTCTTGAGACACAAAGCATCGAAAATATTTCACTGGATACTGTTTTTACACACATGATTTCCTGTATGTTTCGACACTCTAATACACGAAGCGTTCGAAACAACACTGGGTTAATTACATGGTCAGGTTGGTTGTGCAGCATTGGTTCTCTGGTAAAGTTAGTTTATATAACTGACACTTAAGATGCTTCACTCACAGGGGCTTGGGCTTGTTAGATTCTGCGGTGAACTTACTTGATAAGAGTTTATTGTCTGTTAGCTTGTCATATCTTCTTGCGTGGACAACCCCTCTTCATGAAGGTCACGGGCAAAGGGTATGGCCATGTGAACCTCCTGGTGGATCTCCACTGGGTTTCGCGGTGACGACCTGGTTGAGGGGGGAGACAACTGGCATGCGCCACCATCTCCCTCGGGTTTCCGTTCGATTCCTCATTCAAGTCTTGTGTGAGGGCTTATGCCAAGCCGTTGGGCACCTAGTGACTGCTGTGTGGCCCTTCCTCTTGGGAGGGCGCTCTTGAAGGGGCCACCTGTAGTCAGTGCTCCTGGAGTTTCCCCTACCCCAGTGACAAGGTAATGATCTGGTTCTAGTTCAAGAGGGGCCGCATCGTGCATCCTTTCGTCATCCAGCGCCTGGTTGTGGGTATCGCCCGGGGCCTTCTGGGCCAACGGGACCGACATGGTGTTGGCTGGAGATGGCACCTATTCGAAAATCCTCACCTTCACAGAGTGTAGAGTGGATCCAGATTTTCTGGCTGGAAGCATGGATCATGTTTTACAGATACCTTTAGATGCCTGAACGGGTTGAGTCGTGCGGTGAGTGACTTGGCACCTTCTCCTTCCCCTCCGGCGTGACGTTGGTGTCCGTCTGAGGGCGTGTCTTTGCACCTTTTCTCCCCTCTCCAGTATGCTGGAATTTCACCCCCTTTCGAAGGTGATACTATTGACATGGGAGACACTTGCTGTACCTCTGTGGTTGTTGGTGGGTGGGACATCTCCTCCCGGACCAGTTTGAAAGTCCAGTGACTAGAAGTGATGTGGTCTGCGGCTGCAGAAGTGGCTTCTAGTTGAACAGTTGCCCCTGCATCCTTCGACTGTAGTTTCTCTGCTTGCTGCTTGTGTGGAGAGGGGCAACACTCTTGGTCCCCTGCCATCTGTACCCTCTTGTATTTCCATGTCCTCTGGAGGTGGCGTGGATGGAACCGAGCCGGGTGGCAGCGGGAACTGTGACACGTCCGGCTCGTTCTCATTTGGTTAGTTGTCCTACTTCATAGGGGGATAAACTATATGGACACAACGGCGCCATCCTGGGTTGTAGTTCATCTCTTTCAAGGATAACACTAGGTTGGAGAGGTTTCTGGCAAGGAGCTTTGCCCAGAGTGCGCCCTCATGAAACCTCTGAGTTTTTGGGAGCCCCCTTACCTCATACGAGAACTGTAAAAAAATGCACAGGGGAAAAGGGGGGGGGGGGTCTGGCAAGATGTTTCACCTCTATTGGTGTGTAGGATGACAGTCCTGGTGTAGGTAAAGGGAGGAGATGCCCTTGCGGCGGCTGTCGGGGGTTCGAATCTTCCGGTTATCTGGGGTTCGACCTCATGCACAGGTTGCAGGGCTACATCATCTTCGTATCCCTCGTGAAGTGTACTGGGAGGACATGCATCATCTCTGACACTGTCAGGGTAAGGCCTCATCTTCTCCCAGGTCGCTTTCCAAGTGCGTCTGCATTGATCCTCTATCCAATACACTGTGCCATAAAACCCTACCACTCCGAATGGCCCCTCCCACTTGTTGGCATGGCTTACCACAATTTTTCCTGATGCCATGCTGAGAGGGAGACTTTGGATAAGAACTGTCTCTCCGAGGGGGAACTGGCACACACCATTTCGGTGTGGTGGGTATTTATGGGTGATGTACTTGTCTTGGGCTACCAACGCCTTGTTGTTTCTGCCTGAGGCAGCAAGACAGATGTGAGTTCGCGTGGGTGTGGTGGTGGGAGGCATTTCCCACTGCCAGTCCCTGGAACGTTGGAGTTCACGTCCAAAGAGGAGCTGATTTGGGCTGGATTGTAAGGCTTCGTTCTCTCTCCGGCGGAGGGCAAAGAGGATCGAAGGGATGTTATCCCAATGTCTATGGTCCTCACCCACACTGTGGCGTATATACTTTTTGAGTTCCTGGTTTCTTCTGTCAGTGGATTTAGCTTGGTGGTGGTATGGGGGTGTTGTCAGGTCTCCACGCCCCAGCTTTCACAAGCAGCCCTCCACCGCTGATTTGTCAAAGGGGTGCCGTTGTCGGTCAGGATGACGGGGGGGGGGGGGGGGCTAATCCCAACTAGGCAATACTTCCGCGTTCAGCTTGCAGACAGTATTACGGGTTTCCTGACTTTTACCCCAGCAGGAAAACATGTCTGTGACAACCAGCAGGTATAAATTCCCTCAAGTGCTGTGTGGGTAGGGACCTATGATTTCGGTGCCCAGGTGCGACCACACCTGGGTTGGCCATCTGTGTATGGGTGAGGAATGTGGTACAGGATATATGTTTCGCCCCTGCAGTAGGTCTTATAATCTGTTACATATTTCCTGACATCTCAGCTGATGCCATCCCATATGTAACGTTCTTGTATTGACAGCGGCGTCTCTCGAGTACCTGATTGTCTTCAGCTTCTTGGTGGGTATGCTCTGAGTGTTGGAGGGATCCAGATCTTCTTCGGCTCCTTGGGGTGACCTGTTCGGAATAACATGAGGTTGTCGCGTAACCAATATCTAGTGGGGAGTTGTTTTATGAGGCATTGGATATCTGGATCTTGTGGGTATATATAGACTAGTTTTCTGGTTATGCTCAACTGTTGAAGTTTGAGAACCATAGTAGGGTTCCGCTCGGTGGCAGGGGAAGGAATTAACTTCTCCAACTCTTCCTCCCTTTTTTGTTCCCCTTTCCCCTTGTAGGGTAGGCAGATGCGTAATCGCAACTGGTAGGTCATTCAGCTTACCTGGACAGTGTTGCACTGAGAAGTCAAACTGTGTCAGGATCATTTCCCATCGTCCGAGTTTCGCTTTGTTGTTGCGTGACTCGTGGTGCCACTTGTGTATTTGGCTGTTGGTATGAAGCAGGAAATGCTGGCAGTCAAGATGGTATGGATACATACAGCCGAAATTTCAGTGAGACACTCATATTCGTAGCTATGGTAACACCTCTTGGTCTTGTTGAGTCGGGTGCTGGCATAGGCGATAACCAATGGCAGCCCCAAGGCATCGTCTTGGTACATTATGGCTCCTAACCCATCCTGGCAGGCTTCGATCTGCAAAACGAGGTTTTCCCTCTTGTGGGAGATGTAGTTGCAAGATATGGGCAAAGCTACATTTTGGGGTTAGGAAGGGATCTTGGTAGGCTTGCATCCACTTCCAACACACATCCTTTTCTAGGAGGCTATGGAGAGGAGCCATTTAGGTAGCTACATTGTGTACGAAACTTCACAACCAATTGCATAGCCCTAAGAAGCGGCAAAGCTGCTTCTTAGTAGTTGCTCGTTCTACCTCCTGTATAGCGTGAATTGACTTGGTCTGTGGAAAATTTCCTTCAGAGGTCACTAGGTGGCCTAGATACTCAGTGGTCAATGAAGGTTTTTCCAAAATCACTCTTGGAAAGTTTGCATAGTAGTCCATGCATTTCGAGCTGTTCGAGGACTCTGAGATGCGAACAATGCTCCTCCCACATCTTGAAGTACACACTTAACATGATCTAAGTACGCAAAGTAGAATTGTCTGATATTGCCTGTAAGTACTTCCACAGACATCAGTCTTTGGAAGGTTAAGGCAGTGTTTTTCAGTCTGAAAGGCTTTACCTTGAACTGAAGTGTCTCCCCTTCCAGAGTTGTGAAGGCTGTGTATTTCTGGCTATCAGGGTGAACTGCGATCTGCCAGTAACCAGACTGTAGATCTAACATACTGAAGATGGAGGCCTCCCCGATATCATGGAGTGTGTTGTTGAGATTATTGGAAAACAGGGTTATTGGGTGTGTTACATCGTTGAGGTCTTAGTAGTTTATGCAGAAGCATAAACCTCCTTACTTTTTGGGTACTAGTACAACATGTGAGTTGTATGGGGAATTTGACCATTCCACAATGCCTTGTGTTTTCATTTCCTTAACTGGTCTGAGGATTTTGTGTTGCCGGCTGGCAGACACCATAAAGGGATGATTATATACAGGTACATCATTAGTCTGCCAAATCTCATGTTGGATACTATGGTTTACTGAAATTTTGGCACGACAAGACAATGCTCCGATAGTAGTAATGGTAGTGAATATCTATCAATGTAAGGAGGTGTTGGAAATTATACTTTGTCTTGTCGTGCAAAAAATTTTGAACAATTCTCTAAAAAACATTTGACAAAAACTAAGGAAAATACACTGCTTTCATGCACCATTCCCCTTAAGAGGAGGCGCTATAGTGGCCTCTGGGCTGAGTTCCCAGTGGATTGTAATGCGGTTATTTTCCCATAGATAAACACTTTTATTACTGTGGTTTATCACATGTTGGTTAGCATTGAGCAAAGGCTGGCCCAGAATAACCTCCTCCGGAATGTCTGGGGACACGGTGAACTCGACTTTATGGGTGAGGTGATGGATGCTTACAGTAAGCATGGTTTTCCAGTGAACCGTCAAGGTCGAACTGGATTGAGCCACCCGTATGAGGAGAGGTGGATCTTGTAGGTTAGCTCTCTGATTCGCTGCCAGCAAGTAACTTCTTACAAAATTTGCTGTGGCAGCAGAATTGAGTTAAGCTAGGTAGGGCTGACAATTTATCTCCACTTGGATATGTGGAGCTCCAGGTGGAAAGTTCTCCACGCAGGTCTGATTCAGTGTTGTGACATTTAAGGGCCCTTCATTGCCAGGGATGGCTGCCCTCTGTGGGTATCCTGACAGGCGTTTACCGCCTAGGCAGGTTCGTTAATGTTCTGGTTACACAGCAATGGATCAGGCACCCGCTTGTTTCGGTTTCTTTTCCCAACTCATTCTCTCCCTTGTCAGGTTAGGCAGTCTCTGTTGAGATGCATCCCCGGGCAGTACCAGGACTGGGGGAACATGGTTGGAAGAGGAGGTAGTAGACTGTTAACGACATTCCGCTTGGGAGGAGGGGTAGAGTCTGCGACTTCGGCGGTGCATGGTTTCTCCAACAAAGCCTGTGCTTTGTTGTTCTTTTCAATTTTCTTCGCTCTACCCACCAGCTCATTCACAATCTTAGGCTTTGGAATTAATAGTAAATTCCGGAGGGTTGGAAGTAACATTCCCGTGTTTTTACGAACTCAGTTTTCCTCTATCTCTTTCAGGTATATTCGCTGATGCATTTGTACCTTTTTGCATATGAACAACTCAACTTCTTCCTGTTGAGTCTAGGTTCGAGTATGGAATTTTGTAGTGAGAGCAGCCAACACTTCCTCTCTTGTGAATTGGGAGGTCATTCTGCAAATTCTGCAAAAAATTTGCCGTACTTCCCCTACCACTCGAGGGTTTTCCTTCAAGTGGTCATGGATGTGGGGTCGGCTGATGGTCAAGCCGCCTAGTCGATACTATAACTGCTTAGGTCTCACAATGGGAACCACAAAAACTGGTATGTCGCGTGTCCATGGGGGATGTATAACTGTAGCTACAATGATTTGGAGGGGCTTGCTGCGTCAAACAATGATATAAAACTTTTTGGGGTAAAAGTTTTGGTGACCTTGGCCACAGGACATTTATAAGAGATAGTTGAGGTTTTAGTCACTCTTATAGTCTTATTTTGCAATGCCAGAATCACAAGGTTGAGTGCCTTAGTTGTGGACAGGCAGGCGGCCAGTGTAGAGAACTGGTTGTGTGGTTGGTCTCAAGGCGACAAAATCCGAAGCCACTGTCATGGTCCTATGATTCAGCTGACCCTTAGATACACATTTACTGGAACATGAGGTTTCTTCGGAGGTAGTGTTATCGCTCCAGCTGGAGACTGTTTATCACCCTGTGTGGTGGGTTGGTGGTTGCCTGGGTGACTCTCAAATGGTTATGGCCTATGGACTTGTGATGACCTGCAGTCAGTTGTTGTGGTAGGGTTGGTATGGCACAACCAGAGGTTGGCAATACCAAAGGGAAGCTCTTCATCTCTTAGAAAGGGTTCTAAGATGGGTTGAGGCCTTCAGTTTAAGTAGTGCAGGAATAAGTATGGAGTGAAGTGGAGTGAAGCTCCTGGGTGAGGTGCAGAGTGCAACCTCTGACTTAGGTCAACAAGTGGTCTAGATTCGAGGGAAGCAGCAGCCATTTTCAACCTTCTCTGTATACCTCCCTTCCAGATCTAAGGCATGGGAATTGAAGGTACTACTGAGATCAACTATAGAGAGCTGATACTTGTAGTTCCCTAATGTGTACTTCTGGAAACCCAGTCTTGTAACGCGAGACAACACCTTTATGTTCCTTTTTCCCGGCCCTGCAAGAGAGCGGTGAACAGATCATCAGAGTGCTCAAGTTATTTGTGACTGGAATTACCAGGTGTGGTATCTGCAGGAGGACAGTCAGTCAGAGGTGCTTGCAGCCCCTTTCCAGTCCTGCTAGAAAGTGGTGGCAGAGTATGGAACACCTTGATTCACTGATTCACCATTGAATTCTACCAGTATGGCAGAACTATAATTGGCCTCTTAATATGTGAGTGTCTGGTTTGTTGCCTTGTTACATTGCCGGCTTCACTTCTGGTGGACCGAACTACTTAGGAAATATGTGACGTTTTACACAACGAACTTTAGCATACAGAGAATAGTTAAGTTTCATGTGTTTTATTACTTGAGTAATAAGACGTGGTGGCACTGTGCTTCTTCCTACACTAGACTTTGAAATGGAAATTCCCTAAGTAATCCAGATGAAGGTGGTCCAGAAAGTTAATCTAATTGGGAAGGTGTTAGTTGATGTAGAACTAGTAATTAACAACTACGTCCTGACTAACTTGGGTTTTTCTGATAGAACAAAATGGGGAGGACGTCTGCTTGAAGAGTAGCATCAATGTTTGCTATCACTGTCTGGTGGGCAGGGTACAGGTTCTTCTCGATTTAACACCAGAGGGTGGTAAGGAAGGTGGAGCAATCTCTTTGGGAGCCTCTGGAGGGTCCAGTCTTCTAGAAGCTGCGGGATCGTGGGTGGCTGCAGATGGTGGATCTGCGGCTGCTGAAGAAGTTATAAACTTCTGGTTGGCAATGTCTTCCTACTGGTGAGAACCTGGCCCTTGCACGTGGGAGTATTTGCGGACGTACCAGTGGTCGCACACCCCAATGGCTACCTCCGGCCCTTGTGAATGGTGGAGTTCGCAGAGACTGAAGATTTCTGGTCATGCAAAATCTTTTATAAGTATCTCTCGCAAGAGTTTGTTGACGAGAGGTGCATGGATGATAGTCTGCAAATGAAATTATCCATGATGTTTAAATTGACGCATGATGCATTTCCGCATTTATGATGCGTACTGTACAAGGTACCACAGGTTGCAATGTCAGAAAAGACTACAGGCACCTGATTATAGCTTGTACTGTTAGCCCAGAAAATTCCACTAGGCTGTCACGCAAACTCCTCCTCCACAATATTGTACTGTTGGCTGAGCTGCTGCTCCCTCCAACCTGGCAATGTTAGTTCTAGTGTGCAGCTAGGGAGGAAATGCATCATGCATCAACTTAAACATCATGGATAATTTCAGTTGCAGTTCAAATGCTAATTACTAGAAAAAGGATGTCTTACTGCAGCTGAGAATCAACTAATTCAAAACTTTTTTGTTATTACTTAAAAACTGTTTATTTTTTGTTGAAATACTTCTTAGTTTTATTTGGCCACTTCCTCTGCAAAAATAAATACTTAAAACTAGTCTCACTTTGACTAGTAACTAAATTTCCTCAGATCACGATGTACCACATTCGCCCACGTGAGGATTTCAGAACATTCGGTCTGCTCGTTCAAAAGGTGCCACGTGTCTCACCATAACATCTTCCAAATTGAGTGTGACAAATTTATGTTGGCAATGAATCATTGTGGAGAAAAAGTTAATCTTAATGAAATTTTTAAAAATATTAAAATGATTTAATATCCCAAATAATTTATCCTTGATACAAATTAAAATATTTGATACGAACTTCGCATCAACTGGAAGTTCCTGCCAAAATATTCAAAACAAAAATCCTATAGATAACAAAATATCAAGAATGCACAAGAACATAGAACAAGATATATTACAGAGAAGCAAAAACAATACTATACCTCAAAAATAAAAAAAATAAAAACAATAGTTGCTCATGAAACTCACAAAAATGAAATAAACAATCAAAAATGCAACTCTCTCTGCAGTCACATGCTGCAAATGCCAAGTTTGCTACAGCATCGTTGTGATTATTAATTTGAAATAAGGGTAGTAACTATGATATTTCCATGAAATAATCTGGTTACAGCAACAGGCAGGTTTTGTGGTGTTTTCTTTCATTACACATCATCTAGACAGACAGTGTTCAAACTCTAATATTTTCTCCGATATTTCTAATAAATTAGAACTTCAGGTCAAACTTCAAAGATGTCATCCTTATGATTCTCCTTAGACCATAGGGCGCGCGTGCGCGCGTGTGTCTGTGTGTGTGTGTGTGTGTGTGCATATATATATATATATATATATATATATATATAAAATCACACACACACACAGAGATATTTATGCAATCAACCAAAGCAAAGCATGGACACTGCTAGGCCTATTGATTTTTTATTCTGTTTACCACGTCACATGTTTTTGTTCTTGTGTGTGTGTGTGTGTGTGTGTGTAGTGTATGTAGTGACATACAGCACCACACTAATATTAATAGTGCACTGGAAATGGCTGCTAAAATAGTTCATTTAAACATAATTATTGAATGCAAGACAAATTTGAAATTTTTAACATTGCAGCGAAGGAAAAAAAATCTTTGTCTTGCATACAGGTAAATACATTTTTTAGCAAATAAGATCATAGTTGTAAGAAAAACCAAGGGGATCAATAACTTAAGCCAAGTTTGACAATATAGTACGTTTTATTGTTGATACAAAACAAGGCCATGCTTTATAGGCGTAGGTGTCAGTAAGTTGGTTCCACTGAAGCCCTAACACTTTGACAACCAACTGACTGCCCTAATTTATGGGAAAAGGCCTTCGAGATTGAACACAGTTTGGTGGGAGCCAGTCCAGAAGTGCAAGATGGTTGTTCATGAATTTGCGCAACTTAAAGCCCCCTTTCTCAATTAGCACAATGGACTCTTGCTAAACTCCCGATGCAGTTTCCATTGAGTCTGATCCACTGATGATGTCATCAATGTAGATTTCTGACAGCAGTACCTTTGATGTAGTAGAAAACTGTTCTTGTTCATCTACAGCCAACTGATAAATGGTACGAATGGTCAAGTATGGTGCTGACGACACACCATATGTCAGAGTTTTCAGATGGTAATCTTCAACACAATTTGGTGAAAGTTCTTGTGGTCATGATGCGCAGCTGTGTGTTGATACGGCTGTTTGATGTGTTAAGTAAGCACCACTAGTTGCAGATGTAAATTACATGACATCCTCAATGTTCATTTGTAGTGACACATGATGGGCTAGGGAGATGTACATCAAGTCAAAAGAGGGAAGTTTTTTTATTTTTCTCCAAGTCAGATGCGCAGGTAGGGGGTGGACTCTACTGTGGAGGCCTCTACAGAACGACTCGTCGGCCTCGCACTGGCCCCTTATATAAGGTAGGGCCAGGGTGGCCATCGAACTGGGAAAACCGGGAAAAAGTATGGAATTGTAAAGGACCCGGGGAAAACCTAGAAATAGTCTGGAATTTTGTCCATCTGTAGGGAATTTTTTCCCCTCCTTTTCGGGTGTTTCGAGTTTCGTCACAGAGTACTGGGATGGTAGGTCAGGGTAGTTTTACGTGAACAATCATTTGTCAACATTGCGCAACATTTTTTCCACTCCCAGTTCCCGCCCGCCCGCCCGCCGTAGTAGCTTCCTATGTCAAGCGACATGTCTCTTTGGAGGGGAAGAATGTCAGCAGGCGTATCTCATCTTACCTCTTTCAACATCCAGGTCACACCACTCGCTTGTTTTTTAGTGTTTGTGTGTAATTTGCTGCATGGTGAAGTGATCATGTCGACTAGATTTTCATCTCATTGTGAATCAGAAGTTGCATGGGCTTCAGAAGACACTAAAGATATAGGCAATGCACTGTGCAAAATATGTGTTAAAAGTTTTAAAATACATACGATTGGCAGGGGAGCGTTTCTTAGCCACGCAAGATCTAAACTGCATCAAAAAATACTTGCTGATAACTTGAGAAACTTGCAAGTTACTGCATTCATTTCTGCACATTCGAACCAAAGTACAACTATTTCTTTTTGCAGCAAATGTAAGTAACAATTGCTTGTAGTATTTTTTACTGCTTTGCATGTGTTAATCATCCTAAATGTGTCATTTGATTGAAACATTTAAACTAACGATGTAACATACCCTTAGCTTTATTTAACTGTAGAAGTTTACAGCATAGCTTTAATTGCCACCCACCTGGCTCAGTAGGAAGCTAGAAAGCTACGAGTCGGCAATGTCTTGCGACTGCTGACTGCTAGACTGTTCGTAGCTTCCCTGCAATCATCGCATGCCTCCAGTGTTGCTTGTAACGATACTTCTCTCCTTCATTGTCGGTGTTGTATAGTCAGAGATGGGAATGATACCCACCTTACTAATTTCATTTAATCTGCAAATGTCTTCCGAATAAAATGACAGGGCCAGGTGAAAGTGTATTTTAACATCCCCTTGTTTCTATGTTAAAATACTAATAAGTGTCATGACTTTTTATCAAGCCGAATAAGTCCGCATTTAGTCGTCTATGGTAGAAAAACTACCATTAACTCAATTATATATTAATTAAATATAAAATGTAGATGTTTTAAAAATGAAAGATGTCCCAGAAGTATTATTAACAAGTCTCATTACTATAAACAAAATGTGTGATGTGCTAGGTTCATTTTCTGTTGCTGTTGAGTAAACTGGGCAATTTATTTAAATTATATTAATTTGTTTCATTTATGACACCTTTTTAAATTAAAGGTATATAAAGACGTATAAATACATAATGTTGTTATTGCCTAGAAAATTTCAAACTTTGCGCGACATGTCCAATTTAGTGAGCTTCGCGTTCAGTTTCAGTTGCTTCTCGCGAAAAAAAAAAGATTATAAATCATGTTTTAATAAGCAGCCGAATTCAGAATAAATTATGCCGTAGATGTATATAAATACAGCCTCTCATTGTCCTCGAAAAAAGTTAAAGCTGTGCGACGTAATTTAGGCTCGAGTGTCACTGCTTTTTAGCAGGCTGTAAACAGTTTTACGAATGCGGCATACTGTAGTTGGTATGTGCAAATTCATTTTAAGAGTTATTGATGATCGTTTATGTACCATGGAGACACCAGTTAATATTGGAGTCAAGGATAATGGTCCAGATATTTGCCACCGCGCTGCACAACCAGTACTTTCCTTTTATTATTTCATATTTTTCCAGAATTGTTACGGTTTTACACTAGCTACCGCTCAATTTGTCTTACCAGGAGTCGTCGTAAGTCTAACCCCCTAAACGTAAACGCGTTGTCAAATCGAATCATAAAACCAAAAATAAAAACTAGGGCAGACAAAAAACCGTAATTCAATAAAATTACGTACAAATATAGCCAATAATTGTATACTTGAGTTCCAAACTCAGTGCGGGAAGTCGAAATCCAAAATCAAAATCCTAAAAATCGTCCTTAACATAGTAATGTCACATGGCCTATACAAATCTGAACATGCAAGCATGCATCACACACACATGCGCGCTTGCGAAAATCATTCCACTCGCACATGGGGATAAAAGGAAGTAGGAACGGCAGTCAATAGTCGGCGATGCATGGAAATAGCCCAACTTATGGCTGTCCCTGCTTGTAATCACTGCTGACAGGCACGCAGCATATAGCAAGCTGTGCACAATTGGCCTGCAGATAAGCAGCACATGGCACACCACCTAGCTGGCGGACAGCTTTATATATAATGTGCATATAAATTAGAATTTTTTTTCGTCCAGGGTATATATTGCCTTTATTATAGTTTTTCAAGGATAAATCTTTATAAATAATGTAGATGTAATTCGATTTTTTTTAATTGGCCTTATAAATTGCATTTATTGCAGTTTTTCAAGGAAAGAACTTTTATTATAAGTAGTAACTTACTGAAAGTATAAATAATTTTTTTTCTTTGGTCTGAAGTGGTTATATTTCATTTATATTGTCTTTTTAATACGAACTTGTATGCATTTCTATATATACTGCATTGTAAAATAAGGGACACTGTACAAAACCGGTTTTTTAAGCATGTTTGTAAAATCTGGAAAATCCTTAGGATAACCTGGAAAAACCCCGGAATATTATATTTTCAATAGAGTGGCCATCCTGTAGGGCCCCTTTGGGCACCTACTTGGTACAAAGACTGTGAGGGCGAGATAATACCTCTGGGCATTGGACAAACTGGTGCGGGCTAGCTTATCACTGGTGTCACTCCCTTGTGGCAGTCGCTCAGTTGCTGCCCCTGGCTGGTAGACTTCAGCTCCGGCTGAAGTGGATGGCTGAGCAAGCTGCATCTGCTGTTGCCTGTTGGTGACCAGGGTGCCGGCCTGCTGGTGGGCATGTCGTCTACTGGTGCTGGTGGATCGCTGGTGTATTCCGGGTTGAACGGTTCCACTCCCAAGGGAAAAGTGTACCCCTGGCGGAATAGTTTGACAGTGGGGCGAGCAGCTCCAGGAACCCAAACTGGGAAGCCAAATAGGTTAGCAGGGAGGGTAGTGGAGTGAGGCTCCACTAATTGCCAGGCGGCTTGTGCTCTCTCCGGTGGGGACTTACAGCTGAGGTCTGGTGTAGGTTGATTGCTAAGAGGGTGGTGAGATGCAAGGATATCAGCTACCCTCCAGGCATTCCTCCTGCACCCTCATCAGTGAGCGAACATCATGGACAGGAAAGGTGCTAATGTTCATCCTGTAGAGTGTGGCAGGCAACAAGCCCCTAGCTAAAGTGTACTCCAGAAGTACCTAGGTCAAATCTTGTTAAGCCTAGCACCCCTCCAGCGTGTTTATACGCTCTGGAGATAATGTGTTTCTAGTGGTTGGGGCTCTATCGTACTTGCGCACCAGGTACCTTTATGTACCGTGTCCACAGTATGGGTGGCCATCGAACTTGTTCTTTTGTGTTATGTACGTGTAATCATGGTTAGGGGCTGTCTGCAGTCCTATTCTATGTCGGAAACTGTTGCCAATTAGAATTTCCCTGCCGCTTCCTTCGAGGGTGATGCTTACCAGGTTGGGGAAAAGGCAGCCATCCACTACAGAGCAAGGAAAGACTAGACTATGTGTTTATTCCCTTGAGAATTCAAACATGGTGACCCATACTTCCTCCTACCTCTACACACACTAGGTGTTTAATGGACTTTGTACAAGAGCAAGACAGGTGAAGGTGCCTGTCGGCTTTAGGAGCCTGGTTTGAAGAGTGGACGAGAGCTGACAATTAAGTAGTTGTGAAAACAACTGGATCCTAATTGTGGCTGGTAGTTTTGAAGAGATCTGGGGGCACCAAGTGTTGTGTACGAGTCCTGACAAGGACTGTGGCTGTGCAGTAGGGAGCCTTCGCATGATTGGTGCTGAGGCAAGCTACGTGGACAACTTATGTTAGCTCCTCTGGGAGGAGCGGGATTGACAGAAAGTCCTAGCACTCAATGGGACTAGGGCAGGCTGCCTCGCCTCAACTGTCGCTTCTGCTGGGTGCATGGCATTATATTCCTCTTAGTTGGAGGGATCCCGTGTGCATCGTTCACTCTTAGTAATCTTCTGCTGCCTCCCTTTCAGGCTCGGGCCAGGCAGCGCTGCTGCTGCCATCTCGTGGTGGGGTGGCGGCAGGGAGGTTTGATTGGGGTTGCGGGTAGCATTCACTGCTCGCTATGAGCAAAACTCTTGCATTCCCACGCCTGCTTCTCAGCGGGTTTACAAGTTGTGGGGATGGATATGTGACTTCCTATCATTACGTCGATGCTGGCCCGAGGCGGCCAGTTGGGGAGCAGGAAGTGTCACGCATCAGTAGTTTAGGGCCAATAAGAAACTTGTAATTCAGAGAAAAATCAGTCAATCTCTTGGCAGAAGCATCAAATACCACACAGAGTTTCGTGGTCGAACTATCAGGCTTCACCAGACAATCATGAGGAATGTAGAAACAAGCTGAAGAGTTCAATTGTGATGTTGGATCTCTTTCTATATGTCCTGATCTCAAGAAATTATCCATAAAATCTGAATACATTTCCTTGAGTGGAGCATCATTACTCAGCCTTTTCTCAAATCATAGCAGTCTACATACAGAAATGAATCCCAATGTTCCTAGTTTCAATTCCTGCTTTTGGAAAGGCAGGGCAGCACTTTAGTGACCTTCTGCATTCCTGCTATGGGTTTGGACAAACAATGCATCACAGAGTATGTCGTCTTGTGAGAGAGACTGTTTTTGTGGGAATTCTTCCAGCTCCCAAAATCTCATCACATGTTCCACTGGTGGAATAGCTGTCAGCAAGGATATGCAGAATGTTAAGGCCATACCAGAAGCATCTTCTACCCTCCCATAAGCATCCACCTGAGAGCTTAGTTAAAAGCCATGTGCAAACCTTGTATATTTTCTCCGGTCACTAGTAGTGGGAACAAATCAGCAACAAGCAACATACATATTCACTGAACCAGGTGTGGCAAAAAATGGATCTGCTAGTTTACGGTTTGAGACAGAACTGCGAACTTCAGGTGGTAACTGAACATAGGCAAGCAATTAGCAATTTGAGGATAGAATAAAGGCATTGAGAATAAATTGGGGATAATTTTTGCCAATAGGACTAATAATGACTGAGGTGTAGGACCTGTAAATGTTCACCAGTGTGTTGAATAAGTCCTCCACAGGTAAATGTGCATTGTTGCAAAGTACTGGAAACTCCACTCTGTAATAAAGTGGGCCCGGCTTGCAGAGTCCAATAAGGCACGAAAGGTGTTTGGATAGCCATGCACATCAAGAACATGTACTTTGGTTGTTGACAGCAGAACTTTTGACACAGATTGCACACTAGCTGGAGAGGTCACAATTGAAAGTATCGAAATTGAATTCATGTCTGAAAGCTGCAATAGTTCATCACTGTCATTACCTGAAGCATGCTGCATTTTTGCCCCTTCTGAAGTATTGCCATCAAATTTAGGAGAAAAAGCTGGCAAGAACCACACTCGTGACAATTCAAAGCCTCTTGGGCACAAAAATGCCTCTCAAGAAATCTGATGAATTATGGAAGGGATGTTAAATCCTGACCAGTGAGAGTTGTTTCTCGTTATGTTTACAGTGTCATATAAAGGCTCTTACCCAAAATGGTAAGCAAAATTTAGTCCACTGCCTGACTGGGACATCAAGAGCTTTCAACGCAGTGGTGTTTTCAGTGATGACTGTTAGTAGTTGCCACAGTGAAGTGGGTGCACTTGCTGATGCAAATGGTGCCTGCAGAAGAGCCCCAGTTGTACCGAGGTGATTAGTCTCTTGTCATATTGACTAGTCGGAAACTTCCAGGCCACATCAAAGTTCGCTTCAGCCAGAGACAAAGCCTAAACTAATGAAAGTGGGTCCTCACTCAATGCAGTCTTGAAATACACCGACCTTTCAATGTTTTTCAGACGGGAGTTCTTCACGACAAGGGTAGTAAAAAGGTTCACAAAATTGATCCACTCCTTTGCATTTCCAGTGAAATGTGCGAGTAGTACTAATTTTTGGCAATGACGCATGCGAACTTGCAGTTGTTCCGGACTACTCTTGGTGCATTTTTTTTCTGTCACAACTGAACAGTGTAATAGCAATTTTTGAAGGGTACCATTATTGCAATATATGCTTCTTTGTCAAAGTCTGTAATTTCTTCGGCTACTGCTTCCAAGGAAGTAGTCAAATTCAGAACCTTCTTTCAGTGGAGTGAGGTCCCAAGCAGTGGCGATTAGCAAGTTCCTTTTTGTGTGATCCACAGCTGCACTTTGCAGTCTGGTCTTCAGCAAGCTGAAGCTATAACAGTGCCAATTTCATCTCTGTGAAGACTTTGAAATAAGACACATGAACTATGAAGAGATGGTAAGTAAAATCTGTGAATACATTCTCACAGGTGTCGAGTGTTAAAAGTCAACACAAAGGTGTGAGTGCAAGAGGCCATTGATCTCGGTCAAGGACATGATTGTGTAAATCAATAACTTCACACTCCAGCACACATTGTAATCCAAAGTTATTGATAATTCCATGTGGGGAAGAGAATAGAGGATAAATTTCTAAACTAAAAATAAATATCCATGAAACCCAATCGCAGCACTTGCAGTAACCGTAGGCGACCAACTGCATAATTTCATGTCCAACAAAAATGAGACATGCGACACAGCATAAAATAAACGATAGACTAGCTCCATCCAGCCTGGAGGACCAAAATGTTCAGAATATTTGAAATGTGCTCTTAAAACTATGTTGCCAAAAACTGCTGCTGTAACTTGACAAGTCTAAAATGAGGAGAGCCCTTTTCCAGCAGTGCGGTAAAACAAACTAACATGGTCACTTGGGCTAGCAACCACAAGTGATGCCACTGTGCCAGTGTGAGGAATTTAAAAGAAAGTACAGCTTGGTACAACACGATCCACTACACGTCTGTATTTATAACTGTTTGGCAAGTCCAAACACCTCTTATTTTACACGTTTGTGTATCTTACACGTATGTTTTTTCGTCCCATTTTTTTTACAGAATAGATTTCCTTTGCCCCCCCCCCCCCCTCCACCTCTTCCTGCTTCTTTCTACAGCACTTTTTCCTGATCCCCTGAAAAGTGTAAAATAGGGGTTTTGTCATAGTTTGAAGTTGTCTACAAATAATAATTCCCCTATTTTAAAGTAGAGAGACATGTTGTGAATATAGCATCGAATTGAATTAATAAGTTTTAAAAAAAAATCTGTTGGTTGAAAGAAGAAAAGTCTCTTTGCTGCAGAAAAGACCAAGAAGGTGTTTTGTTTGTGTAGTGTGTTAAGTTTACAATTTTGGGAATTGTATAGCCAGCTGCACGTCCTGCCCCAGTGAGATGTGACAACAAATCTGCTTGTGGTTTCCAGTTTTCAGGACTTACGGCGTGACTTGCAAGCTGTAATTGGCACTCGTGCCAACCTCAATATTGCGCAGATAGAAAACTATGGGGGAGAGACATTCCTGTCTGAGGAGGTGGCCATAGCCCTCTTGCAGGAGAGCAAAATGGCATTTAAGCGCTGCCAGTTGGTAAGAGAACATTCTGGTATTGCTGTGTTTTTTTAAGCCTTTACAACATAAAAATTTCAATTTATCCTTGGAAATATCAGCTATGTTGATTTTTTTTGTGGTTAGTAATTTTAATGTGCATAGATTACTTTAGTTTACTTGTTACTTGTAGTGTTAGATTGTAATTTAGGGTTTTCTGTTATTGTTGACAGTTTATGTTAGACTAGATGGGTGAAATTATGTGGCCACTTGTATGTGGTTAGATAATTTTACATTTTCTATGAATGTAATTATGTGCAGATATGGATTGTGCATCCACAAAGACCAGGTATACAAGTTTTGTACCATAATATGGTCAAACTATGTATAATAACCATTTTTATTTGGGCAACATATAATTACCATACATTAATTAAAAGTTGAGAAATAATTGCTTTGTGAATATTTAAGTGACTAAATAATATGGGTGTTCACACTTGCTTGTTACAAAATATTCCTTTAAATACATACATCATTTTGGGTTAAAATGATGTGGTGGTGTTATTTTTATTGTGGGTAAAGATACTGTAAATGGAAAGGAAAAGTGAAGGTCTGCAGTGTCTAGTCCTTTCTAAGAACTTTGCTACATATGTGTAAGTAATTTTAAAATCTGGATGTTCGTGTGTTATCAAAGAATGCATAATTTTTAGTGTAAGATTAGTACAAAGGTAAGTGACAAGCTTTTTACTCTGAGATTAGTTTATTTCTTTTAATTGTGAGTAGTACTTTCTGTTTTAAATGTGGATTTGGATGCTTGCCCTTTCAATGTTAAGTCCCCATAGCAAAAGCAAACATAGTCGTTTAACACATTTTTCTGTGACTTGTGCAATCTCCTGAATTCTGTCTTATTATTTTGCTTTGACCATAACAAAATGGCTAAACAAAAGTGAGCCCGGTGTTTTTATTTCCCTGGTGAGAAACTTGCTAACATTCAATGAAACTTAGGGCTTGTATTATGGCCTCTAGTTACACATCAGGTTAAAAGTTAACTGCCAAATGGAGCAAAAGAGTATTGCTAACTATCTTCGGGGCAGGTTATTCAATCACAACAGTACTGAAGAGGCGGGACATGTGCCTACAAGGTACCACATGGCGTAACATCAGAAGAGACTACAGACACCTGATCCTAGCTTGTACTGTTTACCAGACTCACCAAGAAGCCATCATGCCAAAAGTACCCCTGCCGAAGATTGTACTGCCTGGTGAGCCAGCACTCCCTCCAGCAAGGTCCGAGCATGCCACTGGAGGGCAGCACATAATTTACCAGTGTGTGCAGTCGAGATAAGGGATGATAGCACTGCTTCAGGATTATAGAATTCTGAACCCTGCGGCTGAGGCTATAACCTCCTGTACCCCTTGGCACCAAGCACCTACGAGAGATAAGTATAAAAGGGCTGGCATGGCCTGAATATTTCATTCTCTGCATCTCCACTGCTCGCAAAGGTCGGCGGTAGCCATCAGGGTGTGATCACTGGGGCATCCGGAGATCCCACCGCTCGCAAGGGCCGGGATCTCAAGCCAGCTGAAGACATTACCAACCAGAAGTTCAACACTTCTTCAGCAGCCACCGCAGATACTGCAGCTTCTGGGAGACTGGACCCCTCCAGAGGCTCCTGAAATGTCATTCCTCTTTATTTACCACTCCTCCTGGTGTTGAACACAGAATATCCTGTTAGTAAGTCATGTTGATGTTTCTTCAGAACCTCCTCTGCTCACCAGATGGTGTGGCAACGTTGACAACTACCCTTCTGGTAGCTGCCACCCCCCCCCCCCCCCCCCCGGCGCTAGTGTTCCTTCAGAACACCCCTTGTTAGACGTTGTTGATTGTATTAATGTAACAGTTACTTTTTGCCAGAAATATTCTCCTACACATCCACTTAGCTTTTTCTCCAGGTTGTCTTCACCTGGCCGTTTACTTTAGATTTAACTTCCATAAGCAAGTTGTATTGGCTTAGGAGTTAGTGCAAAGCCACCGTGTTCTATTATGCTTTTAATACAACACGTGTTTTTTAATCTATTCTCCATATTCTAGTTTTCTTGACAGTGCTTAGTTAACCTTAGTAAACGCAACCCCTTGAGGAAAAGCAGTCAGACCATTCAGCACAAAGCTAAATCTACACACCTTAGAGGCCACTCAAGCTCTTCTAAACTGGTTGAGTTCGACATAGCCAAAAGCACTACAAACTCCTCTACCAAGGAATCGACCAGACTAGGTATTCCATACTCCGCCACCACTTCAGCAGGGGCCAGAAAGGAGCTGGAATTACCTTAAGCTGATCGACCCCTGTGGATACCACACCTGGATATCCCGGCAAGGAAGTGACGTTGAGTTTCCTAACGTTCTGTCCACTGCTCACAAGGGCTGGGCGAAAGGAACAAGAGGTGTTGGCTCATTGTCACATGAGTGGGTATCCAGAAGTACACCCTAGGAAAATAAGGCATTAGCTTATTTTCTGCAGGCTGTTTAGTTTCTTTCCTCATGCCGTACTCTCGGAAGGGGGGTGTACAGAGAAAATTAAAAAAGGCCTTACGTGCCTCAGAAGGTAATACAGCTTGCCTACCCCTTTCTTCAACTGCCTTAAGCAACACTTCAACTTTGCAGAGCAGTGTTCATTCCCGCTTGCAATACTAATAGCTCTCACTGCTCTGCTCTTCCACAACCTTTATTCCCGCCATTAATCAAGCTGCCTGGTAAACCATACCCTATAGTGGAAGCTATTCTATGTGGAGAAGAGATTCCTCTGTGTCTTTCCTGCCCTTAGTTAGGGGCCAACCTGCAGGCATCCCAACTCCCAGAGACCTTGGATGACAGTGACACCTGTACCACTTCACATCTTCTTGAGTCAGCAACTGACCAACTGTCCGCCAAGCAACTGAGCCAGCCACTGAGAAGGATCATTCCTCTCCCTGACAAAACACAAGTAAAATGTCAGTCAGGGCGAAGGATCGTGACAGTGGCTTTATATTTTGTACCTACAAGACAGTCCACCAGACCAGTCTTGTATACCGGCGGGACACTCGCAAGACATTAAGGCCACTGTCTCACCCATGTTCCTCACAATACTGGCATAGCGATATAAAACTGTGCAAGTGACCATGACTATAACTTATTTTGTTAAAACATATTCTGCTAAGTTTAGTATTGCGTTTAACCTCCCTAGTCATTAGTCCAATCCCAATGTTAAGTTCAACAAGTAGAACCCCATTCCAGCTGGGCATGCGTCGGTTTTGGAGTGTATATAAAAATATCAATTGATGTTTTCTGCTGTTTTTGAGTTTTATGTGTGATAATCATCCAAAATTAAAGTTAACCTGGCAATTGTCGATAATGATGCAAAAGATGAGTATTGCAAATTATAAGTTTTAATGGGAAGAAAATGGAAAAAAAATATTATGTTTGGGCTTAATCATTTTAAGGAATCAAATGCCATAAAATTGAGAATGCTATTTCCTCCTCCCTTTCTTGCAAATATTTTTTAATATAATGAAGAAACACTGGTACCAACCTCAATGTTGTGTTGTAAGAAATTAGTCACATGCAGTGTGATAACCTGTCATGAATTTGGCCAAGCTGTGCAAGGGTTAAGATTACCAGTGACTGTAATAGTTATGAAGAAATATGTTGAATATCTAATTGTTTTGGTTTATGTTGCTCAGAATTATGTTGTTGGACATTTGATGATTTCTGACCAGACAAAAATACACAGTATTCTGTGAATTGATTCCAAGTGTTTTCAAGTTGTGCAGCTGCATACTATCAGAGAATATAATGCACTGTTAAATAGTATAAACATTGCAGTGAAATGAGAAGACTGATTAGAAAAAGAACTATATAAATATTTCTAATTCAAATTCACTCCCTGTTGTAATTCACTTAGAACTGCCAAAACTATTTTCTATCTATTCCAATAAATTTGTTAGAGACTTATTGCATACAATTACAATTATTTCTGGGAACTCTATAACATAATGAACACAAAAATATGGAATGTTTTGGGAATCGCCAGATTTCCAACAAATACATACACTCGTTCAGGTAACCAGTGGCGCAAATAAATTGCTTGATACTAACTGAACATTAAAATGGGTTCGGTAAAATTTCTTTACAGCACAGTTCATTATCGTGAGTGTGTTGTGATATGATTTCTAGACTTTTTTGCTAACTTCCTTTTGTTGTTTGTGCAAGGACACAACAATCACATAGTGTTTTAAAGAATAGGTCAATTTTTTGGCATATTTTGGATTTGCACTTAATTTATTTAAAGCTAAACTTCCTGAAACTGCATAGTTATATACTAATCTATTTGTGTTGCATTTATAAAAATATATTTGTGCACAAAATCCGAGTAATATTAACTTGCTTTTATATCAAAAGCATTGTGACTACACATAAATGTGTTAATTAAAAAATATACACCCAAAATATTTACTTCCTACTTCAGAAATACGCCAGTTACAATTATGACAGACCCATCAGTGTTCTCATAAAAATAAATTTTTGTAGTTTTTATTTAATTTGCTTTCAATAAAGGAACAGTAACCTACGTAATATTCAAAACACGTCTCTCGCTCATTCTTGACAACTTAACATAAGCCACAACAAAATAGTTAATTTTATTGCCAGTAGACACAGTAACAAACCAAAAACTTGGAATATTTATCTAATGGATTACTTAACTAAATGAATGTTCATAATGCAGGTTATTAATAGTGTTGAAAGCAGCACTACACCCACAAACAACTATGCTGCGAAGGTGGTACTGGGCATAATTTTTGTATTCCACCACCTGCACACACTAATGCAAAGGCACACTAACAATTTTGCAATTCAAGTTTTGCTTGGAGTGACAGTAACATCAACAAAGAAACTGCTCTATCAACAAACTTGGTGCAAGTTGTTTATAGTCTCACCAGGTCAGTAAAAAGTTTCCCACTACAGTACCCAGATATGAAGGCAGTACAAGATAATACAAAGAAGAAATTGATGACAAGAATCACTTTATTTTATTATAAGTGGTTGCTTATGCTGGAAGGATTGTCTGCTCTAACCTGTGCTGTCCCTTGATCATTAGTTGTTTCACAAATGCATTACAGTATTTGGACATTTAGTGAGTGCACAAGTTCAGTGAATAAGAGTATAAATACATAGGTAGTAAAAATTGAGAATATATTTTCTCTCATAGTTTGATGCTTTACCTGGTGGTTGAATGATGTAAAGACTCCTCTGTCTTGGAGCTAGGAAGCTCATGGCTCTGTAAATGGGGGTTACTGAGGAGCTCAATAATACAATGCTTGTGCTGGGTAGTTGCAGGGTTGGGTGAGCATAGACAAAGTTGTGGCCCAACAGGTAGCAAATCCTGCAGTGGCAGAGGTGAAGGTGGGTTTCGGGGATGGTGGACAAGTGGGGAAGGTGAGCTGGTGAGAGGCTGTGGAGGTGGTGGCATAGGATGAGGAGGCTTTCTGTAACTTTGGGGGGCTTTGGAGGCAATGGGGATACTGCTCGAGTTGCTGCAAAATAGCTTATGAGATACAACTAAGCCATGCCTGAAGCTTTCTTCTGTGTTCATGTACTTGCTGCAGAGGTGGCATTAGCTCATTGGGAGGCAGCTTCTTCCCTCAACACTGTATACACTTGTTGGGAGTGGGCTCCCAGTCCCTCAGCATGCCCAGCCTGGGCAAGGGTGACTTTTCTGCCTTTCTCCTCTCTTGTTAGTAATGGGTCATAGGCAAGGTTATGGCTCGAGGCATAGAGGAATGGATCCTTACAAGTAAATTGGGCAAAAGTGGGACTTCCAGAGAGAACCAGAGCCTCTTCTGGTGTCTGCATTTGGGGATTAAACCACATTCCAAAGGAAGTATCATTCCATCTCTACAGGAGGACCCAAGTAAAGTGGTACTACCACTAGTAACCAGGCCTCCAAGGAGATTCGGTGTCGAGTCCCAACTGCCATCGCAGTGGTTCTTAGAGAAGCAACATTACCACTGATAGCCAGATGCCAAGATGAGGCAAGGAACATTTACTGCTCGGAAAGTAAGTGCTTGTCCCTCCACAAGGCGAGAGTAGGCATTGTCTATGCTCTCTCACTGGAGAGCCCAGAGCCACAGCACTACCACTGGTAACCAAGTCCCCTTCAAGGGGGTTTCATAGCGGGCTTTGCTCTAAACCCCAGCAGTGCCCAAGGGCATATCCAAAACCTGTGTGATTAATGCCTACCGAAACTTGCAGTTTCCATACCAATAAGTACAGTATTTACTTATTAGATAGGTATAAAAGCTAATTTAGTATCTCACAATGACACATAAATTGCGGCATATTTTAACAATATCCGTTGCAGCTGATAGCATATTTTGGAAGCCACAGGCTGGCTTAGGTGAAATTACCGAGGGCAGGGTGTGAGAAAACGTCTTTGTTTTGTTTTGTCACAGAAGCGCACTGCGTAGTTGAGGTGAGACATATTCATTCGTGCTGTGTCACCCAAACCTTTGCGGAGCGTTAATGTGATAACAGTCTGTGGTCGGCATTGTAAGTAGAATGATTATTTTCCTTCTGGCGCAACAGTAGGAGCTAGTCGCCGGCCGGTTCCAATATTGTGATGTTGCACATTTGCCATCTTGAATCCGTGAGACCTTGACTTTGACCTTTGACTCTAAAAACCCAGATGATTCCAAAGAGATTATTATTTAAAATTTATTACAGTGGAAGCCCGGTATACTGCGGTCCAATATACTGATGATTCAGTTATACCGCTGGACAATTTATTTCCCCCGGCCTGAATAAATAAATAAGTGGAAAGCGTGCGGTCAGGTAGGTGTGTGGTCTGTCGGCGGATGGTAGTGAGTCGAGGACGTTAATGAATGTGATGGAGGGAAAGGGCACGTGTTCTCCCTCCTTTCAGCGCAGAGATCAATTTTACTGATTCATTACAGCCAATATTGTATGGTTTTCCGTATTCAGTTTCGTTGGCATGGTGCAATGTATTTGAGGGAAGAATTCCTAGTGGTCCTTTTTTTGTGTGACCCTATTATACCTTCTCTGCTATTTGGTTGTAAACAGGCCAAAAAAAATGTTACTGTAGAAACCTTTCCATCTTATCTGGGCATTAGATCAATGTGGGAGGATAGCATGGCTACATTCCAAGTCACTACATCATACTTGCAAGTTTCCTACTGTCACACATTTACTGGCACTTACAAGTTAACTTGAAATGTGCGTGCATTGTATAATGTGACACATTTAAGCAATTACAATTATTCAATGCTAAAATTTTTTACTAAAGTAAGTTAAAATACGCTGGAATACTGTGTCATAAAAGGGATGCCGACTTCTGTGGCACATTCGGTATGAAACTGGCTTGCAATGAAATGGGCTCTGGGTTCTGATTCTGGGTAAGGTAGGGACTAAGTCATTTACAGGCTTATAATTAATCACCTATGGGGTATAGCACTATGTAATCATTATAATAATATTGTAGACACTTTAAATATAATGTGTATATATCAGCTATAACAGTAGGTCTTCCCATTTTTGGGGGAAAAAAAATTGCGAAATTTGAGGCAGGCCTCGAAATTCATGCTTCTAAGTTATTTACAGGCATATAATTAATCCCATATGAGATATAGCTCTACGTAATCATTATAATTATGATGTAGACACTTTGATTATAATGAGTTGACGCTGGCTAACAGTCGGCCACGTTAAGACCATGACGGCGCTCACCACCCACGTGACACATGGGAAGCATGTGTGCAAAGAGGCCTTTAACTGAACTTTCTCATAACGGGAATATTTTCATATTTTCAAGTGTTAAATATGTTTTTCTTTATTTCGGGGCTCAGTGTTATAAAATGTTTAATATTTGTATGTTTGATAATTTTGCACAATGTTTGGTTATGAATTTGAAATGCACGCTGCACGAAGAACATGAACAGTAGTATCCTGGCGTGGATGCTATTATAAAAGACATTGAGAAAATACAGAAAATTAACAATCTGAATATAAAATGTAAATTAATATCTGAATTCTTTTTGAGCCATTTCAATTTTGATATTTAAAAGTTTTACTCTGCGTGCATGGCACCTCCAGTTGTGTGAACCCTGTAGGCGGCTATGGTAGGTCCGCACAATGCTTGTCTCTGGAAAGTCCGTCGAGAAGAGCTAGCGAGGTAAGATGCTTGTATATACGCACTACAACCTTTGAACACTGATGTAAATTTCCATAGTTCATTTTAGTATACCGGTCAACCTTTGTGTACGTTAAGCAGACCATTACCTAGCATTATGGTTCCGCTTAACCTTATTATTTGCGCCCTTGCTTTTAGAATTTTAATTGAGGAGAAGAGGAGAAAGATGTCTGAGAGGCCATGCGGCCCACGTAACTTTGAATCAGGCGCCATCCGCCAATGTTAAAGGCGTTTCAATGTAATTTCTGTATAATTGCTACGTGCAATACTAAGGGTTATATTTCTATGTATTTCTTTGAGGGAATTTTTCATGTTTTATTGTGTTGGAAGCCACATCGCCCATGGCCACGCGGTCAGATATCGCTAAGTCCGTATCTGCGCCATCCATGCACTTTCAGGGTATATTTGTGTAATTTTATGTGTGCTTTATTAAACGTCAGGGTTCTATGTATTTTTAATTAAGGGTTCCATGTAATTCTAGTAAATTGATGCTTTGTATGATTGGCCACGCTGTCACTTTCACAATTGATTTTCCCGCCATCAGGTGAACCAAAAATCCATATCTGCTTAACGTCAGATGGCTCGGAGATGCGTCAGCAGATCTTTGATTAGTACACCATTCCGGGTTTGGTAACTCGCCCTTCTGGCCATCAGATGCAAGTATGATGATAGGTATTGCCACACAGGATGCATCTCACTGTGTGGATCCCGCACTCTGGGCATGTTATCCAATTGCAGTACGCTGTCTGCTGTGTTCTGCAATTGTCGCACCAGTACTCTAGGCCATTAGTGTAACAGGGTTCATCTGCTCAGCCAAGGCAGGAATAATTATACCATTGGTGGCAATGGGTGCATTGGTTCCTGTGATTACCAGTGCCACGGCAGCTCGGTTTCAAACAGCGGCTGTGTTTTGTTGCGGCTGTAGTTGTGCAGTTGAGCTCGTGCTCGCTCATATCGGCTGTGGTCATTTCGGTTGACGTTTTGAGCACCATGGGGTGTTTTTCCAGACTCCCCAAGTTCCAGGCGGTTCTGCTGGGTCTGACGGACCTGTTCACGATGCCTAGTCTATTCCTATAACAGCGAAATGCCCAACGTTGGGCACCAGAAAAATTCTTACCACCCTTTCTTCTTGATGCGTGAAGCCTTGGCTGAGTGGCGAGCACTACATCAAGGATGGTTTGGTTTTGTAAGATGCTAAGTCAGGCGCACCCTTCTTACAGTATTGCTGGTTCTATATAGTCTGTACATTGCATTTGTGCTCGTCCAGTGTAGAGGACTGGCCTGGTAACTTTGCGGAAGGGCACAAAGTCGGGCTAGGACAAAGTAATCTTGCAGTTCAGACTGTTAGCTTTCGGTGAGATACCTGGACTACACGTAGTCTCTGTGGTAGAATGGACCTTGGGGGTTTCAATGCGGTGTACATGTGTTGCAGGTAAGTTACTGATCTGACTTCAGACATTCAATTGTGCTGGTGGGGCAGATCAACTGATTCAAGTCTGAAGTACGCAGTAGGAACTGTAGGTGGCTGATCCGACTGACTGAGGTACTCGGCGATCCATGTGTGAATTTCCTCGTTAAGATGTGTCGGCCCCTGAAACAAGCCCTTACGGATCTCCAGGGTGATAAGGTACCTGTAGAAGGGGCAAAGCCTGTGCTTGTTCCTTGGGTGTGAGCTGATTGATATAGTGGTAGAGGGAAGGGGTAAGCTCTTGTAAATGCCCGGGGGCAATAAGCACCTGCGTCACCTTTTCGCAAATACCACTCCGACAAGAGTAAGGTATCTGGAGCTCAATGCACACTCTCGCGTTCGTGAGGCAGAATGCAGGGAATGTGTTGCTCTACTTAGTGTAATGCCATATAGAGCGTCTGCCAACTTGTGGACACCTTATCACTGTGCTCAGTGCCTAAGCGTGGTGAACACTGGGAGTCAGACCTCGCCATCAATAGTCTCTGCTCGTGGGTGTAGGCTCTGAGCCCAAGTCTTCCCAATTCAGGGAATGATCTCTTCGCTGCCTAAACGCGATGGAGAGGACAAGCACTGAGCTGACAAGCTGAACTCTTAAAAGCAGAGTAACTGTGTGTGGGCTGTACTGTTCTGCCTACCGGGGTATGCAGAAACGTTGGCCGTTGTTAGTGCGTGTGGTTATTCAAACAGTGTGTTGGGTCGACTTAGTAGTTTTTCCCAGGTCATTTGCTTTTCTCTCAGCGGTGTGAGGACAGTTAGCATAGTTGCAAAGTTTACAGGAAAGGGGTATTCGTGAGTCAAATAAAACACAATGTTTATTCCACTACCTCCTAACATTGGCAAGAGCTTTAGGGAATCTAAACCTACATTATCCAGGTGAAGGCGACCTGGTTCTGAACTACAAAGGTGGGGTAGACGAGTGTTGTGAAAACAAATTTGTACTAACCTTTTATGCAATTGTTGTCCAGAAGGGGCCGCGCAGTGTCTTTACTAACATCATAATAATATTACATTTTTTAATAATAAAAAAAGCAATAATAGACCGAGAAAAAAGATCACCCTTTGAATGTGGGTTTGACCCTAAATCATCATCTCGAATAAGTGTCTAGACGACGTGGCTGTTAGGTTTCTTTGGCACGAATGTTGTGAAGACTAAGCGGGGTTTAGACAGGGTGGCTCCAACAATGAGGTACGGGGGAGACCAAGGAGCAGGTTTATCCTCGGTACTGAGAGTGCGGTGAAAGAAGGAAGGTATTCTTACCAGCGTAGTTGAGCAGGCTTGTCAGTTCCTTCAGCGGCTAGTGCGGTGAAGTAATGAATATTGATCTTCCATTGTGGCTCGTAGATGAGCCGCTGAACAACTGGTGTCTGCAGGCTGTGACCCACTATTTATACTCTGTTGATGGCTTCCTCTGCTGTCATTGGCCAGCAAGTTTGACAACTAGGGGTTGATTCTGGAGAGGGGGGTGGCGTTGACATAGTTTCTTTAGGCGTGACATCACTGGCCATCTTGAAAAATGAGGGATGCGGTGAAGCATACTGGTGTAGCTATATAGTGCCGTGGAGTAGAACTCAGTGCTTTGGGATGCATAGTCTCGGTGGGCTGGTGAATAATAAAGTTTCACAGACTGGAATATCTATTCTTGCAGTGGTAAGCAGTACAATATCGTAACGTCTCGTGGCGGTCAACAATTCAAACTCCATTGAAGTCAGATGCAATGCTATGCTTTCTGATGAACTGAAGTCGTTTATCTGTTGCAAAAGCCTCATATGTCAGAATATTAAAATGAGTTAAGTGCATGAACATTTTCTCTGTAATCAAACCCATAATTATTCTTAGCTATAAATCAATCAATATGTACACAATAGCAGCACGCCAATGCATGCGATTTGTAATCACTGTAGCGCTCTGCCATGCAAACATGCTAAATCGCATGCAGGGAAAGGGGTATGTCGTTGACGCATTGTTTCATAAGTGGGTCGCGTCGCTATGAACTTGGTTCATTCTTCTATATGACAAACATTTCTAAACATGTTTCTCTGGTGCCAGTAAATATTTACGTGTGCCATACACAGAAGCATTTTAACATTACATATTAACTGTCAGGACTCAAGTTAATAAAGAGTGGACTGTATACTAAACCATTGTACCCATAACCCAATAACAACTTACCACAGTCACATCATGCAAACAACTGCTGGAAAAACAATGGCATCAGTTTTGGCACCACTGTAGCTCCAGCACTGAGGGCAGGAATTTTGAACTCTAGACCAGCAACTTGGCCCAGACATCCAGCCCACCTTGAAGTGTCCACAGTTTGTCATAACTCAACACTAAAATGTTGTTAATCTCAAACTGAAAGATATTTACAATATGTACATGTCTACATCTCCACCTGTTCTTGGTTGCTTAGTGGGGAGAGGGCACAATTTCAATACAGGCCAAATGAGTGTTCCATGAGAGGTGCGTACTTCAGCCACCCGTACAACTCCATCCTTGCCAGGAAACGCTTTGACAATTCTGGCCAAGCGCCAGCGTAGAGTAGGCAGGTTAAAGTCTTTGATGAGGACTAATTGTACTTCAGTCACATTTTTGTCCCCACTGATCCACTTTTCCCTTTGCTGGAGTTGATGTAAATCGCTTCCAGAATGACTAATGAATTTGTGGCACTAATAGCCATCGCCGCAGCCTGTTGGCAGGAACAGAGATGACATCCTGGTCCGGAAGCACTTGCGGAAGGCCAAAGGTGAGGAAAGAGAGTTAATGCAGTCATGTCATTGGAATCAGTTGACATGAGACACAAGGGCTGTGAATTCAAGGATACTTCGACTTGGGCCAGTACAGTGCTCAATTCCTCATAGGTGAGCAGCTGTAGTCCAATTGTCTTGAGGAGCAGTAATTTTACACTTTTAATTCCTTCTTCCCACAAACCGCCAAGATGGGGTTTTGTCTTCTCTGGGGCCAAAGTTTCTACAAAGGTTTTGTTGGTGTCAGTTTGAGCAATAAATTCTCTAAGTTCAGTCAACTTATGATTCGATCCAACAAAGTTGGTGCTGCAATCACTCTATAGGTGAGAACAATGTCCTCATCGTGCAATGAATCTTCTAAAGGCAGCCAGAAAGGCCTCTGTAGAGAGGTCAGAAACACATTCCAAATGTACGACCTTAGTGGTGAAACACACAAATAGGCAGATATATGATGACACTACATGTGGCTTTCTTGCTTTGGCCATGGTGATAGAAACAGTCACCATAGTCAACTCCAGTGTGGAGAAACAGCTTCGTTTGAGACACTCTCTGCTTGCAGGCTTGCCAAAGCAGGTGACACACTCTTGGGGCCAGTCCTGAAGCATTTAAGACACATTTTCACTCAGTGGCAAATAAGATTTTTAGTACCAAGGAGCCAAAATTCCTGTTGAAGAAGACTCTACAGTGAGGGCACCAGAGTATAGAAAATCTTTATGGAGCTGATGTATGAGCAGAACAGCAAGACAACTGTTTTTAGGAAGTAATATGGGGTGTTTCTGATCCACTGGCAAGTCTGAATTCTGGAGTTTACCACCCACCCTTAAAATATTCTCGCTATCAACAAAGGGTGTAAACCTTTGAATGACAGGTGAACACAGCTGGTTGTGGGCAAGTCGAACAAATTCCTCAGCAAACTCTGTTTGTGTTTCTTTAATCAAGACCTTGATGGCCTTTTGCAACTCTTCAGCTTGCAATGGGCCAGAAACCCGTACAGAAGTTGGATGAGCATTTTTGATCAATCGGGGACACCATGCAGTAATCCTCTTGATCTTGTTCAAGGTAGTGTACTTCTCCATTAAGATTGACAAAGGCAATATTTCCACAAAAGTTTGAAGAGTCATTGGTGAGCGCTCTTCAGAAAACACATCACTGGGTATGGTGCTTTGATGCTGAGGCCAATTTTCCTTAGATTGACACAGCCATGCAGGTCCATACCACCACAGAGAGTGTTCCACAATCCTAGCAGGGGTCAGACCATGCAATGCACAATCAGCTGGATTATCAACACTTGGGACATGATGCCACCATTCAGAGGAAGTGTATTCTTGTATTTTGCTAACCCTGTTAGCCATAAAGGTTTTCCATAGGTGTGGAGAGGCCTGACCCATGCCAGAACAGATAAGTCAGTCCAAGCAAACACATTTCTCTGGGGCAAAGCAGAAACATAAGTCTCAGTTACTGTGTCTATACAACGAGCTAAGAGGAGAACAGTACACAGTTCCAGACATAGGAGGGTCACCCTTTTCAAGGGTGCGACCTTCGACTTGGCAAGTAATAGGCAAGTAGAAACTACACCTGAAGCTGATACTAATCGAAGGTAGACAACTGCAGCATGTCCCGTCTCTGAACTATCAGCAAATCCATGCACTTTTATAGCTGAATAGGCCCGGGGGTGAATGATGCAGCGAGGAATCTAAATGGTTGAACAACATGGCAATTCACTTTTTATGGTTTCCCTTTTTTCAACTATGTCGTGAGGAGCTGCACTGTCCCAACCGACATTAGCCAGCCACAGATATTGTATGAAGTACTTGGCCTGGAGCATCAGAGGCAACAGCTATCTCAAGGGGTCAAATATGCTAGCTATGTCCAACAAGATCCCTCGTTTTGTGAGCACAGGGGGTTGAAGTTGAAAATCATATGAGAAGGTGTCCTTACCAGGATTCCAATGCAGACCCAGCACTTTCACAAAGGTACTGTCATCGAACAAGTAGGTTTCTCACATCTGTTGTGCATCTTCTGAAGGTAGTTCACTGAGGAAATCAGGGGAGTTGCTGGAGAACTTCCGCAGTTGAAAACCTCCGTGAGAGAATAGTTGTGGCAGGTCCTGCCACAATTTTCGAGCAGATTGAAAATCACTGGTACCTGTAACAATTTCATCCACATAGGTGTCTGTTAGCAGTACCTTTGCAGCAACTGGAAAATCATCCTTCCCATCTTCAGCCACTAGATACAATGCTTATAGAGCAAGATAAGGGGCTGAGCACACACCATATGTGACTGTATTTAAACAATATTCTTGTACCGGTTCCAGTTCATCTTCCCTCCAAATAATATGCTGAAAGTCCCTTTGGTCTGGGTGCACCAAAATTTGGCGGTACATCTGTTTAACATCAGCAGTGAAGACAATACTAGGTATGAGAAAATGCAGCAGGGCATTCAAAATATCACAGTGTAACTTCGAACCACTCAACAAATCATTCAGGAAGTACCCTGAGCTGGTTTTAGCTGAGGCATCAAACACTACCGTTAGCTTAGTGGTACTACTACTTGGTTTCTGAACATAATGATGAGGAATAAAATAAGGCTTGTCTGATGCTACTTCATGAGGCTCGATATAGCTCACGTGTCCAGTGGCCAAGCAAGTCTTGCATGAAGGCCACATACTGTGTTTTTACTTCTGGTTGTCGTTTGAAACGACGCTCTAACGAATGAAGGCGACAAAGTGCCAAGTCACAGAATTCACCTAGATCTGGGGTAGTAGTTTTAAAGGGCAGTGTGACCATGTAATTCCATGTTTCAAGTCCAACATGGGTTTCAACAAATATGTTTTCACATTCATTCTCTTCTGGCGTGCTGGCTGCCTTGGCATCTGGTAACTCCTCCAACTTCCACAGGCGCTTAACTGTAGCACCTAGACCTTCATCTGATAGATTCAAAGTTACAAAGAATGTGGCAGCTTCTCCAAAGGGCTGTGTATTATTAACTCTACCCATCAGTATCCATCCAAAGAGAGTCCAAAGCAACCAGAGTACCAGGAAGGCCTTCAAGTTTTGTTCCTGTTATGATGTATGGAAACAATTATGCACCAACATGCATGTCTGCACAATCTGGGTTGGTATAGTTGGGGTCTGCCAACTTCAGATGTGAAAGATGCTTCCAGGCTTCTGGTTTCAAGGGTGTCGAAGGAATGTGTCCTGTTATACGTGGAAGGACTAGCATGTTTGCAGAGAAGCAAGGTCCTTCCTTCCCACAAGGTTTCAGCACACGTGCCACACTGAGTGGCACTTGGGAAAGGCCCTTAAGTGACATTGTTGTCTCCTATTGGACAGCCCTAGATGTGACAGGATATCTTCTGAATTAAAACTAGCTTGGCTCCCCGATTCTAACGAAACTCTGACTTGCTGAAAGTTACCCAATGTGTCTTGAACCTCAACTGGGCAACATTACTGTAGCACAGCTAGACCTTCCAGAAAATGATGAAAGAACAGTTGCAGCTGGGTCCTTTTTCTTTCGCACTATATTTCCAGGCATTTCTACAGACTCTCTAGGTTCATGTGGTTGTTGATCAGAACTGGCTATATCTACACTGGTGAAATGCAAAAGTGAATGATGGTGAGATGAGCAATTGTGACAAGACATGGACGATGGACAGTTTCTCACCATGTGGCGGGGTTGTACGCAGTTGATGCAAAGTTTGTGCTCCTTAACACACTTGAACCTTTCCCTCTAACTTTTCTGGGCAAAAATACTGCAGTGCTAAATAGAATGTTTACACCTTTACATACACAACAAACTGAGGATGTGGAGTAACAAGATGTGCACCTGTTGTGGGACGCAACTGACCTTGAACCTTCAGACTAAGGGAAGATTTGCTAAATTTGCTCTGACCCAACTTGAAATGGGGCTGATCAGGCTCCCCACCCCTCTAATTGCTTCACCAGACTTGCATTGCCTCTTGAGAAATGTCAGGAAGTTTTGCAGCGTAGGGATTTCCATGTCTTGTACAAGTAACTCCCACATTTTTCAAAGGTCCACACTAACACTATTCTCAAGGAGCTGAAGTAATAAGATGTCCCGTTGATCCACTGGAAGTTTCAAGGCCTTCAGTGCTGCCATGTTTTATTCACTGTGGATAGAAGGTAACACATGGATGCTGTAGAGTCAAGTGGGCAACAAGAACTTGCAAGATGGCATCTATGTGGTGAGACATAATAAATTGTTTATTATCATATAGCTTCACCAATAAAATCCAAGCAACCTCAAAATTGTCACCTGTCAAAGGCAGTGACTGTAATAGTGCTAAAGGCTCATCATCCAGGGCCAGTTTTAAGTACGTGAATTCTTCTACATTGGAAAGGTTCTGGTTGTTTATTATCAAGGTCTCAAATTTGAGAAATTGATCCAAGCTGCTAGATTTCCTGTGAAATGAGGAAGTTTAGTTGATGGTAACGTCACTAGCGATAAAGGTGGAGGCCCTTTGGAGGAATGGTCTGACTTGGAATTACAGGACACAGAATCTAAAACGGCCATCAGTATCTAAAACGGCCATAATAGAATAATATAAATCATAAAACTCATCCAGCCTCTCTGTATGCTTACCTTGGTCAAAATCAGCTTGGTTTTGCATTTCAACTTGAACGTTAAGTGATCATTCTCAAAGCTAGTTTTTAGGTCAGGCAAGTCACAACACGTAGAAATAAACAGTCTGGATTTTGAGCTGTCAGAGTCTACATTATTTGCAAAGGCAGATGCACACTGCAGTATGTTTTCCGCACACTCCAGGTGACTAGCCAACACTTCAACCTTCAGTCATAATGTAAATAAAGTATAAATGTACTATGTAAACAAACAAGTCTATACGAAGTCAACACTTGATTAGTCAATTACCCCTGCGCAGCAGTCTATTTCAGTCTTAACTTGAAAGGCTTTGACATTAAGTTATAACGCCATCTTACTATACCTGTAGTTTGTTACCGTTAACTTATGTGTACATATAATACTTAATGGTAACAAACTTACTGCGCACCAAAAATCTTTAGCAATAACATGCACTGATCAACTTGATGGTTAGAAGACATCCCTAATCTTCAGATGTGCACTTACAATTTTTGCCACCATATCTACACACGAACAGCTTCAATCTCCACACAAAGCACAAATGGAAATACGACAAGAACGATACACTCGAACGAACAACCAACACGAAAATTGTTGGTCCCATCCAGCCCAAAGGACCAAATGTCTGTGCTCTAGGTATGAAAGAGTGGACTGTACACTAAACCATTGCACCCATAACCCCGGTAACAACACCATGGTCACGCTATGCGAACGACTACTGGAAAAACACAATGACGTCAGCTTCGATGCCACTCTAGCTCCAGTACTGAGGGAGCGAATAGATCAGCAACCTGGCCCATACATTAACTATACACTGACATGACAAAAATCATGGGATAGCACTATGTAACTGAATAACTCATGGCGCCACTGCTGCAGAAAGACATTGCACGGCATAAACCAGTCTTAGTTGTGAACAGGTGGTCATGTCATTTGGATTGACTGTTGTTTATATGCTCATGTTAAGGTGATGTGAGTTATCAGAGTTTGAACAGGGCATGATTGTGGGTGCCAGAAGGATGGGACATTCAATTCCAGAAGTTGTGGAGACTTTCAGTATTCCTCTATCCATGGTGTCAAATGTGTACAGGGAATATTCAAAGCAAGGCATTACAATCCACCGTGGACAACGCAGTGGCCGTTCAAAGGTACTTGATGATTGTGACCGTGGAGACTGGGTAAAGTTGTCCTTGCTAACAGAGCAGGAACACTTGCTCAAATCACAGCCACATTGCAGGAGGTGTCAGACGTGTATCTAGCAGTTCTGTGTAACGTGTATTAGCTTCCATGGGATATGGAAGCAGAAGACCCATCAGAGTGCCCCTGTTAACAGCACGACACCAGGCACAATACCTCACTTGGGCTCATGAGGTTGCTAATTGGACCCTGGAGGACTGGAAATATGTGGCCTGTTCCGATGAGTCATGATACAGGTTGTTTTGGTCTGATGGCAGGGTTCTGGTATGGTGCAAACCCAATGAGGCCATGGATCCTAGTTGTCAACAAGGCACCGTGCAGGCTGGTGGTGGTTTCGTAATGGTGTAGGGTATGTTCACATGGCATAGGTTGGGTCCGCTTGTCTATGTACCCACAAAACTTAATGGTAATCACTACAAAACCCTCCTTGGTGACCATTTGCAGCCGTTCATGAACTTCAGTTTTTCTGACAACGATGGGATGTTTCAACAGGATAATGTACTGTCTCATCTGATTGCGGATGTCCAGGACTGGTTCGAAGAGCATTCTGGAGAGTTTCAACGAATGGAGTAGCCAGCATGTTCCCTCAACATGAACCCAATCAAGGATTTATAGGACGAGGTGGAGAGAGCCATTCGCACCCAAGATCCTGCACCTAGAAATACCAGGGAAATTTGTGCAGCTATTCAGACAGCATGGCTTAACATCTCGAGGTCTTCTGTCCACTTGTAGAGTTCATGCCACGTCGAGTTACTGCACTTCTTCAGACTAGAGGGGGCCCTACGCGTTATTATATGGGTATCCCGTGACTTCGTCATGTCAGTGTATGTAACTAGCAATCAATGCATGATTCTGCACTATTAATGTATTATATTTTAGATTCACTTGCATCTAAAACGAGCCTCATAAAACACTTATAAAGAATTAAACACAACATTACTATTATTTAACATGACACTGCATGCTAATACATAATAAATTATTCCCAACAATTTATTTTGTCAACAACACTTAATCAATTTAATATGGCGTATAAGGCATGTAGGCGTTAGTTTTAATAGTACCAACAAATTTTATTTTGTGCACACAGCCATTTCAAGTTATTATTTCAGTTTAGTCATTTAGACTCATTATGATAATTATCTTTTAAATTATCTATTAAACTTAAACATACATGACAAAGGTTGTCATTTAATTTTATGTTTAATCGTTTTAATATCTCTACCCTGCTTAGAATGAGAGCTACGACTTATTGTCATTTTGAGTTTTGAACTTAAATTTTAGACTTGCTTAAAATCTTATATTTAGTTAAAAATTATTTAATGTGGGTGAGTGACAGTTTATTTATCGTTAAACAATGTACCACATTTGGTTTGTTTATTTCTTTTTATCGCAGAGTACGAGAATGTAACTTTCTCAGTTAATTTTACTTTATATTATCGCTTAGCAAGAATGAAAAAGGTGGACACATAAAGGTGCCTCCACCAGTGTTACGTTTTATATTTTTATAGGTTTACTTTATATGCGATTAACTTTATATTAATGTACAAGTTGGGTTAGATGTAACTCAGCGGTGAATACTAAATACATATATTCAGTTGTGGGTAAACTGTACTAAATGAACTTCCATTACATCTCCCTTACAAAGTCTTTTAGTTAATCTTTAACTCAGAGGAGCTGTAAGTATACTGACAGGTTACATTGTGTTAATTATAATTCTTATCATTATTTATTTACCTATTTAATAAGCTACACCACTCTTGATAGTCCATAAGGAATGTCATCATCTTAAACATGATGCCCAAGGCTGATGACTAGCCATATCTTGGCGGACGGCACATCCCCATCTCTGGATGTCTTCCTGGTGTAGTGCCTCAATGACAAAGGACCTCGTTCGCCGTGTTCCCAGCCATAATATTGGCCTATGTATTGTAACAACCAGCCCTGCCTTTGACTCATTGAAGGGGAGTTTGTTTTAATTGCTCAAGGCTTCGTCCCAATTCCTCGTGTTATTTTTGTGCTTGCAATCGGGTAAGCAAGCCCATTTTGTTGCACCTAATACTTATTTTCTGAAGGTGTCCCATGTATTCACTACATGGGCCTATGGTGTTGAAGCCATATTTTATGGGTAATGGCGTTTGTGTTGTAAACAGTGCTGTGGGTATTCAGCATGTCTATCATAGAGCATATTTATTCCCCTGTTAACTGATGTTGTATTGCTCCTTCAGTTACCTGTTGTTTGGGGTTGGTTACGAGTTGTGCTCTCCCAATTTTTGGCCATTAATTTCTGGGGGCTGAGGTACAAACTACATTACTAGCAGTCAATAATACTCCATGAGCCATGGCTGTCCTAAAATAATTTTCTCTCCCAGATGGGAGGTGATAAAAGTGTTAGTCTCTCTTCTCCTAACTTTAATTGGCAATGGCAGCTTGATTAGCCCATTGATTGTCAATTGGGCCCCCTGCTCGGCTATGTCAATCATCCTATTGTTTGGTCAGAGCTGAGCTTTTTGCTTTGGCATCAGCATGGTGCTTTGGAAGAAATTTCTTGTTGCGGCCGAATCTAGCATCATAGGTTGGGTTTTGCAGTTTAATTGAACCATTATTCATGGGTAATATGGTGTGGGTCAAGGGTAGCTTGCAACTTGTAGGTAACCCATTTTGTCCTGGGGGTTGGCCCCCACTCTACTTGGCCAGGATACATGGCCTCCGTTGTTCCTGGAAGTGCTATTTCCATTCCCCTTTCCTATCACTTCTGCTCTGTTAGTTATTATAACTTTTAGGGCTGGGTAATCCTTATGCAAGTGCCAGCATGGGAAATACCATATTTTGTCGTGAATGGTGGAGCTTTGGCTTTAACAGGCTTCTAAGCTCTCTGGGGAGCAATTATGCACAAAGGAAGTGGGTGCGGGATGGGAACATGTTTTTCCCTTGTTTGTTCCCCTTGCTCTGTATTATCATATTCTATATTTCTGGCTTACTCTACTAACTTGAGTGTTTGTGCTCATTACATCTGAAGTGGTATCCTGATAGCAGGCAGCAATAATTTCGTAATGACCCAAACTCCTTCTCTCTTTGGTGCTGTTAGGCGCAATTCTGTAATAGACCTGTGCATTGCGTTGAATATGAATCTTTGCTTCATCTTTCTCCTTTTGTTTCTGGCCGTAGAACTCCTGCATAAGTTAAGTTAAAACATCCTTGTCCGCAGAGTGGTGGGTTAGCTTCGTTTCAAACTCTTTTCGATTATTTACAAAATTGTCATATTTCCCTAACCAGCGCAGTGCTTACTGGCATGCAATAGCCATGGTTTCTAGGGAATTTTAGCCCCTTTTAACTTGTACACAAGCATAGGCCGTTCACAGTAAAATGAGCACTTTTGAAGCCCTGGTTACTTTTTTCTTTCAACCAGATTATATCCTTCCACCATTTGTTGATAACCCTGCCATGTGAGTAATAACCACAGTGTATACATTCACCATATGCAAAACCGGAAGTCCGATGCCACAATGAAATGTAATTATTGGTTATTATGTCTGATGAAACAGCTTCAAAAAGTGTTCACTGTACCATGAACGGCCTATAGTCAGGAATATTTCCGGATCCTTTTGTGGCCGGCTCGCAATTTCCATCAGCATTGTGTTCTCCAGCCTTCTGGCTTTGCTGGGAGTGGGACTAGGGTAGTATTTGCCGGGATTACATGCTGCTTAGTTCGTTATGCCTGTCAGGCCCCTAAACATTGGTACTTCAATGTGGCCAGTTGTCACCTAATTCTGTATATGCCCTAGCCTGAGCATGGTAGCAGGTCACACCTCATCTGTTAGTTTTGGCAATATCCAAATGAGTATTCAAGTCCCTCACATCTCAATATTTGTCCGGCCAGCCAATACATATGTCATGATATTGGTTGGCGCATTGCTTACATGGTACCATGTATAGTCTTGTTCCGTCACACTGAAATGTGAAATTACTCCTTTCCAAGGAGCCTTTCTCTTTCCCTTTGGCCGTTTCTTCATTTAAATTGGACTCCGGGTGTAATTTATAGGGGAATTGGATGCCATGGTGTTTTTTGCGTGACTCCCCTGAAGTCACAAAATTTGACTTGGCCAGCTTTGGAGGGCCATCACTCTTTGTCTCGTGGTTGAATCATTAACCTCGGGACACAGTTATCCTCAAGTATAACACAACAAAAGTTTGGACAATATATACCCTAGATTTGGGGCTAGTTAGATATGCATGCTAATGTTGCATTTTTACTTTCTTTGTTGGTTTTTATAAAATGCATCTTTTAAGAAACACATTTTATAAAAGTGATGCATATATTGCTCCTTTAGATATGTGATAAAATATTATGTATAATATCCAGATGTACTGAAACTATCGATGTAAATTTGCAGATTGTGGATGTTATAGGAATGTGTAAATTAGTCTGTTCACAGAAAACTGAGTACTTCTGAAAGCTTACGTATGATAGACTTGCATGACACATTGTGTATTTTTTCCACCATATGCAAACTTAACGTTGTCATTGGTCTTATCACATTATTTGTATGTTAGTCAAGTGAAACCGCAAATTATTATAAAAGTAAATATTTTACCAATTTGTTTATTTTTATGCTTATGTGCATTGTAAAAACTGAAAAAGAAATCAATAATTTCAATATTCACAAATGTTTGTCTGACCCTTTTAAATCAATGTTGAGACATGAGACTACTTTTGTTCCATCATTACCAACCTTACTGTAGGCTGTTCACGATAAAGTGAGCACTTTTTAAGGCCCTCCCAACAGGCATTCACCACTAATAAATATATCTTATTGCAGCCTCAAGTATTAAATTTTGAGGGTGGTTAAGTATATACACTGTGTTTATTGGTCACATTGCAATGTTTATATTAAAACACAGCAGGAAGATGGAAATTGGATGAAAGGAAAAATTTAGAAGGGCTTTAAAAAGTGCTCACTTTACCGTGAACAGCCTATAGGCACATGCAAGTCAGTGTGCCCGTTAAAATATATGCAGGCGGGGGCAGTGAAATTTTCAAACATTGATTTCAAAAGTGCTCAGTTAATAGTGAACAAAATTTTGTATTTGTTAGCATCTCTATAGTTCAAACAATTTCCTTCATGTCTAGGTATAGGCTTTTCATGGTAAAGAAACCACTTTTGAAATCTACCTTTGTAAAACATCACTGTCCATAACCACGTATAAGTTACAGTGCACATTTGCATCCGGGCTCCCAGTTACCTGCAAATAATTAAAAATTTTCCGAAGACTATGTTGTATTGCAAACATAATGTTCAATTTATGTTCAGTGAAGTTAATAGTTTTGTTCACATTACAGAAAGAATTTGCACATAAGTAACATATTTACATGCCTAACAATTTCACATGGATGGCACATGAATAAAGTGATTAAGTCCATAGTAATTTTAAATGTACGTATATTAGAAGTATACAATGTAATCAGAGAAGTAGATCCAATGCAGAACTCTCAAAAGTGTTCAGTTTACCAAAAACAGTAGTGTTGTATGTGGAGGAAGCTTGTAGAGGTGTGGTGTTGCAGCTGTCGGGGCAGTCCGACCTCCCAGGTAATGCACTGCAGCTGCTAGAGGCTCTGCTCCACTTCCTCATTGTGGAGCACGTGGACTACGCTCTGGAGCTCGGCCTGCAGAGTGTGCCCATCCCTGAGAACAAGACCTCGCCCCAGGTGTATTTCTTCGATGTTGTGCGCCAGTGCAATGCCATCGTGCACCTACTCGAGAAGCAGTTTAACGACAGCCTTGTCCCGCTAGTCGTGTGAGTGCTGTCATTTTCCATAGTGCATCTGTTTGCAACACTAATTCAGTCTTGTTTGCATGAAAAGTTCATCTGTATACAACTCATCAGATTATATAGCCTGGTGGAAAATTTGAGAGACAGAAATTGGAATTGGTATTGAGGATGTTTTTTCCGTGTTGTCTGCAGTAACAAGTCATGTGCAGCTGTTAATTAGAGAAAAAGGCTTCTCTTTATTTTATTTCCTTCTCTTTTTTTATTGGTGGCTGCAATTTTTGTTTGTTACATTTTTTGTTGATACTTTGTTGATGGATTACTTACATCTGGTTACTTACTGTGTAGTTAGAGGTTTTTAGTTATTTTACTTTATTGTGTGTTTTTCATATTTATAAACATTTTAACATTCTGTGTGGTCCATGCGAATGCTTATTGCTTTAGGTCAACACCCAAACATGGTGACTGCCTGCAGAAAAAAAAATACTTGCTGGAGCAAATTGAGTTCAAGTTGGACACTGGCTTAGATAGGTAGGTAGTGTGTGATTTTCCATTTATACCAAGATGTGGTATATTCACTGGTTAACAGGATGTTTAAGTGTGTTGTAATGGTATACAAAATATGTGTGAATTAGGGTAAAATGGCCAAAAAAAATTATGAATACTTTTTTTTAAATTAAAAATGGAGATGGCTGGACACCATTGGATAAAGTATACCTAATCTTGACCAGTAGCATAAATACTAATGATAAAAACACCACACTCAAAGTCAACATGCAAAGATAAAAAAAAAAAAACCATCATACACAAAATTACTCCAATTACACAACAGTTGAACAGAATAAGTAAGACAAAACAGTAAAGTTCAATAGCTTCAGATCAATCGAACAAACATCCAAATATTCAAACCAGTTCAAAATTATTAGGCATTATTGTACAAATCTGGTATTACTTAAGTTTCATAAGCAAAAATAGCTTAGCATAGCTCAGCATATATTGTGTTTGAATACTCGTGATAGGCTTCTGGGTAAAACAAAAATTCTGTGGACTAAATCAAATCAAAAATTTTATTTACTGTAGTTACACATTTCAAAAACAAACTAATTAAAATATAGTGCTATGAGGGCATTTTGATGAAAAAAAATGTGGACTGGTGGAATCTGGTATGGCAAGTGTCAGTGTCAGTGACATTGCAGTGAAGATGATGTGGTGGTTGCTCAACATAGTGAAGCTGACAGTGAGGCAGCTTCTTTGGTTCGTGCAAAATAACTCAAAAACTGAAATTTTCGTTGGTTCCTTAACGATTCTCATATTTAATGAACAATATTTACATTGTCATAAAGTTTATGTAATGATAAGTTGAGACTCAAAAAATTTAATCAAGTCGAGTTGAACTAACAAAGATCAACTCGTCACTGAAATTTATTTTTCTCCAGTAGACATTGTGCTACTGAATGTGCAATTATAATCATGGTGCTTTTCGGTTAGTATAAGCAAACAAATGTTAACACCTACAATCACCTTTTGCTTTTTGCTGGGGCTGACTGGTGGAAGGCATATAAGGACAACGTTCGGAGCCCCGCCCGGGGGGCAGCTGGTGTCCGGCTGGAACTGAGGGACCTGGGGCTGCCGAGTTCCTGGCAGCGGTCTGCATCGGTTGGCGAAAAGCAGCAGCGATTCCCAGACCCACGGGCAGTCCGGGTTAGAGGCGAACCACGACGGGATGTGGAGTCTCGCTGTCTTCTGGGGTGGCTCGAACAAAACCTTAGGGATGACTGTGGGGTGAGACCTCTGCATTTGGCGGGCTGCTTGTGCCTGTTCCCAACCAGAGGAGTAGCTGAAGGCTGACTAGGAAGGGTTACATGATAACTGGTTGGTGGTAGGAATCGTAACTGCATTTTTGTCTGCCAACTTTGTCTCTGCTCATCGGGGGCAGGGCATGATGTAGGTTCTAAGGGCTGTCGCAAGAAGGGTCAGGTGACAAAATTCCCTCGCTATAAGTACCCAGAAGCAATGGTGTCACCCAGTCTAAGTCCTTGGGCTCCAACCATCACATTTCACACGGTGGATAAGTGAGTGGCTGACTTGGGGTGGCACTACTACTTCATCGCAAGCGGCTCATATGCGATTGAGTCACACCTCATCAGGCCTGGCACTCCACCCGGCGAATTTCACACAGTGGATGGAGTGGGTTAGCTGACTCGGGTGGTCCAGTCGGTTCCTCATGGAGTGTACCTAGTAGGGGTCTTGTGCCCGCAGTCCAGCTGTAAGATTGGAAACAGGTTGGCAAGACTCGGTCACTTACCTCTCTGTTAGGGGATGTCATTTACTAGGTAGTAGAGAGAGGTACAAATCACTTTTGGAACCAGAACTCTGTGAATAGAAGTGAACATATTTATTCTGAAGAGAATTAACAGTATGACCCATACAAATTCCTATGCTTTCATGATTACCAAGCAACCGGCGGAAGTTAACTTACAAGCAAGTGAAGGGGACCTGTTAGGCAAAGAGAAAACTAGAGCATTGAAATAAATAAATCTGAGAATGACCTCTAACTCTACTGTTGTGCTGAAGGGACAGGATAAGCACTCCCAAGTGGAGTGTGTAAGCGGTGTTGAAGCACGCTTCGCTGGTAGCCGTTCTAGAAGAGACATTGGGAACAGAAAACTCTAGCAAGGTGATAGTAGGGTGAGCTGCTGAGTGTTCAAGGCATAGTGAAGAAAATATGATAACTGATATTCTGAGATATTTTTCGGCCTTAAGTACTGTCGACAGAATCTCCCTTTGACTCTAGCACCTTTAGCCAAGGGGCTTCTTTCTTCATGAACATTGCAGCCCTTGGCTTTCTCTTGGCGAGTGAAGGAAGCGGGGTAGTTTCCCTGTGTGTGGGTGGTATCTCATGCTTGCTTAGGCGCAGACTGGCTTCATTCAGCTTGCAAGGCAGTGGCGCATGACTTGTGTATTTATTTAGCGATCAACGTGAGTTCATCTGTCATTCTCTGAATGCAGCGGACTTGTGGTTTGTTCCCTTTTGGTTACTGGGATGTCGCGCAGAGTTGAAGTCAGAAAAACAAAAAAAAAGGATTGCCAGCTACACATCATGCGTCAAAGGATTCTAAATTTCACCCTTGATGCAAGTGGAGCTCGAGTGACATTTCGAACATGGAGAAAACATGCTCTGCAAGCACATCAGCTACAGTTCCATGCTCTTGGTCTGGAACTGGTGTGAACTTAGTACACTTGATTAAATAGTTTTTCTCTATTAAAAGGTATTGGTTGCCCCTCTCAGTGATTGGTAATGGTCCAAGAGTGTCCACTGCCATCCTCTTAATTGGGGCCTCATCTTTGTATTTAAGAAAGCGACCTTGTCCCCTTTGTCTCAGACCCTTCCTTGGGGTACACACATTGCACAGATTGCACCACTTGTCTACAACAAATCAGAACTATTTATCTGGATATCTTTGTGTTTTCGAAGCCTGTGTGTATGTACTTTAGGTTTATAGTTTTTTTTTCCCCCCTCCAAATTGTTAGCATTAATAACTTTTTCGGAGAATAAGGCATTTTTAAGTACCACAGTAGTGTGTAAAAATTACAGCAGGTTTGTATCTTCCAGATCCATAAATGCCATTGTCAGCTGGGTAAAAATATATCTGCAATTAGAGCAAAAGAAGACTGATTTCAAACCCGAAACAGACACTGATACCTTGGCATCGCCGGTAAGTAACTTTCTGATGCTTTATTCTTTATGTTCATGTTGTGTATATATCTGTATAGTCTATGTCATATAAGAATTCCTTTTTTTGACAGATCGTTTAAAAGTGGTAACCTGTAAACAAACATGCTATGTAGTGTTCGGTCGACACGTATCCACCTGACTATCAAAACATGTTTAGTCTGTAATGACGGATACTAATGAGACGTTAAGCTTACCTACCTACACCAAAACGTTTCACCAAGCTACTCACATATAGATAATGAATGCTCTGCCACTGAGAAAGAATTGATTTTCCTTTAGAATTTTTTATCGCTGCAATTGATATTAGGTGATTAAGATCCATAGTTTATTCACTTGAAAAATATGTTTAAAAATTGCAGCTTTCATGCCCAGCAATCATAAATAATACATCGTAATGCTCACAGAAAATTAGCTATATTGTATGTCTTAGTTTGATTTACGAAGGTAATATATTCATCATATTACAAAATTTTTCTGTCAAATCCATTCATATGGTTGCAATATATTTGAGACATTATCTGCATTAAAATTCAATACTGTATCTCAAACACTTGAAATTGCATTCTAATCAAAAGACCACACTACTTGCATTTGTAATTCTCTCATCCATTTCGCTGAATCCACCTACAACTAGTCGTGTGGCTGGGTGTGTAATTAAAAGCACGATGTAAACAGTGGAGCGTCATTTGTTATACCTACAGCGAATTTGGTTTGACGTCTGTAGTAAGATATTAATTGTTATGCTTATGAAGCAGCATTTTGGATGTTACAGCGTATACAATGAAACCTCGTTGCTGTCCCATTTATTCAGTTTTCACCCATATCAGTCTTGTTTTTGGGTAGTCCCGACAATTATCGTCTATAAACAATGTTAATAAAAACTGCGTGTTATGACTCTTAAAACATAAATTTCCCACATTCATCGATCAGACATTCTGCCCGAAAGCGAAAATATTTCGGAACAATTGTTTTGCTATGAAATACAGTGAATTTTCTATGATTTGCTCCAGTTATTTATGCTTTACTGTATTTCTCGTTGGTACATTCACCAAAGAATGCATGCATCATTTGATTTTGAACAATATGTGAACGTAAAACAACACAGATAATCAACAGCTGGTGCCTATCGATAGTATTGTTTACATTCCACAACCAGTTTTTCATTTTCTACAGACTACATTCTTCTTCCTACATATTTTCTACATTTAGGTTGGTGACAATGAGAATGAATTACACAATCTCTGACACTGTCAGTTACCCAATCCACAGAACGGTCCAACCAGCTGTAAACTTCATTCCAAGCTGCCAAGCTACATGTCCTAAGTTATATACTGGTCAGGCCCCAGTCAACCAGTGAGTAAGGATGGGTGTTTAAACCCTTCGTGTTTCTGACCTGACACTAACCAAAACAGTTCCCGATCGTGATGCCGCCTTCAGCTGTCACCAGTGTATCATGCGTCAAGAGTTTTTGTGATACTCATAGTGGGGGCTCATGCATTTCAACCAGTGTAATAGTAAGACAAAACTAGGCCATCACGACCCCAAAAAGAGACTAGCCGGACGTCAATCCTAAGCCAGCCAGACTTCGGGGAGTCAGTAATTACCCTTTTGCGCCCAAGTTCCCCAGTGATCATGTCAGATACTGAACTTAGCCAAGCTGAGGATTAAGACGCAATGGCCAAAGCCATCCAGAATGGGTGCCATATAGTCACATGCGCTGGCACAGAGGTGCACTCTATTATATAGACACATGCCACACTACTGTGCAGCACACCTGCATGCTCTACGGGTCGATTTTGCCCCATCAGCAAGCACTAAGAAGCATGGGGCAAGTCCAAAGCGGCACATCCAAGTGGCTACAGAGTTGATTCCACGCGTTGGACAACTACAGACACGGACATAATTAATTTGATTAATTATGTTTTGTACTGCCTGTCCAGACTCCGACATGAGGTCGCCACACCTCAACCTAAAAATTGTTTTACCTGACACGCCACGGACCAGCTGACTCCAATAAGAAAGTTAGAAAAATCATCCACAGGATCACAGCTCCTCTGCGCCCAGTGATGTCACAGCCACCGAGTCTCGAACAGGGAGGTAAACCTTTCGTCAACCTCCACCCAGGGCGATAAGAAATGTGCAACGCTGCCCGCTACCAAAGATAACCAGCCTCTGTGTCGAGAGACTTACAACTCCTGCACCCCTGGGAGAGCTGCCAAAATGCAATTTGGACTATATAAGGAACCTCTGAAATGCTCTTGCCAGAGTTTGTTGGCCCGCTGACTGCAATAGTCAGTGGGGTCTCCTGGGTCTGTGAAGACCACCACCTCTCCCAGCCTGCAGTTTGCAAAAGCTCACTCCAGCTTCAGCACCAGCTCCAGCAGCAAGTGCTCCAGAGATAACCACGACATCTGCACCCTGCACTTCTGCCCCCGTCTTCCTTGACTCTGTGGTAGCAGGCCATTGCAACGTCCTAACTCACCCCCTCAGTCTAAGTTCCTCGCTGTTAAAAGATATAGAATTTTGAATCCTAGACTAAATGTTGGAAAACTAATAACCATGTTTGCCTTCACCTGGCATCAAGTGGATTAAATAATAACTTAGCTATTTTATAAAATAATCTGGTCCCCCAGTATTTTCTCAAAGCGTAAATAAACGTTACATAAAAATATTTAATATTCTTGAATTTGTCAATTATACCTTTGACCCATTCTTTTCACGTACAATTACTTTCAATTACTGTGAATTCCGGTAGCGTCAGCAACCCGGGTTCTGTCGTCCCTCGCAGTGTTTGTTGCATCCAGTTCCTGGTCTGTGTCTGGTTAGCAACTAGGAGGTATTCCGGGTCGGGTTTACGCGTAGTCCTTGTGTTGCCATGTACTGTTGGGCACCAGACATAGTTGCCCATTTGCACTAGCTTGGCTACTGGTGGATCTGTCTGTGCCTTCTGACATACCACGATTGTCACTCCTTGTACTCACCCCACACACGCACATCTTCATTTCGTCTTCCCCTATCAGTAGGTCTTTGTACCTTCATCTCTTGCACATACCGCAGATCTGTTGGCTGGCTCAATGGTATCACACTTCTTCAGCGAGGCCGGTTCGCTAGCTGCAATGCTGGCTTATCTTGTTCCCGTGGGTATCCTCTGGCCTGCCAGTTACATTACTGCACGCTCGGCCGCTATCGGGTCTCCTCGTCCGCGCACGTTGCTGGGGATACCCAAGCGTGCCTTCGGATGAGATTGATCGTGCCACGCGGTCCATACTTATGCTGGTCGCCCATATGTTCAGTTTTTGCCTGTAATGTTGTGTCCCTGCTTTCAAATTTTTGTAATTTTTGGCGACATGTGGGAGTTTCTAGCCTTCCAAGGAATGTGAACCCCCATACTGTAAACAGGCCCTCGCCAACTGCAATTGAATTTAATTTTAATTACCCTATGCCAGCTGCTCGCAGTGTCTGCTTGAGATCTACAGGGATGGTTCTCTAGCCCTTGTGTGGCAGCTGGTAAGGCCTTAGCGACCACAACTCGCCCTGTAAGGTGGCTATGCACACACTGATATTCTTAGTGGTGGTGTTGGTCACACCGCATGCCTGGATAGTTTCGGAAACAAGGAAATAGTTGCGGGCCGTGTGAAACAAGTCCATCCTTCGTCATGACCCGATCAGGACTGCCACAACATGGCAACCAGGAAGTGAACTTCCCAACATCCAATAACTACTAATACCCAATCACAAAGGATGCAAAATAAAACACAACAATCCTTTTCAAATAGTTATTCATATATAATTTCCATGCAAGTTTTGTTTTATGTAACTTTGTTTAGTTTTCCTCACTGAACCTGAGGGGTTCGAAAATATGGTTCTCCAGTGACGTCACTGCCATGCCTCCGGCCTCCCCTTGGCCGATGGTCATACAGCCAGACACACATGGCCTGCACACACACACACACACGCGCATGCACGCACACACGCTCACACACACACTAAACACCCTTCTCTGTCTCTTTCTCTCTCTGTAAAGTTATCTTTAAACTTCAAATACTGGGGTGAATTTATAATCCTTGGAAGTGTATGTGATTTTTATCAATAAAGACCTGTTTCATTGGTGTTGTATACTTTTTGTGCGTTGTAGCCTCCCTTCGTGATGGTGTCTTAAAGTACACCATCCTCCAGTTAGCTGCAACCGGGTCATTTACCACGTCGTCGCAGAAAGGCAAAGTCCCTAAGCAGCTAACTGCCTTCCCGACATAAGAAACTGTAAGGTTAGATAGAATAATAAAAAGGTCAGTGCAATTACCAAATGGCCCTTTTACTTGAACGTAAACCACATTGCTCAGCCAAGCCCACTACAGTCCCTATGCAGACTAAGCTAAGCTGATGCAGGGTGCTTCCTATCACCCGGAGTTACTAAACCCAAGGCCTCTGCCCCTATGACATTGACTGTCTGCAATTCTACTGCCTCTAAACAAACAGTGGTTCAAAACTCTATCTCTCATTAACTAGCTGAAGCATACACTGGCTGCTCGCAAATCAATAGCTAATGAAAAATTAAGAAGACTGAATTGAGAATGGCTGTGCCTCGCACCGGCTCTGGTCCTTGTATATTATTGAGGGGTGGAATGGGAGGGTGTCAGCCCCACAGGGAATCACCATCCCCTCTGTCTCACTCTTACTTTTATGCTGGGGCATCCCCTTCATCTCGCCCACACCGTCCACACAGGGGGCTGCGGGGGAGGGTTAGCCTTGCCAGCCAGCCGCTAAACCGCTGTTACTCAACCTTGGCAGCTCACCGCTCGACGTGCTGCCACGCACATGTCCGAGACACAATTACACCATCCGCCGACACTGTATCCCTTATTTGAACTGCTGACGTGAGGAGGCGTAGTCCACCACAACACAAGTCATAACCACCTGGTCACAACAGAATACATCATTTTTTACAATGTATGACAAAACCATAACATAAAACCATAACACTGCAAAATTGTCAGAATTAAAAGACATACTTTAACAGTAATACTATACAGAATAAATAAAGACATGTTATATAGACTGACAAGTATTACTACCTTCATACCTCCATGTATTCTTTGACAAATAATATGAACATGACAACTAAAATACTTTCAATAATAATCTAAATGCTTTAGGGTCTTTGACATTATGAATATCAATGGGCAATTTGTTGAAATAGCTTGTGGTCATGTACAAGGCTCCATTCTGGACCATTATTAATTCTGCTAAGGGTTTATAGACATTGTTTGCAGTTCTAGTGTTGCACTTATGGTATCTATTGTTCTTATTAAAGTTATCTAAATTATCCATTGTGAAACTCAGCAAGGAATAAATGTATTGGCTCTGAAGAGTTGAAATCTTGTAATTCTTAAATACTTCTCTGCATGAATCCGTTCTCCTTTTGTTGAATCTCCTCCGCCCTCTGCACAAATGGCTAAGTTGCCTTGTGATCTGATTATTTTCTATAGCAAATAAGAAAACCAGCATCATTTTAAAAGCAAAAACACAAGTTGTATGACATTCAGAGTATGTAATATTCAACAATTTTTGAATGTGAATACTGGTATGAAAATGTCCTAAATTGTCAGACCTTGCTACACCCTTGAGCTCAAGGACGCAGCAATGCAGGAATTAACCCTGAATCCCAGTAAAATGGTTTGAACAAAAAACGGCACAAAATGCCACCAGTAAAGATAATTAGTATGTGAAAATACAAACTAGTATAGAAAGTCTTGAAGTATACATAACCATATATTTTTATTCATTCTTTACATTTTCATTTGTGTGCGTGTGTGTGTGCGCGTGTTGTGTGTGCGTTGTGTGCATGCATCTCTGTGTGTGTGTGTCTCTCTGTCTATCTCTATCTGTGTGTGTGCACATGCATGTGTGCACGCGTGCATGCGCACATGTGCGTGCATATATATATATATATATATATATATATATATATATATATATATATATATATATATATATAAAACTTCTCCGAATACTGGAAAAATATTTTTAAAAAAATCACAATTTTTAATATAGTTCTCTCGGTATAATAAGCAACTTCAGAAAAATTTTGTAAATTTTTCCATATAAGGAAACATCTTGGCACGAGAACAAAGTAAAATATTACAAGCAAACACTACTGCCAAACGCAGCTAAATGCAATATTGGACAATTATTTTTCATACAAAATGCTGGAAACCTTTCAAATACATTAAAGCTATATCATCAAACAGCCTATTAATTCTGGCTAAAACCATGCAACTTTCATAAAACATTTAAGATTCTGGGATACTTTTGACTTGACTAACTTCTGACTAACAGGCCATTCATATAAACTCTTTACATTTGGGTAGCAATTCCACCTGAATTTATTTCTCTTAGTTAAACTGTATATAACAAGACCAGAAGGCCCTTATTAAAAATTGCTGTCTTGTTTGCAATTTTAAATTTGCCATTTTATATCAGATGATTTCAGTACATAACAAGAGCTTAAGGCCCTAATTAAAATTGTAACTCCAGGCTGAGTTGACCTGCCTGCGTCCAAAACTTTATATATTTTGATTCTTCCTCAAATCCAAAGAGACGTGAAACAACTGCTCGCAAGTAGCAAGCCTTGACCTCCGAGAAAAAGAATCATATTTGAAAACCCCTAGGTTCCTGTTCCAAGCGACTGCTAACAAAACATTTATGATTTCAAATCTAAGTCGCTGGCAGATTCCTTCAGAAATCAGTACTTGCAAATAGTTGAAAACATTGAAAATTAAGCCATTTCAGGCACCTGCTCTCACGTCAAAGTGATGTCATGACCTTCTTTGCTTTAAGAGTCTACCATGTTAAGGTTTTGATTTAAGCCAAATTTTGTTACCAATTCGTAACTTAAGTGAATGCTCCCTCGAGGCCGAACTTCCGATGCCGACTGAACATTTACATCAGATATTTACACAAGACAAACTCAATTAATTGCTAGAGGGGTGAATAAAATTCATCCTCCAATAAGAACACAATAGTTCTTTTTTTTTAAATAACTCTGCCAATAGATGCATTGGTTACCAAATATGTCAACGGCATACATTTTTTGGGTAGTGGGGTGTTGAGAGTTCAATTAGGCTGTAAATGGGTCTTCATTTCCTCTGCCTATCACAGTCATTGTGTCCAAATAAGGTGAACTCTGCATCATACATCGGCAGAAAGATTGTTACTTTGAACTGTGTGGTGACCAGGGAGCAGCGTGACATCATACCAGCCAGTCTGTGGGGAAGGAAGACCAGTGCTCCACGGCTCTCAGATGCAGATGCTGGAACTAGCTCTCGCAGTAGCCAGCGAGTCATGACACACACCTGTTGTGTGGGCGATGTGTGTGAATCCAGTTTATAAAACATGCCATGAAATTTTGCTTCAACCGTGCTGGGCCTTCATCAGACGCAGCATGCAAGAAGCAGGTTTATGTAAGCCCCAAGTTAACTTCCAGTATTTTTCCATGCAGAAACATATTTTGTACGTTGACGTGTTTAACGGGGTGGCACGGGAGACAACAAATCACGTAGTTTCTGATGTTGTCTCATCCCCCCTCCGTGAAGATCACTGCCAAGTGAGATGCCAGGAACCCAAGACGAGGTGGCCTGCCTCGATGTAGCTTCCAGCAGCTCTTCCTCTAATTCCTTTTTGTTAGCTGCATCCCAGCAAAAGCTATGCAAACCACAAGCATGAATAAGAGGATGAAATAGACTTATTTCAAAGAAAACTTCAGGGGGCACCTTACGAGTAGCATCACTGATGACATTATTAAACGCCAAAGAAAGTAAGTATAACATAAGATCCCATTCCTTATGAGATCCAGTCTGAAAGGCTCTCAAAGCTACCTTCAGGTTACGATTATAGCTTCCTACCATTTTGGCTTTGGGGTAGTAAGGGGTAGTCTGCACCAATTCCACTCCCAGGCAAAAGCAAGTTTTTTCATTTCAACAGATACAAAATAAATACCATTATCAGTAACTATACTCATAAGTAAAGGTACGTCAAATTTACAATTGCAATAAATGCGAAATGTTCTGTTTTTAGCTAAATATTTGCTCAATTTTATAAAAGTTCATAAACGGGAAAAAATATCTGAAATAGCTGTATTTTTTAGTAACTACCTGTGTTTACATTTCCTTGCAGTTTTATCACTACTGATATTGTTTTTCAAATAAAATATAAGAAATTAGGTAAGTAAACTGTCTGTTTTAGCGGCAAAATACAGTGTAAGTCCGATGGAACGAGTATGCTTTATAACAAAAGGTCCTCTATAACGATAACTTTTATCGGCACGGTCAATTGCCCATATACTCAGTGGGAAAAAGAAGTCGTATTAACGAATGTAGTGTGGGCTTATTTTTGCTATAACGATAGCTTAAATAGCCGCACTCAACAGTTTCCTTCAAAAACAATGCAAGAAGAAATTATTGCGTAAAAAATTAAGATAATGTTTTGGTTACCGTGTGTGAACTTCTTGAAACATGGCAACTTTGCTGCCGGCAGCTGGTCGCGCGCAGACTTGGTAGCGCCGCACGGCATCCTGTCGTGGCCGCGTGGCTGGCGCAGCGCCGTGCTGACAAGTCCGGCACCGGCACTGCACTGTGTTACGTCGCGAATAGTGAAATGCAATGTGAATATCTGCCCCTAAAATAAAATTCAATGTAAATTTACGTACGGATTAGTGTTTCTACTCAAACTTCTTTGAATCAATCATTGGAAATTACCGTATTTTTTCATGTGATAATATTGGATGTTGCCTATACATGAGACTTGGGGGGGGGGGGGGGGGAAGGGTGGATAAATTGTAAAAACGTTTCTGGTCATAATAAAATTTCATCTCAGGTCCTGCACTGCATCGCAAAGGAATAGAACTGAGAGTACAGGTAAATTATTTATACATGCTATTATTGCACTGAACAGCTGCTAAGAATTGGGTAATCTGATCGCCGGCGAACGTCCGGATTAAATTCTGTTACGGGAATGTTTTCGTTAGTTGCAATTTCCCTGACTTCAAACGGAAGCATTTCTGTGGCGACAGAAAATCCATTATTCCTAGTGGTGCGCACGTGATTAAACAGCTATTATTCCAGTTCCGGGTATTACATTTTGCCTCACAAAGCACTTTTTTTTTTTGGGCAATTTTTACAGCGTATATTTTACTCCGCACCAGCATCGTATATTTTTATCGTTGACCAACTGCCCTTTTTCCATGTTCACGTGCATATTCCACAACCATCAATTTAAATTTTGCATAATAACTTGCTCGTTCCTTTTCCACTATAATGAAGCCATGTTCCAATTTGCACTTTTTGTTAACAAAATGCTCATGTGACCTATTTGGCTACAAAATCTACTACGTATTTCTGTAATTTGCATTTTGACAACTTCGAAGTTGACAAATTACCAAATCGCCGCCATATCAGATTTTATTTTTTAAATCATGATAAAACCGAAACACTACAGCATTGCATGCTAGGCAGTTAAACGTTGTACTGTTTTGACTAAACCCCACAAAATGCCAGACACAAATTAAGAAAAATGAAACTAGAAACGAATTGGAACACTCAGCCGGGAAGCTTGAGAGAGCGAGAGCGAGAGAGAGAGAGAGAGAGAGAGAGAGAGCGCGAGCGAGAGAGAGCGCGAGAGAGAGAGAGAGAGCGAGAGAGAGAGAGAGGGGTCACTGTTAAAAGGAGAACGGAGAAAAAAGAAAAACGAAACTGGAAATGTTGAGTAATATGAGCAGGAGGTTTCCAGATTTCCTTTTGTTGCTTTTCGCACATTAATGTAAAAAAGAATTTTTAAGCAAAAAATTACAAAAATCTGGGTTTATGAGTGAATAAGAAGCCCCTTAATCAAGTAAAGCTGTTACTACAAGTTGATCAGCAATAGCTACCGGAATGTACAATAAACCGTAACGGTGCTCAAAACATATTATATGCCCTGAATGTTTTCCTACAATATTACTTTTACTCAAAGGACAGCTAATTCTAATATGACCCTTCTGTTCGCAATCAACACAATGTCCTTGAAATTATCTGATTTCCCCAAATCTAACTTCCCATCATGGGCCTGGCCTCTGTTCCCCTGATTCCCCCGAAAAGATGGTGTTTGGGAATACCAAGAACGCGTTTTCACAGTAGGGCGACCTGATTCTGCACTAAGGGAAGCCATAGAAAAAAATGGCCTGACAATGAAAACAGTCTTTTGCGACATGATTGTTTTTACCGCAAACAAAACAAAACTTTACAGGTTTATGCAAATCCTTTTCCTTCTCAATTGACTTGATCTCGGGCACAATCACTGCACAATCTCTAATAGTTCGCTCGACTTCTATCACTAGCTTTAACAATTCTGACAAAGATGTAGGTTTATTTACAAAACAAAAACGGCTATACCGCGGGTGAAGATTATGAAAAATAATCTGAGTGAAATGTTCCTCCTCACAGGGGTACCCCAACACATTAACTATCCAGAGGATTTGCTTAACAAAATCCGCATCAACTGATCATACATCTGCCTGCGTTCTAGCAGTCGCAAGTGAAAATTGGTAATAGCTATCTCACTTGAGAACATTAAGACAAGCTTTTATTAATTGAGAAATTTCTCAATTCTCTTCACGGGCCTGGACAAACAACGGCTGTAAATTTTCAGGGACCCTAAAAAGAGCAACGGCATATAGAACCTGCCTATGACAAAGCTGTAAAGCAATTACTACATTAAGTTTGTCAAAAAAATTTACTAATGCATCCAATGTTAATTTTGTTAATTTCAGAATTTTTGCTGCCAATTCTGGCGGCACATTTTTAAGAAGTTTGAAAAAAAGGAACTGGTTCACCAAGCACCGCTATGTTCTCCATGACTACCTCCTTGCCCGTGTCCTTTCGCACCAGAGACTGCGCTTTTCCGCAAAAGTTATCAATTGACTCACTCTCTTCAGCCGCAACGCCCGCTTCCGTCAACATCAAAAGTAGTGCAGTCTGGGACAGCTGCTGTATCCACGCTGTAGACATAATACAAATTAGCAAAAGACAAAATAAAATCCCTAAAACCCTCTCTATTTGTTTCCACTGAATTTCGATTTGTCCCTATACAAGTTTAGCATTACAGTGGAAACAGCAGCTTACCACACATGCATGTATTACGTATTTCCTACATACGATGCACCCTATCGCTGCAGCTGAATCTAGCTGAATCTTTATATGCATTTTAAACTAAAACTGTGGGTCCTAGGCAGTTGCAACAAGGGAACCATTTTTTGTCATATATCATACTGCTTAATATTATGACGTGTATGTTTGGGGTAAATTTTTTTTTTTTTAAGATTTCAATTTAATTTAAGTATTTTTGTTTAGCGTGATGTCAGTAGTGGTATATTTGTTAGCTCTTTCTCCTTTTTGTTTGGAAGCTCTAAATTTTATGACTGCGTGAAGTTTCCCATCCCTTTATTTTTTTTGTTAGGATGCGATAAGCCTACTTTTAAATTAATATTCTTTGTCATGTTCGTTTGGTGTTTCCTTCATTGGAGGTTAGGGAAGTAAGCTGTTTTGGCTGGGTTAAGCCCTCCTTTATTATTTGTTCATTTTGTTTGTTAAGAAGTACAGTTTTTTCTTTTCTTTCTTTCTTTCTTTCTTTCTTTCTTTCTTTCTTTCTTTAATAAGTAATGTGGTGAGAAATAATTTAATGATTTTTATTTCAAAATTTGGTTTTGGGAAGACAGTTTCAAAAGTCATGGTGTGTGTGTATGTGCGTGCGCGCGATTTTATTATTTTTTTTCTTTTCTTGCGAGGTTTTAGTTGAGTGTTAACTGATAGTGTCTCTTTACGAATTCATTCCTTTATTTTTAAATTTTTTTTAAACAGATATTCTTAATTTGCCGATTTTTATTTGTTTCATTTTATTTTTTGAGTAGATCAAATAAGTTATGGGGGAATTGAAATAGGAATCAGTCTCTTTACGGTTTTACTTTTAGTTTTTGTAAGAATAAAGGCTTTCCGTCGAGGTTCTTCGGGAACTGAGGTCACTCATTATTTTTAATTTGAAGAGTTTCGTCACCACTGTATCAGCAGACTTCTTCCTAAGCAACGGCAACTGGCCGTATTTTTCTCTGTCCAGGTGCTCGTTATTGTTCTCCCTTCAGCAGTTCGGAAGAATTGTTATCTTCTCCTCGTTCGAAGCACAGGACTGCAGCTGTGAGCTGCGCCGACACTGTCCTGGTAAAACCCAGGTGTTTGTCTTCGAGCTGTCGAGTTATCGATCGCAGCAATGGCTGGCTCTGATTAGCCAGCTATGACATCGGCCAAAGCTGTGACGTCAGGCGAGGCAGGTGGTGTTTTCGGATGTAGTTGACGAGGTTGTGGGCTGACAGCGTGAGTAGTGAGTGGACATCTGTTGTGAGTGGAGGTCTCGGCGCAGGTGTGCGGCCAGGAGGAGACTGCAACAAAACAATGATGCTAAATATTCACTGAAAATCTTAGTTTTTGTGTGTGGTCGGGACGTTATTCCCTGCTTCGAAGGAAGAATGGCCCCGGCCATGCCTTTAAATAGTTAGTCTTTTAGTAAATAAGATGTAGTTGATAGAAGATGGTGGATTAGTGCACAGCATGTGAGGTGTGTTGATAAAGGAGGTTTCGAGAGACCAGGGCAGAAGCTTTACTGGTAATTATGTCTTGCTCATCAGCTCTGGTCTAGGAGCAATTGAGGTTTTGTTTCTTTTATTTTAAATAATTACCGTTGGCATGGGATGGAACCTTAGTCATTGCAGTTTTGTTTTTCAGACCTCTTAGTGGAAACTTAAAGAAAGGATAGTTGCAATGGTAGTGCCTTGTGTTTAAATGGATTCGCATGTTTTTGGTATTCATAAGTGGCAGCGTTAGGTTGGTACTACTGCTTTGAAGTAAATTGAGGCCTAGGTTATGTTTCCCAATAATTTTTGCCAGGTTCCTCCCTTAAGTTAAATTTTGTGTTTTTTCTATTGTGCATTTTAAAGTCGTTTGACCTTTACTTTGGTTTCTAAATTTATTCTTTTCCTAGTTCTCTAAAGCTTATTTCAATATCCTAGCCAATCGTTCTAGCCAATGAATAAATCTTGCACTTAAGCAAAGTTAAAGTTTGTTTTCTTTTGTGATTTTCATTTAAACCCTAAGAGGCTGGCTAATGGTTGAGTGCTATTGCTATAGCTACTTTAAGCTAGTGTTGAAACAAAATATTCCGTGGCACTGATCCTAAGAAAATTTTGTTAAAGTAGCTTCACATTGGTGAAAAATTATATTTACTGTTAATTAATACTTTTGTTAAAGAGGGCAGTTTCCCCATTTTCACTTTAAATTAACTGACATACATTCTTGTTTGTTTTGTTTATACTCCAATCTGAATAAGATAAACCTTGAGTATTATGAGAAGGTCATCCTGTTAGACCTACATTAAATGCTTTTATTTAGTCTTAAATAGAACACTGGTTAGGCCAATTGGATTTCTGGTTTTTTAGATTGTTTATTTATTTGGGTAATAAGATTAACCTTATAAATTGGTTTTCTTGTTAATGATTGTAACTTAATTAAGTATATCTAGTATTTACAGTTTTGCTCTTGCAAAACCCCATCAATTTCAATACTAACCTACTTTATTATTATTATTTGTAATTTTGTTTGATAGTTATTTATTTTTATTAATTAAATAAACATTAATTTCTTGAAATATACTATTTTTCTTTTGATAGTTGTTAAAGGAAACCCTCCTCTCATTGCAGCTCTCGACCCTCATATGGGGACCTGATAATTTAGTATACAGGTACTGGGTGCCTGATAAAGGATAGTTTAATTAAGGTAAATACATCATTGTATTGCTTCTTTGTCTGAGTCAGACCCATGAAGTGGTCACGGTATCCTGTTGCTTTCTGAGCGAGTAACCCCTCCATAACCTTACCTCCCACTTCCTCTTTTCCCTATGTTTTGTTTTGGGTTAAATGGGCCTTTTCTGGTTTTCATGTAAGTATTTAGGGTACAGGGTATCATGCTGGCCCTGCTGAGTAAAAGTTACAGCATGTTGTGGAGGCTTCGCATGTTAGATTTTGGTGTTTGCTCATTTTTCTATTTTTGTAATTCTAAATTTTATCCTCCCTCTCCCTTCCTCATAACAATATACCACCATTATACATTCATAATTTTCAATGGTAACGAAGTTCCCTACAAGAAGAGGGTGACCACCTCTGTTATTTTCATAACGGGGAGTGATGATATTGTGAGTTTGCACTTAGGTTGAAGATTACAATAACATAAAACAATGTTCTGCGAACTGTACTTTCATCTCACCTGGTTTTCTATATTTCGTAAAAATACCTTCCAAAATCTCAATTTTTTGGGACTTATTTTGCCCTTAATATTTAGTTTAGGTACAAAGTGCCCTATATATTTGCCACTTTATTTTGTATAAAGAATCCTCACGAAATCTGTCAGTCGAATTTAGCCCCATCCTGTAAAGCTGAAAGATGTTGAGTTTGTAAGTCAGTGGATTTGTTTTGAAATAGGTATCAATAAAATAATAGAAATTAAATCCATTATTGTATTTCCTAGAAAGTGTAAAGGTAAAAATTAGGGTTGTGTGAATGCGACTTTTTGGTTTCACGAACCGAAAATGAAATGTGTGTTTGAAATTTGTAAACCTGAAATCTAAATGGAATATAATTTTATGACATCTTAGCCCTATAAAATGTTTAATAAACAAGTTTTTCTCTGTATGTTGTCAAGTACATACTGGCATATACCTAAATAATTTAGTTCAATTTAAAATAGGAAACAAACTTGCATAGTACCATCAGTGGTCACATGTTATAACAGTATGTACTTCTAAAATATTTCCTGTAAGCATTTACAAAAATAAGTTAGTTAAGTGTATTGCACAAAGAAGAAATAAATGCTGTAATAATATTGTTATGATGACGAGGAGAGAGGGAGAGGGTGTGCACTAAAGTAGTTACCAAACTACACCAAATGTTAAGTCCTCCACTAAAAAAGGATTGTAACCTTTTAATCTTATGAAGTACTACTTTTTAAAGGCTAGGCTGAAACATGTTTCCTGCGAAGCAGAGAAAAATGCTCCGACCCAGCAAATCAAACAAAGTTAGAAAAATACTTATCTTATCCTGTCAAACATCTGTCGGTCTCCTCCGGACTGGACTCCTAACAAGCACGTCCACACGCTCCGATGGCTGAGCTCCTACAAACGTGGCGCATCTGGCCTCATCTCAAGTCATGGCTCACAGCCCCTGGCCTTCAGCCAATCACAGTCCTCCGCACACACGGGCCATCGCTTACAAACACGCGATAGTCTGAAGCGCTCTCCCTTTTCCCCTTAGGGGCCTACGCTTGGTCTGCTAAACGCAGCACAAATTTCTCTCCCATCCTGTACTGCAGTCCACAAGCTTACAACTGTCTACTTGAAAAAGTCCTTTGTCAGGTTGACTCCGCGAATCTACAGGCACACGTGTACCACAATAACAGGCACCGTGCACCACAATAACAGGCAAACGGTGACGGCATTTTATTGACGCAGTAATGAAGGAAAACAAGTCCCGCTGCGGCCAGTACGAAGAGTTCAGGAGCTGATTTCAGCATGAAGTTGCAAAACACATCCAGCAAAACTACTCTGACTGTTTCTTCAACACTTTCAAAATGTATCCTAATGAAATTGAAGTGAATGACCTAATACCCTAACCAAAAAATAAAAGAAAATTAAATTTGGAAATCAGCCAGAGAAAGTGAATTTTAGATATGGCCTTGATACAAAAAAAAAAGAATAAATAAATAAAGAACTTTCTAGATAAAGAGATTAAGGCATCAGTCTATAATAAAAAAAGAATTTAAAAAATAGTACTAGAGGCTAAAAATCCAAACAAAACATTTCTACCTCGTTAAGTTTAAAAGGGAGATGGAGGGATAAATATCTGAATACAAATGCAGATAAATGGCTTTTCTAAACGTTATAACCAAAAACCTGAATAATAATAATAATCAAATCCTTACTGAAACACTACAAAGGGATATTCGTGTCCACAAGAAAAAAAAAAAAGGACTATTATCTTTGCCACACACCCACATAACCTAAAATCTCAAAATCAACTGGAAATTCTAAAATAAATGTATCCTAACAAAAAAGTAAAAGGAGTTCTCATGGAAATTAATGGCTCCCAAATTAAAAAAGGAGAGGTTTAGGTCCACCCAAAGGAAGACTGTCCTACATTAGGGTTAAGTCTTAACAAAAAAAAAGGCAAAAGATTCTTACAAAAATCCAAATGTGGGAAAAATACCCAAAAAATATTTTAAGCCTACTTTTCATTGTCACAATATGTATTAAGAACTTACAGAATTTGTACTGCCAACATTTAAAGTTTATTTTTATGTACCGTAGTTATTTTAGTAGTATTATAATGGATAAAAGTACACAAACGAATAGCCACACAGACACGTATATTCATTGAAGATGTAAATTTTAATTTTGTTTAGATTTTTAGTAATTTGTTTTCTTTCCGAAGTATAAAATGTAAGCTCTTATTTTTTTGTTATTGTTTGGGTATACTGAATATTCACACAACCTTAGCAAATATTTCCAATTGAAAAGTAGAGGAATATGAAGCTTACATGTGTGACGTTTGTGTAACATAGCTGGATGTTATGGGTTGCAGGCCTGCCTTTCTGTGGTGCAGTACATGGGTGTGACAGTGGAGCGCATACGAGAGAGCCTTGATGGGAAGAATGTGGAGTCCCTGATGATGGAATTGGGCATACGCTTCCATCGTGTCATCTACGAGCACCTGCAACAATTCCAGTACAACTCTGCAGGTCAGTCTGCCCTCACCATAGTATGAAGTATTGCAGAATTTATTTAAATTTGTTATATTTTAACTAAAAATGAATTTTGTATCTTTTAAGGTGCATGTCTTGTGTTGTGTGTGTGTATTTTGCTTTTGCCGAAGAACCCTGATTTAGGAACTCTGTGACAATTTCATAAAGTGATTCTTGGAAACCAACAAACAAAACTAAAAATATACTAAGAAAAATAGATATATCCCAAAACATTTTAAGGAATTACAATAAAAATTGTTTTAAAATACTTTTTCTAGCCCACAGCTATATAATACAGGAGTTGTAATGACGCTATCATTAATTAGTATTCTGAAATATAAAAAACAAGAAAATTTGGCAAAAATTTGTTGACAATTACAGCTGATATGAAGTACATAAACCGGATGCTTCCTGCTCTTGTGCCTTGTGTGGGATAGGCTTTGCATGGTATGTGACATCATGCTTTATCTACCCACACCTCTCTCTGCTCACCACGACTGCTTTCTTATGTTCCAATCCCACATGCATAGCAACAGGAGTCACCAATAATAGCATGTGTTACACATCATGCTTTTCACCCACAACAGCACCTTTTCTTAAACTAGTGATCATAGCATTCTTGTTTACAGGAGCAAACAAGGACAAACTTTTGATTGATGCCGAAAAAATAATTTTAAACATAGTGCACTATAACTTTTAGCACACACGCTATTCATTTTAATTTCTGTGACTTCTTGCGATAAATACAATGGATTTATTACTGAAATATTGTTTTGTTTCAGTTGGACGTCTTCCAACTAAAATGATACTCCATAAGAGTATTTATGACATTGTGGTGTAAAAACATTCAAAACAATTAATGTAGCAGTGTGTGCATGCTGTACATGCATATTTAGCCAGTATGATGTGCACCTTTACACTATCATTCCAAAGTGTAAAACACATTTGTTTTTATTGAATAGTTAGACCGTAGGCTTTTGCATGTCGGTAAGAAAGCGATGTTAAGAACTGAAAACATTACCTTTATTATTGACTGTTTGTTTTATTTCCCACTTTAAAGATTATCTTATTTTTAAATACTAAACACAGATGGACACATTACACTGTACATACACAACAGGAATTTCAAGTAATAAATGTAAAGGTGCGTACTGTAGCAGTCCTGCCTCCTACTGACCTTACCACTGGTCTACACTTCTCTCTGTATTCTACCTCAGTTACTGTATGACATCACCTTTATCCTAGGAGGGGGATTACTCAAGGGGTATGTAACTCTAGACGGATTGGTAGACCCGAATTCTTAAACACAACACCTTTTATTATATCAATAATTACACGTTTTAGATAACCGTTGATTACACAAAGTCCAATTACACACTTAATAATTCTCAACAATTACAAGTAGTACAAGTTAATCTATTTGCAAAACTCTATGTGGACTGCCTAATTTTGCCAGAGTTATTACAGTAGGGTGACTGGTAACAGGGACTCGAGAAGTAGCATTATGCGTAATTGCTACGCAGATTATGCTCACCAATATAGCTGACTACAGTATGGCCTAGAGTTCCTCTAGGCCTGGTCTATGGTGATGCTCTCAGCTTCATAGTTGACTCAGATGAATATTATACTGTCGTCTTGTGTTGCGGTGACCATCTGTGGGCGACTTGGGGGGAGTGGTGATGCCCTGCGCATCGCTTAAATACGTGCCATCTCGTCGGCTATGTGGAGCATGTTTTACAAACATTTACCTTGCTCCACAAGCTATACTCGTCAAACCTTAGGAGGTCTGTGTGCGGCACCTTGGTTGCAGCTACGCTACCCCATCCCTCCCCTATATATATATAGGACAGCTGTCCCAGCTGCAGCAGTAGTGGTAGGAGTCAAAGTAATAGATATCTTCGATGTAAATATGTATTTAGACGATAGCAATATAGACAATAGTTTTTTATCCTTTAGGGCAAAACTTCGTATTTCCAGAACATTTATTTTCCGAGGCACGCGTTTAGGCGTTAACAACGATTTCAAAGAAAACGTAAATAGGAAATTTAACATGAAGGCAGCGCTTCGAGACATTGAAGCATGGTTTAATGGTTTAGGGATGCATGTTGCATTTTATACCCACAAAAGCTCATATTGGGGACTTCTGTGCGGGGAACCCTGACTGGACATAGATAATTGAAACTGTGTACATGCTACAGCGTTAAGCCACAACCCCCAAGTTAACATTACGATGGGGTTTGAACCCCCCCCCCCCCCCCTTCACTCTCTCTCGGAGGGGGGGGGGGGGGAGTTTCTTTAGTTATTAAAAAAAATGCCTGGGGTCATAGTGTCAAGAGTAGGCTGTATTTTTAAGATTGGCTTGGACTCAGCCATTTAAACTAAAAAAAATGAGAACACTTGACAAATAATTGTACATTCTACAATAGTTTTTTTGTAAGGATACCGACATCATTATTATGATTATGTACAGGATAGGTCATTCTTAATTAATGTACTGTTTTCTGGAATTTAATAGTTAATTTTCGAGTGTCTGTTTTTTTTATCAACACAACTTGACAGGAACCTAAGTTTACTTTTGTATTTGTATTATACGTGAACATTGTTCGTACGAACAGATTTTTGAGAACCTTAAAAAATAGGAAAATGCGTTGTTAAAAATTTTAAACAAAACAATGCAACGAAAATTTATTACAATACATTTAATGTATATATTAAATAAAACACATTAAAATAATACTAAGGGTTGTTTGGACTGTACCCTTACACAATGCATCATGGTGAAAATAAAAGGAACCCAGTAGAAATACGCCAGTGTGCAGCACTCGAGCCAGTTGTTTGACCTGTTAGCTGTTCCACAGCATGGCCTCCACGGGGTGAAGTTCTCTTTTCTGTGTTGTACGTGGCTGCTGAGATACGCATGCGTAGCCTGATAAATTTCACGCCCTATCCCGTGGTAGCTATGCCAGCCAATGTGGATCCTGATATGCACTATGAGCAGCAAAAAATAATTACTCCACCTTTACCCATTATTTTTTTCATTCCTCGCCTGTTTGCACCAATCTTTTTCCCATCAAAACCACCTTTTTTTTACAAGGAAATATTGTTCTGAGCCAGTCTGATTTTACCACATTTTAATCAACTTGTCTACCAATTTAAATTATTTTACTTTTATTGAAGGGATTTATATTTTTCTGTGATAACTTGTTTCAAAATCTTGTTTGCTACAGACGTGATGTTTTATTCAAGATTGTAACAGCTTTGCATTTTTTCTGATATATTGTGCATCTGTTAAGTATATATGCTATTGGTAATTGCCAAATGTGTCCATTTTTACCCACAATGCAGCGTGGGTCATGATAAACTTCCACAACGCATTCTGTGCAATTATTTCGGCCACTGAGCTTTAGAAAATACCAACTACTCTTTGTGACAATTTCACTTTATTCAATATCAGAAACTATATTGCATTTTGGTTTGTGGCCACTACAAATTATCCCCAACATGATGTGAGTATTCTGGTTGTACACCCAATGCATTTATTCACGTTTAGGTTAGGTTAGGTGACATTATTTATGTTGGTGAAGTTGGGTTAGGTTCATCTATATTAATTTAAAAGTCACTTAGTTCAGGAAACTACAGTCAGCACAACGCAGTTTGGCTACAATCAGAATAGTCACATTGCATTGTGGGTAATTTGTAATGTCTACAAAGTAAAAAGCAATATTGTTTTTGCTATTGGGTAAAGTGCAATTTCCACAATGCATAGTGGATATTTTCAAATGCTCAGTGGCTGAAATAATTGCACAGAACTCATTGTGCAAGTTCATCATTACCCACACCGCAGTGTGGGTAAAATTTTCGGGCAATGGGTGAATTTGGCAATTACAAGTAACATAAACACTGAAGGGAGTACAGTTTATAAGTTAAGATGTCTATGCTAAAATAATAATATTGAAGTACCATCAGTTCAGAAATTTTTGTTACTTCTGTATAAAACCATGGATAGAGGTCCCACTGCATACTGTGTTTCTGATATACCTGGTAAACTGATGTTTGATTGGAAGGGTGTTGTTGCTACAGGTGCAATGTGTGCAATTTGTGATGTCAACGAGTATCGCAAGTGTGTAAAAGAGTTTAAGGTGCCTTTGGTGAACACCTTGTTCGACACACTACACGCCTTATGCAATCTCCTGTTGGTAAAGCCAGAGAACTTGAAGCAGGTGTGCACAGGAGATCAGCTGGTAAGTGGTTGCTTTGTGTAGGTATTTTATTATTTAATGCTAATCATTTTGATGTGAATCTTTGAAAAGTGACATTCCAACTTTGGAGTTTAGTTTATAGTTAAAGTGTTTGCAAATTGTTCTGTAAGATAATATTGTTCATGATGTGTTGTGTAAAATACTGTTTACTTTTGTGACTTAATCTGTTAAGTTGGCTATACTGGAGCCATTGTATCAGTTGAACCAGTGTAAACTATCATAGCAGCATGTAGTTGTTTGTATTTTTTTCATGCACAGCATTTTTGACCTAGGTGCTGTGATTAATGTAACTGGTATGTGTAATTGCATATGGTAATTATATAATGCTGTTCGACATCCTTGATGACCTTTTAACACTTGTACAGGTACTTAGCGAACAGGATCTGCAAGTGAAAGGTGAAAGTAGACTACCCTACAAACGGGGCGATAAATCACTGTGGTGATAGTTGCAGGATACTTACTTATGTTGGTTATTTCTAGACTAGACTGTGTGGTTTGGTAAACCATGGAAGATGAAGTACTTAAATTGTTAATAAGTCTGAAATGTAAACACAGTCCACTTACAGAATTGTATTAGTTAACAACCTCACACAAAGTGGTGGCAGCATCATTACAACATGTAACGTTTAATTTCTTCCCCCACAAGCTGACAGTGCAAGGGACATATGTGAAGCAATAGAAAAAGATACCTCAAAAATCAAGTACTTTGAAATTGCTGTTGAAGATTCTATAAGCAAAAGAAATTTAGTTGCCAATTTCTGCACTTTGTGTGCAAATCCCCCCAATTAAAGTATCAATCAATACGTATATAAGTGAAACAGCAGTTTGTGGTGTACAAACTAGTATTTTAGGAATTACAGACAGTACACAACAGAATCCAATTACAACATTCAAACTCGTCATGTAGTGAAATCAGTGCAACAAAAGACAGTGTGAACTACTGTCTGCAGTTCTGCCAACTTTACACCTGTGTTTACAGGAAATCACTCTTAGTGGACAAGGTTTGCTCACGTTTTTTACTCAATGACTGGGCAGATTCCTAGCATAAGTAAATTCCAGAAACTTCACTATTTACCGAGTTATTTAAAAGGAGAACCACAGGACCTGGTAAGCAACAGTCCAGTCATTGATAAGATGATGTAGTGTGGGACTTCTGGGAGAATCAAAATTTTTCCTCACAAAATGATGTGCTCATGGTGAATATTATTGAAGTGTTATTGCGACTGTGCACAGTTCTTGACTATATGTTCTAGGAAGACTCGTGTTTCCCAACTTTGCTACCTGTCTCTTCAAGAGATCTTTATTTGAACCAGCAATTCACTGTAACACATCAAGTCCTCCATTAGTAAAACATTTGTTCTTCAAATCTTTGATCACACTATCTCTCAATCTAATGATATAATTTCTATCTAATCTAATAATCTAATTTCATTCTTCTGTTTTAGGGTTTTAAGTGTTTTTCTGTAGGACCATCTTTATTTCATTAATTTTCAACCATAGACACAGATTTCTTGGGGATCAAAATTACTGGGTGGCATTAATCTACTTTAATCACTACAGCTGTTTTCCTTTTCTGGTGCCCTGAAACATGTCAGTTTTGCTAGGAGCTCTTCTGTATTGCCGTAATGTAGGGTAACATCATCTGCCCTAGAGAGCGGGGTGAATAGAATATAAAAGGGTAGTCTGATGTTGCAACAAATTCCGGAGTAGGATCCAGGCACCGGCCTGCCGACATGTTATGACGTCACCCATCCGCCATATTAGATCTGTGTGACTTTGACCTTGACCTATGTCCGTGACCTTGAATGACATCGGACCCAAAAAAAATCCTAAAAATTGCAGAAAAATTATAAAATCTCGAAAAATAATTTTAAAAATAAAAAAAAATGATTAAGTTATTTAAAAAATGTATTTAAAGATATACATGCAGGAAGTCTGGGGTTCGATAACTGGTGGATCGACTAAGCTTCCGACACGACCTGCCCTCGCCAATGTTTCTCATTGGTTTATTAATCGGCAGGCCTCCACCCTTCTCACCCATACTCATTCCATCATATGCAGGCATCTTGGTTTCTTTTGTTTGTGTTTTGTTTACTACAACCAACATGTTAGAGTTGGGTGACCTTCACTTTGACCTCACATATGTGTGACCTTCATTCCGTGCCCATGACCTTGACTCCATGCCCATGACCTGGGATAACCTTGAACCCTAAAAGAAATTCTGAAAATATATATAAAATCCCAAAAATTCCAAAAAAAAAAAAAAAATATGTAAAAAATTATTCAAAAATTGTTTTTATGGTACTCTTTTGATCAGTCTCACAATATTTCCATCAATCAGCACTGCACTTAGTACCACATGCACCACAATCAGCACCACTCGCACACAATCAGCACTGCAAGGAACTTTATAGTGTGGGAAAATCTAATTTCCCATAGGAATTTAGAAAAAAATCGGGAATAAAATTTAAGTTTTAAAAGTTGTTGAAGAGCCAGTGTGAGTGAATGTAACATAATTATACCATGAATTATATTGGGGGGGAGGGGGCAGAATAATAACTGTGGGATAAACTGTGTAGAGAAAATTAGACTAGATAGAAACACTGTAATTTTTAATGTTGCATTTATATACACTTACCTGTTGCTTTAAAAATTAATCTTCTTGGTTTGGAGCACTTGTTTCAAAGCACCAGCTTCCACTTTCAATAGAAAAGTAACTTAAAATGTGTTCAAAAGAATAAAAATAGCATTCAAGACATTTTTAAACCAAATACATCACTTAAAATGTGTTCAAGACAGTAGCACGTTTTCACTTTGCTGCTCTTCTCTGTATACTGTAATTTCATAATGTCTACTAAGAATATTGTCCATTTTTTGTTTCATTTTAAACAATAAAATGTTTGTGCATTGATACAAATTTACTTGAATTAACTTTTGCTGGAATTTTTTATGTTTGTGAACACACAAGCTTCAAATTATGTAATTCAGTCACAGCCTAGTCGCATCAGACAGGTTATGAACACTACATTATGCAAACAGATTTAAATTTTCTTTTGTTAACATAACATAGCCAAGAGAACAAATTATGTTTTTTATCTTGTAAATTTGCATCTTTTGAAGTCTGACAACATCTTGGTGGCAGTGAGTGAACACAATTCTTAAGTTGAAAAACACATTTAGAATGTAAAATAAGGCATGTTGTGGCATGTTACAAACAGTTTCAACCAAAACCATGCCTCAAAACCCATCACATTAAATGTTGGTAACATGTTTTCACATTTGGAGTCAAAATCATAAAAAATTCATATTCATCATGCATCACTGTTAATTTTTTGTGTTGTTATTTAAATTGTCGGGAATCACATCAACCAACCAACAACTTTTGCTAAGTTAATAAATAAAGTAGTTTTACAAAGTAGAAGTGTTACTCGCATATAAAACAAATTCAGTGTTCACAGTTTACTTCAACTTCATTCTAGTGACAGTTTGTAGACAGTTTTTATTTTTTATGTTCCCAGTAGCATATACTGTATAATGCATTTAGTGTTATCTACTTACCTGTTTTAATGCAGTGAGTTCAGTGAGAGCACATCTAAACAGTGTCTACTGCATATATCAATCTTGTTAACACTACATAACAATTTAGAGGCTACAATGGCTGAATGGTTAGAACTGCTCGCCTCCCACCAGCTGGGATATTTTCACAAGTGGGAATCATGCCGGACGATACTGCTGATCAGCAGGTTTTCTCGAGGATCTCCCATTTTCCCCCACCCTTGCATTCATGTGCTGCTCCATTCTCACCTCATTTCACCTTCATCAGCTCTCAAAGCCTTGTTGGTAAGAGCCACCCAAATATCTCAACTCAACTACATAACAATTCAGTGGCATTAAATCATTGTGTATTTACTTCAGTGCAAAAATTAATGTTTGATTTAATTAATGGAACTTTGCAAACAGGATTAACACACATGTATACTTTTCTCTTGTTATGGGTTGACTTAATTACTGCTACTGGGGTAGATACATAATATCTGACATATAAAAATTTCTGTAGCTAATGTAACAAAATTTGAAATCAATGAATGAGCATAAAAGTGGAACATTTATCAAGAAGAATTAATTAATTGAATCATAAACGTTCATGTAAAGTGTCTGTATATACGAAGCTTCATCCAATACTGCTTATAATTGGAACAACTTACACACATGAACAAATTCTTTTCCCTAAAATACTAAGGAAAAAATTTTGCTGCCTGATGAGGAAATAGTTATGTATCATAATGTTAAAGATCTCACGCACCACTAATTTAGTCCTAATATTGACAAAATCCAAATCCACTCCTGAATCCTTTAAAATTTCTCTGAAACCCAAATTGGAATCCAGGTTAACAGAAACCAGAGTTTGTACGGTCCTTGAAAAGTCCTCAATTTCTAACATTATTTTTAAGCGTCCTTATTTTTTCTTGTAGTCCTTAATTTGTGACAATTGGTGAAAGTATAATAAAAATTAAACTGTAAATGTAAAGGCTATATTGTTCAGTGAAGTAGAGTCATTTGCATAGTTTTGTATAGTCAAATTGAAATGCTTCTGAAACTGAAGGGTGCTGCTCACCCAAAAGTGTCATTTTTTTATTTTTATCAAATACCTTTCAACCTGTAGACATTACTTAGGAGTGCTATTTCCTGACGTAAAAAAATTTTATTTATACTCCATATTTTTTACACCATTGCTTGTCAAAATCTCAATTTTATTGTTTTAAGGACTTACAAATAATAAGAGCTAACTCACTTACCAAAATGAGATAATTTGTATTCAAATAAATTATTTCAGGGAAATTTTAAAATCTTTTTTAAAGTTTATGCAATTTTCAAAAATTGCTAAAAATAAATTAATTTTTGCTTATTTTTTTTATTTGTAGCAGTTTATGACTTTTTGTAAAATAACTTTTGCTAAGTGTACCGTAAAATGAATTAAAATGTGTCTTTTCACATTTCCTTGTTAAATTTTCTGTAAATGATATTATTTTATTTGTATATCTGAAAAGCACTAAAATTGTGATTTTGACATGCAGTTAGGCAAACTTTATGCGATCTGAAAATGTTTAATGCAAGGAAAGTGACTTAAAAGTATAGACTCTGAAATTTTGCGGATTCATTTGGTAACAAGCTAGACTCTACAATCCTTTATGTACTCGTGGCTCAGTAAGTTGTTTATTGGCTGTTGCTCCAGTTTAACCACAGGCCAGGTAGCACAGCATTCGGACATCTTTTTCTTGCAGGTTAGTTATTGGCTCAAATTTAGCCACAAAATGTGATCCAATTGGGAATAAGTCAAATGTACATGTGTGTGAAGTATAGCTTGTCCTCAAATGAACTCACAAAATTGCCGGGTCTCTACTTATAACTGTAATGTTAACAACTTGAACAGAGTTCTGTATGAGTATAAAATAATAAATTTTTGGTGACCAGCATTCTTAAATACTCAATCACTACAATGTTTGCACAGTTACCACCTGTCTGTATAATGTTGTCGAAAATGTTGTAAGAGACGTACATAGACTTGAACACAAATTATCAATATACATATATGGCCCTTAACACAAATTATCAATATACATATATGTCCCATAGTGCCAGCCACTGTAGTGCTGGTGTTTCGCTTTCTGTTGGTGCAGAAATAATGAAAAAAGAATGAATTTTTTGTTCTTGCTATTGTGAACACTAAATAGTAGACAGCTAGAAACTAAAATTATTCATAATTCAGAATGATATACCATATACTAATATTAAAGTCCATACATCTCATTCCAGTAACAGTGTATGTGATTTAAATTATTTTACCAACATTTTTAGAAAACCATATAGTTGTTTAAATGTGTGTGGTTAAAAGAAGCTAACCACAACTTATTAAATGCTGAATATTTTACACTAATTCTTTTTTGAATTCTCAGGTCTTTGAATCCCTTGGATTCCAGTGATTTAATAAATCTTGAATTAGACATTCCCATCCATAATTTTTGTATATTACCAAATGAAAGTATGTAATTCATTAACTGCATTCATTGGTTTCAGACGGGACTGGACCGCTCCATTCTCCTTAACTTCATCCAGTTGCGTGCAGACTACAAGACCCAGAAGCTTGCCAACTCGCTGAAAGGTCTTGCTTCGTGAAAATTGATACCCATAATACTTCTTGCTGTTGAGGCACAAACTCAGAATACACTTTTTTCTATTAAGTTGTTGTTCATCAGATTGCTGTTGTAATGTATATAAAGAAGATGACAGTCCCATATTTCATACAATGTAAATTAGTTTCTAATTTATTGGCTTTTCTGCAAGTGTTTCACGTTTGGTGACTTGCTAATGTATGAATTCTCTGAAAGACTGCAAATTTTGAAAGAAATCAATAAGAGTATGGAGTACAAAAGTGTCTTTTCGTGAATGTAACCCTACATACTCATTCCATGAGAGTCCATTTTGTGTCTGGTATATAGTTACTGTATTTACTTGCATTCAACCTACCACATCTTTTGCCCAAAAAATGGGAGTGCTGGGATTATGCCATAAATCTGTTGAGCAAAAATATTGAAATATTATTAGTTTATTACACACATACCACAGCTGAACATATGTTGTACCATCCTTGCAGCTGAAGGTACCAGTAGCAACACTTAGTGCTTATCTGCATTGCAACAAGGGGCACATAGAAGCTGTGAATCAGGAAGAAACCTAAAAAAAAAATATTTTGTTATATTCAGTATAGTGATAAAATATGGTTAGGAACTGACGTAACCTCTAAATTGCCATTTCTTAAATGTAAAAGCCCGTTTAAGATTGGCATGGCATTACCATATCACGTTATACCATGGAATTCAATATCTGTAATTGAGTGGTAGCATAAGGAATACTCATTCACAACTAACATGCTTCTGTACATAACATGGTGCAGCATTAGAGATGGCCATCTTTCATCTTACCAGTGGCATGTTTTTTTTATGGTAGCCAATCAGAATGCCCGACGTTAGAGATATACCTCGGTGTTTAAACAAACCATCTGAAAAAATGTGAAGATGAAAAATTTTGTTCTCGCCAGCAACCTACAAAGTATTTTTTTCTGTTTCTGGCATCACCTTTTGTCTCTAAGAAATAAATGTTTTCAAACAACAGCGAAATGTGGATTACTCTATAAGCAGCGAGTTAATTCTCACGACATGACTCTGAAAACAAATGTATAGGTTATACAGCCATCCATTCACAAACATTCATTACCAAAACATAGTAGTCAACACACAAACATCAAAATACCTTGCTTAAAAAATATTTTTCCTATTGACGTACTCGCGCTAATTGTAGATGGCAGATTTTCTTTGGCTGTGTGTTTATACCAGTTATACTACGTTATTGTATACCATTTTTTATTGGAGACAAACCTTTACTAGTTACACAAACATTTTTCTCTTGATAAACAAAACATGAATTTTTAAATCAATACAACTAAATAAAATAGAAGTGTCTGTCTGTGATTTTCTAATTATCCACTTTTAATTATTTTTTCATATAGTAAAATTGATTACTAAGCTATATCTAATGTTAATTTTTTTCGTGTCTGTGTGACCGGATGTAACTCAAAAACCACTGAACATATTGACATCAAATGTACAGAGAGATAGATATATATATATATATATATATATATATATATATATATATATATATATATATATATATATATATATATATATATATATAGAGAGAGAGAGAGAGAGAGAGAGAGAGAGAGAGAGGAGATAGTGAGATAGATAGAGTGTAGAGTGTGTGTGTGCACGCGCACACGTGATAATCCCAGGACCAACTTAGTCTTTGTTTCATCAAGATATCTTAAACGGTTCCGAAAATATGATCAGGTATGCTCGCAGGTACTGGATTAAGCTTTTCTTAGAATTACTGCATAAAAACAAGCATTGTTAAATAAAAAGTGTCGTCATTTCTCCTTTCTTTTTTGTCTATGGGCTGTCCTTTCCTTCCCAAGAGCGATTCCAAATCCTAAATGTCATGTGTACGAAGTAGCACAGGAAATCTAGCAAGAAAATATATTTGGTTTAAGTTGTCAACAGAATAGCAGAAATGTTAAAACATAATTAATTGTTCCAGTTATAAGACGTTTCTAATGTTCACCTTTAAAAAGTGTGAATAGCTGAAATGCTCGCCCATAAATTTTAAGTAAAGTAACTGCCTATGGAGCACTGCATTTGACTGTACAATGTGAAGAACTCGTAAAAAAGAGTAGTACAGACACCATAAAATATTTTCAGAAAAATGTGATTTATGCTGTATGAAAGAAAAATGTATAAAATTTGCAACATTATAAAATATTTTAATAAAATATACTTTTTAAATGTAAAAAAAATAATTCATCTATAGAGCCACATTTTTTTTAAATTTGTTTATTTAAATTTTCGATGCTTCGGAAAGAAGAATTTTCAAGAACATCTTCAAGAAAGATGATCATAATATTTACTGTGATCATGTGTAATAAAATCATAGTAATATTGTATAATATCAATTATATAATTAACTTTATTTACATTTGTATTTGTAGTGATTGTCCTGTGTCTGTCCTTTTTGTTAATTTTGTCCATGTTATTGTGTTTGTCTTATTTGTTCTATGTATTGTTCTTGTATGTTATGTGCCACCCTGTTAAATGTCTTTACTGTTGGGTGGCACACTAAGTCTTATAAATTAATTAATTAACGAGTTTCTCAGCCATAAATGTTTCTGACAAATGGATGCACATAAAATTAATTATAAAAATTATTTCCTGCATTACTATTGTAATTTTCTTACACACAATCATAGTAAACATTATGACTAAATTCCATGATGAAGATTTTCTTGCAAATTCTGTTTTTTGAAGCATGCTTAAATTTTGTTAAAAATATAGACTATTTTATTAATTGCTTATTTTTTACATTTAATAAGTATATTATAATAAAATATTTCATAATGCTGCAAAATATATACATTCTTCTTTCATATAAATCACACTTTTCTGACAATTTTTATGGTGTCTGTACTACTTTTTTTTATGAATCCTTCATGTTGTATAGTCAGATAAAGAGCTCCATAGGCAGTTGCTTTAATTCAACCTTAAACAAAACCATGCTTTCAGACAATACGGTGTATTTACTACTTCAAACATGAGACAATGTGCCTTAAACAAAAGTTAAATGACTAATAATTATATGTAACAACATTTACGAGTAGAACAATATTGCATAAATACCTTATAAATCAATCTTTTAATACAAAACCACGCACAAGCAAATTACGGGCATTGCTATTACATTACGAGTAACAAAAACAGTTCTCTTGAAACTCAATGGCTGCACAGAATTGATCCAAAATTTTACAGTATACTTCCACGATAGTATTTGTCACTCGATGCAAGTTTCGTGAAAATTTGTCCAGCCACACAGTTTTTAAAGTACATAATGCTAACGTTTGGTAAGGCCTACTACTTTGCTTACGAAAAAAACTACTTTTCACTTATAAAATAAATGTCTGCACTTAAAATACTAATGTCACAGTACCTATCCGGTTACAATATATTTTATGATACTGCAACCACACATTTAATGCAGAATCTAATTTACCTCCATAATACTCACCTAGAAGGGTAGTTGTGCTGAAGTTAATACTTACTGTTTGATGTATCAGCTCATATAGATTAAATTGTTCGGACAAACGTTATGACATTGTTTTAATGTATTCCTAACTCTCGATCAATGTTTAGTGTGCGGCATAAAATATTTCATGGCAATATTTGTATAGCTCATAACAAATAAAAATGGCCTGAAAACAAAAACAAATGACTTGAGGCGTGATGGACTTCAGGAGTTGCGTCACGTTGCCGAAGTGACTTTGTTAGGTGCTAGGCTAGACACAACCTAACAGCACTAAACAGGAGCTTGGCCAGTGTACAATATTGGATGAGTCGATTTCCGGCAGGGAACAAAGTCGGGCTCTGCGAGCATTATTTCCCACCTCGCTGGACCACTTGTTCGGACAAACCGGGACGACATACAATCGGCGGTTGCGGCTGTGCCGACCGAGGCTCAACTGGCGGCACACTAGGAGCTGCCCCTGAGTTGGGTGTACGGGTTGGCCTGGTTGTGCGAGTTTCAGTAGCTGATGATGTTCTGAGTTCTCATGGTGTCCCCGGTGTCTGAAGAGTGACGAGATCTAGGTTGATGTCCTGGCTACTGAGGTAGGCCTGCACAATTGGTTGGTAACCCTCAGTGATTTGGTCGGGTTCAATGGTAGTGGGTTCGTAGGCTGGCAGAATTCTTATGGAGAACTTGTGGAATTCAGCTGCCTGTTCTTGTGGAACCTAGCTAGGAGGTGGTAAAGCTCCAGTGGATATTTAGAGGCAGCCTTTACTCGTTTCGCCTTCTTATGAACACCGCCACTATGGTTAAAGGGCATGAGGAGAGAGAGAATTCTTCAATCTGACTTCGTAGAAGTGAAGTAGTTGGCATGGAGGCGTGTAATGAGAGTGCGTAATGTGGTGGCCAACCAATATCGTATCTCGTCCTCCAACTCCAGCACCAAGGGTGTGGGGTTGGTTGAGCTGCTTAACACTGGTGATCATCCCTACATAGAAGTGATGTCCTGATAGAGTTGGTCTTCCCAAACCCAGAGAAATACTCCTCTTGGCATTGCCAGTGCGCAATGGGAAGAGCAACATTTAAGTTGACAAGCTGACTGTAAGAGGATCGTGTACCTAGTGTCGTAGGCTCTACCATTCACTACACTAGGTGCAGAGAAAGGATGGCCTTCCAACTTTGGTATGGTGTGTGTCCCAGAGGAACTGGTCCCCCAGACCCAAGGAAGTACTTCTCTCGGCACCACTAGTGCGCGATGAGAAGAGCAAACCTCAGACTGGCAGTCCAGTCCCGAAGGAAGCGGTATCTTAATGTTGTGGCTCTACCATTCACCACACTAGTGCAGTGAACGGGTGGCCATCCAAGATTGTGCGGTTTTTTGGTGTTAAGTGGTCTGAATGGAGAGAATCATATCCTGATTTCATGTTGTCCGTCGTACGGGCCTGATGTTTACAAGGAGAGGTGCTATGACTACGGGAGTTATGTTAGTAATTTGGTAAAACCGTGTTTATTTCTTTTAATGGAAATAAGCAGTGATGGTGAAGTACTACCTTCTATCCACATAAGTTTACAGAAGTAGAACACCCTACGTGAACACAGGTGAAGATGACCTGCTTCTACACTAACAGGGTAGGCAGTAAAGTGGCTATCAAAACAACTCTGACTTCAAGCTACACTACGGCTGTTGTCCAGAAGGAACCGGTACATGTCTTGATGTAAGCTGCGATGCAAGTCTGGTGAAGAGAAGTATCTTTAGGAGAGATGGGTCATTCAATATTTCAATACCTCATTACTGGTCTGTATCGAGTATCACAATGTGCATATCGATACTTTTATTCAATACTTTTTATCAACTTTTGTATAAGGCCTGGTCCGTCATTTTCCCTATTGTCACACAGCTGCACCATTTATTTCAGTTCTTGTAGTTTACTAGTTTCGGAAAGCCAGTTAGATGTTGTATTTATTAAATGATTCAGCTAATTATTTTTTTTTGATGGCAAAGAAACATGAAGTAAAGATTGCAATAGAACATGTATTCAGGAGTTGCAAATATGAATTACGAATAGAGAGTCAGTGTGTATTGTAAATGAGTTTTGAAAGTGTATTGTAAATAACGTATTTTTAAACGGTTTGACGTGTGTGCAGTTAAGGTCTGCTTGCCACGATCACCTAGGACTTGTACGCTAGACCAATAGTGTGATTTTATACAGGTTTGTCAGTGATTGGCAAGAGATGTTAGCTACTGACTTACTCAGATGACCTCTTTGATGCTGATGAAGTTGAGATTTCGACCCTTGGTCTCAACTTACTCTTAACTGGTGTGAATATGCGGTGGAAAATATACAAACACCACAGGAGCAGTCATGACTTCTTGGCGCCTGAGTGCAGTGGCACGATTTCGTGCCGCCTGTCTTTCCTGCATAGGAGGGGGAAGTGCAGACCACTGTTTGGCAGCAAGAAACGCTAGGTTTTGCAGTACCTCACCTTGAAAGGCATAGTATGTTACTGCTTGAACAACACACGTGTGCACCTTTGTGAGAAACAATTTAACAGTGTCAGTCCAGTAGCTGCTTGCTGGCACAAACTCTGTAAAAGTCTCCACTGATCCCCCATGCTTGGCGGGCTGATCAGAGACAGGGAGCCGTTTAGACCACCAATACCTCTACTGGATGTGATTTCGGGCGAGGTTGAACAGCAAGACTCAGGCTATGGTCACTTCAGCACTATTAGTGCTCGAAGCAAGGGAATAACCTGGGCTTGCTGCCCCTCCTTGAATGAAGGTATTCCCAGTGGTTGTGACTCCTCTGTTCCTCCCCTCCAGCACTATTAGTGCTCGGGTGGATGGGAAGAAACAGGCAGCCGTCTAATGGGCGTGTTAATTCGGTTTAGGAAAATACTCAGTAAATGTAAATTAAAAAGCATAAGGATAGAGAACAAAATTATGTTTATTGAAAAATCAATTAACACGTGACTCGTGCTATCTCTTACAGAACAGTGGAGTGCTGAAGGTTACCTACTTTAGCCAGGTGTAGGTTAAAAAAGGAAAGATTGTTCTAGACGTGAAAAATACTTTGCTACTAAACTGTACCAAAGAAAGCAGGTGTCTAGAAGAGACAAAGTGAAGTTAATGAATGTTAGCATGTTTGCTGTTCTTGGATGATTGGTCATCGTTGTTGGAAGTAGTCACTTGGGGCGTACTTAAGACTTGGAAGATCTCTGGATGTCCCAGTACTGAGCAGTGCTTGGGATGTCGTGAGAGACGAAACAAGAATGACTTCTGGAGCCCTGCTGCGCACTGACTTATATAGTGCCTAAGTCTACACTGCCACAGCGGGGTGCAGGGAAGACGCGTTGATGTCCTGCAGTGGAGGCTGGCGTGGGACGTGGGAACCCTCTTGTCAGCGTTCCTTGGTTCTTCGGTGGCACTCGGCCGCGCCCGAAGTGACTAAAGCTTGTAGGCACTCGGCGCGGGGGGGAGGTAGTGTGCCCACTGGTTGCATAACCTTGTGACTACGTGCTCGGCCGCCCGGGAGATTTAAGCGGCCAAGAATTTATGTTCTAAGTTGTGTGTGCACAACTCTCACGTGGGTGGTTGAAGTAGACAACTCTTATGTAGGTTAAAGTAAAAGTATACTTAATGTAAAGAGCGATGAAGCGTAATTGTAGTTGATTAGTAGTATACACCAATTCCCCCCCCCCCCCCCTCCTGTTCCCTCTGTTGCGATGAAGACTCATCGTGAAAGGGTTGTGTAGTGAGGCGTGGCCCTCTCTCTAGAAGGTCTAGGTAAGAGTAGAAAAAAAAGTTTCATCAACAGGTAGGCGGGACCTTTACTGTTGGGTGCTTGACCGCTGTAGGGGCGCGCTCTGTGTTCTGGAGTCGGCCGGGGATGGTGAGGCCGTAGCTCTGTCTCTCTCGTGGCGGGCAGGTTTCCTCTCTTCCCCTAGCCCAAACAGCGCAGAGCCTTGGCTCGGAAATGTTTTTGCCCTCCTGTAGAGTAGATTAGTGTCAGGAGTGACGCATTTCATCGGATGTCCCACCGGCCTTCTTTATTTTTGCATGCCGCCAACAAACACTTATCATAGCGCTGTGGATATTTACAATAGAATATACAACATGAACCTGAAATAAAAAGCACTTGAAAATGACTGCATGCTATAAATGAAGGCGAATAAAATAAGTATGTTCAAGCCTTACTCGTGGAAGGCAGGGAGACGTCACTAACTATCCTGGAGCTTGCTGTGGTGGTCAAAAGAAAAGGAAAATCTTTCAGGGAACCTTGGGTCACACAGCAAGCTAAATAGTTACGTGTGACAGGGTATTAGTTTGGCAACTGCAGGCCCTTCAACACATGGGTTGACCGGCTAAACGAAGCAAATGCGCGTACGCTTTAAAACACGCATGAAACGTGAGCAAATGGCGCACGTTGGTCACTTTATATTACATACACACACTGCAATATTTTGAAGCTAAAAATATCTTACACCTGGATTTCACCATAGTAGGTTCATGTAAGCTTGGTGGCTCACTTTGGTTTGATATTGAGTTGGTGAACAAGATATTGCAAACAAAACACATACACTAGAAAATCATGAGCATACAAATGCATAACGTAAAAATTCCCTCCTACAAAACTGCATTCTTCTTGTAGGCAATCTTCACATATACACTATAAAAACTCTTTGGCATATTTAAGTGTGTTCCTACACATCAAATTCGTTATAGAAAAATCTAATTGCTACTTTACCTTTCCATTGTCCATTTTAATTCTAGTACATGCACTGTGTATATTCGTAGAATGTTCAAAGGTAAGTACACAATAAATACAAAAGTCAACTGTGTGAAAAATGCATTCCTACAAAACTGCATTCTTCTTGAGGCTAACATGTATTTCGTCGAAGTCTCTGTCTTCAACTATCTCTGGCACTGTGGTAAGCATCTATATGTGATACATTATTAGTAGTTATTACCATTACTGTGGTGAGTGTCTATAGGTAATACCTTTTATATGGGCAGTCTGCCACTTATGTTATGGAACCTTGTCGTGGATGAGGTGTTAAACATCTGTTTTCACTGGCTTTAAATTACGTACAGCGTAATAACTGCTGTATTTACAAATTCAGTTTGCACATAGTCGAGTGTCTAAATAACTGTCTGTTGCATTTACCTCACCAGTTCCTACACTTCCTCCCCCTTGATGACAGCTGGGTAGGCACTTTACTGGATATACAATATTTAATCTACCCTAAATGTGAGTGTGTCTGGCTATCTCACTGTCTTCGACTGGTCGACTAGTTTAAATGTCACTTTGATACAGATCTATAACGTGATGTAGGTCGCCACGACGATTCTCGGTACCGGCCAGGTGTTTAGTCTGCCTTGGTGGCATCAGGCGTCGTGGCTCAGCACGTGGTGTCGTGGCATCTGCTTCTACCAGAACTAATAGAGAGGGCACAGCTACAAGAGATGTTACGGCAGTGCAGAGGAGTGATTCCATGTCCTACACCCCAACTGCACAGGTTCCTACCTGTAGGGCAGGATGTTTCTCTGCTGATGCAGGGCAAGGGAGTTGCAGTAGGAGACCGCTCTCCACCTTGCCTGCATATCCCGTCATGAGGCCGAGTCGTTGGAGGCATCGATGGTCTAAATGTCCAGGTCCCGCGATGAGGCAGAGGTAGGGAGAGAACTCTCGACCTCCACAGCGGGTGTTGCTCCAGATGAGCGGTAGTGGGAGGCGTCTATGGTTTCGGCGTCTGTTGTGGTAGTACAAAGGAGCTGTGGATCACCGCTATCGACCTCGGCTACGGTGGTGTAGGGCTGTAGGGCCGGGTAGTTGGAAGCGTCGACTGTCTCGACGTCCAGGTCCTGTGGCGATGCAGTTTGAGGGAGAGAAGTCCTGACCTCGACTGTGGGAGTTGCATCAGGTGTCGGGTGGTAGGAGGTATGGACGGTCTGGATGCTCCAATCATCGGCGGCCAGTTGAGTGGGAGGCAGGACGGGTCCCTCGTCCTCAACGGTGCCGATGGGTAATTGTTCTTGCATAGCAGGAGGTTCTGATGGAGCACTGCTGTAGGCTATGCTCGATGTCAGCTGCAATTCCTCGTTGGCAGGAACAGTGGTCGGCTTCGTGGAAGCTGGAACGACCTTGACTCCTCTTCCAGATGTTTCTTTTGGTTGCTAGGTTTCAACTAGCTCCGTGGCATGTTTGCCTTCCGGTAGTCTTAGAGGCGTATGCCTCCGGGCTCACGTCATGGACGTATTCCTGTGGTCTAGTGGCGGGAAGTACTTCATCGTCGGCGCCAGAGATCGACTTCGTGGAAGTTGGAATGGCCTTGATCTTTGGCTTCGGAGTTGAATCAGTTGTATCTCGTTCTGAGTTCGTAGTGTGCTCGCCTGTTGATGGCCCAGTGGAGGGTACGGTAGCTTCTCTGTGTCAGAAACTGACTTCGTAGAAGTTGGCACATCCTAGATTTCTGGCTCGGGCATTGTACCAGGTGAAAGGGAAGGTGTTCTGATTGTGTCTATCTCCTCCACCGTTAGCGGTTTGGATCTCTCTGCTAATCCGACTTGACCTGCAGGGTGTTCGGCTGTCTTTCCTATCTATGGGACTTCGCCAAGACATTTTGGTTCAGCTAAGGTGGCCCGGCCAGGTCTGATGATGACTCAGGGGGGCCATTGCTGGTCGGCATCGAGGGCAGGGATTTAACGGAGACTGCTCCTCGGTGATATTGCATCTCTATTCTCCCGATTGGAGAATAGGATGGCTCCCTGTCGGGTTCCGGGGTTAGGCCCTCGAGCCTCTTCATTGGCCTTGGCATGATGTCGGGAGTTGGCCTTCTGGGTGTTGGGTCTCGTTTGAAGGTCTGGGCCCTCTTCGGACTGAGGCCGCGCATGATGTCGATGGGTTCTTCGGGTCTGACTCCTGGTCTTCGTCGGTTGATTTAGGACTGGCTGGTTCGTTTCTACGAGCAAGTGTTGAAGGCATATCGGAGTACAGGGAGGGGCAGCATTCGGCTGGCTGCCTTCCCAGTTAATGAGGGTTCCTCCATCTCTTCCCAGTTGAAGGCAGCATTGTCCATAGTCGAGGACGCAATGCTGTTGAAGTAGCCATGGTTGCCCCAAAATCATGGATTCCCCGATATGGGGTGTAACTATAAAATAAACGTGGGTTGTCTTACGATGTATCCCGATCTTTAATTTTATGCCTCCTTCGACCTGAAGGAAGCGATCCGGTTGTGCGAGCCTGCCTGACCTTACTTGCAACAGAGGTCAGTTGGGCTCATTGGCGGGGTGTGAGTAGTTCGCTCCTTATAAAATTACCCATGGCGGCAGAATCTAGCATCGCCACTGTGTTTCCGTTATTAAGGCAGGCCTCTACGCGGGGTACTCATGGGGAATCAAGCCCTTTTGTTAAATTTAGGGGCGTGACTGGCTTCTTCTCCCCTTGTTCTGGTTCCGGGTTCGCTCTCTCTTTATTCGTGGCTCTATTGTGATGTTGGCCGGCACAATACACACACACTTTGGCGGTATCTGATAGCGGGGAGGGAAAGTCAAGGTCTGGGTTTCCGGCGGCGTAGGAGCAGGCATTTGGCCATTCAGTGTTCTCCCCTCCTTCCCCTTGTCTAACTGCCTACCGTCTAGCTCGGCTTGTTCTGCATAATCGCGCTCTGTTTCTCTTGTGCGTTCTATCAGCTCTGCTATTGACTGCAGATTTGGGGCTTGTAGAAAATTACACAGCTTCGGTAATAGCATTTGAGCTATGATGCTTATACAATTTTCTTTGCCTTGTACTGCCAAAAAAAGGCGATGGTAAATTCGCACCTTGTTCCTTGTAAACAATACGGCCTCTGCATCCATGTCCTGGGTCTGGCCATAGAATTGAGTCGCCAGTCTGGCTAACACCTCTTCGCCAGTAAATTCCGCAGCGACTAAGTCACTGAACTGTTTCCAGTCGGTCAGGAACTCGCCGTATCGTTCCCACCAGGTGAGGGCTAGGCCTTTTAAATGTAATTGGACCCTGTCGACCCATTGTTTTCCTGGTAGGGCCGTTTCCCTGAACTCCTTTCCACATTCTTGCGTGAATGCTACCGGATCCTCATGGGCTCAGCCTGCGAAATCGAAATCGGTAATCTGAATTTCATAGTCTCTCCCGGTTGCTGGATGGCCAGATGCCATCTCCGGTTGTATATAAATACAGGATGGCTTGGACTGCGAGGGGGAGAGGTATGCTTACGTCGGCACCTTTCGCACTGATAGGCCATCCCGGGCATAGAGACGCGTTCGTCGGGCCATCCTATAATCCTATAAGTAAGTGATGGTAGGATTCGCTGCATGACGTGCACCTGATACGAGTATTCCTCAACCGGGACAGGTGATTTAATTGCAGAAGTTAAAGTTGTTGACGGCAGGCTGCACATCTTTATTCTAACCTTTCTGTATCACTGGCCTCTTCTGGCCAGCCTAGGCATGCATACGGATTATCTTGGCGCAGTATGTGAATTATATTTGCAGTGAGCCACTGCCAGGACAGTTGGCATGGCTACACTGTGAGTTGGGTACATCATGCTCATTGTCACGGTTTTTGCCTGTGGCGGCATTGATTCCGAGACCGACATTTTAATGATTATGGGCACTACAGGATGTTTCGTGGACTCCTGAAGTCCATTCAGCTTCTCCGGCTTGATCCTTAGTTCTCCGGGCCCTGGTTGCTCTTGTTCGGCCGTTCGCTGCATGCAGTTAATATTCTGACACCCTTACTTTGGGCGCCAGAAAATCACTTGACACGTGCCCGGTTAAGGTCAGCTTGGCGTAATCACCTAGAATTTGTACGGTAGACCAATAGCGTGGTTTTATACAAGTTTGTCAGTGGCTGGCGAGAGGTGTTAGCTACTGACTTACTCAGATGACCTCTGTGATGCTGATGAAGTTGAGGTTTTGATCCTTGGTCTCGACTTACTCTTGGCTAGTGCGAATATGCGATGGAAAATATACAAACACCACAGGAGCAGTTGCGACTGCTTGGCGCCTGAGTGCGGCGGGTTGGTCCCATTCCGCCTGCCTTTCCTGCGTAGGAGGGGGAAGTGCAGACTACTGTTTTGCTCCCTACGCCTTTTGCCATGCCTTATCTTGCAAGACATAGTGTGTGTTGCTGCTTGAACAACACACGTACTGCACCTTGACGAGAAACAATTTAACAGTGTCAGTCCAGTAGCTGCTTGCTGGCACGAGCTCAGTAAAAGTCTCCACTGATCCCCCATGCTTGGCGGGCTGATCAGAGACAGGGAGCCGTTTAGACCACCAATACCTCTACTGGATGTGATTTCGGGCGAGGTTGAACAGCAAGACTCAGGCTATGGTCACTTCAGCACTATTAGTACTCGAAGCAAGGGAAGAACATGGGCCTACTGCCGCTCCTTGGATGAAGGTGTTCCTAGTGGTTGTGACTCCTCTGTTCCTCCCCTCCAACACTATCAGTTCTCGGGTTGATGGGAAGAAAGAGGCGGCCGTCTAATGGGTGTTTTAATTTGGTTTAGGAAAATACTCGGGGTCTGTTGGCAGTGCACAGAGTGAATTGTTCATAACAGGCAAAATAGCAAAATACTCAGTAAATGTAAATTAAAAAGCATAAGAATAGAGAACAAAATTATGTATATTGAAAAATCAATAAACATGTGACTCGTGCTAACTCCTACCGAACAGTGTAGTGCTGGAGATTACCGACGTTAGCCAGGTGTAGGCGACCTGGTCCTAGGTTAGAAAGGGAAAGATTGTTCTAGACATGAAAAATACTTAACTGCTAAACTGTACTGAAGCAAGCAGGTGAAGCTAACGAGTGTTAGCATGTTCGCTATTCGTTGGATGACTGGTCGTCGTTGTTGGAAGTAGCCACTGGGGGTGTATGTAAGACTTGGAAGTTCTCTGGATGTCCCATCACTGAGCAGTGCTCAGCATGTTGCGAGAGAAGAAACAAGAATGACTTCTGGAGCCTCGCTGCGCACTGAGTTATATAGTGCTGAAGTCTAAGATGCTGCAGCGAGGTGCGGGGAAGGCGCGTGATGTCCTCCTGCCATGGAGGCTGGTGTGGGAGGGAAGAACCCTCTTGTCAGTGTTTCTTGGTTCGTGCCTCTTCGGCGGTGCTAGGCCGTGCCCGAAGTGACTGAAGCTTTTAGGCACTCAGGGCAGGGGGAGGCGGCGTGCCCACTGGTTGCGTAACCTTATGGCCATGTGCTCGGCTGCCTGGGAGATTTAAGCAACCGAGAATTCATGTGCAAAGTGGTGCGTTCACAACTCGCGTGGGTGGTTGGAGTAGGTTGAAGTAAGGGTATACTTCATGTAAAGAGAGATTAGTCGAAATCATAGTTGATTAGTAGTATGAGCGGCATGATCAGGTCATTAGAATGTACGTGACCTAAAAAACCACAGTTTCAATTCAGTTTTAAAGTGTGAAAGTAACATGTCTATTGTATGGAAAATGATCTTCGCCAACATTTACGTCCCAAATGTGTTTAGTGTTCTAATTACCGTACGAACTACATATTTATCATATTTTCTTTCGGCGAGGTTAAAAGTTGACAGATTATATAATATTTTGAATGTTTCTTTCATACGAGCTAATGTTCCACTCCTTCACTAAAACAATATGTAATTAAAGATGATACAGTCCCGTAAGAAGAGGTGCAAAAAAAAAAAATGCAGTCTCGTGAACTGTGTTAAACTAAAGTCTCTCCCAACTCTATCAAATCTACTGGCAATAAAATTCATGAAGGCCCAGCAGTATAACTTTGTCATAACAAAAATAAGGTAAGGTTGGAATGGTAACTTATGTTAATCATAGCAGTTGGTTGTTTTGACTCCTTCGGGTGAGACATGAGACAAACAATGACAATTTACTTACTGCAGGTGGGCACCAGTGGTGTTTCCCAGACACTGCACTTGAGACTCAGGGTTCTCAGGGATGCTGTGGGTTCTGTGTCTGTCTCACCCGAGTGTTCTTACAAAACACTGGTCATTACTAAACATTTAACGTTAAAAATGGCGGGAGTTTGCTGGTCTGACACAAAATAGAAACATGTAAATTTTTACACTGAGAGAAATAGCTTTTATTGATTCCCAAGTACATACTGTGCCAGAAAGATGAATTAATGATTACTCTCAGACGTGACTAGCTAACTCCATTGGGTGATTCCCCCAGCTCGTAATTAGTCTAGTGCACTCCTAGGTGGATGATTTTCTCCGGGGTGTTTGAGCACACAAGGAAAGGGGTCTACAGCCGCTAGGATGGACTGTAGATTTTTCCGGGGGACAGGACACAGAGAATTACAAATGAACACTAACACGTGTGATTATCAACATAGCTGATGCATACTCGCCGGGACACATCTCCAAACTACATGGTGTGTGTGGTGACTGTCTTAACACTTAGTAGGCTAGGAAGAAAATAATGTCACCGTACAAATTACACAAATATTGATGATAACAGATGGTACACTATATGAACAGGCACAATAAACATGCAGATGCGTTGGAGCATTCTTAAATGGCACGAATGCCGCTGGATAAAGTGTGTAGCAGATCACGTGGTGTAGGTGAAAGCGCAACAGTTTTCCGAGAAAATTGCAAATAATTACCGGACAAAGTGGTAGCGGTGTTGGGAAAATTATTCCCCTATCAAACTTGTGAAAGACTGCATGGGCATACATACAAAAAGCATCAAACATCATAACTGCACTGAACTCTAAGTAAAACGATACAAATTACCTTGAGATTAATTAAAGCATACAAAATGGTGCAGATACATACCATGTGGCCATGGGCGCTGTGGCCGTAACACAATTAAACATGAATTTACCCTGAAACACATACATAGAAATATCACCCTTAATATTGCACATAGCAACTGAGCAGAAATTACGATCAAAAGCCTTTAGTATAGGTGGATGGCGCCTGATTCATATGTTGTGCAGGCCCCGTGGCCTCTCCGACATCTCCTCCTTCCCTCGTTTAGTTTCAGAAAGCCACAAGGGCTGCAAATTATGCTGGGGATGTCTGGCAAAACGTACGCAAAGCAAAGGTTAACCGGTATACTAAAAGTTAACTATGGAAATCTAACTCAGTGCAAAAATGTGAAGTGAGTACATGACAGAATCTTACCTTGCCAGCTCTCCTCGAACGACTGCCAAGAGGCAAGCATCTCACTGGCCTACCATGGCTGCCTACGGGGTTCCCACAAGCGGTAGTGCTATTCATGCCGAGTAAAACTTTTATTATTGACAGTAAATGGCACACAAGAAATTCAGTTACATTTTCACATTAATAATTTTAATAATGAAATACTGGTGTTCGATGACTGTTCATCTTGGGCGCTTATGCCGGGATAATAATGTCCTATTTCTTCGCACGGTTCAAATTTTTAATTTTAAAGGAATATTGTGCAACATTTTAGAGAAAGACATTATAATTATTATAAAACACTTTTTAGCCCTGAAAGAAAATGAGGAAACATCTTTTACACTGCAAACAATAATAATCCCGTTACGGGAAAGTCCGTGTTATGGCCTCTTTGCCCATGTGTCACATGAGTTGCGAGAGTCGACAAGGTCTGACTGCCGCTGGCTGTTAGCCGGCATCAGTTTACACTCATTGCTTTATTCATAGAGCAGCTGTGGCGCAAGGATACATTGTGGCCACGCTACGTTTCCAGAACTGTTAAAAATTACTGAACTTATGTTCGGTATTCTGAATGCAAGTACATTTTTTTTCTACACGCCATTGGTGTTTACAACTGGTATTTCATATTTATTTTACGTGTTGTTTGTGTGCACATTCTGTGAAAACAACCAATGCAAAACAACAAACAGAATAATAATTTTATCTTCTGGTAGCAGAAGAAATACTATTCCGTGTATTCGAAAATTCACGGTCGGAAATTAATCACTTTGAGTCTGTTTGAACAGGTTTATCCATCGGTTCCACCGGCCTGAAAATCTGGTGGATATGATGGGTATGTACAAAAACATCAACCAATGAGTTTTCGAAAACTTTCTCTGAAAAATAAATATTAAAAAATACCCACAACTTGTATTTTCAAGCATTACAAAATATACCAAACTAATTCAGACATTGAGTTTTACAAATGGCAGATGAAAACTTTAACATTTGAGTGAAATGGTATTAATATGTGTCTGAAAGCAGATGAAAACACCGCTAAAAATCAATCTGATGGTCGAAAAATGCCTCAACCAGTGTACACCGGTGTATCAACCACTGTTGGATTCATCAACATGTTCGAATAGGCTGATTGTTTTTTATATGGCGATAAATAATTCCCACATTTCCTTTATTTGATTTAATCCGGGAAAAAAATGTAGTGGTTGCTTTTCTAAATTACAGTTATTAAGCTTTCTTAGTTCAAAAATTGACATGCCTGATGAGTTTTCTTAGTATCATATAAATATTTATAATTTTTTAACACTTGACAGACCTACCACTAAATTATATAGATTTCAAATTTGTTTCCATCATCAGTAATATTAGTTTGCGTTTGAGAACAATGAAAATGTAATTTCCCAAAATTTGATTGCGTTATTGAGGTTTTTTTACTCAAGAGTATCGAGTATCGAAAACATGGTATCGTCCCATCCCTAATCCTTAGCCCACGAAGGTGTGGTGAAGTCTCGAGGAGTGGAAATGTCTTCGACACCACTAGTGCACGATGAAGACCAAGGTAAAAGAGCTGATGGTTTCTGTGGCACCAGAGGTGTGGTGAAAGAACAAGACAGACGTCAGTTGCTTGAAGACTGGTCAAGAGCCTTGATCCTGCCCTGTATTTATACTCCTCGGTGACATGTCCCTTGCTCGCCTGGCATAGGGGGTTGTCCTGGATAGGGGGTAGCAGCTGCGAAATGCATGACATAGATCCTTGGCGAGTGAAGTCGATGGGCGCTGGATCCAGACTCATGCTTCTGCGAGGGTACTGGGTTTTGATTTAAGTGCTCCCAGTTCATTTGCATTGATGAGTATAAGTCGATTTAATCATAAATAGAAATATGTAATGCGTCAGACTAGATAAACGAAAAGAAAGAAAAAATTGTTTCAGTAGCTAAATATATTAGTTTGAATATTGCACACATGTGAGTATCGCTAGAAACTGAAAATAATGTGTTGCAAATGTACTTGATAAAGTAATTTTTTTTACAGGTAGGTGCAAAAATTGAGACACATCACTCAAAGGTACATTTTGTTGCACAAAGCTTAAAAATTAATAAAATAATACTCTTATTTTAATCAATTTATGAGTACTTAACACTCGTTTCTTCTTAGGATTGCAAAAATTATGAGCGTCCAGACCATGCAGACTATTTATTCGTCATGCAAGATGGTCAAGCGGGAAGTAGGGGGGGAAAAAGCAGTCTTTTTCAGGAAAATCCTTGTGCAGCTGAGAGAAAACATCAAGAGTGCTGGGGGTCATGTTGGTATAGTGGTTAGATTACTTACCTCCCACATAGGCAAATCGGGTTTGATTTCCGGTGGGGTTCCTCCCAGATTTTTTGCTTGTGTGAATCATGCTGGAAGATGCTGCTGTCGGTTGGTTCTTTCCGGGATCTCCCATTTTTCCCATCCTTTCATTCTGGTGCTGCTCCATACTCACCTTGCTTCAATCTGATCTGCTCTCAAGACCTCAATGTTGAGCCATCTAAATCTCTTCGCTCGCTCACTCATTCACTCACTCACCCACCAAGAATGTCACAGTAAAAATGCCATCCTGAGAACTGGGCGTACAGCTTAGCTCATATTAGAGAGTGCCGGCTACTAATGTCACTTGGGGTCTACAACTGGAACAGCTACACAATGTTAAATGAAAAAAAGTTAAATGTTAACCCGTAATAGGAAATACTACCACAATAAAACTGAAAAATAAATGTACATGCCAAAACACCCAAAACTGCGAATAAACTATTTCATCTTGTAACACATGAAAGACAATAATGCTAAAGAAAGCCAAGGCGACAACACACTTTTAAAAAAATGGCTGAAGAAAATGCAAGTTGAAGTATATATAGATCACAGCTTTTCTGAACTTGTTCATTTTGCGCGACCATTCATTACATGTTGAAGTGATAGCACAGTGATCTATGCTTTATATAACAGAATTTTAAAATGTCATTTTTTATGGCTTTATGTTATTTTTTATGGCTTTACATGACAAAATATGTACGAACATATTTGATGCAACAAAAAATTAGAGTTTAAAAATTAACTATACATACTGTCTTTAGTTTGATGCACTGACACACACGTGCACTCTCTCGCCTTGAGCTTTAAAATCAACGAATGTGAGCTGTTTGCTGGGGGTGTAGTCCGGTCTTGGAACCTACGGAATCACCACTCTGCTATTCTTTTCAAGTGTTGATTCCTTCCTATTAAATGCGATATTCCCTTCGGCACTGATTACGTTTGACGGATATGCCTGGCGGGTTGGGGTTTGGCCCACATCGGGGTGCTTTGTAGGGTTCCGCCCAACTGATGAGTGCTGGGGAGGTAGAGGGGTATCTAACCCCAGGGTGAGCTTAATGATGTGTGCCTCAGGGAGCATGACCTTGCTCACCATGAAGGTTGCCAAGATTCTGGATGCCAATTGTCCAAGGTTGAATTAAAATAGTTAAATTGCAACGGTGATAAATTGTGATCGAGCAGTATATAGATTAGCATGGAATGAGGTATGGCAATCCTGGTTGTCCCTACTCCGCATCTCGTGGACCATACCATTTCCCGAGAGGGGATGGTTTGGTGGGCTTACACATGGGAATGTATGTGTGGAGTGGGGAAGCAACCCTATGTTTATGAGTTGGGGTTGGAAAATACCATTGTATCACTTTCCTGGCGACTGTGCGGATGGTACACGTCTTTACATGCAGGTGGTCCGTGAATGGGTGTGGAGTAGACTGTTCAGTGACAAGGGTAGACGAAGGTGCTCACGGGTATCTCACGTCATTGTAGCAGGGCCATGGCCAACATATACCCAGCATGGAACCCAGTTAAGACTCGTGTGTGGGGATCACCATGGGCGATATGGGAAGCGGTCCAGGCGTGGTGACCTCTGGTATAGGTGACGGAGGTGTGTCGTTCGTCTGAAGGGTGTTGGACCGAACAAATTTGTGTTGTAGCACATGTCGGGCCTTGCAACTTAGTCAACTGAGAAAGCCACCTCCCTTCTTTGTAATTTGCATACAATTTTGTAAAACTAGTATACTATCAGACAATAATACCCTTTACTCACACTAGGCTCACCTAACTATAACAATGGTCACGCCTTCCTTAACCATCAACCAGTATTCCTCGATGAATGGCTTCTCAGCCACTCGGAGGCCTTACCGGAAAACTACGGCCAAAGTTGGTATGTGTCTGCAGGGAGCACGGGCATCCCGAACTTTCCCAGATGTCGGAAATTAGAGATCCTTTCGGACCCAGTGACACTGAGGGGTTCGGTCCACTCACACTTATTCTGCAGAGGAATCTTTAAATTATATTTGAGCCAAACTATATTTTAAATGCAATATAGGAAACCAACTAAATTTCTATGTAGCGGGGAAGACGAGTTAAAACAATAAAGTTACAAAATTCACTATTCTGTTTTTTTTATCAGGTTTATTGACACTTTGGGAAGACACTGGGAAGAACGATTAGTACAAGTCTCTAAATGAGTGTTTTGAAATATGTTAAGCCAGATAAAGGAAAACCTAATTATGATTCCGACATTAAAATAAAACTTCTGAAATGCTTTATCGCTTTTACAGCGACAATTAATGAGGGGGGACCTAGGACGTCGCGACGGCCTGCTACCATGGAATGAAGGGTGACTGGGGTAGTGGGTGCAGGGTGCGGATGTAGAGTTTACCTCTGGAGAGCGAGCTTTTCCAAGGTGCTGAAGCTGGTGTCGAAAGAACCTCTTGCAGGCTGCTGGAGCTGGAGAGAGAGCCTTCTAATGCTGTAGGCTGGGGGAGGAAAAGGCCCTTTCAGACCCAGGAGAGCTTGCTGACCATTGCGGTCGGCGAGCCGACAAACTCTTGGCAAGGGCATTTCGAAGGTTCCTTATGTAGTTCCAAGTTTCATCTTGGCAGCTCTCCCAGGGGTGCAGGGGTTGCAAGCCTCTTGACACGGGGGCCGGTTATCTTTGGCAGCGGGTGGTATACCGTATTTCTTATCGCCCTTGATTGATGCTGACGACAGTTTTACCTCCCCTACCGTAGGCACCTACTTAGTGTCCACTGAAATGAAAAACCTAGCGTTTTCATGGGGAATAAAATTGGTACAAACTACTCCTTACTATCCACAGGTCAATCTGGTAGAACAGTATAACCAGAATTTGAAAGCCACCTTAAGGGCATTCCAAACCGGTACCCATAAGGACTGGGGCCAAGTTTTGTATCAGATTTCATTGGCATTTAATAATGTCATAAGTAGTGCAACGAAGAAGGTACCATCAGAGATATTTTTCGGGAGAAAGTTGTTTCATCCATTGATAAATTCCTGGGGACTTAAAGAGTGTTATTGAGATAACATTGATTCTAAAGGTTGGGAGGAGGCTTCCAAAAAATTTAAAGAAATATCGCTTACAGTTATCATCTAGGAAAGATTATCAAAGTGGCACTGTAGGCGATCAGGTGTATCTTGAGACACAATTTTTTTTAGCAAAAAGGCAGCTCAGTTTAGCTCAAAGTTAGCCCCAAAGTTTTCTGGACAGTTCACAATTTGTAGGTTTCTTACTCCTGTAACTTTGTTGTTAGAGGATGCTAGTAGTCCCGGGAGCTTTACTAAGGCTTATATATCACAGGTCAAAGTAAGCACCTCTACGTACAGGAACAGGATTTCCTAAAACCACTGACTTGGGGTTGTTAGGGTGTATGTTAAGGTTAGAGTTTCGTATGTTCTGGAATTTGTAATGATTCTTGTTATTCATCATATATGTGCATGTATTTTAGTAGTGTTAGTATTTTGGGAAGAACGTCCAGGAGTTGTGTTCTCTCAAAGGTTCATGCCCATATCATTAGTTTTTCATCTTCATTTAAATTGTAAGGTGTAAGTCATTATCATTTTATCATTGTGTTTCACCAGCATTTAAGAATTAAGAGGGTATTTTATTACATTATTCGTGTTATACAGAAACTTTTTGTCGATTAATTTTAAAATAGGGAAAACCAGGAGTGTAAAGTTATAGGACTAATCCACCCCCTTTATATATATATATATATATATATATATATATATATATATATATATATATATATATTAGAAGTTATGGGGAGAGAAAAACATGGATTGTTGTTTGGCATTTTGATGCTCGCATTTGTATTTTGGGTCTGTTCTGGTATGGTCTGGACAATGGAGCCAGAGGCTGCATTGGTGAAGATTCCATCCTCCTGGTACTTCCTCCTGGTGTTGGTGGACCATGGCCTGCAGCGAATTCTGGCCAAATTCGATGGAGTTCCTGATATTTTATCAGGATCCTTCACTGGGAGCATTGCTTTAGGCGGGCACGTGCCTCATAAAACTACGTTCCTCCACTCCCGTTATGCCTGCCCGCTTCGACACCGGCACAACAAGGAAGACAATATGTTCTGCACTGGTCCTATAGCCCGCATAAAACAAACTTTTTACATGAAAAAATTGTGTTGCTATCTATCCACAATTATTAAAAACAAAAAATACTTAGAGACTTTACTTACTCAAATTATACACGCAAGTGATGGTCTGCGACGAAAAGCCTGCCCCAGCAGGCCTACGTACGTGTGGCAGCAAGGTGTCGCCCAGCAATCAGACATAGCTTCCAGCTACGGCGCGCACCTGAGGTAGACTGGCTGCTGAGTGTAGGGGATAGTTTGACTGCTGAGTGTAGGGGATAGTTTGATCTGCCTGTGCCAGACAGCGCTGCATTCGCGGTGGTGGCATGGCCGGATGGTTAAGCACATGGCAAGGAACTGTGGCGCCAGAAGTCGCTGTTCACTAATAATTTGTAAATGTATAGAAGCTTTCCGAGAGTTTCTTGTGCTCTGATTGGCCGGACTCTCGTTGCTCTCCCCCTGGGAGGGGTAAAAGTTTTGTATATAATGTCAGGAGTTTGGCCGTGTAGGGAGAGAGCAGCATTCCTGGACGTTCAGCTCACAATTAAGTACAAAAATAATTTTGTAACAGAAATAATATGTTTGGCCCCTCTGGCCATTGTCAGGATTACGACTTTTGCGGCATGGCAGATAGAAAAAAACTTAGGAATTTCCGTATTCCAAGACAGAAAATTTTTGTATGTACTATCGGCTGATTAAAGTTATCATTCATATTTTTAAAGACAGCCGAAAATTCTTAAAGTATAATAAAATGGGAAAATTAGAGTTGTTTGTCTCTTTGTTGGACTTTACTAAAATATTGACTGTATTGTCAATATCAGTATTGTGAGTACAGTACTAAAAGAGTATGCTTACATTAGGAGTCAGGAAATACTCCAAGTTTAGATTTTGTATCTAGCTAGAAAAATGTTTAAGTATTAAGAAAATTGTTAAGAAAATGCTAAACATAAAATATAGATGTGTGGGCTTTTAAAATGAGTTGAGAGCATGTTTTTCTATTTGTTCTGAAAGCGACATATCCCCCAGTCATGTATTTTATCTTTAATAATTTATGATAATACCCTTAAACCTGGAGTAGGAGTACAGTAGTGACATGGATTTGTGTTAAGGTACACAAGAGACATTAGATTTAACTTGGAATTGTTTCAAGCAACACTTGTATGTGGAATTCTAGCACAGTTTTTAATGGGCATTTGTATTTTATATTTGATAATGGTACCATTGTATACATTTCTGAGCCCATGTGATATTTTGATATTTAATCAGTGTCAATTTTTTTTCTTTTGGAAGACTGGGAATATAAATAAATAAATAATTATGAATATTTTCCGTAATCCTGTGTAAATTTTTTAAACATTTATACAAATAAATCATACATGTTATGCCAAGTAAGTCATGTGTTTGCCTGTCTTTTTAACCAGAAATCATTAATATATTTGATCTTTTTCTTATCCTCTTGTGAATTGGTCCTTGAAGGGCTGTGTATAAGTCTCGTTTGCCTCACCCTTAGGAAGGGCATCGCAAGGGAATGGCCACATATACCTGGTTGTGGGTCTCCATGGCAATTCCCATTACTGGCCAGGCATGTGGGGGCATCAGGCGTCATGGAGTAGCCTGGGGCGTCGTGGCGTCTGCTGAACAGGAGGCTGGAAACGGAGCATTCTTCTCCGAGCTCGACGTCCAAGCTGGCGGGAGTTTCTGCATGGCAGGATCTTAAGGCTGAACACTTCTGGCGTGGCAGCTCGACATCACGATGAGCGGGTATTCCTGCGTGGCAGGTTGTTCTTGGGACGGAGCACTCTTGTCCGAGCTAGACGTCCAGGATGGCGGTAGTTCCTGCGTGGCAAGTACTTGAGGCTGAGCACTTCCGGAGTGACCTCTCGACGTCCCGATAGGCTGGTGTTCCTGCGTAGCAGGTTCTTCCTCGTCGGAGTAAGAGGTCGACTTCGTTGAAGCAGGTACGGCCTTGACTTCTGGCTTCTGAGTTGTATGAGGCAGTGACGTAGGCGCTGGTATGATTCCTACCCCTCTGCCAAAGGAGCCTCTTATCGTTCGCTAATTCGGCTTGATCGGCGGGGTGTCTGATGGGGTTCTTGTCGTGTGGACTCCGCCATGACACTTCGGAGCAGCCAGAATGTGCTGTACCACGTTTGGCTGCGATTTTCTCAGCACAACTGTGTGGTGTCGAGGGCATTGATCTGATGGAAAATGCACCTTCGCATTTTTCTTCCTCTGGCTTCCATGGAGCAATATAACTGGGAGCCCTGTTAAAGATGAGCTGCATCTGCTCAGGTCTTGGCATGGGTCCCAGTTCGTTATCGGGAGCAACCCTCTTGGGTGGGGGTTCGTCTTAATCTTCGGACTGGCCAGGGGAATCTCTTTCGGCATCTTTGTCCCCAAGTGTCGGTAAGTTCCCTGGGTAGGGTCGTATCTGGCCTCGGGTAACCTTTTGTATTCATCCTCGTATATCTTCGGCCCAGTAGACGTCTCGTTTGCCTACTATACGGTATGGTCCCTCTTACTTGTCAGCAAGACCAGCGCTGAAATGGTGCTGGCTTTGCTCAGAGGGTGACTTCGCAGAAGGACGGCTTCCCCTAGGTTAAATTCTCTTAACCCCAGTTTTAGGTTGTGGGTATTTCTTGAGAAGGTATGCAGTTTGAGCTCGCTGGGCGTGTGTGGTGCGAGCCAAGGCTGCTAGCTGGATGTCCTCGGGTTGAGGCATGTCTCTTGGCTCGCTTTCCCACTGCCAATCGCCTGGTCAATGTAATGTTTGTCCCAGAAGTAGGACGCTCGGACTGGTATCGACTGCTTCATTCGTTCGGCGTCGAAGGGCAAACAGTATGGTGGGAATGTGTTTATCCCAATGTTTGTGATCGTTACCCACACTGATACAGAGGCACGTCTTAATCTCCTGGTTCCTCCGTTCAGTGGGGTTGGCTTGGGGATGGTAAGGGGGAGTAGTCCAGGTTTCTACCCCCACTCCTGACAGGCAGTTTGCCATTGATAGCTTGTAAACTGTGTGCCATTTTCTGTCAGTATGGCTTTTGGATATCCCCATCATGAGAATGTCTCAATCTCCATTATCCACATGATTGGGGTGGTTTCTTGGCAGGGTAGAGGAAATGCCTCTACCCATCTTGAAAATTGATTGGTTACCACGAGCAGGTAGTGGTTCCCTTTAGTGCTCCATGGATACGAGCCCATCAGATCAGCGGTGAAGTGGGTCCAGGCCATCTTGGGTCTCCGTGGTTTTGCGGTGGGAGGGGTAACCGTCTAGGCTTTGCCGATGCAGTTGCTAATGTACTGCCGTACATCGCGGCTTATCCCGTCCCAATTATAACGGGTTTTAATGCCCAGCAGGGTTATCCTAGTACCTGTGTGACCAACTTGTGGATGGTCGTGGTGATGCCGGCATATATCGGCATAAGTGTGGTGTAACCCAAATTTTCCAACGCGTATTGGGCTGTCTGCTACTTATCCACACGACGTCATCCCATAGTTCGAATCACTGGAGCTGTTCCCGTAGTAGGTGTCGGATGTCGAGGTCCTCCTGCTGGCTTAAGGTTATTTGTTGGCGGGTTATTTGCAGTTGAAGAAGACGGATTTGTTCCTCCGGACTTCTTTCGCTCTGAAGGAGGGGGGGGGGTGCATTCTCCTCCTCTTTCCCTTAGCTTCTCCTCGGTTGTTGGGAAACGCGACAGAAAGTCTGGCAGGTCGTTCTCATTCCTGGGCAATACTGTACCTCGAAGTCGAACTCAGTAAGGAACATGTCCCACTGGCCAAGCTTGACCTTCAAATTCCGGGACTTGTGTAGCCATTGGAGGGCTTTGGAATTGGTCCGTAGAATGAAGTGTTGACCTTCGAGATAATACCTGTATTTCTTCATGGCCCAGATAACGGCCAAACACTCTTCCTCATTGATGTGGTAGCATTGCTCTGTTTCATTTAAGTGGGTAGATGCATACACTATCACATTGGGATGTCCTTCTATGTCTTGCTGGTACAGTACTGCGCCCAGGCAGTTTTGACACGTGTCCGTTTGCAGTATTAGGGGTTTGTCCCATTGTGGTCGATGGAGCTGGTCGATATTCTTGAAGCTATTCTTCAAGTTGGAAAATGCTTGTTGTTCCGGACTCCATCGCCAACGTGAATCCTTCTCGAGGAGTAGATGTAGTGGTGCCATATATGTTGCAGTATTTTGAATGAAGTCTCGTATCCAATTACAGACCCAGGTACCATCGTAGTTGTCGCTTATTTGAAGGTTCTTTCGCTTCTTCAATCGCTTGTATCGAACTGTGTTGCGGGAAGTTTCTCTCAGATGATATGATGTGTCCCAGATAATCTATTGAAGACTTACCGACGAAGTTTTTCAACAGCTAGAAAGTCATTCCGTGTAATTCGAGCCTTTCCAATACTCGTTGCAGATGGCCTAGGTGTTCCTCCCAGCTGTTGGAATATATTATTACATTGTCGAGATAAGCGAAGCAGAACTCGCCGATGTAACCGGTTAATACTTCAGCCGACATTAATCGTTGAAATGTCGCTGGGGCGTTTTTTAAGCCGAAAGGCATAACTCGAAATTGGAGGGTTTCCCTTTGGTGTTGTAAAGGCCGTATATTTGCGACTGTCCAGGTAGATCGCAATCTGCCAATATCTGGACTTCATGTCGAGAGTGCTGAATATATTGGCCTTGCCAATGTCTCGTAGTGTATGAGACAAGCCTATAGCTGGAGGAGCGATCGGATGGGTAACTTCAATCAACAACTTGTAGTTTACAGAAAATCACAATTTCTAGTCTTTTTTTTTGGCACAAGGACCACGTGCGAGTTATATGGGGAATTCGATGACTCTACGATTCCGTTGCCCTTCATATCGTTGACCTGCTCCATGATGAGGTCACTGCGACGGGCTGACACTCGGTATGGACGGTTGTAGATTGGTATGTCAGTGGTAGGCCATAGTTGATGATGTATGGAAAGTGTCTGTCGTAGCAGTCCTCCTTGTCTGAATGCCTGGGAGTGCTCATCTATTATTGCCTTTAATTGGGAAAATTCTGGTTCGTCGAGTTCGTGGTTAATGCTCATCGGGTCGATGGGCATTGGCGGGATATCGTCTGGGTTTTGATCCCAGTTAACAGTAATTCGGTGGGTTTCTCCCAGGTAGGCTCTTCGTTGTTCGTGATCTAAAATACATTGATTGTAGATGAGCCATGTACACCCTAGTATCACCGATTCGGACATGATTGTTGACAAAATGAATTCTGTTGGTATTGCAATACTTTCAGTGTTTATGTTCATAGTAATGCGGCCTGTTTCATCCAGGGTGGATTCAGATTGCTCCATTCTTATTATTTTAGTTTGTGGCGAGCTGGTCTGATGTTAACTAATTCTTTCTGATAAAATTCCCAGTGGCTGCTGAGTCAAGTAGGACGAGTACCCTATTATTATTTACGTCCACCTCTGTGGTGGACTACAGGAATCGGTACTTCCTCACTTAATCCCTGGAGGATGGGCCCTTGTACACCGGGGGTGGTGGCCCGCTTCGTACCCCGGCTTGGTTCCGGGGGTGCAATTTCCAGCTGGTCGAGTTGGGTTATTTGACGACGTTTTGTCGACTCGGGTTGGTGGAATGGCAGCTCCTTCTGGTTTACGAGGGCAGTCCTTGTTCCAGTGGTTTTCTGGACAGAACCAACATTTGGGTACAAATGCTATGCGAGCGGTTGCGGTTGGTATGCTTTTAGGAGGTGCAACAGGGTGTGCTCGTACCTCTGGGGGTTTGGTGAATACTGGCTTTTCGAGACTTGCCTGTGCTGCGAAGTTTTGCTCAGCTTCTCGGGCTCGATTAACTAATTCATCCAAGGTTGTGGGTCTTGCTGCCAAGAGTACGTTCCGGAGATTTGGTAATAAAGTCGAGCAATGAAACAAACAGCGGTAGCCTCGTCGACGCCGGGGAACACACGTCGAAACATTTGTTCTTTTCTTCGTATGAAGATTTCGGCTTCTTCGTCGAGTACATGGGTCTGGCAATAATACTGTGCCGTTAGCCTACCCAACACCATCTTGTTCGTGAATTTAGCCGCTATCCAGCTACTGAACTGTTTCCAGTCCGTTAAAAATTCTCCGTATCTTTTCCACCAAGTGAGGGCGAGGCCCTTAAGATGCAGTTGGGCCCGATCAGCCCATTGTTTCGGTGGCAGGTCGGTTTCTGTGAACTCTTTTCCGCATTCCTGCGTAAATATGGCTGGGTCTTCGTGTGAGTGACCTGCGAAGTCAATTATTTGTATATCATCATCCCTGCTGATGGCTGGATGGCTAAGTGCCGTTCCAGGTTGGATATATATCCAGGAAGGCTTAGATCTACAGGAATGAGATATATGTTTCCTTCTGCACCTCTCGCATTGGTAGGCCATCCCGGACATGGATACTCGTTAGTCAGGCCACCCTATGCATAGGTGGTGATAAGGTTCACTGCACGTTTGGCACCTTATGTGGTTTATGCCTCGCCCTGGGCATGTTATTTCGTTACAGAAACTTGTTGGCTGTTGCCGGCAAGCGGTACAGCGGTACTCTAACCCGTCTGTAGCTCGGGTCTCTTCAGGCCAGCCCATGCAGGCATAATGAAAGAGTTTATCGCAGTAGGTGCATTCTATCTTTAGTGTGTCATGGCCTGGGCAGTCGGCATGGCTACACAGTACGCTGGATACATCGGGTTCGTTGTCGGAGTTCTCGCCAGTGGCGGCGTTGACTTCGGCGTCTGACATGGTAGTTCTTAAGGGCGCCACGGGGTGTTTTGAGGACTCCCCGAAGTCCACTTGACTTATCGTTTCGACCCTTAGCTCTCGGCGTATGATTGGACTAGTTCGTGTTGTTTACTGCGTACAACGTTTAGTCTGACGCCCCACATTGGGAGCCAGAAAATCTCGACGTGTGACCGGCTAGGTTAGTAGTCACGACAGTCGAGGATTCTGTCGGCTAGACCAAAAGCGGAATTATTGAGATAGCTAGGCGACAAGAGGCAAGGAGTGTTGGCTAGTACTCGCTCACTCCTACTTCTTGGGTGCTGTGTTGGTGGTGTACTTGGTCCAGTCGTAACGAACCTGGCTCAGTCGGTGGCTGCAGTTCCACAGGTGAAAATCGTTTGTCCAAAAGTGGATGTTATCCCAACCGAACCTCACTTCCGTACGGGTCAACAATCCCCTTACCACAGTATGGCACGACTGAGAAACAAATGATACCACAACCGGAGCAGTCGATACTGATTTGTGCCTGAGTTTGGCGGCGCTGTTCCGTTTCGCCTGCCTTTCCGGTGTAGGGTGAGGAAGTGCATTCAACGGTCTGGCGGCAAGAAGCGCTGTGTGTCGCTCCCTACGCCTGCTGCTGTGCCTTTGCTGTAAGGTATTAAATCCCCAGTCACAGGTTACTGGGTACACCTTGACCAGGCTCTGTAAAATCTCCACTGATCCCCCACGCTATGAGGGCTGATCAGAGACGTGGAGCTGTTTGGGCTACCAACGCCGCCACTGTATGTGCATCCACACAGGAATGGATGGCAGATCTCAAGCCACAGTATGTCTGGGCACTGGAAGCAGTGCTGTGGGATAAGGCAATAACTTGAGACTGTCGCCCGTCTCTGGGTGAAGGTGTTGCTAGTGGTTGTGGCTCCTCTGTTCCTCTTCATCAGCACTGGAAGCAATGCTGTGGTAGTTTGGGAAGCAACAGATGGCCGTCTAATGGGCGTGTGAAAATATGACGGATCCCTGAAGGGTACCCGTAGCTGAAGTTAATTCGGTGGTTATAAATTCCCCGGTCGTCGTCAAAGGTGTACATAGCAACCTGTATCTAGTGGGTAAACAGACAGATACTCTAATAAAGAAAAGGTGAGAAGTAGGAAACAACAGTATACTTATTGATATCTCAATAAACATGCGACTCGTGATACCTCCTACCAGGCAATTGAGTGCTGAATGTTACTACGTTGACCAGGTGTAGGCGACCTGGTTCTAATGGAGAACAGGAAAGAAAGAGCTTAACGAAAAAAATATAATACTACTAAACTGTCTAAAGAAGATGTCTTGAGGAGACAAAGTGAATTTAACGTGTTGGTAAGCGTGTTTGCTGGTTGTCAGGTTGACTGGTCGTCGATGGTGAAGTAGCCACAGGGGGCGTACACAATGCTTCGAAGATCTCAGGCGGTTCCAGCACTGGCAGCAGTGCTGTGGGATAACGCAAGAGATGGAACAAGAATGACTGTGCGTGCCTGGCAGCGTCCGGACTTATATAGTGAAGGCTTGTCGGCTGCAGTCGTGGGGTGCCGGGGAGGCGTGACGTCCTCCTGCCCTGGTTGGCGTGGGAATATTCTGGTCAGCGGTTCTGCTTTGTGCATTATCGGAGGCGCTCGGCCTTGCCCAAGGTCTGGGCAGCTTGCTGGCTCCGAGTACGGCGAAAGGGGGACAGCATGCCTTCCGGGTGGCGTATCCTTCAAGTGAGAAGGAATCACTCATAGTTTCTACTGCCTTTAGGGTAGGCAATGTGTCACTCACGTCTGTATTGGTGGAAGAGGTACTCTAGGCAATGAGTCGTAATTATATTAGTTTAGTTGTATAAGCGGCACGCGTCAAGTAAAACAATAAAACTCTGCTTTACATGTCACAGATGTGAGAGAGTGTGACTCCAGATGCCTTTCTCCAGACACAGTGGTCTTAAGGAGAAGGTCAAACAGGTACTCATTTCCTCTGGGCGTTTACAAGAGCTGGCCCCCGCCCTTGTAGTCGCATTATGACAGCTCACGCCTAAGGATCAAGTTCAAATCATCAGACGCCTGCTCATTCCAGTCACACTGGAAGTCCCACGAGACTTATTCCAGCCACCTACACACCTGAGTAATGAAGTTCACCCATGGCTCGTAGAAATATTCAGCCAATCGGAACAGCGGCCAACAGCACCAACCGGCCTACCTTACGCCGGTTGCTCTGTCCTCGCAGACATGAACCACATATTACAGACAGCCAACTCAACACTCAGGACTATCCTCATTTTCAGTCAGTCAGCCAGCCAGCCAGAACCACAACCTAGCTCCAGCAATCTCCGTCACCCAGGTGTACCACCCAAGGCTCAGAGCCGGAAATGGAAGATTGTTCTTGCAGAACCAGACTTCATGCCCTGCTGAAAAGCTACTAGGCCAGTACTCTACACAGGGAAAGCACCGGCCCCACGTAGACACTAACTGAATCACGAACCTCCATATTAAGGGTGTACCTGACTTAGCACCCAAACAAAAATTACTCTCCTACGTACACTTGACATACGGTTAGTCAACAGGACATTACGCATAAATTTTCTGCATACTGTAGCACAGTTCTTATGTTACAAAAATATTGGAACGTTTGCTTCACAAAATTTGAAAATAAACTATTAGTAGTATAAAATAGTATGTTCTGCCGCACCTGGCGGCTGGCAGAGGACTGGAGGACTGCAATTAGCATATTACCTGGCTGCAGGCTGAGGACTGGTTACTGCTGAATTTCACTTTTCCCCTCAAAATGTCCCAAATTTCCCCTCCCGCCGGTGCTAATTAGCATAATCCAGGCAGTTTGCCCATTCTGGGCGAAGTTTGCACAATGCGGCGGAATCGGTCGGAAATTGAGAAATTCCTGCCAAATTGGAAAGTAATTCCCGGCGACCATCTTGGTATCGCCTACCTATGTCTACCCAGGACAATTGTCGACTAGCTGAGGATGTCAACCATGTTGGCGGCCGGCGACGGCGAGGCGAGGCACTCGCGTAACAGTGTTCTTACTTCCAGACATTCAGTCAGTACCACCGGCCCTGCATCTGCGAGCAGTGTACCAAGATATCAATGTAAGCATGTACGTATGTAATGAGATGTCACTCGAAATGAATACATAGTCATCGCTAGACAGCCCAATCCCTGCACATACGACAAAACATGCTAGAATGATAAGCTTCCTATTACGAAACGAATTATCCCCTACCTTAACTGGTGTAGCAGTGAATACAACTAGGCCACAAGCACATCTTACCGTCGTCGTCTTCGTCGACGATGTGACCTCACTGGAAGCTGAGACAACAATGACCAGTCCTGCCTTTCCGTGCACGATAGATAGTGATCAAGTACTACATTTCCACCACCTCCACCTTGTCATTGTACTTACCAGTATACTATTGAAAGGAACTAATGCATGTACCCTGAACCATCATCGAGGTATCATAGGTTCGATTCCAGTATAGAGTAGTCACATTCACAAATAGAAAGATAGTCATATGCATCGTTCTGTGTGCTTTCTCAAGTCGTCTGCTAGAGTGCATGAAAAGAAAAAATACCTACTAACCCGCATGTGTGTATTGCACAAGCGACGGCTAGACAAGACCATGCATTGTATGACATTCTACAAAAGCCATGTAATTCCATCACTAATACAAATTGTCAGGTTGGCCGAGTAGCCTAAGGTGCCTGATGTAAGCTCTAGTTCCAGTAAAAAGGAGCGTGGGTTCAAATCCCTGCACCTGACACTTTTTTTGTCTATGTACCCTACTCGAATAAGTATGGTATCGTTGGTTTGAATCCTGTTAAGAGCACATGCTGTCAATCTTCTGTCCCACTGCCCATGAATAGAGACTAGCACGACAGTCATACTCTGTCGCAGACCTGTACTCATGTACTGTCAATTTTTTTACAATTACAGACAGTGATACGCCACATAGTTTATTGTAATTTCCTAACCCTTTGAGATACAACTAGCAAATATCATAACAAGAGCCTACACACTCACCAGTATCTCCAACCGGCACTCGTGTACCAAAGCATGTAATAATAACAGGGAGTGGTCAGGGAGGGGTCAGCCTGCTCTGTAATCCGAACACACACACACAACGATAAGCTTATTATTATTACGAAACGAACTATCCCCTACCTTACCTGGAGTAGCAGTGAATACATGTAGACTGCGAGCACATCCCATCGTCGACGTGAGCTCACTGGAAGCGGAGACCGCAATTACCAATCCTGCTCTTCCGTGCATGGTAGATGCCAACCAAGGACTGCATCTCCACCACCACCTCCCCTTATCAACGTACTTACCAGTATACTATTGAAAGGGAACAATGCATGTGCCCTGAACCAATCTTGAGGTATTGCAGGTTCGATACTCTTAGAGAGTGGTAATACAAGTCCACATAAAAGTTGGCATGTTGTCTACAAAAGTGTTAGTAATTACGGTCAGTCAGTCCCCGACCAGCAATCATGTACCAAGCCCATCTTACACATACACACACGCGCGCGTGTACTGCATATGCGATGGGTAGACAAGGATGATGATGGTGTATAATCCTTGAAAAAAAATAAGGTGCCGAAGATTTGATTCCCGTTGAGTGTGTATGCTGACACGTCTGCAAACAATCGTTCATTGTCGGTCCCACTGCCCATGACGATGACAGACGTATAGCGCCCATTACAGTCATACCCCGTCCCCGACCTACAGACAGTCATACTCGGACGACCTTATCTGCCCTCGTGTACCGATCGAGCCTTTTTACAGTCACAGGAAGCCATACTCTGTCAGCCCTGGCCAAACTTTCAATGTATGTACCAGGCATTTGCAATTATAAGGAGCCATACTCTGTCGAACCTGCCCGAACCTTCAATGTATGTACTTACTTCATGCACCAAGCCTTTGAAATTACAAGCAGTCAACCCTTCCCGAACCTATAATGTATGCATTACATGTTCAGCCGTACCACTGTGATAACTACAATGTTGTGTATATCCATAGTGACCAGTCTCGAACCTAGGTTCCTAGAGAGAGCTGCTTGCTCTCCCTAGCCAAGTTTCGCCCGCTAGAGTGCACCAACGGAAAAAAATAGTTATAAACAAAATGGCTAGTAATGAGCATATCGTGCAGTGTATATATCCATCACAAATACTTACAGCCATAGGTCACACACACTACGACAACCCGAGACACGAACCGAGTAAGGAAGTACCGCAACACACACGCGCACACGTCAACTATGAATGTACTATGCTCTTAGACGATGCAGAGCAGAGGTGTTACCTTAACGAGTGTAGCTGTTTCGGAAGACCCGCAGGTCGCGAGCACATATCATCATCGTGAACTCAATGGAAGCAATGACCGCCCTGCCTTTCCGTACACGCAATACATAACTGATTACATGTTCGCCAGCAGACAATCGTTCGTCTGAGGGAAGCAAGGCCTCACTGCCAAAACATTACGAAGAACCATAATCTATAAGCCCTAACCATATGATGCAGACTAAGTGTGTACCTTGTATGCACACAGCAGGAAATGTTCTAATGAAGACTTAAGTTGATCGTGTACGAGTGTAAAGAGGCCAACATCACGGCCAGCAGTCAAGATATTGCATACTAGCATGACATGTACGTAATTATAGTCATACTCTGTCTCTGACCTACACTCATGTACTCAGCCTTTACAATTACAGACAGTCATGACCCCTACCAACACACGTGTATCGACCGAGGCCTTGCAATTACTGACAGTCATACTCTGTCGACCCTGCCTATGCTCAATCCTTCGTTGCATGTTCCACACCTTTCCAAGTAAAATCAGCCATACTCTACCGACCCTGCCTGCGCTCGAACTTTCAGTGAGTGTATGTACAGGCATTTTCCGACCAGCAGCGCAACAGTTCCACTGTGATAATTGCGAGATGCTATACGCGTTCGTATCCATGTGCATGTGTGCATGAGCGTGTGAGAGAGTATGCGCCCATAGTAATAAGCTGTGGCAAGTCGTGAACCCAGCAGGCCCGTAGCTAAGACGGTGCTAGCCCCTCCCCCTTATATATTTTGCCCCCCCCCCCCTCTCCGAAATAATAATTGACTGAAAATTTAATTTTCTGCGAAAAGCTCGTCACAATATTGCGAAATTGCATCTATGACAGTTAACACTAAACAAAACTCACAACGCTTTAATTAATTTAAAAAAAAATAGTTTATTTACATAATGGTATCTGGAACCTATGAGCCAATCAAAAAGTTATTTTGTATTCGCCATTACCATTCAGGCTTGAACTCGTAACCTTCCACACAGGAGCTATGAACTTGAGATCATCAGGTCAACTGTAGTTGGCATATCTTTGTATGCCCATCTTGGTTGTAAGGTACAGCATGTGAAAAATTTTAAAGCAATACATAACATGTGCACTGGTTAAGATTTCATTAAATTAATTCTTAAGGTAAAAAAATGTTTTTTTTCTATAAGAATATATCCACAAAAATAGTGCTCCTCTTGTCTTCTTTAACATTCATACATCCTGTGGTTGTGAACTTACTAATCGTTGTGTGTATGGGCGAGTAAATGCTTTCGCATTGTACAGTACTGTATGCTCCGTTGTGAGTTGTTCACCCACCCCTGTGAGGTCGCCACGCCCCTTTTCGACTGCATTCCATACAGGGTCAGGGATGTTCCCAGTCGCAAACAACAAGCTATTGGCTTTAGTGGATGGGGTGTGGCATTGTTGTTAGTGCAGTGGACGGACCAGTGAGTGATGTGCGTTTCAGTATTTTAAGTTTTACTGTGAATATTTTAACTGTTAACATCCACACTGTCTGCATTATTAGGTGATTTATACAGGTACGTTGTGAATTTGGAGGTATTTAATACTTATATATTAATACAACATGTAGCAGGTAATGTCTGAGAGAGTACTCGCACCGAGTGAGGTAGCGCATTGGTATACGCTGGATTTTCATTCAACAAGGTGTGGTTCACTATCCCGTGTACGGCTATTTTTAATTGAACTGCCACAGCATGGAAAACAAAACAAAAAAGTCAGTGAAAATGTGTTAAAACTGAGTCCTAGGTGGCTTGATTTGAGTGAGTGGGCTGGCCGGCATGTAGGTGCGTCTCTCGCCCGTGGCGGCATTCATGCGCCACCTTTACGGGCGACAGGACCGCGATAGATGCCAGATTGGACCCGAACATTCCAGATACCTTGCCATTAAGGTCGCTAATTCTCTTTCCCCTCATGTTTGCACTTGTTTTGGTGGCAATCGGAGGCCATGTTTACCTCTCCGGGATATCATTTTAATTGGAAAATGTTTGCCTGTTAAAATCAATTATATTATTCATTAATTCAAAATTAGCGTAAGCAGGTTGCCAATAACAGTGAAGCACAATTATATCGAAATCCAAAATCGTAATCTATAAATAAATCGGAAAATCCAAGTTGTATAAAACCAAACACAGTTGAGACGACATTGACCGTGAACGACTACAGAAATGTACAGGCTGAAGAAGTATGGCAGCAGATAAGTAATGCGCGCTTCACATGGTCACGAAACTCGCTGCAAGCCCGCTTCACACGATATCGAAATACCGTACATGTTTCTACTCATAAAATCACAATTTTTTTCATGTAATCGTTTTGCGATTTTTTGATAGTTCTTCAAAAAGACCTCATTATAACCATCGCAGTTACCATGCTTGCTATTATGGAATTCAACTGTAATCTAAGCCTTAAGAATTGAGTTTTATGATCATCTGTGCTGAAAAATGATTATTGCATTAGCGTAAGTTATATTTTATATTTTAAAAATCTTGTAATAAACTAAAAGTCTAGAACGTAAAGTTTCTTATAAATCTTCTGCTGTGTCTGTATAGCTGTTATGTTACTGCATTTTGTTTGTAGCATTAATGGCCAGTTTTATCAATGCGTAATACAATTTAGGAGTTACTTAACTCCACACCAAGAGCTATGTAACACATCCGACTGTTAAACTAACTTCAAATGACCCCTTAATACTTAAATTATCCCTTAACTTTAGGGTCTCAAAATTTGACACTTCAATTATTTAAGTGCCCTTTAACTACATACAAATAAATAATAAACATGTACAATGGTTGCACATGAGGAAGTATTTGGCAATGTATTGTAAATATGGGTATTTTGTAGCAAAACAGTCATCAAACAGTAAATGTGCTGTTGGGAAAGTAGCTCAACCAGTGAACATTAGTGCATTCATCAGTGATCAGTGGTGAATCGGGTGATGAGTTATAAAAACGGAGTAGCAACATTAAGATGAAAACTAACACAACTTAATTTTCTTCTTTGATTCCCCTATTTGATTGACTCAATCAGATTACTGCAACTTCCTTGTTTCTACTGCTAAGTAAGAATTATTACTACTGGTTTCCCTTAAACCCTTCAGCCAAGAGGTTCCCTTCACCCGTACAGATATGAATGTAGAATTTCTGAAACATTGGTTTTTTTAAGTTATCCTCTTCAGGGCCATAAACAAAAGTATCTCTTAGCCAGGGCCCAGCCAAAATTATGTTGGCTAAGCAATCTTCAATAAGAAGTTTCTTTACTGGGCATCAATCGAAGGCCACAGCTGATGTCACACAAAATGCCGACGAAAATGCTAATCCTTCTGTTCTCATCACAAGCAAAGCGGTGGAAAATGCTGATTCTGATATTCCCATCATAGGCAATATAGTGAAATATACTGATAGTGCTGTGAGTACATCAACTGCCAGTGCCTCCACTACTTTAGAAAGTATCAGTGAATGCACAGAACATATAAATAAAAATTCAGCACACACTCTTAGGCACACCTGCAAATTTAGGTGACGCAAAACCTGCACAACCGTGTCTTTCGTTGTATCCTGCAACTGAAATATCTGGCCGCCCACAAAAGTTCCAGTACTTCTGGTATAAAATATGGGATTGGTTGGAGTACTCAGTCACTAGAAACACTGCATTTTGTTTTGTTTGTAGAAGGATTCCTTCTGCAAACTCAGACTCATAATTTGTAACTTCAGGTTATACTGATTGGAAACATGTTGCAGAAAAAGGGAAAGGCTTCTACAATCATGCAATGTCAAAAGTCCATATAAATGCAACAGAAATATCGTTGGAGTAACAGAATCCAGAATTTACAGGAGAAACCATTGAGAAAAAATTGTGTGGAGATGTCATAGAAAATAATAGATAAAATGCCAAATGTATTGCAGAAGTCATTCAATTTTTAGTTGTCAATCAGTTGCCATTCAGAGGTGAATCTGGTGGTATAGGAGTAGATGCAAATGGGCTGTTCTTTGAGTTATTGGAATTTTCTATGAGGAAAGATGAAAAATTGCAACAAATAGTGACGCCAGTTCCTGCAAATGCGAAATACACTAGCCCAGATATTCAAAACGAAATCATTCATATTATGGCCAGAGCCATTGTGGACAAAATTATGACACAGGTTAGTGAGAGTTCATGTGTCTCACTGCTAGCTGTTGAAACTAGAGACAGACAAGGCATAGAAGATTTAGCGATTGCTCTTCGATATCTTGTATGTAACAAGCCAGCAGAAAGATGTATCGCTGTCCTTGAACTTAACTCACAAAATGCACAAAACATAACATCTAAAATTCTGTCAACACTAAATGGCTTACATTTTAATCTTGAATATCTTATTGCACAATTATATGATGGAGCATCTGCTATGAAAGGTATACATGGTGGTGTCCAGGCATTCATCTCAAAGGAACTTAACCGAAACATATTGTTTCTTCATTGCTTCAAACACCAACTTCATTTTGTTGTACTTGATGCAATCGAGGTAATACCTGAGGTGAAGGAGTATTTTGACTTGTGTGAACAATTAGATGTATTCTTTAAGAAAGGCCGTGTTACTCAAAATTACGAGGGAGATTATTTTAAATGCCTGTTGATACAGCAATGGACTGGAAACTTAGATTCAGTAAAGATTATACATTCAGACAAAGAATTCATTGTTTCCACACACTTGAATTAATTGCTGCATCAACCTCCGCTGAACAGTTCGGTCACTTGAAAACTGAAGCAATTGGTCAAGGGACTAGATTCCTATTTTCCTTTCTCACTGAAGTTATGCTCAAAGTACTAAGCTATCTAAAGCCTGTGGCACCACTGCTACAACAGAAGAACTTAGACATTGAAGCTGCCTTGAAACTTGTGGACTGTCTTAGAAATCAGTTGCAGGATATGAGAGATGATGATGTTTTTCACACAACTTTTGAAGCAGCCAAGAAAGCATGCAACTCTACTACTGTAGTAGCACCGCCTCCAAAACGTCTTCGTAAATTTCCAAAACAGTTCTCTGACTTTGTAGTTGATAGTGGTGTGGTAGAAGGTAGAAGTGAAAGTGAATTACAAACACGAAGTCTTTACATTAGTGTTATTGACCTTTGTGCACAGGAACTATAAAACCAATTTCAAGAAATACATAATAGCGTTGTAGTTGCAATATTGTAACAAGACATTTACATTTGCATACGATGCAAGGAGACATGCACAACATTCATGTAAGAAGAGTATCATTCGCAAGATACATCGATGTAATAAGTGCTGAAGGACGTATGTGCGTGTTGACACTTTAAAAAGACATTTGAAACTGTGTAAGCTGCAATCAACGATTTAAATAGTCACTTAAAACTTTGTAACAGAAAGAATGCGGGGACTGCTGATGATGAACAACCTGAAAGTTATTCTACACCTCCAAAGACTAATGTTAATGTCTTCTTCCTGTTGGACCCTGCCATGAGTAAATCATCTAGAGTTGGTAACGAGTGGGTACTAATCCGCTTAACGAATAGGCACATACCGATTTCCCTCACCCCACTACAGCATAGTTTCATCTCTGACCAGCAGAATGTAGGTATGAAGTACTGCAACATCACTGCAGGGAAACCTTGTAAGTTACAACAAAAAAAAACTTGCTCTCAAGCTAACACTAATAGTACCCTCATCAGGATGCCATGGCAATGTGGTATAAAACAAGCCGGAATAGGCTGGTCAGCTCAGTCGCTGTTGAGACCTCGAAAAGAGAACATTGGCTGCAGGTAACATGTTCTTATTCGATGATGGAACAGGAAAGTTATTTGTGCTGCTACTGTAAGAAGACTTTTTCTAAAATAACCAGCTGCAGATAACATGAAACCAGTTGTCATCAGAATCCAGACTGTACTATGTTCACATGTGAACAACGTAAATCACAGTTTGCCCGACATGGTAACTTGAGACAACATCTTGCAACCTGTAAGGGCCGCCCTGCACTACCTGCCAAGAGAAGATTAGCAAATAAACATGCGGGTTCATCTACAAATGTCGAAACTATTTCGTTGCTCCAGCCAACACATCCATGCAACTATTGTGACTAGGTATTTATAGTGCATATGATGCTAGGAGACACGAAGACAGTACTTGTGTGAGGAACGCCATTCGTAGGGCATATCAGTGTGATAAGTGTCGAAAAAGGTCACGTGGATTTAAGTAGTAATTTGAAACTTTGTAAAGGAGAGACCACAGATAAAAAACATCAAGAATATTCACCATCCATGCAGCTTAATGATAATGGCATTTTCCTGAAGCAATCTGTATTCAGGCGACTTTTGAAAGATTTGACTGCACTATATATCTCAACTACACCACACAATGTATGCTCTTTTCTGACAAGCATGATCCCTAATATACTAAATCAACTTATCGATGAGGTAAAACAAAATGGCCCTGTCAAATATAATGTGTGGCTGGACTGTAGCTATACAAAACCAGAGCCCCGCGATGATGAATATTGTACCAAAACCTTCAATACTTCGACTGTAGCTGTGTCGCATCCATCTGCAACAGAAGACGCAACTATTGCTAGTTTATGCAAGATATATCAAGAGGAAGAAGAAATGGTGGGCAAAGGCTCTGGTTGGACCCTGGCTTCAGTAAATTCTATAGAGTTGAGAACTAGTGGGTACGGTCCACTTCCCAAATAGACACATACCGATTTTCGCTCAGTACGGAGAAGATGACAACATAGCTTCGTCTTCAGCCATTAGAAAGAATAAATTACTACAATAACAGTCATTCACACACAGTTGCTAAACTGACTTGTATGACATTGGTACTGCAAGGAGTCATCTGTGAGGTGGCAGCAGCATCAAGGAGTCAGTATTACGTAGTAGTACACATGTGTGTGTATGTGTTCACACATATGTTTTAGAGAGTCATCCGCGAGGAGTCGGCATAAAGGAGTCATCTGTGAGGATACAGCACTACATAGTAGTATGCGCATGTGTATGTGTGTGTATGTATTTACACATATGCTGAAGAGAATGCAATCGAGTACACCTACACTTTGAAACTTCCCAGAGCAATCAATAATCATGTGCGACAAGTTCTTCAGTAAAAGTTGCAATGCTCGTCATCGTGAACAGAGCGACTGTACAAATACACTGATCTTTAGAATACAAACATGTGATATATGCGGCATAACATTTGGTAGATGTGATAATCTAGAAACATACTGGTACGTGTGAAGGTACCATACCATTGCTTGACATGAGAAGGCACAAGTCCAGTCTTCCTGCTGATTCGTCATGTTCTCTAATGTTACTTCGATCGCCCATACCATTACATGGGTCTGAATGGTGGCCCAAACCAATGTGTGAAGAAGGGACTGCGAGTGGTACAGAGCATGGGACATACAGATCGTCAGAAGCTGTGAACAACACAGCTGCACAGTTATCATGTAAAGTGAAAAGTGAAGATGCAACCCAGGATGTTGTTGAGAACAACAATGTGACCTCCAAGTCCACTGAAAACGGTAATGGGACCTCCAAGTCTGCTGAGAACGATAATGGGACCTCCAAGTCTGATGAGAACGACAATGTGACCTCCAAGTCTGCTGATGACGACGTGACGATATCTGCAAAGCGAAAGCGTGACACTGAGACCTACTCAGCATGGAAGAAGAACATAGATGTAGTCATGTATAATGTGACCCCCCAAGTCTGCTGCGAATGGTAATGCGACTTCCACGTCTGCTGAGATCGACCATGTGCCCTCCAAGTCTACTAGTGATGATGTGCAGACATCTGCAAAGCCAAAGCATGTAGCTGAGATCTACTCAACTCGTAAGAAGAAGATATATATGTAGTCATGTATGGTAAACCTTCTGCGAAGAGTGATGTGAAGTCTGGCTACTATGAAGACCCCAATGACCTAGTTGATCGACTACAATGGTTGGTTTCATTGCAGAGAGAGGTGGATATCTGCTGTCATCGGAGAGATAAATTCGATTATTGATGGACTCAGAGCAGGAGGCTTTATTGAATCATATATATATATATATATATATATATATATATATATATATATATATATATATATATATATATATATGTGTGTGTGTGTGTGTGTGTGTGTACATGCGATTTGGTAATGTATATAATAAATATAAACATCATCAATAAATTAATTTTTTCTCATTTTAATTCCTATCATCTAAGACATGTACCTACCGCTATGTCTTAGCCGGTGTCTTGCTGTGCACGCTTCCTGATTATGATCAACACTTGGTGTGTGTGTATGAAGGTTATCACCTCAGGTAAACACAGTAGACTGTTTTGTATGCCGGGGCTGAACATGTAATGTCAACTATCATGCTAGCATAATGTAGTTTCCACACAGCGATACCATATTGCTTGCAGCGGCCCTTCAGAGACCTTTGGCATCGCTGACAATGTTACAGATGGTAAGTCGTTGTTCATGTCGTAGTAAAGTACCCAATCACAGTAATGCCACCGATGCCATAGTGACACATCCTAACAATCATCACATATTGCACAAGCAAGGAGCACTATATATCACATCAGTTGTTGCCTCAAAATCTGTCAGAGCATGTGTAACTGTGTATACCTTAGTTTTATGCGCACACACACGAAAGCCTTATACGACATGGGTATCACACACACGCCAACAAGGAAACAGGAAAAATATTTGTCCGGTGTAGGATTCGAACCTATGCTCCCCACACAGGGAACCAGGGCTTAAATCCAGCGCCTTAGACATCTCGACCAACCTGACAATCTTCTTTAGTAAGGAAATTACAAGGCGTACTGAATGTTATACTATATGCATGGTATGGTTGCTTTCTAATTTGAGTGATAGTAATGTTGACTATGATATAATAGATGATGTACTCACCTTTATGTTGGAAGAGGCTAATATCATCCGAACAGAAGCAATAGCTGAGTTTTCATTGCAGCACAGCTGTATGCCATGTACAGAGAGCATATGATTACCCTCGATTACATACATTAAAGTCTCGGTACATGATGAACCACGAGTGCATGTCATGCCTGAACACACTACTGTGGTCTTGGACCTCCAGACACTCAGTGGTGGTGGTGATGCTGGTGGTGGGGGATAGAGTATGGCTACAAAGGCTTGGTTCTTGGGTAAAGTATGACACTGAGTATAATTACGGACATGGACGGTTGTAGGCTCAATACACGAGTGTGCAGAGACTGCCTCTAAGTACATGCATTGATGGTTGCTGACTTTTATGTATTTTTTCTAATGTACTTGTTTTCAAGGTCATGGGACCAAGGTAATGGTCGCTTCCAATATGGCGGATGGGAGATGCCTACCAAGATGTTGGTCGCCAACCAAGGTGGCTGCCTCCAATAATGTATAAACAAATGACGAACCCAAAAACAAGTATGGCGGCCTCCAAAAGCTTGTAAACAAATGGCGAACGAAAAAATCAACATGGAGAAATGAGTATAGCTGAGGGGAGTGTGTGCTAGAGATTCAGTCATCTGCTGGATTCGAACAGAGGTGAGAAATTGGGGGTGTGGGGGAAGGGAATGCAGGTTTTTTAATTCAATTTGTTATTAATTTTAAGGTAAAAAGGGAAATTTCGAGGGTTGAAGGGGGGGGGGGGGTGATATGGCCACTGGGGTTAAAGACTTCTTAACGAGGAAATTTTTAAATAAAATTTTATAAAAATTAATTTTCAATGGTTTTTTATTTTATTTTTCAAACAATTTTTAAATTAAATTTTTTAACAATAAATTTTTTAATAATAAATATGTTTTAAATGTTTAAATAAATTTTAATTCAATTTTTCGTTATAAATTTCTTTATAATTTTTGCATTTTCAAGGTCATAGTTTCTGATCCCTGTCTCCTGGTCACCTGGGGCGCTGATCCCTGTCAACATTTCTGTAAAAAACGGATCATTTCTGAGGATCCTTTTAATATTTTTTTTTTTTTTCGATTTCTTTTAATTGTTTGGAACTTTTTGAGGATTTTTTTTTTTAATTTTTTAAGGTTGTTAGTGGTTTTTGGGGTCAATGGTCATAAGAGTCATAGGTGAATGGTCAATGACATCCAAGATGGCGGTCGAGTGACATAACAAGAGGGCTCTCCAATCCTACGATCCTATGCACGATGCTCTTATGCCCAACTTCCCTAAATCCTACTACTCGCAATGGCTGATAGAATCTGCTGACCTGAAATGATACACTCTCAGGTCTGTCCGAGCCCGAACGACAGACTATCTGCAAATGAGCCAGAGCGCTCGCATGACTGCATATATATATATATATATATATATATATACACACACACTCGTTTTATACACACACGAAATCCTTATGTAACACATTAACACACAAACACCAATAAGGCAGCGGAGACTGGAGAGTGAGTTTGCAAGCAGCTGTCTGTAGGGACCTGAGCTCACGACTTTCCATTGCTTATTACTATGGGCACACACAACATCGCAGCTATCACAGTGGAACTGTTGGGCTGCTAGACGTTAAATGCCTGTATGTATGCTCATTGAAAGTTCGAGTGCAGGCAGGGTCGGTAGAATATGACTGCTTTTACTTGGAAAGGTGTGGTACATGCAACGAAGGTTTGAGCATAGGCAGGGGTGACAGAGTATGACTGTCTGTAATTGCAAGGCCTCGGTCGATACACGTGTGTTGGTAGGGTCACAACTTTCTGTAATTGTAAAGGATGAGTACATGAGTGTCGGTCAGGGACAGGGTATGACTATAATTACAAACATGGCATGCTAGTTTGCGATGTCTCGACTGCTGGCCGTGAGGTTGGCCTCTTTACACTCGTACACGATTAACTTAGTCTTCATTCGAACACTTCCTGCTGTGTGCATACAAGGTACACACTTAACCTGGATCATATGGTTAGGGCTTGTAGATGATGGCTCTTACGTAACTTTTGGAAGAGGGGTCTTGCTTCCCTCCGACGAACAATTGTCTGCTGCCGAATATGTAATCGGTAATGTATTGTGTGTATGGAAAGGCAGGGCAGTCATTGCTTCCTGTGAGTTCACGACGATGATATGGGCTAGCGACCTGCGGGTATTCTGAAACAGCTACACTCGTTAAGGTAACACCTCTGCTCTGCATCGTCTAAGAGCATAGTACATTCATAGTTGACGTGTGCGCGTGTGTGTTGCGGTACTTCCTTACTCGGTTCGTGTCTCGGGTTGTCGTAGTGTGTGTGACCTATGGCTGTAAGTATTTGTGATGGATATATACACTGCACGATATGCTCATTACTAGCCATTTTGTTTATAACTATTTTTTTCCGTTGGTGCACTCTAGCGGGCGAAACTTGGCTAGGGAGAGCAAGCAGCTCTCTCTAGGAACCTAGGTTCGAGACTGGTCACTATGGATATACACAACATTGTAGTTATCACAGTGGTACGGCTGAACATGTAATGCATACATTATAGGTTCGGGAAGGGTTGACTGCTTGTAATTTCAAAAGCTTGGTGCATGATGTAAGTACATACATTGAAGGTTCAGACAGGTTCGACAGAGTATGACTCCTTATAGTTGCAAAGGTTTGGTACATGCATTGAAAGTTCGGGCAGAGCTGGCAGCGTATGACTTCCTGTGACTGTAAAAAGGCTCAGTCGGTACACGAGGGCAGATAAGGTCGTCGGAGTATGACTGTCTGTAGGTCGGGGATGGGGTATAACTGTAATGTCCGTCGTTGTCATAAGCAGTGGGACCGACGATGAACGATTGTTTGTAGACGTGTCAACATACACACTCAGCAGGAATCAGATTTTCGTTACCTTAATTTTTTCAAGGATTATACACCATCGTCATCTTTGTCTAGCCATCGCTTGTGCAGTACACGCACATGTGTGTGTGTGATGGGCTTGGTACGTGCGAGCAGTTCGGGAACTGACTGTCTTTAATTACAAATACTTTTATAGACAACATGCAAGATTTTATGTGGACTTGTACTACCACTCTATGAGAATCGAACCTGCGATACCTCGAGGTTGATTCAGGGTACATGCATTGTTTCCTTTCAATAGTATGCCAGCAAGTACGTTGAAAAGGGGAGGTGGTGGTGGAGATGCAGTAATTGGTTGGTATCTACCATGCACTGAAAGGCAGGACCGGTCATTGTTGTCTCCGCTTCGAGCAAGGTCACATCGTCGACAAAGACGACGACGGTGAGATGTGCTCGTAGCCTACTTGTATTCACTGCTGCACCAGTTAAGGTAGCGGATAATTTGTTTCGTAATAGGAAGCTTATCGTTCTAGCATGTATTGTTTTTGCGGGGACTCGGCTGTCTACCGATGACTGTTTATTCATTGCAAGTGTCATCTCATTACATACGTACATACATTGATGTCTCGGTACACGGGTCACGGTTGCAGGGGCAGTGGTACTGACCGAATGGCTGGAAGTAAGTACGCTGTTACACGAGTGCTGTGAGGGGGGAAGGGGTCGGCGCATGGCGAATTGCTGGCCAGATAGTGGTGAGCGTTCGCGGATGTTCGATCAGAGGTGATTTTGATTGGGGAGGGGGGAAGGACAAGGGATAGAGAGAGCACGAGGACGAGTGGAAGGTCGCTGGTTGAGGTACCGAGGAGTGTGTAAGAGGTTACTGTCCTGTTTTCTCGTTCTAGTCCTCGATAAACACCAACGAACTAGCTCAGCGTGAGTTGGAGACTTTGACTACATAATAATGAAAGTTTGTTTATAGCAGAATTGCCAATAAATGAAATAAGTTAAATGTTTACTGGAGATTTATTGTAGTCTCGGCAAAACAAACTATTGACACTCGTAGATGATGAACCAAAAGAAAACAAGACAGAATGGCAGCCTTCATAAAACAAAACTTCTCACTTCAAGAGCTACGAAGACGACAGAGAATCGTTACTTTTCTCTCCCAGCCTCCTATTGACTCCTCGCACCGAAGGAAAATAAATGTAATAGATTTTTGAACTGAAATGTCTGAAATACAAAAGAAGATCAAAGTCGCGGGCGCTGGTCGGCGCGGGTAACTGACAGCTGACAAACGATCGTGCTGCGGCGAACTGTTGTGTTACACGAGAAAGGTCGTGCTTCCCTATATATTGGTCGAAAGTTTCCTCATTGAAAACATATTGTTTTCGAGCAATCAGTCACGTCAGCTAAGGGTGACCTCTGTTATTTTCCTCGTTTCACCATGTCGTGCCTTGCGGTGGCGATATTTTAAGTTTACTAACCAAGTGTAAAAGAAAGAAAAAAATGTGCTATCGTCCTATGACGTCTGTTACTACTAATGAAATGAGGAAAGAAAAATAATAAATTAAAAAAAAGAATATATATGAAATACAAACATGTCATGGCCACGATCTTTCACATATTACATGAATTACTATCCTTGACTTAAATATAGACAGTTGAAATAAGTCTCGTATATACCAATTCATATATATATATATATAGAGAGAGAGAGAGAGAGAGCTGCACAATGCTACATTACCCCCCTCGGTTTTGGGGAAGATTTCAAGGACACCTGCCCGAAATCGAAACCTACATGGATGCCGTGTATCAAGGCTGGACTGCAATTCCATCTCGAAAATTTAACAGTTTACGTGATTATACATCCATATACAAAGTTAGTCACAATAAAATATATCTCATTACATTATCACATAAAGTAAATTAGTCATAACATTATACCAAATGTTAGTGTAAATTACTTATTTCTTTTCAATTAGATACAATACATTCACTTTTAGTTTTTTTTTACATGATCATACATTTCTCATACAAAGTTTGCATCACTGTAAAATACATTCCATTACTTTATCCCACAAAGTAGATTAATCAGAATTAGTTACAAAAGTTTAGTGCACATCATATACTGTACATCTTTCAAAGTCATTACAAAGTTACATTCACTTCGTAGTATTTATTTTATTTATTTAAAAAATAATTTTTTATTACGTTTATTTAAAACAAAACCGTTTTAATTATTTTAAAGTTTCTATTTTCCAGCTAAAGTTGAGGTGGTACCCACTACAGATGCCAAGTTGCTTCTAGGTTTGGTCAATATTACGTTAATTCCTTGTTTGGATCAGCACACAAAAAATATATAAGGCGATCCAGGCCTTCCCCAAAAACTATAAAAACCACTGCCACATTTACTTTGAACATCTGAATATCTAGATCAGTGTAAACAGGGACTCAGACCTGTCTCACCCAAAAACTTACTCTTATTGCTAAGATCCAAGGACATTATACACACTGGAGCAACCTTTCCACGCTTCATCTCTACGTTCGTAAAACTAAACACACAACAGCACCTCAACCTTTATTCGTAGTAAAAAAAAAAAAAACTCTTCATGTTAGTTATAATCTTTGATTTAACATACACTGTTTAATTTAAATAATTTTCATTTACTTCAAAACTATGCTTTCATTGCAAAAAATTACATTCGTAAACATGAATATCATAAAGGGAGCAATATCAATAATACCCATTTTACACAAGTTAACACTCAATCATTATACTAAAGAACAAATTCAAACTATGGCTTCTTGGTTTCTAAAATTAATCTGCATTATACCTCATCATTTTTCAAAATCAACATGTAATACACATCACCATATGAGGAATATTTCTTGAGAATGATCAAAATACATTTCAAAATTATTACATAATATTTTTTTTTCATAATGACACAGAACATACTGTGCTTTGATTTAATTACAATAATATAAGAAAACACAGCATTATACACTTAATTTAAGCTTGTCATCCTCCAAATTAAATCTTTATGTTTTATGGAGCATAGGTACAGTCAATTATGAAACTTTTTATCACTCACAACATGATTCATTGACAAATTTATATACAAATATACATACCTTATACAGTTTCTTACTGAATTTGAAATTATCTTTTTTGATAATCATTAAACTTTCCAATTCCTTTCATATTAGAAAACTTCATAATTGTAAGTTTATACTATCTCACTCTTCTTCACAAAAGACATTACTTCGCTTCATTTTATGTTGTTCTATGAACAGTGTTACCCTCGGTCAAAATGTCATGATGGCATATAGTTATTACAAAAATAATTTAATTTATAAAAGTAAAATTAATTCTTCAGATTAATCATAATATGCCTAACTAGCCTTAACAAATTCACCTGCAACAAAATAATCACGTTAGTTTCTGTTAACAAATTTCAATACAAGTTTCTCAAGGTCAATTAAAAAAATTAAAATATTATAAATTGACATTATATTAATAAACACTAATATAATCAAAACAAATTACCTCACATTTGGTCTCCCTCAAAACTCAAGGTTTGTTACATCTTTTAGTATGATCCTACACAAAAATTACAACAGGTTTGTAGCTTATACCTTTCCAATTAGGACCATGTTTTCTCTTCTATACACCATAGCACAAACATTAGGGTAGATCACCCAATCCTATCCTACAATTTCATGTTACTCTTAAACCCCCAGGGCCGCAGTGAGACATGTCAGTTGGCATTGTGTATTTACACACATAATAACCTACTACTGCTCCAATTTTAATTTATATAAAAACAATACATTACAAATAAAAATTACATCATACAAATTGATACTACTTAATCATATTAGGCTACATGGAATCACAGACTATACTGTGTTTCTTCTTTCTCTTCCTCATCATTCTCACTTTACACAATTTTCTCTTCCTAAGGGGGTAAGTATTCTTTACCCCCTTAATAATGCATTTATCTCTCTTTTCTCGACTTACAGTTTCGTTTCTGAATAACTCGTGAATTCTAAACAAGTTCGGCACTTTAACACATTTTGCACTTTGTTCAACATTGTCACTATTAAATTTACCTAACCATATTTTTTCCTAGTTAATCCCCCCCCCCTCCCCAACCACTTTTTTCAGAATGATACTTTGCTACTGTGGTTGTGGTATCAGTAGTGGTACAAAAAATGCAAATATTTGAAGTTGCCCTCACTTGGTGAAAAGTAACAGATGAACATAACCTAAAATTCTATTCACCGAGAGCTTTTCTGGAATTAACTCCCCAAATTTTCTGTTGTACTACATGAAATTAATTTGCCTCAATTTCTAGATTATGGCAGTTGTACTCTACAATATCTAATTCACCGATAGAATTTACGTTACATTCACTGCTGGAAATATTTGCCAAGTCTGCATTATTGTTTTTACCTTCAGGAAAACTTTTGTTACTAGTATTTACTGTACTCTGCCCACAGTTTACAGCCAATTTCACATTTTTAGGTTCAATTGAGTGTTTATCAAGTATTTTCCCGAACACTGTGAATTTTCCCGCCAACTGCTTAAGCTCTTTTTTAACTTCTGTCATACGTCTACATTCTTTAAACTCTTCACTATATTCCCGAAACTCGTTTATCATCTCTTTGTTTTGCCTGAAGTTCCTGAAACATTGCCCTTTGTCCTCTCCCACGTTCTAGAACTAACTTTAAGATCAAACTTAGCTGATCGCTCATTTGTGAATTTAGTGCCATATTTCCTAATTACCTAACCTGATTATTATACTACCGCACAATCGAGAAAAAAAATTGACAGTGCATTGTGATGTTAGTAAAAAAAAGATTGACATTAGAATTTTACAATATTATTCATACCTGCAATTTCTTCGGCGAAATGTTTATATTTACCTTGATGTATTATCGTTCATTGACTGGAAACTGTGGGTGGTGTGTCAACTGGATTATGTTGTAATTTTGAGGTTGACGTAGTTACACTCATCCTGGAACACGAGTGATGAAAACTCAGATGGGCTGGCAGGTTCTTGAATGAATAGTTGAAGAAGGTGATTTTCGGCAATCTGCACATCGCAGGGCGCGTGTAGAAATCCCGGCCGAAACGTCGGGCGCCACTTGTAACAGGTTACTGACCTGTTCTTTCATTGTAGTCCTCAGTAAACACAAACAAACTATCTCAGCGTGAGTTGAAGACTTTGACTGCATAATAATGGAGGTTAGTTTATACCAGGATAGCCAATAAATGAAAGATTAATGTTTACTGGAGATTTATTGTCGTCTCGGAAAAACAAACTATTGACACTCATAGATGATTAACCAAAAGAAAACAATTCAGAAAGGCAGCCTTCATAAAAAAAAAAAAAATCTCACTTCAATAGTTCTGAAGAAGAGAGAGAAACGTTATTTTTCTCTCCCGGTGCTCTATTGACTCCTCGCACCGACGGAAAATAAATGTAATAGATTTTTGAACTGAAAAGTCTGAAATACAAAATAAGGTCAAAGTTGCGGGCGCTGGTCTGTGCGAGTAACGTGATCACTCGTTGCAGGCTGTCCGACTGACAGCTGACAAATGATCGTGCTGCGGCGAACTGTTGTGATACTCGAGAAAGGTCGTGATTCCCTATATATTGGTCGAAAGTTTCCTCATTGAAAACATATTGTTTTCGAGCAGTCGGTCAAAATAGCTAAAAGTGACCTCTGTTATTTTCCTCGTTTCACCATGTCGTGCCTTGCGGTGGCGATGTTTTAAGTTTACTAACCCAGTGAAAAGGAAAGGAAAAGATGCACTATCGTCCTATGACGTCTGTTGTTGATATATGTTACTACTGATGAAATGAGGAAAGAAAAATAATCAATTTGGAAAAACTAAAATATAGGAAATACAAATAAGTTGTCATTGCCACGACCTTTCACATATTACGTGAATTACTATCCTTGACTGAAATATAGACCATTTAAATGCTTCCTGAATATACCAACTTTATATAGCTACCTGCAATGCTACAAGGGGAAGGTCACGATGAAGAATGTGTGTGTGTGTGTGTGTGTGGCCAGGCGGTGGCATCGAGGGGACAGGAGAGATAGATGTGAGTAAGAACGGGGAGACATGCACGCCGACATATGTCCACATGTCCCTATCATCAGGGAGTTATGTATGTATTATGATTTTGGTAGTTGTATCTCAAACACTTCGTACCTTACAGCCATCTATCATAGTCATAGTTGATCTCTATGTTATGAGTTTGGCGAGGATAACTAAAACTGTTCGGAAATTATAGCCAACTATTCTTATAAGTTGACATGTGGCATATTTGACCCAGCCACCCTTCTCCTAGTAGGGGGTGGGTGCAAATGTTATGCATTTGACAACTATAACTTAAATGGTTTTTGAAATTACAGCCACTATGCTTATTAGTTAACATGGGGCATATCTAACCCGCGACCCTTCTGCGACAGTCCCCTGGTCGCCGAACATTTAGTGATCACTCTTCTTTGACTGTGCGCACACTCCTCGGCCTTCTTGCTCCACTCCTTTGCTCCTAGTTCTCTCCCCTTCCTCTCCTTCGCCCAACTGAGCCAGGCTTGGGCCTCCCTTCTTCAAGCACTCCTCCTCGAGCCAGGGTTGAAGGCATTTCGCTTCTTGCCGGCCCACTACTAGACACTTCGCTTTAGTGAGTGTGTGTTTATCATCGGTCATGTGGGTGTCGTCGCCGATTCTACCTGATGCTATTCGAAGTCCTTCTAGTTGACAGCGACTTCATTGGTTTGATCGCCGAAAGTCATCTTTAGCTGTGAATAACGATTCATTGCGCATGAGAGAAATGCTAATGGCAGGCATCCTGTTTTGTAACAGCAGAAATATTGAGTTAGTAAGTTAGAATTTTCTCCTGTGAGAATAATTTCTGTAAATTCTCATGAACTTGGTGGTTAATATCGGGCACACCTTTTGACGGGCTAATTCGTGGCAATGTCTGAAAATAACTCATAAAATTGGTTGCTTCATGTATTGATTTTGCTACTTATCTCTTTAAAGGATTGGTTATTAAGTGCTGGGACTCTGGTGATTTTTGAGCGTTGATGCAGTTATGTTTAAGCCATGAATTTCAGCAGTCCTGCTGTTATTGAAACTCCTGCGAAGCTTAATTGCTGGTGTGAAGGTTCAGGCTTTAAGAATCGCGGCTATGATAGGGCTGTTTCAGTCGCCCACTGTTCTGGAGTTTGAACCTTTGCCCGGTTACTTGTTTTGGAATTCCGCTGGAGTTTATTTTGCAGTGTGGCTAAGTTTGGTATCGCGATGGGGCGCGATCGTATTTTCCAGTTAATCGCAGTTAACTTTATGACATTTCATGCTCCAAATTCCTACCTTCCTTGTAATTTTGAAGGACACTTATGTGCGAGCTATTAAATTTTTGCCATGGTTTTACCCTTCCTGTGATCATTTTCACCTGGAAAAATAACTAATTGGCGAGTGCCTTGTGTCATAGTATTCAGGGTTCACATCTGAATTGCAAACAAGTTGTGTACCTTGAGCGCATGCATTATTGCTCAACTAATTTCGGTACTGTTATGTGCCTGTTGAGCGGTAATTTTAGAAGGCATGTTTTTCGTATTGCTTACTGCTATGTGAAATGGGGTATCTTAGTTATGCATCCTATGAGATTTTTTATGTAGGCAATTCAGCCTAAGTTTTAATAGTTTGGTAAATAAGTAAACTGTCTGTGATTATGAAATACTTTATCAGAGTATTGAGTTTTTCAAGTGGAATTTTTTTGGCCAATTGTAGTGCAGAATTGTACATGCGTATTTTATGAGAGTTTAATGAAACCTTGGTATAACCTGTTTTCATTATTATTCTAAAGGGTATTAGTTAATCTGGCGATAGAGCCTTTTCACAGGTTATTGGCTAGTGTACTTAATGTTTATTGAATGAGATCATATATTATATATATATATATCTTAAATATTACATTGTGGTTGTTTTAATTTGCATTTTTGCACCTTTTATAGCCCTTCTATGGATTATTGAGAATGGTCTCAAAACACCTCTTGCAAGGTGTGAATGCTTTAAATGATCTTTGTAAGTTGTAAACTTAATGTGTGAGAATTGTCATTTGTTGGGGCTTACAAGCTTTCAAACTTAAGTTCAAGAGAATATTGCCTGTTAGTGATATAGGATTGACATACCTGAACCTCGTTAAGCAGCCTTAATTCATGGCTGAAATATTGATGATTGAAGTATCTGATATTAGCTCCATGCATATTATTATCTACTCATATGTCTATGGACTAAACATCGACTGTGTGGATTTTTGATGGAATGCTGGAATTGTAAACAAGTGTTTTGCACAAACAATAAATTGCTTTGTTGGAATTTTCTGTTTGTATGTTCACAAAAACTCCCTTGTTCCCACCCTGTATGGCACACTTCTCCTAATCGGGGTTGATGCCTATGTTATGAATTTGGCAACTATATTGATTTGATAAAATTGATAAATAGTGAACCAGGGAAGTCTATCCCAGTAACTCTAAATGGTTGAATATGTCGGACTCTAACAATTGGTAGTGGAGTTTCAATTTTTTCAAGTCTTTGATTATGTGCTATTTTACATTGTAGTCACACTTGGACATTTTTGATAGTCTGCCAAACTCTTAAAATCCAGAATTCATTGCATAGTTCTGTCAGCACAATATTGACATCCATATGATGAAGTCTGATGTGTGTGTGCATATTATTAGTAATCACGTTAAGTGATGAGAACCATACAGGATAATAGGATGTTTCTCTGTCATGGACAAGTCTGCAAAGTGTGTAGTTTTCCTCCTAGTCTGATGACATCCTGTAGAAAAGGATTGAATCAAATAATTTGTGATGACAATGGCAGTGTGGTATTTTCTCATAGTGTGTTTAATTCAGTAGTGAAACATTTTTCTTGAACTTTATGGATCCAGTAGTTCCAAACATATTCCATTTCAACCATACTCAAGAGTGTGTGAGAATTTCCTTTTGTATCTGATGGCTTCTACGGAGCTGAAGATCCAGCAAGTTGTGTGCAGTAATTTCCAATATCAGTTGAAATGTTGTGCATTAAAGAGAGTTGGAGGTGTATTAATACATAGTACGTATTCCAGTTTGGGAACTTTTGGTTTCTGACAGTGTTGTATCAGAGCTCTTGATATCTGAAAGCTATGATGTGTATTCTTCAGTAAGCCAATGGGGCCCATTCCACCAGTGGTCTAGTGAGCTTAATTCATCTGCTTCAGTACCATATGTTAAGTGGTCCACTGGATTCTGAGTCCCTGGGCAATGTCTCCATAGACTCGGAGTTGTATAAATTTGTATTTCTCTGATTCTATTATAGACAAATGTTTTACACTTATTGGAATAGTTGCGTATCCAACCAAATGTTATCGTCCATAATGAACAGGGATGTATTCTCCATGAATGCAATGCACGAACATATTTCTTAACCATATACTTCCAATTTTTATTTTTATTAAAAATAAATTTTCGTTTCCTTGCTATACACGAGACTGAGTTGTACGCCTCAAGCCAATCGTTACTCAAAAATTTGCGGCAAGGCGCTGAGGGGAGGGTCGCGCAGTACGTGTTTCGAAAATCAATCGTAATGGGTCCCTGAAACGTTGAGGCATAGCACTGTGTTATTCTCAACCCTCGTTCAGCTGTTGTGACGTCACAGCAAGCTTGCGCGAAATGTAGCAAATGCATGCACAGGGTGAGATTACATTCAGCGTGCTAGCAAGCGAGTTTATATCTTTATAATCAATTTTTAATGATTGATTGTTTGCGTGTTCTACTGTTACATTTGAATTAGTATTTTAAATTTAAACAGTAGTTTCGCAAGAAGAAAGACTGTTAAAGTGACATTGTAATAAGTTTATTTAATAAATCGTTTCTGTTAATGGTAGGGTAAATGCTACAATGGAATTAATTCTTGAAAACATAAAACTTAAAAGTAAATTATGTTTTGTGAACATTCAGAAGTAATTTTAAATTACTTTTTAATTGCATTTTTAGACAGGCAAATATTGACTTTTTAACAGATTTTAAATTATTCTTGTTAATAAGAAATATGTAACTTAGCCTTAGCTCTAATTTAATTGATTTACTACTATCGAATTGAATTGTTTGTGAATTTTGGGTGATTAATAGAATGTTAAATTTTTCGATTTTATTTTTTAAATGATATGATTTGGCCAGCGAATCTTGCTATTGGGCACCTAGATTTATGTTTTTCATTTTCCTCATTTGGAACATTAAAATGGTTTTCTAAAAAATAAAAAAAAAATTGCTACAATAATTTTTTTTAAATTAATGCCCACACTAATAATACATGATACCTTAGGGATTAAGTTTTTGTTTATTTTCTTCATCTTACACCCTGAAGTATCTTGTCAATGATTTTCTTAATTTAAAGTGTCACTTATGATTTTATTTAGGGTTTGATTATGTTCAGTGATATGGGTCGAGGTATTTGAGTGTGGTGATTTATATATGTTTGTACTACTTCAATTTTCTTTAGGATTGACAGTGTACAGATCTCTTACACTTTATGTACACCTACGTGAGGGTATTACCTAAATCTGGAGAAACTTTTTAGACCAAAGCAACCCAGATGAAGGTGAGAGTGAGAGGAAAAGGGTACTAAAGAACTAAAGACATTTTGAGCAACCTTTTATTTTTATTTTGTGCCAAAGTAAGTTTCGTGTTGCATGCCTTGCCAAAATTTTCAGGATACGACCCTAATAATGAAGGTTTTGTTCAAAGTTTGTTGCTGTGCAGAAATAATAAAGGAGGCTTAAGGCGTTTAATGCGGCAAGAAGTTCCAATTTAGGTAGCATAATCTTCTTTATAGAAGTGAGTCTAGTATTGCTGAAAACCATTCAAACTAAATAAATTTTGTCTGTATTAGATATTTTATACTAAACAGCTTCACGTGCTCTTTCTGGAGCATCAGAGAATACATGTACTTCAGAATAAATTTGTTTGTTAGTTATTCCAATCCATTTGATAATGTGCATGAACAAAAGCATCTCTAGTTTTGATGCCTGTAACTGCCATATTTGTGCGAGATCAGAAGGTAGTAACTCTTCCCAGTCTATACCTCTAAGCCAGATGTCTTCGAAAAAGTCTTGGTTTTGACTGTTACTGGTGTGAACAAGCCTAATGGGTTGTAGAATTCATATATTACGGATAGGATGTTCCTCTTTGTTCCAAGGTTATGTGATATGTTCATATGTCCTTAGGGATTGTTTTCACATCAGTTAATGTGTAATCTATCGTATTTCAGTCCACTCCCAAAATACTTGTCTCTGACTTGATGTCTAGGCCTTTAATCTTCCATTTATTTCTCAATAACGCTGAGCATGTAGTCCATTTTGTGAGTGGAAATTTGATGTTCTTTAATAGTTCTATTAGTTCATAGTAAAGTGTTATCACATAGTTGTCATCATATCTACTGACAGTGAAGTAATCCAAGAAAGTGGACTTATCTAACATTGCTGATGCAATTGGAAAACTTTCTGAATAAAGTGTTGCTACCTCTCTTATTGTAGCTGACAATAGGATGTGATTACTAGGGAGGCCAAATGGCTGATGGGTAAATGATAAAATATTAAATATTTTTTGCTTGTGGTACTGTGGAATTTTCCACTGTTGTATACATACAGTGAAAGTCCATTCTAACAATAGTTTATATCAGCACGAAAAACTGTCACTATAGTGGACTTTCATTATAAAAAAAAATTTTAATCCCATACTTACAAATTTTTTTATTTGTTCTGTGCATCAACTTTAATGGCACAACCCAAAAAAGTAAAAAGACTGATGATATAACTCATTAAAATTAAATTTATACAGCATAAATCCAATCACTAGCAGAGAACAGATGTGATGCATGCAAGGTTTTGAAGCGGGGAGGGTTGCAAGGTAACACAAAATGCGCGCAGCTGTCTTCCACAAGCTAGGTCAGCTAAGGTCATGGCGCTTCCTGTCGCCACGGCGCACAGTGTGTAATTTTGCATATCCAGCTGGCCAAAAATCATATCTCGAAAACTATTGGGTCAATGTTCATAATATTTGGTATGCATCTTATATAGTAGATTACGATAACACATAATACCATTCAGGTAAATACAACAAATAATTTTGCAATAGATGGTATTTGTAACCTCAATGTTACATAATGTTAGTGCCCTACTGACTGACTGACTTATCAACACAAAGTCCAAACCACTGAACACAATAGCATGAAACGTTAGGCATGACTTTTCCTTAGGGTGCAGATACCAACTAAGAACAATTTTTTATTTAAATACGACCCCTAAGAGGGTAAAAAGTGGTAAATTGTGTTTTCGAATCATCCTCGACAATATTCATGAATCCGAAGAGTTACCATTATAGAGTTAACCTCAACATGTTTCCTACATAATGTTTAATAACTTGTTTTACAATGTTTCGAAATTCATCCCCTAGGAGGGTAAAAAGGGGTAAAATGTGTATTCGAGTCCTGTGCACTAGAGCATTAGCCAAGTGAGATATAGTTATTATCTTAGATTTAAAATATCGCCTAAATAAATCAAAGAACTATTTCTTATGACTTTTCGAAGTCAACCCCTAAAATTTATGAAAAGGGATAAAACTTGTCTTAGAGTTCTTGATAGTTTATAAGGCTGATGGGGTATCGTTATTCTAATTACTTCAAACTGTTGTCTGCATAAATATTGAAGAATGATATTTTGGACCTTACGAATTTCATATCCTAAGGGGGCAAAAGTGGGTCAAATGTTTTTTCGAACTATCAACAGCTCATTGACCCGATGAGATATTCTAATGCTTTTAGCATCAAAAGGTTGCCTGTAAATATCTAATAACTGATTAAAGGATTTTTAAAAATTTAACCCATAAGAGTGGAAAGGGATGAAATGTGTTGTCGAGTTATCCCTAACAGATCATTGACCTGGTGACATATTGCTGTGTTCTTAGTTTCAAAAAGTTGCGTATAAATATATATATAAATTACTTTGAAAACATATTGTAGAATTTGTTTAAATTCAACCCCTATGCACGTTAGAAGAGGTAAAATGTATTTTGGTTTTCTTCTATATAGCTCATTAACCCAATGGGATATCGTTATGCACTTAACTTCGAAAGATTGCTAACATAAATACCTAGAAATATAGTAGGATTTCTTCGAGATTGAACCACTAAGAGGGTTAAGAGGGGAAATATATGTTTACGAGTTCTCCTCAAGGCTGGACAGGCTTAAAGGACAATGCATTGGGAAGAGTGTACACCATACTCCTAAACAGTTACTGAAAGGGGCAGAGGTCGTCTTGAGGAGAACTGCTCTTGAGCAAGCTCACCTAGCAACTTTGTAATTCTAACACCTAAAAGCAGAACCACTAATGTGGTGTTCAAAGAAGTTCTTCGGTAAAAGAAAACAATAGCTGCATTGTATAGTAAATGCGGGCGAAGCCACACACACAAAACTAGTATTAATATAATTATATATGGCTGCAGAATTAAATGGTAATCTACGAATAGAGCATGCTATTCAGATATTAATAAGAATATAAAGGTAGCATCTTTATACAACTCACTGTTTTAGAAATTAGATGTTATCCTATCATAATCGGCACCCTCGCTGTCTGTATCTTCGTCTGAATAACTGGGCACAAGAGGCTCAGCCAGTAACTGCAGGACATCTCTGGAGATGGGAAAAAATGTTCTCTTCTTTGATTTCCTTAAGCTTGTAATGTAAGGGTCCAAAGAGATCAATAGTCTGTGGAAAAGGTCCGTATTTGTGTCTTTTCCTGAAGTTTTTCTAATAAAGATTTCTCTAAAATGGCTGGTATCTTTATTTCTCCCTTCCTGGGCTTTCTCAGACAGTTGGCCAATAAGTAGTATGCAGTATCCTATCATAGTCTCTACATGAACTAAAAGCTTATGTAATGTCACGCATATAATACCTTTATATTACATTAAGTTCAATTCCCTATCTTTCTTTGCATATATGTGAAATGCTTCTGTATCGATGGCATACCCACACGAAAAAGCTTCTAAAATGACATGTAGATGACATGGAGAACGTATCCACAAAGCGTCACCATGGAAGACGATGGCAATACGTACTAAATATCAACACGAACTCGTATAATAAGGTACCGCACTAACATTATGCACTACACCTTTAAACACTCCAGCGAAGCAATGAAACTCTTATTTTCAATTAAATCAGTAACTAATACTACAAAACATTATTAAATCTAAAATGTCCGCGTGTTTTGGAACAGAAGAATAAACACAGTCGTTGCCGTAATAGAATTTAATCCGGACGTTTGGCGGCGACTCGATTGCACAATATACCGCCGATCAGATTACCCAATTCTTAGGAGCTGTTCAGTACAATAATTGCATGTATAAATAATTTACTTATACTCTCAGCTCTCTTACTTTACGGTGCAGTGCAGGACTTGAGAAGTAATTTTATCATGGCCAGAAACGTTTTTAGATTTTATCTATTACCCCCCCCCCCCCCAAATCCCTTCCATAGGTGATGCACACATATGAAATTTAATATGGTTGTCGCACGAAGATGGGGCACAAACTATAAAACAAATGACAAAAAAAACCATGGATGACTGCCACCCAAAATGGAAGCCCCCGAAGGGGGAAGGGAAAATTGGCCGCCGAGGTTAAAGCCCCTTTAATTAGGAAATGTTTGAAATAAAATTTTATAAAAATATATTAAACATTTTTTTAAAATTTGACAATTTTTAATTAAATTTTTTAATAATAAAATATTTACTCTAATTTTTAATTTTTTTTTGTGATTATTGAAGAAATTTTCTTGTTTTTTGCATGTTAAAGGTTCTGATTCCGGTCACCTGTCTTTGAGTCACTAACCCTAGTCACCAGAGTTGCTGATTCCTGTTGGAATTTCTGGAAAAATGGGTCATTTCTGAGGATATTTTAAATATATTTTGTTATATTTAATAATAAATTTTTTCGCTAATTTTTTGGATTTTAAAATTTTTTTAAAGTGTATTTTGAGGTGAAAAATCCTCGGGGTCAAGGGTCAGCAGAAAAGGTCAATGACAGCCAAGATGGCGGCTCCCCAATCCTACTGTCCTATGCATAGTACCGGGGCAATTAAAAGGCCTCAGCCATCCACAAACATTACCTGCCAGATAGAGACAGCTTCACCAGTACAGGTAACAGACACTAAAGCGAGAGCACCTCCCCCAGAGGAGGGCGCCATCCGCGAACGATCCAGTAGTATGATTATGGTGAGTTGGGCACAAGGGCATCGTGTACCACGACAGGCTCGGTCACAGGAGAGGCCTTCTGGGAGACGTCCTCACCTCTCTCTTGGGATCAAACCTTGGGGGTGATCGAAAGAGAGGCGCCATGGCCGATCGGTACCCTCTCCATCTGCAATGGTCAGGGAGATTGTAGATTAATAGGCCTTGAAATTGCGTCTACAGAAAGGGGCCTGGTTGCTTGATTATGAGACTTTGTAACTATGTCTGCAGAAAGGGCCCTGGTTGGCTGACTGTGCCCGCAGAAAGGGGCTTCTCAGTTACAGTGGCTCCATCGTCTTTGGATGGCAGGCCTCCTGCAGTTGACAGAGGTGGTAGAGGCATCTCGGCTATCTCGTTCTCTCATCCTGGTGTTAGTGCCTCCGCAGGTGGTGGGGTCGGGTGAACGTATCCAGGAGACAGTGCTAGCACAGAGTCCTCTAGGAATGGCTCTGGCATGGCAACTGTTTTCTGCATACATATTAAACTGATAGAGACCATATGCTCTGTTACCGTTGTTTGCACTATGTCGGCCAGATCCTGGCGAGTACCAGTGGTCGAAAAAAAAAAAAGGGGGGGGGGGTTCCTGGGGATGCAGGCGTGTGTGCAGCGCCAGCCCCCATTGATAGTCGAGCTTCTTCGACCTCTGAGATTACCTTAGGTTCAGTGGGGAGGGTCCAGAGCACCTCTCCGCCTCTGCTTTATGGCGTGTTGACGGAGTTATGGGGGCCTGTCAGGATCTTTCCGCCCTGAGGGCCTCCCCATACTGCCTGAAAAATGTTTGGTTTCCAAATGAATATTCCACTGCACTCACCCGACATCATCTGTTATTGGGGTTATGAGACGAGGGCAGCGTCTGGGTCGACATGCCTCTTGGACTACATGGTAATCAGGGAGCGTCAGGCATCCTGGAACCCTAGGAAGGGCTAGGGTGTCGAGGGCACTGTCCAGGCATGCATGCCCGTCGCCGTGGGGCATCCTCTTTAAGGGCAGGGAAAGGATTCCCCTGTACGCTGCCCATCAGAGGCCCTAGCTCCCTAGACCTAGTCGAATTCCAGAGCAAGGGTGGAGGGAGCGTGTGGTTCAGCTGTTATAGCCAGGTATTACGGTCTCCGACACGTTCGGCCTGACTACGGTTGGCCGGGGAGGGGGAGAGCGGGTAGCTCAGGCAGAGGAATGGAGTAACTGCCTTTCCCTCCGGTGACTTCGCGGCTGATAAATTTCCACCCGGAGCTGGCGGAGGCAGTCTTTGACGAGGGGAGGGGTCGCCAAAACTGGGTTACCTGTACACTAGAGCATAGACTCCTGTCTCCCCCACAGAGATATCTACTGCTGCCCACATTCTATTATGCAATGTTGCTTCTGTTCCCAGAGCTGCCCCAAAATCACACGCTTCCCAAGACTGGGCACGAACCAGGTGTCTCAAATGACTATATTACTTACCACCATAGTAAGGGCAATTTTCCCTTCTATAGGGCAGGGAAGGTCCAGTTGAGCACAGATCCTTCCCATGTGGGGTAGGTGGGCTCTTTGGCTGGGCATTAGTCACTCCATACAAATTTACCTGTGGTGGCTATGTCCAGCATTGCCACTGTAACTATGTTGATTTTGATAGAAAGAAAGGCCTCCTCCGAGAAAAAGCACTCGTGCCAAGGAGAATGGAGTCTTATCAGGGTATTACCTGGTTGGGCAGGCTCCTGCGCGGAGTGTAATTTTTGTCCCTTCTGCGGCCAGGCTGGCTAGGGGAGTCCTTTTTTGGGTGACGCCCTGGACAGTGTCAATAGTGCTGAGGAAGTAGGGAGCAAGGAAGCAGTGGGCGGTCGGCTGGCTGCTGCGCTGGAAGAGGGGGTGAGGCTGCGATCGTGGGGGCGCATGCATGCACTTTATCATACCTCTCGATTTACCTTGCCCATTCGACTAGCTCTTCCACTGACTGGGACTTGGGAGTTACGAGAAGGTTGTGGTGCGAGGGAAGGAGAGTGTGCGTTATATTCCGCAATCAACTGGCTTCAATCTCAACTGAGTCGGACATGGCTGTCGATAACTCGTGTTAGGTGGCACAGGGTGTTTTGTATCTATGACTCCCTGAAGTCCGGGAGAAGTATACTGGACCTATTTAGCATACGCCATACCTTGAGGGTTGGTACGAGGTGCTCCTAAGGGTGCATTGGTCCCCCTATGAGGCTGGCTAGTTAGGATATTGCTTGCTAAGAAGCAATTGTGGGACACATTAAAAATGTGATGGCTGCCTTGGAGTTTAGTCAGGTGACTAATCCAGGCATATTGAGAGATTGCAGCAGCTGACTGCAGCTACTCCACTACAAAATCGTGGTCTAGGAGAGGTTGACTGTATGGTCTAAGAGTGTTATGTACTTCGCTTGCGTCGGGGCCAAGCGAACAGAACTTAATGGACCAGAGTTGGTTTAACAAACTGCACATCTGTGCCATAAGGATGATGCAATTAACACTGACTGGGGAAAATCTAATGCACACAACTCTGCCTAGGTATCTCATGGTGCGACTGGCTTGTCCTTAACTGCCAAGTCTGAGCTTTATGCAGTTAGGCCTCATGTTGGGCACCAAAAATGAATATTTAAAGTGTTTTAAGCAGTCCGGCACCAAGTCAGGTGTACCTAGAACAGGTCTGACACCAGCTCATCCCTATATAGGCGGTAGTGAGGATTAGAACCTCGGTAATCTGATCTATTCAGGCGGTACGAAAATAAAGAGGAATTGGGACTCGTATAGTTTGACACGGTTCGCACACAAGTCCTGGGTTAGCTCGCAGAAGAGGTGGGTATCCCCACACTGATGTGGTTTATTTATCAGGATCCTTGCGACCGTTATGGCATGTCAGAAGCTTGGTGATTACAACACATAGGTTGAATTTCACTTCCAGAGATCTGCAGTAGTCTGGATTTCCATGAAGGCGAAAGCCTTCAAATACATATGCGATGCAGTATCACAAGGGGTTTGCTCCTAGGAGGTTCTATTCTCGCTTGGGTAATATTCCGGTGTACGTAGGCCTCGTGGATTTACAAGTAGGGGTAAAATCACAGGCACTGCAGACTCTACCTGCTGTCCAACAGAGCAGTACTCTTACTGCTGGTGGGTGTCTCCGAGATGGGTGTGGCAGAATAACGGTATAGGAGTCTGGTAATAGCCAGTGACCAAGTCCCACTACATCTTGTTTGAAAATTACAATTAAAAGGTGTTCTAATAGTACTCTGAGGAGTATTCTTCTCAGTATTATCAATATTCCGTGGTTGCTGAATCTGCACCTACATCCTTAAAGGCTCGCTTCAGTTTATATTTCTGGCCACTTCTGTACGATTGTGGCATAAGGCTGGGTTACTAAACAGGCAAAATGCAAGAGAAAGCCAGGTATGGCAGCGGGCCTACAGTGTACTTCTAGGAGCACTGCTTGTCCAGTGTGATCCACCATATAGCTCCAGTCCAGCCAAGACAGAACTATATGGCCAGGATTCCCAGGTGATCAGTGTTCCTAATGCCTTGGGCTGTGCAGAAACTGATAATTACCAACCTCTGGGTTGCCATTACCTTACGTGTACTAAATGAAAGATAGTAAAGAATTACAGCTACCAATAATTAAAATCACTTTCCAAATTCAAAGTCATTTTCAGCAACATTTGAATGTTTTCTTAACACAAAATAGTAAAATAATAAAGTAAAACTTATCTTACAAAATGTGGGCAGGTTTCAGCAAAGCTGTTTTGCAAACAGTATTCATGTCTACAAACCTTAAGAGTAATTTACTTGTTACGTAGGTTTAATTAAAACCAATAAACATTTACTGGTCACTGGCATCCCAAAATATTTTTGTACGCTAAAAAAAATCCGTACAAATGTTCTCAGTATCACAGCACAACTATGCAACACGGCAGTCAACATTGGTGATTCCATTAATGACCCGTGGGAAGTCTTCACCATTTTGAGGTTGCTGAATACTCTTTCTACAGCAGCATTGCACTTGCGGAAGAATTAGCATTGTCTTTGCTAGTTTTACGAGCACTGGAAATGCAGGCTGACCATTTTGTTTGTGTTTAGAAACACTGTGTCAATACCTAATGACATTTGGAAACCTGTTGACACACTATCATCTGGTAGCTGGTTTTTAAACTTGTCATCAACTTATGTAATGCCATATTCCTGAATGGTTGAAAATTGGGGAGAACTGCTTAAGAAACAGAAAGTTAAGTTTTGCAAAATCTGTGTGCTGAGTACATACTGACAATACATTAGGGGAAACAGATTCCACCCAACTTTCTTTCCTTTTTAACTAGTCAAAATATTATACAAGTGCAGGCTACTGTTCAACACGCTACATTAATAGATTCCTGAATATTCTTAAATTCATCTTTTCTTTTCCCTCGAGATATTGAAGTGTACATAAACATTCTTTGATAACTGTTCACACACATCTGGCAGTTCACTGCATGCATGCAACACAGCTAAATGAGCCACGTGGCATGTGCAGTGTAAGAACCACACATTTGCTTGTTGTTTCACTGGATAGCACTGAATTTAATTCACTAACCATTGATTTTGCACGATCAGACAACATGGTTACACAGTAATCCCATTGAATACAATCTTCTTCAAAGGCTGAATTCCCCAAAGCAAAGAGATTTTCTCAACTTGCAGAACCACTTAATGCCATCACTCTATACAATATAGTTTCAACGTTCTCAAATGGAAAGAACCTTGTTAATACAACCTGCCCAGTGGTTGTGATATCAGTTGGCTCATGATTATAAGTGTGAAAATTGTGTTCTCATAGCAGATGAGAAACAGCCCGCAGTTGACGTTCCAGAACCTGAACAACTACCCGACTCATTTTGGTACGAAATAACTGAAATCTTGCAATTTTACTATTTGTAGACATTTACGCCACAAATTTAGTGAAATTTTCACTGGCAAATTATTTTTGCAAACGAAGCTTGCCCATAAGAGCTCGTCGTCAACTATTTTATTGTCTTGCTTGATGAAACTGGACTAAGAACCTCTATATCAGCACAGCGCTGATTTCTCGCACGAACTTGCACACGTTTGTGCCAACGCAAGTCTTTCATACTACACTTCGTCGCACTGAATTCAAAGCTGCAGACTAAACCAATATCTGAAAATTCTGTTTTACTATGTTTAAGCCATTTTAGTTCTTGTTTTCACTCTCTGCGATGCTGTTTGTACAAGGATCTACCTTGCAATGACTTCCTTTTTCTATTTCCATTATGAAAGTAAATGGCAAAATATACAACTTAACCCCTGACCCAATTCATACAAAGAAGTAAACAAACACAGGATAAACATATGTCAGGTATTGTCCATTTCATGTAAGTGCGGTAAAATTTGACTGTGACCAACCTACACTATGAACACAGTAAATGCTCTCGCTGTACAGAATTGTATCAGCTGATGAACTGCGACGAGATTCGCGTTAATTTGGAGATTTTGATGGCTTTCGAAGAAAATAGTACTCAGAATTAAAAGTTGTAATTTAAAATCTTAATTATACTCACAATATTTACGGTTCAAATTATGATTTAAAGCAATAATGACAAGAGTATATAGACATTTATGTACAGTAAACTTTTCCAGCCAATGGCAAGCCATGTTTATGCTTCCAGCCCGGTGAAGGCCGCTGTGCATGTGCCTTTTTCTCACTGTTTATTTAGGACTGATCGGTTCTCATATTTTTAGTTCGGATAGGTTTCTGGTTAAAAATTTAGGTTCTCGGTTTGGGTTGATCATTGCCACACATTTTTATGAGTGCAACAAAGAAAAAATTTACAACAGTTTTTGAATTTCAACTTGTAAAAATCCGATTTAATAAATATTACTCTGCTAAATGCTTTAAATTCTGCAAAATTTAGTAGAAATTCAGCTGAAAGAACTTAAACAAATACATGCAGCTAGCAATGCAAACGGTAGACCTCGCTAGAAAAATGCCAGCCTGAAGGAAAAACAAAATAAATGTTCATTATTCTTTTAACTACACTCTTGGAGGCAATGAAACACTGCCTCATACAATTGCAAGGCCATGGCTAGTTTATAATCAAACTGTTAAAAAACGTGGTTAACCTAAATTGATTGGTGTTACTGAAGAAAATAAAGCAGTCAGCAAGCAGAAAAACATAACAAGAAAAAACAATCCAGTATAGTAATTTATCCGTGCAATAAACAAAACTTACCCTTTCAACGGAAAGGAAAAACCGCATGAGCAAGTGTGGCAGGACTGACTCCGTAGCATACTCATTTGCTAAATATATTCAAGGGAACTGTTTACATGCTTCGTTAATATGCAACTATAATTAAAGTAATTTATGTTACTAATGTCTGTGTACACAATTTGAATATATAACGTTTAACAGAATGAAATAAAATCAGACACAATAAACGATAAGATGTATTCCTGTACTGGCAATGCATGGTTTATTGGGAAACCATAACATCTTTATCTCAGAGAACTGTTTAGGATGATTTTACCGCTACAACACGTAACTAGTAATATTGTAAATATAATGCCACAGAAGTGTCATTATTTGGTAAATTACTACATAAACCCTCAGTTTAACTAACTGGGGGAGGAACAGCCCGGTAAACCAGGATGTCTGGTAAATGGCAAGTACCAACATCATGTAAATCTACTTCACAACACTTAGTCAATGACACTAGCAGTGTCCAAAACGGCTACAAGACCATTATTTTGGTTACTAAATTGACTACTTGAACAATTTTAGGCCCTAAATATTCCAGTATTTAGGGTTGAAATTGAATGAGGTAAAGTAGCACACTAAATTCTCAAATAGGTCCGGAAAATTGTCAGCTGTTTAAGTTTTATTTCTCGCGTTGTGGTGAAAATGTCGGTATTTACTGTTTTTGAAATGCTGCACAATACATGCACGTGAGAAATGGAAAATCAGGGATCAAGATAAAGTTATTTTAAAACGAAGTTTGTTTGATGGAGAGGAGGCAGAATCACCCCCCCCCCCCGATCGGTTGTAATTTGAAATGGAATAATAATTGCAGGGAGCGAAGCAATAATGATATCGCCTAGAAAGAAATATCGGCTATTCGCAAGATGCAGGGGGTTACGTGAGAATACTTGGGAGAAAGTAAATTAATTTTATTTATTGATGGGGTAACAACAAAATAACGTTGAAATCTCACAAGCCTGTAGTTTCCACCTTGTCACATGGTAGCGTTGTTACAAGCCATGAGAAACCATCCACTCTAAACCATAATTCCCCAAATTTACCATTTTGAACACTAGTGACAAAAACATGCACGGGGATAGTCTTTTCCCTGTTTCCTACCAGTAACCTGTCAAAACCATTTCGATGGTGTTAGGCCGTCCCGCCCCTATCTACTCCCAACCTCTGCCCGTTCCCACATTATTTTTGTTGTCTTCCTCAAGCGTAGATGATTATCTGGTACCCATCCCCTTGCCCGGAGTGTGACAGGCAACATGACAGTTAAATATTTGAAACAAGTCTGGCTAGCCTGCGGCCGGGCAGCTGTAGCACTGCGATGAATACAGATGCATGGCAGTGATAAACTTACAAGGAGTCTGGAAGGGAAAGCTGTGGTGTTGAGAAACACAGTAAAGGGGTTAGAGTAATTTTCTTACCAAGTTAGTTTTTATATGAGTCGAGGTGACGTCAGCTATACAAATAAAATGGCAGCAAGTAGGACTCTTTAAACATGTTAAAATTTTCGGTTATCACTCTTGTTTTTTCCTTTTGGTTTGACATCATTTTTCAACACATAATTCGTTAGTTTATCTTTTGCTTTACGAATATCCGACACTAGTTTCTGTTTAACTGTCAAATTCAAATGATTTCTTTTTTGTTCTGTGGCAGAAACAAAAAACCACATCACTATACACCACACCCGATCAGTCTAAAAATAGCTCACTCCCTTTGCCATATACGACTGTCAACCTGTGTGTTTGCTATTCACCAAAGAACAATAACCATGTAGATCCCGAGCCGGATGTGTCATTCTGTCAACTTTTGTGCATATACACACCAAAATACAATAACTATGTAGTTCCTTAGCCCGACGCATCATTCCGTCAACTTACGTGAATACACACCAAAGAACAATAACCATGTAGGTCCCATGTAATTAGACACAGTGGCAAAATAATACTTCAGATTTTGTCAGTTAAAACGGATGACCGCTGTTTACAACTTCTCAAAGAATTCTGTCATATTCCGAAAACTATTCCGTACGAATATTCACATTTTAGGCCGTAACGTTATTCAGGTTACCTTTATGAAGTTTTAAAATTGCGTGAATTGAGTATAGTTCTTACGGCTATTTTTAATTGTTAACATATTTGTTTTCCACGACATAGCACATTACACGTAATGCACATTAATATTTTGCGGCAATCATGTTTAACACCATTACAACTGCAGGGTAAAGAATTGCAGTTCTATATTTAACATTTTGTTACTGATATGTGTTGGGTTATTTCTTTAAAAGGACGGCCTCAGTTGGAATAAACATTAAAACAGTCCCATGGAAAAGACACATTAAATTCACGCAAGCAACTGGTTTCGCTTATTTTTTGTCATACAAACTTAAAAGATAGCAGTGAACACGTACACAAACAAGCCAACCGTAACTTTCATTCCGCTCATATTTCCATATATTGCTACTTACTGTTTATTAGATTTATTGGGCTGGGCATAGTATTTTGTTGGGATTGTGGCAAATCACGTTACACGACTGTGTTTCAAACACCTAGGGCAAAGATACAATTTAATGATAAATAAACAAACGCGGATGTAAATAATTAACTTTGTTATAAAAACAGTTCCACAAGTAAAATGTATAAATAGCGCATATCAAATATTTGAAATCACCTGCACACACAGGACCAGCATTACGACCTCCAGAAGGGAACGCAACGCCCTTTCACACCCATTGGTTAACAAAACTAACAGTATACTTATTACTGCCATGGAAACACAGATTTATCACATCGTAACTTGCCTAGGTAGGTTTAAAAAACATCTAGAAACACGATGTGGCAATTTGAAGTATTTTTCGGAGTAAGAACAATTTCCGCTTTGTTTGGCAAAAAGCAACACGCCATGTCATGACTCACCACGTCTGCCAACTTGAGATGGTATCCGCCACACCATATTAATATATTAAAATAAGTATTCAAACATTAAAATCTCTTTTCAGTTGTAAATTACAAATTAAAAAATAATTATTTTGCTGTAGCAAGTATGAAATATGCTACAATTGAAAATATGTATAATTTTTTTGTTTACTAGCGATGCGAAACTTCCAGTGTGTGAGAGAGAGCGACAAGGTTTGCCAGGCAAAAGTTGCTTCCTCACAGGAAAAAACAAACACCATCCCATTACAGCCAATGCACAATATTTTACGCTGTTATTTCAAACTGTAAAAATGAAATATGTTGCCATTGGTGCTACCTAAACATTTAAATGGGCATTGTTTAATTTAAAAATAGCATACTAAAAAACTAGGTTAAAATAATATTTTAACTGTGAACTATTTCTTCTAGGCCATTGCCAACATGTCGTTGCACTTGCTGTTGTTAATTCATATAATCAATAATTCAGGTAACCACAGTGTAATATATTTGTGGAATATAGGTTATTGAAAAAACAGGTTGACATGTTACGTCTAGAATGATTTTTCAAAGGTTCGTTTTCAAAAGTCTCTTCAAGTCGGATATGGACTATACATTGCTGCACCTGTACAAATACATACTGCGAAATTATCACATTTTGTTAAATAATTTAAATATTTACGAGCAAAATTTTCCATTGCTCTATCGAAAAAAAATGCAACTCAAAATAATGCGGTCTCATGAAAGACAAACTAAAGCCCCCAACCTGTCACCATTTCTTTTTTCCCTCAAAATAAAATAAACAGAACCGCAACAAATTTAATTTGGTGTTTAATTACACAAAACCGACTGGAATGCAAAACTAGCTATAGTATCCTACATTAATTACTGGACAGAAGTTAGCTAACATTAGTCTTTCAGTGCCTGCCATGATGGAAAACATTAGGAAAGAGGAAAATGTGCAAGTGCGCAATGGACTCAAAACATTTGTTACAAACATCTTTTCCTTCAGTGACAAAACAGCAGCGGTGGAAGGATACATTGTGTGGCCGTGCTACTTTTCTAGAACTGTCAAAATTTACCCTACTTACATAATTTCGTATTATTGAATTTAAAAAAAAAAGTATCATAAAGAAATGCACTTTAAAATGAGCGGAAAAAAAAAAAAAAAAAAAAAAAAAAAAAAAAAAAAAAAAAAACAGCAGCTTACTGTTTTTAAACAAGTGTCCAAAGTAGTATACAGTCCAAAAAAAACTTATTTAAAGATACCTAACTGTACATTGTTTTAATGCAAACGTGCATAACTGTGAAAAATGTAAGTTGAATAATTAATAGTAATAAAAGACATCAAACCCTTTAGGACTACTGCACTTATTAGCTTTCTACAGATTTTCCACCTGAAAAAATACGTATTGTTTGCGCTGGCGCAGGCTCGTAAAGTAAACAGCCAAAAAATTGAATCAGCTTGCGGCATGCTGTTCAGGTTTCACAAGATGGCCATTATAAAAGGGGCACGAGCATTTGGTAGAACAGTATCTGGATCGTGCAAGCAGATGATTGGTTGAAAATTAGTGGAACATTGTGTGGCGTGCTGTATATGTTTAGTCAAAAACTTCCTTGGATCCTGTGTGGTGTGCGGTTCAGGTTTTGTTAAAAGTTTATTATAACATGAAATATTGCATCCGCAGTTGTAAATACCTACGAATTTCAGTGTTTTTTATTCTATCCGTCTTAACCTTCAAATATCCATAAAAACGGATTAAATCTGCAAAAACTGCAGGACTGATTAAAATTGTTACGTTAGTTGTAATCAGATTATGATAGTTATATATTAATTTTAAAAATCCACAATAAAGACTAAAATAATAATTATAAAAAATGCAAGCCCCTATTAATTTGTAGCTTATCTGATGAGTTGACCAAGTTTTTGCAGTCAAATATATAACAATGGGTTGAGAAAGGGGGGAAGAGAAATGCAAAAATATATATAAAGCCACAATATGGCTTACGTTACTTTCTATACTTTCTAGCATCAGTAATAATAAGAATAATAAAAAAATGCTAACTTGTACCAGTATACAATTTTTAAATGAAACATCCACATACTGTATCATCCTTACATTATTTCTCAAGTATTTAACTTTTTTCAATAATCTAATGCATTACAGATTTTATTAAAACTAAAACCTTCAATGCATTTAGAAATGTTGGAGAATACACAATCATTAAAAATACATTTTTTTACATCACACAGGGCTTAAAATCCACAATCATAACAGAATCAGAGAAACATTTCTATTGACTTGCCATACACAAGAAATATTTGGGTTTCTCTCTAAACAGTTCTGGAAATTACATTTTATTTTGAATTTCATGATGATAAAAAAACCTTCAAAGTAACATTTCACACACTGGACAATTAATATATAAAAGATTACGAAAAGAAAGAAAAAAACGAAAAGAGGTACTTCATGCAAGAGCCTCCTGCAACTGCTATGACAATCAACGATAGCATACTTGCTATGTCTAATGAAGATAAGGTTGCAATATATAGGTTATGAAATAACCAATTGTTGAATAGAGACTATCAGAGGCTCCTGCGACACCTCACAAGAGGAGGAAATTAACTTAGTGTACAAAAAGTTTCTAGCGCATGCGATACACATTAGTCTCATGCACTTGGCTTAACTCTCCATCAAACTGCAGCTCAATTGTGAAGTCAAGGTCCCTGTTGTTACGGGCATTGGGCCTCATGGAGAACCTGCCATGGATCTCCTCTGCACGCTTCACCGTCAAGTAGTCATCAAAGTAAAACACTGTCTGCTTCCAGTGGGTATACGGAGCCTCTGGTGCTGTGGAAAAGCCAATGCGCTTGTGGCACTTCGTAAACTCAATGTTGAAGAAAGTTACTAATGCCTGGATGTAGTCGTTGCGGCGCACCTGCAAATGGAACTCTGCACTGAAGTCCAGATCTTCCTTCCTCACAGTATACAGGTCCACTTCCTTGAGCAGGCAGGCATTGGTCACTACCTGCAATGAAAATGATCATAGAAGTAAGTAGTAAGTAATTATGGACAGCAAAAAATATAAACTTGCAGGACACTTGCTTGTTCACAATAGAATATATCAAATCAACAAAGTCTACATGGAGAGTTACTCATTGCACAAAGGGACTGTCTACCATAGACATTTATATGCAGAAACAACACAGTTCAAAACACACATAGACAATACGAAGCTTTACAATATTCACTTACATTCTGGGAAGAAGAGGAATGGTTATCATTTCAATTACAACAAACACAACAGGTGCCGGGAAAAAAAAAAAAAAAAAAAAAAAAAAAAAAAAAAAAAAAAAAAAAAAAAAAAAAAAAAAAAAAAAAAAAAAAAAAAAAAAAAAAAAAAAAAAAAAACACCCGGCTTCTGTGTGTATCGAATAATTACACATTAGTTTTGTCATTGTGAAACAAACAACTATGAAAAAATCATTTAATAAGCGGTGTTGAATGTTTAATCACAGATTTATTATGCAAAATTAAATTTATTTATAAAACATGTAAAATATAATACTTTTATAATGTAAAAACAATTATATTTACGAAACACAATACACACAACATTTGTGTCTAATTTACTACGAGACAGAATGGACATGACATTTACACTTCCATGTTTTAAATTTGGCATTTACAATTTAAATATAACAGATGGTGTAATATACATATTCTTCATGAATTTTAAATATAAAAAAGGCAGAAGAACATTCTCTGGGATCATCTAGTATCTCTATATTATTCTTCAGCAATTATTTGTTGACACAAGCTCTTACATTTTATGTTTTGAAGCCGAGTTGTTGTGCATATGCACAAAGTTCACAAACTTCTTCACGCAAGAGCTTGTATGCGCTTATTGAGGCCATTTGTTCATCACCATGCTGTCTCTTCAATGGCTGCTGCTTCTGTTATGGCCAATAAGCTCTCAGGTGTTCCAGCTGTCTACACTACCAACATTCCCTCCGTTTGGGTCGGGGGCAGTGAAGCTCTGTAGCACAAATCCTGGAAGCAAGGTACCTCAAAGTCAACTGCAACTCCTTCAGTGTCTTTGTTCAGCTTCACTGGACATCGGGGTGTGGGCTCCTATCTTGCTAACTTTCCTCCAGTGCTCGGGCCAGAGTGACCTGCATGTTGTGGGGTGCAGCCAGACGTTGCACTTGCCATACCTCTGTGTCGGCGATGGCATCAATGAAGAAGCAGACTGCTCTAATGTCTTGAGTCTCCTCGGAACACCCCACCAGAGATAGATGGGAGAGCCGCATAATGTTTTGCCATAGCTCCTGCAGTGGCTCCCCGGGTCTATGGGAGCGACTTTGCAGTTCGGCATGTTGAGCACGTCGCAAATACCGGTTGCCTAAACTAGCTCCAAGGCCGACACCAGTGTGGGGTACTCCCATCGATGTCACTTTGACAGAGTTTGTAGTATGCTCAATGTGGCGCCTCTCACTACAGCAACGAGGCTGTAAGCCTGCTGTTCTGTGTTGTCCAGCCATTTAGAGTAGTGACTATTTTGCAGCACCAATGCAGCAGATATTCATGCTATTCTCAAAGTGTGCTGCATTGGTTACGACTTCTACTGCCTCTTGACCTTTGTCAGCTGTCTGCGTGTGGTAGGTGAACTCTGCGGCAGAAGAGATTCTGGTCATTCCTTCTTCATCACACTTATTTCCTGTTTAACTTCATTCTCTACACTGTCAATTTTTATGTTCACTAACTCGCTAATGTCTTCTATTTTCCTGTCTAAATATTCACTTACAGTGTCTACTTTCCTATCAAAATGATCTAATTTCTTGCCAACTAAATCTCTTACAGTGTATCTGGCTGTTTACATTCTCGCTTACACTTACAATAATTACTGAACTAATTTGGTTATTTACAGTTTCATTCACACTTTCTTTTACACTACTAATTTGGGTATCTACACTGTCACGTAAACTATATTTCACACAACTAATTTGAGTAGTTACAGTTTCAATTACTCTACTAACTTGGTTATTTACATCTTCTTTAAAGCTACATATTTACACTTGCTTCTTACCTCTCAATCAATGCTCGCAGTGCTTCCAGTTCAGCAGACATTTTCCTTAACATTCACCAAGTCAGTTGTACTAAACAGCAGTAATAATTTTCACACAACTATTACAATTCATCAATTTGTTTTAAAATCACTAACCACTTGCCTATAGTCTTAACTTTACAATTGATTAATTAATCATTACCTCTATCCTACTTGTGACACCAGTGTTACATGTGCCTGAGGGACGTATCTGAGTTAGTGAGGGATGGTTTTAATAATAATAATGAAAATAAAAAAATTTGATTTTTAATACATTCACTCCGCTATTATTTACAGTGTTAAATTATATGTCTCTTATTCCTTTTATTTAACAGTGAGCACAATATTACATGTCTATTTCAACTCTCATTAACATATGTTCGGTCTATCTGTTGCCATAATTTCTAATGTGTTTCACTCACACATCTAGTCCAATAGTCCAGCCTACCAGCAGCCCCCTCCACTGCTTGATACTTGCAGTCGCAGACTTCCCTTACGCTGGTCACTTCTCTCGCTGCTTGTTCTATCGCTTGGAACTCAGCCACTCATTCACTCACCAACTCCAACTCAACTACTGGCCCGGAGACCTGTCACACTTATATACTCTCTGTCTTGTGTTACTTGGTAAGATTTTGACAGTCCAACGAAAGTAGCTAATGTTTACCTTTTGTTTATATCTCCCTTCAAAATCAGCTGATGCATCAAATGGCAGCTGTATATTTTATCAACACGCTTTTAGCTAAACCACTTGTCATTGTGATGCCAAACAAATTTTAACGAATTTACAGGCTGACTTCAAAATTCGCAGGTTATAGAACTAAAAATTGAAAACCCAGCAAAGAAATTAAATATTTGATAACTCTTTTTTAATTAATTACAGACAGCGAATTGTAGTACTTGTCACACTTTGGGTGTTACAACTAATGTGTTAAGACTGGAGATAAAAGCAATGCGGGGAACTTGCTTGACAATGCACTTTCATCCACCAACGACTTTTGCAAAGCAGTTATTCTGCTATTACTGAGACTAAACAGCTGGAGATGGGAAAAATATTTGTTTGAGGAATAACACAAGAATTGCTTAAAAACTACCAATGCGGACCTCACTTTCTTTGTTCTATTAACAGAGTACAGAAACAAAAGGAAACAGACACAAGAACATATTGATTACCTTCCAATAGAAATTACTAGTAATCAAATTTGGTGTATATGGAAATACATGTGTAACTTGCTATTGTTTCATGACTGGTCCTGGTAGTGTTGCGCTGGTTAACAGATGTCGTAACAAATGGCATGGCAGGGAGTGTTTTGAGCAGAGCAAGTTCATCAGAAGATAGTACGGCGGCCTGCCTCTTGATTCCGTATTTTTAACAGTTCAGTTTTCCCTATTACTGCCTTGAAACGACACGAGTTTAAAAGATATTTGATCAAATTATTAGAAAAATAATTGAACAATACCCTGAAATATTTATGTAGGCTTTTGGAATTAATATAAAGTATTTATAAAAGGCATGAATGATGTGCGGAAATACAACATAAACCGAACGTGTGTCTTGCGCTGAATTATTTCCCAGTGTCATTATTGGAATTTCTTTATATAATTAATTTCAACGGTCCTCGGGCAATAATGGTTTCACTCACTGAGTAGGCATAAATGAATCTAATTTCCTTAAATTTTCTTCAGCCTGCATAAGGCCAAGGGATAATGGGATTATTTGGTCCACGTGACCTGCACGGGATTCGAACTCCAGATTATTAAGGCCTCTTGCTGTAGCTATAACCTCAACCTCAGCCTGAATAAGTCCAGATCCAGGATGTACCAACTATTGCCTGAATCTAGGGGGGATGTTTCTGAAGCTTGTTAAAAGGACCATAGTGTAGTGGGAACACACATTATTTTACCTGAATTGAGAGGGAGGAATGGACCTGAGATTTCTGGATAGCCACATAAGTCTGAATAATCCCGGACTAATCAAGGAAGACTCCTGAGACGCCCACCCATCAGCGGGTTATAACTCCGGGACCACAGGCTGGTTTCTTATCCTTGAGTCTTGCTCCAGCATGCACATGGCTGGACAAGAGAGGATATTGCCTAGTGGAACCAGAATATATTATGGTAATTTAATTACTTTGTCGAGATGCGCTATGAGACCAAAGGAAGTAGAAGCACACTCAAAAGATTAGCATGCCGAGCAAGGCAGAGAGAATTAGAAGCCCCGAGAGAAAATTATACTTTGACCAGGGAAGACCCACTTAATAAATAAAAACAATCCTAACATTGGCCCCTGTACCCTTAATTGAAGTAGGGACCTGTGTAGGCGACATCGCACCTTTCGGAAGAGAGGCAATAAGGCAGTGTGGAGATAATCTTTTAAGACTGGCATGGCCCAGTCACTGAGTAGAATATTTGGAGTGTTACCAGACCCACCCACTGCCGAATTGTTACCAAACCTGGGACCCATGACTCCTACATGCCAGGTACGCACGGCAGTGGGTAAGCGAATTTATATTCACCTCCCCAATTAACCACATGCCGACGCCCTATAGTGGCTCCCTCGGCTGAATTTGTACCATCTCACATCCTCACAAGACCGGCTCCCTAAAGAGGACGCCGCCGGCCGGAGCCTTCCGACTCCATTTAATTGGTTTTCATTTTCATTTCACCTTCGTGACTGCTGGCATCACAAATATTTTTGACAGCCTTCACAGTCAGCATAACCAAACTCTAGGGGCAGAAGACGTATTTGGTTAATATCACTGTAGGGTTTGGATTCCCTTCTTCTGTCAAGGATAACCTGCTTAGAGGGACTAAAATACTTCTTTCCAACTAGGACCCTGCCAGGCAACCACTCCACTATTAATTCCCTCCCAAAAAGGGGACATTTTGATTTTTTTAGTCTCAGGAAGGAATTCAGCCTCCCTACCTCCCAGGATTAAATTATTTTAATTTCCGTGAGAGGAAGTAGCATCATAGCTAAAAAATATGTACATACACGCAATGAGTGGAAAATTTTACAGCATATCTCTTAATCTCGAAAAGATGGTGAAATACAATAGTTTGTTAAGAGAATTAAAATTAATACTTCAGGTTTACAAACAGGAAATAATAAAAATAAAAACATTACATAATACAGCGAATGGTAGGTTACCCACTTCTTTACGTACACCTGGAAATTTGTCAGAAATTCTTAAAGGAATTGCTCTTAAATTACCTATGAAGATAATTAATTTACGTAGAAACTGTCCAGGCATGAATGTTATTTTAAGTGAAAATTGCACATATTACGAACTCGGAGGCATTAAATTTTATTGTGCAGGAAACGTATCTTAAAAAACTTTAATTTAGTAAAGAAACAAAAATAATGTAACAATATTACTTACATTTCTTCCTGTAATGGACCACAATGGAAACAAAAGCAATATTTCGGAAGGAAAAATTTGACAGCATGACAAGGACTTTACATAGTGTTGTCTGAAAACAGACAATTTTATGCGTTGTCTGAAGTGATAGGCAGTGTAAAGGTGGAAAATAACATAGTCTGTCCGACTAATGTCCCAACATTTTCTATAAAGGTTCAAAATTGTTTGGCAAACATGATATTATCACAGTCTAGTCAAGATTATACATTGTGTAAAAGTGAAGTTCTAAGTAACTTGTTCATGCCAGTTTTTATTAGGTCAGTAGATGGTGTTAGTTGGATTTATTCAGTACCAAGGAAAATTAAATTACTAAACTTTGTCCTGATGAAATAAGTGGAAAACATTGTAGAGGAGTGGATCTTGGCGTAGGGAGTCATGTCCCAGGTACACAATTCTATGTTACTCAATGAAGAAGTTCCCTTGTTACCTCGATAGCAACAAGATCATGCATTTGAAATACAACTTTAATAGTAATGAAATTAAATTTCCTAAAATGCAGTCCTTGCTAACCAGTCAAGAGCAAGAGTTGATTTCATCAATAAAAATAAACTTAAAATTAATTTGTTAAATATAAGCTCAGAGGAAAATGTAGATTTAAAACATCTTATGTCTGTAATACATAGACACACATGTTTTTCGCGGCGTGCGAAATTCTCGCAAAATCCATTTATCTACACAAAATGGACTAATTTTCGTAAATCAGCTAAATAACCCCAAAAATAACTTATTTCTCCACATAATTGATATATTAATACAACCAATTACTACACATTTGGGTGATAAGTATCACAAAAATTGTGAATTGCGATATATACAGCAGTTTCCGAGATAAATAGCAAATATACAATATATATCGTGACACATGCGATATATATGGTAATATTGCTGCAGATAAACAAACGTGATGATGCTAAAGGCTAAACAAAGATGTCGGGCATGTCTAGTAATCATGTAACAGTATTTGATCGTAATACAGAATTTTCTCATGAGGGGTGTTATGTATTTGGCGAAGTTGATAAAATATTTATGTGCGAATTTATGTACGAAACAAAGCTTTAGCGATGGAAGCGGAACAAATTTAGAGTGCATCAATGTGTGGTGTAAAACGTCAAATTTTGCTTACCGATCTTGTTTCCCTGCCTAAAAAAAAAAATTGTTGTCAACAATCCCAGTTTACATGAAAGCTAACATTCCATTTGAAAAAGGTGATCACCCGTCACCCGAAGTTACGGGAGTGGATGAATAAGTACATTACAGGTACTAAAAAGTTTGTATAAACCCTGACCCACTGACCATTTTTGTATTACCTAACCTCTAAAATTGTTTTCATGTAAAAGGCTACCTTGTAACCAACATATGCTGGGCCTAAGTCTACAATATTCCAGACTGCCTTATCTGACTTTTTCACTTTAATAGACCTGACAATATTAAATAGCTACTGAAAATAAATGTGTACAATTTCAGTCCTGGAATGTAATTTCTTTTTGGGAATATTTTTGTTTGAAAAATGGCTAAAACTTGCTGAGGAAAGGAATTTATTGCAGACACATATGCTACCACTTTGTCACAAGCCTATGTTCCATTTTTAAATAAATATTTGGTTATAAAACTAAAAATGTTGTAAGCATATATGTTGCTGGCAATTCCAAATTCACTTAAATACAGCATGAAAAATAATGCTGAGAATTTAATTTTGCTACCCGATTATAAAAATTGAATGACAACACATCAGAAAATATGAAATTGACTACATTGGCATTTACTTAACGCTGAATTAGCCTAATTTATGTTTGTTGAAAAACATTTGAATTTTTTTTTTTTTGCCACTTATTACAACTGAACAGTGTAGTTGCATGCAAATTTTCAAGCACGAGAATTAGAATGCTTCTTATTGGTCTACTAACTATAAATATCTACATGAAGTGATATGTTGTTTTAAGTCTTTTCAATAAAACTACATAATTGCAAATGTGTAGCTTTTGTTTTTAGAAAATAAAGAAAAGTACCAAAATTACTTACACAAATTATGAAAAAATGTACCTAAATCAAGTAAAAAAGATGCAATTCGCCAATTTTTATCACAGTAAACAAGTGTGACTCACTATACACGTATATAATTTTTTATTACAAGCACCCTTTTTTTAAAAACAACAAATTTTTTGACGAAATAAAAAAAGTGACGAAAAACATACCAAAATCATCTAATCAAAACTAGACTAAATCAAGAAAACATGTTTATCTGGTAATACAACAACTGAAGCATCAGAAACTCATACATAATCACTTTGTACTGTGGGCCATCATTGTGGGAAGTCTCGCACACATCATCTGGTTCCTGAGATGACAGCTGGGTGAGACACTGACCAAGTGTTCATACGCCACCCTCCGTCGGAAGGTAACAGCAGGCGCAGTGCCCACCTTGCTTCCAGAGGATCAAGCAGATGCCATCGAGATGACCACGAGTTCGAGCACAGGTCCAGCTTTGGAGCAGATGTTGAAAACAACCTCCACGACATGTTTCAAGAATTCAATCATACATCGTCGTGACTGAGTGTGTGTTCAAACAGAGAACAAGTGAGTGAAAAGCAGAGTATAGTGTGCGCTGATTTTCTATTACCAACGAATATTATTGTGTTTATTAATGCAGTATAAAAAATTAAGCAAATTTAATGTAACATGGGTTACACAGTATTCACTGTTAATTTTCAGCGGTCCTGGCCAAATACCTAAATAAATAACTACAAAACTAACCGCTTGTATAATTCATCGGATGTTGTGTCGATCAAAGTATATTTCAGGTCCCGTCACCTAATATTTCTGCGACAATCGTTTTAAGCAGATTGTTTATGCAAACATCCCATAACTTGCTTGCTTCTCCTTAAGAGCAGCCTACATGCCTTATGCAAAACATGGAAATATAAGTAAACTATGTACAAAAACTCTCAGAGCAATAATCAAGGAACTAAGTAATTTAACTACATCAGAGACAATTATAAAATAATTCACAAAATTCTAATTTGCTCTCATTAATAAAACTACCCGGTAGAGCCCATCTGGCTGTAGCACTAATCTTGCAGGAAGGGAAAGCCCTGCTAGGTTTTACCCCACCCCCAATCCAAAATTAGCCCACTTACCTCCAGTAACCAGACTAGCTGAATTGCACCGCCACAACTGTCATCGGCCACTGATTCGGAGCTCACCCACCATGTAAGCCAGTCTAGAAAGAGGAAGCACCCCTCCTCCCACCACTAACAAGATACAGTGACAGCTGAAACATTGAATTGTTAGATGACCCACGTGGCCAATGCTATACAATGGCCCGGCCAGATATTTAGGGTATTTGCTCTTAATACACTCCGCAAATCTGACTTCACAATTTTGGTTAAAGTATCTTAGAGTGCAGAAAACCAGAACTTCCGGCTCGGAGAGAAAAACACTTAGCTCAAGTCACTATAGGGTTTACCCCTCACCTCTTGGTCAAAGATTAAAGGGAACAGAAACCCAAACAGTCTTCCAAATGTGGAGAATCTTCACCCTAGCCAGGCACCAATCCACGCACCCCAGGTACGTACTCTCATTACACAAAACTTGCAGAACCGCCAGGGAGGAAGAAGGAGATAGGAAGTTAATCATTAAACTTATTTAAACTCCAGACGATGAGCTTCACTCGTTTCAAGAATGTTAAAAGTGTTTAACCAATGGCATGACAGTGTTTCTATGGTGCTAAGTTGTCGCAGAGGATGATTAGTCTTTGTATTAATGGCATGAGGCAGGGGCCACACTAGGTATTTCATGTATTAAAGTGCTCAATGTGATGTAATGTTACACACTAATTCTCAAGTTTTATTTATTTAATTCACTGACCCTATGGTGTAGGCAGTAAAGATTATCTGTATTGAGCATCTTTGTCTCAGAGTCTAACTCAGAAAGAGATTAGGCAGTAATAATGAAATGTAATGTAAAATGTACCCTGGTTGTTAAAAGTGACAAGAATCTCCTAGATTACTATATGTACGGTAGAGAAGGTTAACGCATGACACTAGGTCTATAACTTCACAAATTACATTTAGACACTTTGCCGGAAACTAATACTAGTAGTGTTGGCTGGCGACATGGTACAAAGTCTGGTGTTCCGAGCACTGCAATATGCAGAATGGGGACACGGACCTTCTCTGGTTTACCTGGCTTAGCAGTGTTTACCGTTACCTGTTTGTCTTACATTGGTGGTGGTGGTTGGCAGCTGGTGCTGGCTCCAAATTCTGATGAGCAGGTGGCTGTGATGAGGGCAGCTGTTTGTCCTGGTCCAGCTAGCTGATTGGCCGCTCCCGAACAATGGGTTAGCTATCCCGTATCAGGTCTCAGTGTCTGTCAGTAACGTACTTATGACTGGATGACGGCCGAAGGCAAGTTTGGTAGGTACTGCAAACAAAGACGGGGAGGGTACTGGGGAGTAATGCCCCTCCAGCCGACGGGCAGCTTGAGCTCGGTCCCGTTGGGTTTCTCTACTAAGTGCAGAGGGCTCAGAGGTGCACGTTCGTTTGGCGGCGATAGGCACTGTCTTTTGCTTCTCCCTTTGAGCTCCACTCCTCTTAGTACATGTCATAGAGGCAGAGTCAATCCGTAACAATATTGTCTATGAGGTAAGCAGGTGACAAGTCCCTAGCTAAGTTTACTGCAAACAGCTTTTGGCGGCTGGACCCTGTGCTCTTTAGTCCTGCACCTTCAGCGCACATACCTAGAGTGGTGGATCATGTGGGCCACCTTCCAACCACTGTTGAGATGTGATCCTAGTGCTGGGCTATACCATTCTATTTTTTATTGTTTTATTATTGTGTCTTGGGTTAGGAGTATTTGGTCGTGATAGCTGTTCATTAATATAATTTTCAGGCTAAGATCTGGAAGTTATTGTTCATAAGCTCTTAGAGGGTAGTAAGTATTGCATTTTGTAAATCACGTGTAACTACAGAACAGTACCCTGATTGGCTTTCATCTCGCCATTGCTGATTGGATGAGGAATGTGGCGTGGTCAGCAACCGCCAACCAGAAGGGCGATGCTGAAGTTTGAGTCAATTTTTTAATACTGCCATCACCACCGAGAATGGATGCATATGTGCTAATAAACATTAAAATTATATGTGATGTAATTGCTTCAAGATGCTTTAAATCTTCATCATTGATAATGCAAATAGAGTGATATTAGTTTCTATTTTGTTTTGAGAATATGAATGAATCCATAAAAAATTGAGAATACAGAATTTCAGCATCCTAATTCAAGAGCAATATTACAATAGCTTGTACTTTGCATTTTAAATTTTTGAGCAATCATACTGAACGGGTACACTAATGGGAACAGATCGCTACTTGCACCTCCACCCCTACAAGGAGAATGATTCTAACTCATTGCACACCACAGAAACTGATGGAAAAGTAACAAATATTTACAAATGTATAAAATATACTACCAAAACAATGTATTGCAGAGAAAACAATCCATCGACCGTGGTTGGATCGAAAGTCAGCGACTACAGAAAATTTTCTGTGGTCCTGACAAAATTCCGATTTAAATAATGCTAAAAAACCAGTTTTTGCATAATTCAAAATTTAACATCTACAGCATCAATCAAACAAAAATTTCTGTAGCATCATAGAAAATTACATGCTCTGAATATTAAATAACGAAGTATTAACAAAAAATTATAATTATCAACTGTATTCACCACGTCATACGAAGTTGGTATACAGTACATTATGTACACATGCACAAGTAATGCTAATAGATAACATAAATAAAATAAATTTCCAGCACATTTTGTTTTCACTAACGTCTCACTTCCCCGCGTTTAGTTTTCTGATTGGGTAGTGTGTTCACGGGGCTTTTGGGAGGGGGGAGGGGGCAACGGGAGTGATTACTTCTCCACGCTGCTACATGTTGCAGACAATTTGCACGCTAGGCAAATGTCTGTCTTTTAAAGCAATTAATTATATTTCACTGCAAAAAAAATTGTAATTTTGAGACAAATGAATAAATAAAGTGATACAATTTTTGGCAACAAGGGAAGGTCAAGTATATGCTTCTGTGCATATAATGTTATTAGCGAAGATGCTGCCGCTAGAGTTAAATTAGTATTACGTTTTAAAATCATGATTTTACGCCAGATACAATGAAACACCGACCTTATGGGGGGGAAAAAAACCTTTGCAAATAATAATTCCTTGTTAGCATTTTGTAACATTTTCAGGCAAATCATTTGCTTTGAAATACTAGTACTGATATGTGCAACTATTTTGAGTGATGGATAGAGCTACCTTAAAAGAGCATTTATCAACACATTTTATAGCATTTATTGTGTGGTCTGTAGCATTTTGTAGCATATATAAAAAACTACGAAAATAGCATTTAAAAACAATTTTTTAATTTTTATTTCCTACATCGACAATTCAAATGTATTTCAGCATGTATAGGCCACTGGTAAAAAAAATAAAACCCCCACCACCACACACAAAACCTATTTACGAGATGTCTATTGTCATTTTAAAAAAATTTCATCCCCAAAACGTTTAGAAATTTGTTAACATACAGTACATTTTAATGTTTTAACTTAGTTTTCAAGGAAGTAAAATAAAATATGAACAAATGAATAGATTTTCACTTATGGCAATAATTTAACAAGTTGTCTTTCTTTTGCCATTCCAACCTCATATTACAAATGCCACAAATCAAAATTCCCAAATCACTTGCATAAAATTTTCCGTCTTTGTAATCCCTTGCATGGTCTGCAATAGTTTTTTTTTTATTTCTACCCATAACTAAACAGAATTACCGCTACCCCACAAAGTCTCAGTTAACAGAATGTGCACCATGTATTTAACAGAGTTTCAAAGGCCTGTGTATGGGTTTTGAAGGGGGAGGAAAGAAGTAGTGAAAAGATGATAGAGCTAGTGCCACACCACCCACTGGGGGGGGGGGGGGGGGGGGAGAGAGTAGGACAAAGATAAAGGGGCAGTTTGTTGTGAAGGAAGCAGTAATAGGGTGTGGGGTGTTTTGAGCAAGATAGAAGGAGAGGATGGGAACTGAGTAGTTTGGGCTTGACTAGCGGAAGGTGGATGCTAAAAGGGAGTGGAGGGGTATGGGCGTGGCCACAAGGGTGGATACTGGAATGAGAAGAGGGATATGGGGGTGATCTGGAGGTAGGGAGGGTACAGTGTGTCAGCTGTCTTGTGGTGGGAGGAGGCGGGCTAAGTGTGGAATGTGGATGGCAGCAGAGAGGTGTGAGCTTGGCCAGCGGATGGAGGGCGGCCTGGAGGCGACTGCTGCCTCCTGCCGCCGGATACACGGATCTATATTTTGCCGCTAAAACCGACCGTTTACTTACCTAATTTCTTATATTTTATTTGAAAAACAATATCGCTTGTGATAAACCTGCAAGTAAACATAAACAGAGCAATTGGTTTATGTGTTCAAAAAATAACTATCAACAAGATAGTTATTTCAGGTATCTTCTTGATCATGAACTTTAATAAAATTTCGCTAATATTGAGCTAAAATACGAAAATTTCGCATATATTGCAACTGCAAATTTGACGTACCTTTAGTGATGAATAATCTTAATAAAATTTCTACGTTCACCAGGCGCACATTTTCTCTGTGGTGGGTGGCCGGCGTGTGAAGGCAAGCAAATGCAGCCAAGACATTTTTGCTAAACAGCTTCCCCCTGCGAGAAAGAAGAGTGAGAGAGAGAGGATGCTAGGTCGCCAGGCGGGTTGCTAGGTAACCACTTTCCCTCTTGTCAGGGGTGTAAGGAGAAGTAGCAAGCCAATCTCGCACGTCACATCAGCTGAAGTGTCATACATGTTGGGAAGACAAAGCGCCACAGAGCAGTGATAAACGGTGGCGCGCATGACGTATTTTACAACCAGTTACTGGACGTTTGCATAAACAACCTGCTTAAAAACGATTGTCGCGGGTAATCTTAGGTGACGGGACCCAAAATATAGTTTGATTGACGCAACATCCGATAAATTATACAAGTGGTTAGATTTGTCATTATTTAGGTATGTAGGTGTTTGGCCAGGACCACTGAAAATTAACTGTGTACATGGTTTATCGATACACGTGTTTACGATACGAGAGTCAACTGTAACTACCAGTAAACCTTTTATTGTATTATAATACTTGCATCTTCAAGTCCAATATATCATTTTTAAAAGACGATATTCAGCTAGAAAGGTGTGCTGCAAAACGTAACTACAGCGGAATCTCGTAATTGCAAGGTTTGATAACAGAAAAAAAAAACCATATCTATGAGTACTCGCAGTGAACAAATGTATGCATTAAAATAAAATTCAAACAAACTAACGCCATGAGTTACTAGAAGGACAGGAGTTGTATTACGATGTACCTTGGTTGATATCTCTGCTATTAAGAAGTACACTACACAAGTAGGATGACAGGTCTGTGTTAATTACGAGGAATGCAAAATGTAATTGCATTGCGAGTTATTTGCGAGCTCTGGGGGCCTAAGCTCTAACTGCACTCGTATAGGAAATCTTCTAATTGCGACCATAACTCTCACAATTTTAGAAAATGGTAAGATTGAACCATATGAGAACCATCGTATACGTCTTGACAGTGCGAGTGGCCATTCTCTGGATCATCACCGTGTGAGATGAGGAGTCGTAGAGTATCAAAACCAATAACATATTAGACATAAGATGACGGTTGATGCGTGAATTCAATTTACACATCATTTATGCTGCGCCAAATGTATAATCATATGCAAATGAGGTTATAAGTAAAAGTGTAATTTACATAGGCCTACTACTGACGTTCGTTATTGTTCAGTGACTCATAATTGGTTGGTTAGACATCATAAGTTATTTAGTCAGTCATGCATATAAAACTCTGTAAATAACATATGTTATTATTATTGCATAAACTTCCAATTTCACAGAAACTTCTTCCTACAACCAGCTGGCATCCTTGGCTGTCCAGTCAGCTGATAGTTTGCCTTGGGCAAGTTTCTTGTTTCCTACAATTTTTTTTAACAGTGTAAATTAATTAAATTCAATAGCACTTCAAACTACTAGCCAAAAACTACAGCCTGCTACCCAAAATAACTGATACCTTTAATCTACGTCTACACTATTATTACATTAAAAGTATCTATGGACTTCACAGTTGCTCTTACTCAAACACGACATCTAGCAAAGTGTCATGTAGCTGCTAATACACTCCAAACGATGGGCAACTTATCATATACATTCACATTTCATTATTTATAATGCAATGTAAACATTATGGCAATGTATGATACACAGCTGTGTTCTCTTAATTAAATTGTATGTAATTTCCACAGGGAAGCATTTTACTGACCAATCCCTGCCACGTAAACTATTTGAAAGACAAAAAACAAATCTGCTGTTCCGTGTAACATTTTATGCTCCATATTATTAGCTGCAAGGCATATAAATATTTTATCAAGTCATGCCACTAATAAAGACAATAACCTAATAACGTACGTAGAGGTTAAGTAAGGACAACACGAGATTTCATTTTCACAATTAATTCTCTGTAAACATCATAGATGAACGGCACAACACCATGTAATCAATTACGTAAGTTAAAACTCTCCTTCGAATTAGAGAAGAATAAACTTCTGCTCGTTGGTTATTTTGGTAATTTTAGCGATTTGCTTATTCAACTGCGTACAATGTAAATAAACAAATGCACACAATACAAGTGAACGCTCCTGATTGGCTGAGTTCTGCTAATATTTGTTCCCGCCTCGCAGCAGGTTCATCAACATGACAAAATGTCACCTGTATACACTAGCCTGGCACTCCCCTCGCACACTGAAAACGTATGTGAGTTTCAGGGGTTGGAGCTAACAATTGTCTCGTATACGTTGTGGACTGTGCGAGATGTCTTGTATACTAACTGCACTCTAACAATCTCAAGCTTAGGCCCTCTGGATTCCACAATTTCCACACATCATCACAAAACACTGCAAAAATAAATGACAAGTCACAATGAACTAGTAAACAGCACAGCCATACCCATCTCTTGTGATATTTTTATATGTGCGTGCACTGTTTACGGCCGTGTTCCAATTCACAGTTTTAGTGAGCTAAATGGTCGCGTGACCCGTTTTAGTATATGATAATGATGAGACAGCAGAACTCTGTTAAGATGTTTTTCAAATGACTGGATGCTAAAAACTTCTTATCTGCAGGGTGGAAACAACTTGCATATACAGTACAACGAAGTTTGACGATCAATCACAAAATCAGCAACAGCGTAACTAAATTTTGTATGCAAATATCAATAAGAATAGATTATAGGCATGTATGCAAAAATAAATGATGCATGTGCTTCCTAACGCTAGTTTTATACTAAAACAATTGCCAATATAAACAAGGGCACAAGCCAATGAATGACAGCCTGCGGCACGTCAGCCCACATCACTTTTTCCCCACTGTTCTAAATCTTCTCCAAATGTTTTAATGCATACGTGCATAACTCTGAAAAACGTCAGTCGAATAATTACTATTAACATAAGACACCAAACCTGCTTAAGACTGCAGTATTTGTTAGCTTTCTACAGATTTTGTGCATAAAAAAAAAAACATATTATTTGCGCCGGCATGCAAAGTGAACAGCCAGAGTATCAGATCAGCTTGCGACATACTGTTCAGGTTTCACAAGATGGCTGTTACAATATTGGGGCACTGGCATTTAGTTAGAACAGTAACACTGAATCAATACCGGGCACATGATTGTTAGAACAAAGGTTTCACAAGATGGCCGTTATAACATAGGGGCACTGGCATTTTGTTAGAACAGCGACAATGAATCAATACGAGCGCGAGCAGCAAGCTCATGGCCGGGTTGCCAGATGCAGCGGCCATTCCACCGTTGCCACATCATGTTTCGACACAATGTAATCGACTGCATGCTAAATTAATGTGTCATCACGGTACAGTAATTACAGCAATTATTTCACGTGTCTACAAGTAGTATATTTACGGTAATATTTAATTTTTCTAACGCAAATCACGTGTATCTATGAATGTGCACATGAAAATACCACCCATAATAACCAAACACTTTTACTATAAATAGCAAATACAAACTGATGGCGCATTACAAAATGCTCGCAACTATGAAGGCCTCGTTAAGGCCCATATTCGCACTTACGAGGTTCCACTGTATTAAGATTGACAGGTGATGCTCTGCACATATGAAATGCGCTTGACTTTGCCTCATCTGAACGTAGTTTCATTTCACCTGGGCAAGTCATACCACAGTACGTGAAGAGGCAGAACATGTGGTTACAGGGTACTCCTTCGCAATGATGGACGACAATCCAGCTTGTACTGTTCACCACACTATCTAAACAGACGTCATGCCAACAACCCCGAATTGAGACCGTATTTTCCGCAGATGCCGACCCCTCCACCCAAGGCCACATAGTTCTACGGTATGTCAAAGGAGTAGGGATGTTACAGACGAATTGGTAAGAGATTGGAACCGGCCGATTTTCACTGAATCGGAAATACTCCAAAAATTACTGTTTTTGAAGGGGGGGAATAAGTACCATTCTCTTATAAATATTAATTTCAGAACTGGGAATGAATTATTTTACTTCATCAGGTTCATCCACATGCGTATTCTACATGACCAGTTCACAGGCCCACTTATTTCATTAATGTGTATTAGGCCTATCATTATTGTGATGTACTATAGAATGATTTAGCCTAATATTTTTGCGTATTGTTCATAATAATGTTTTATTATTGACTGAGAGTTGATTGCATTGTCACTAAATTTTTAGTGGCACCATGTTCTGTTAAATTACAGTTGTACACACTGCTGTTGACAATGTTGTTAAACTAAAAAGTGATCACGTATTTTGTGTATGTATTGGATTTGATTTTACTTACGTAACCCTTGTTTTCACAAGTTTGTGAGTCGCAGCATTAAGTTAAGTTTAAAAGCCCTTATCATGTACTGAAGTATAAAATACTAATATTTTTTTCAGATAAGTTACTAACATTGTTTTTTTTATTTACTATTCTGAAATTGTATTAATACATTACAATAATTTTTATTACAGTATCATTTCATTTTTTGACAAAATCCGTGTATTATAGTAGAGAATTGGAAATGGTATATATTTTAATACGGCAGTTCATATCGGAATCAGTTTTTCAGAGATAAGGGATGAAGCCAGCCACATCAGCGATTCCTCCAATGCAGCAGACGACGTCCATCGAAGCTCGAGGGGTGGATTCTTATCTCCTCCTCTTCACCCCTCGCTGCTTCCGGCCCAGCAGCAGCCACCTGTATATAAGGCTTCGTGAGGCCCAAAAAAATTCAGTCTCTGTTTCCTCCACCGCTCTTGTCAGGGCGGGAGGAAGCCATCAGTGGTTCATGCTCTCTGGTATGCCACTGATTCCACCGCTCATCAGGACTGGAAGAAACTTATCGTTGACAACAACTCCTCCAGAAGACTCTTCTGTGCCTGCGGCAATGCCCCCAGAGCTTCTGGAAGACTGCACCAACAGCTCCAGAATACATATAACAGTTCCTTCCTTACCACCCCTTGGTAACGGTCATTGACTGTCCTCTTCAAGGACCCCTCCAGCCTTCTGGACGGTAACTGCAAACCTCAACACTACCCTTCTGGTCGTCACCCCTCTTGGTCTTTTCAGGACAATAAGATAGATAGTTTGGGCCAGTGATAGTATACTAACTAGCAGCATTATCTCCTTTTTCCCCAATCAGGTTTTGAATCATGCCTTCACCAGGCTGTAATTTAGAACTTGTGTCAATTCAGGTTAGTTACAGGAGGTAGCACAGGGCCAACATGTTTATTCCGCTGGAATATAAACACGATATAAACTGACTTCTGTGTGCTAATTTCTGAATGTCACTGTGTATTAACCTACGTATAAACAGCCCATCCCAGTGAAGCCAGACGACCACATGCTTTAAAGCCAAATACACCCTCATTAGCCACACGTTCTGTGCACCAGAGTGCAGCATGGCAGAGCCCTGACAACTAGTAACACCATCAGGTGTTCAGGTCAGACTAACCCATATTCTACCACCAATCTTTATAGGGCTGAAAAGGAGTAGGAATTGGTTTTAACGAACTGCCCCCTGTGGATACCACACCCAAGAACATAAGTGTACAGCCTGAGCCAACCCACCACACTGTCCACCGCTGTCTACGGGGCCGGACAAAAGGAACACAGGGTATAGCTTTTTCCTTTGCAGTTGCGGCCATTAGTAGAACACGCTAGGGAATTGCATTACCAGCTTCTCTTTTGCAAGGTGGTAATTTTGCACCTATTCTTATGCCGTACATCCGAAAGGGAGGTGGCAGCGAAGGTCTAGAAAGGTAGCTGATGCCTTCAAGAATAACCTGAATTATGAACCAATTTCTTCTTCTGCACTTGGCAGTACCTTACTGCGGGGTAGAGTTCTCACCGCCAGCCTAACCGCTCAGAGTTACCTCCACACCTGATTAAGACTGCCGGTTCACCTCACCCACCGGTTGAGACTGTTCGTTGGGGTGAAGGACCTCCCTTGGGGTTAGCGAACCCGGGGTTTGGCAACTAGCTGTCCAGTATCACCAACCTACTCCAGACGAGCAGATCAAGAGCACTCCACATCCTGGTGAAGTCAACAGCAGCCACCAGCCCTCACCTCGACTGGGGCAGTTATCTACAGGCAAACCAGCTATCACGGGCCAACCCAATTGCAGGGACATGACAGTGACTGTTGATTTTGTGCTGCTGAGACAGGCCACAAGACCTGTTTTGCACACTGGCAGACCACCAGTGAAACTCCCTGATGTTCATCGTGATTCTGGGGTCACACAATAAAACGTTACTATTGACCACGACAAGAACTTCTTCAGTTGCCGTATAACTAAAGTTTTTTTGGCATTCATCCTCAAACACAGTGTGTCAATGGTTGTCGTGGCAACGAATCCAGGAAATTAAGTATTTCATTAATTGGGCACTTGTCACCTCTGTTTTCCTGGCCAAACTAAATGGCATCTTAAATCTAACAGGGTGTCACGCATAAAGATATAATGCAATATACATATATAGACATACATGCATGCACGCACACACACACAAATGAAGATATCAGATAGATATTATGACAAATCTATCATAATGTAAATGCGCTAATGTCTTAGGAGAGGGTATATTTTGCATTCAGAAAATATCTAAAAATTTTTTTGCAATAAAAATAAATACTTTATAGGGAAAGGAACCTATTTCTTTGGTGTTGCAGTTTTATTTTCAGTGAATATCATTTTTGATGAGTTATTCAATAACATACCAATGTAAACAAAATTACCGGGATCTAACGAATTTGTGACTGCATGAAATGGCAAAAATTCATAACAATTACCAATTATCACGATTAGTAATGGTCCAGCACTAATAACTATGGAATAAAAGTTTAAATGAGTAGGCATAAAAAGTCAAGCAAATAATCACTTGAAAAACAGGAATCCAAATTATTCACAAATTTTGCACAAGATATTTGAAGACTGATTACAAATAATTAGTAAGGTACCATTCAGCAGTATAAATTTTTAATATTCACATATCCTTAAATTTTTTTTAGCTGTGTATGAGAACTACCCTTAATCTTGCTGTATCAAAATTATCCTGGTTAATCCTGATGCATGCCACATTGCTGCGTAGTGCGTTTGCGCACAGTATGGGCGACTTTGCCCCATCAACGAGAAAGAAAGAACTTGGGGCAAGTCACAAACGGTGGCAAACTACTCATCACATGCCCACTGAATGAATTTCACACATTGGACAGCTTCAGACACGGAATTAATTAAAGTGTTTAATTACGAATTGTACTGCCCGCCCAGAATCCGGCATGTGAGTGCCAACCCTGTAAGCCAAGATTGTTTTACCTGAAGGACCACTACTCTGAGATTATATGAGAAAGAAGTTCTACAGACACCAAGGGTTCACAGCACCTCTGCTACCCTGTGACGTCACACTCACGAGCCTCGGGCCGAAGTGGATCAATTTATCGTCCCCTTGGAGCAGGGAGATAAGAAATTTGTGCCACTGCAGAAACTCTGATAAACCAACCCATGCAATGAAAGGCTACGTTACCCCGCACTCTCGGAATATCGCCGATAAGGATTTTTGACTATACAAGGAGGCAGGAGCACGCCTCTGGCCAGACACGCTGGCCGGATAGGTTAACAAGCACTCCCTGGGCCTGACCAAGACCTATCTCCTCTCCAGCAGCTTGTGAAGGCTCATCCACCAACCGACCGCAAGGATGGCTCATCTCGCCAGAGGTAACGCACGACTATTTCCAGACCCCTTTACCCTAGTAATTTCCTTGACTTCACAATAGCAGGTTGCCGCGACACTTTACCCTTCTTGAAAAATTCCCTGAGAGGAAACGCTGTAAAGAGCGCCAATTCTTAATTAGTCTTTAATGAAAATAATTTTTATTCTTATTTCAGACTCACCTTCGCCCAAATTAATTAACATAATTACTAAATTCTTAGCTAGCTTGTATTATCTAACCGGGAATTCCCACTTTGATAATTCGTAATAATAAATATTACGTTAATTTGGAATCCATATCTACCTTCCTTTTTAACTGTACCTGTTTCACTTGAGTTAATATTATTCTAACAGTGAAAGTTCTTGCATCAAAACCCCGCTGAGACTTAGTCGTGAGGCATGCCGAACTTCACAGGAGATGGGGATTGAAGAAGGCTTCGAGTATGAAAGGACATACTGCGGCACCTGGGTTTCCTGTGCTTCCTCCCCTAACCTTGGTGGTGTCCTAATACCCGACCGCACTGCTCTCCGTCAGTGCCCTGGGTGTGTTCGAATAAGATGCACCCCCAAAAATGTACATCTGCGGAAAAGTCAGAAGGCAGGTCTAGATGAGGGGTAAGAAGGGCGGTGTTCAGAACCGCTACCAGCGCAGAGCGGTGAGCAATACAGAGGTTCAACACACACAATGAGATGCAGAAATAAAGTGTGAAGCACACCTCCATCTGCGGACTCAAGACATTAGACCTCAGCCCATCTCATAGTTTGTTCCTCTTACCTACGAGTCAGAGCTCAAAGCATATTTAGGTACCTGTTAGCAAGAACCGGAACAAGAACTTGCACGCCCCCTTCAAACAGAGACTTCATCGCCTGTAGTCGCAGCAACCATGCCCAAGGCAGACCAGAGGAAAGATGTTCAGAATGCGTGCACTCTCCACTTAGCTCCCGGGAAAATTGTCAGGGTTCGACCACCACTGACAGTCACCCGAAACCTCGAAGAGTGCCTTCTCCTATCATGGGCCAACCCACCCTACGCCACATGCCAGCCTACGCGGCCACTGCGGATTGCACCCATCCCTCCGGCAGGTTCATCCACCCCCATCACCACTATCGATTAATCCACCTCCTGAATTATACCCCAGGATAGCTGGCATACCGCATCTTGGCAGCTTTAGCAGCGAGAGAGATTGTTCGTCCTGGAGGGAAATCTATCATGGTTCAACTCACTCTGGGGTTTGAATCTCCTCCCCTTAAGCGGTCCCCATAGAACCTACCCCGTAAATGTAATGTACACCACCGCCAGTGCAGCAAAAATAATTGAGTCTTCAGAATGAGTCCGACAACCACTGTATTTTAAATTGAGAGAAAATTGTTATCACTCCCCCAAGCTCACAAAACATAAGGCCTAGTTGATCAGAGGTAAAAGGAAAATCCTCTCACCCCTGTTATGTAACGTAAGATTAGAGAGAAATAATTTGTGTTATTCTAGTTAGTGTATCTTTGCTTGAGAGATGTAGAGAATTTCCCGCAAATGAAAGCCTTTTGTGTAATGAAGTAATTGAGACCAGTGCCAACAATATTAAGTACCCTATGTCAGTAGTTCAGAAAGCGAGAGATAAGAAAAACATGAGTATGTAATCTAGGACGTAAGAATTAATAAAGAGCATGTAACCTATGTTATCCACTATCAAGTATCAAGAAGGAGAATGATGAAAAAAAGATAACTTAGTTTAAAAGTGTAATGTCCAGCAAAATTTTTAACCATTGAGTGTCTGGTGTTAATATGTGTGTGCCTTCAAAAGAGTATGTTCCTTATCTTATATATATTTTCTTGTATGGGAATACCCCCGGAGTAGTGGAGGGCATAATAATATTTTTTCTCCCTTAAAAGCTTGCACCTTTTCACACGTAAGCAGTTTACCCTGCGACAGTGCTGGCTGAAAACTAGACCAGTTAAAATCGTCCAGCAGGGGCCACGGTAAACGTTCCCTGTTGCTAATCCTTAGCGAGTGGGATTATTTATGAAATACTTTAGCTACACTTTTTATTCTCGAGGACAGAGATAAAAATGTAAACTTAAAAATCTCTTGTGCACACTAACAATTGTACAACCCACTGTTTAAAGAATTTTCAGTCAGTTCTTGGTATGTGAACTGCACTCGAATTCTCCTCCTCCACGGAGAAAACAAAGAAAAGACGAGAAGGAAGCCCAGCAGACCGAGAAAGAGGCAGAAGAGGAACAGGCCGTTAACCAGCTGACAGTAAACAGATGCTGCGTGACCAATATACGGGCACGCTCAACCAGACAACTGGTCGCGCTAGACATAGAAGAGGTGCGCACCCAGAGATGCAACCGCAGTAGCTCGACTGGGGATATTACACCACACATGAAGCAAAAGTGGCCTCGTTTCAGATGGGTCTATGTCACTTCAGGAGGTAGCCGATTGATGCATGCCACATTGCTGGGCAGTACATTTACGCACACTATGGGCGACTTTGCCCCATCATCGAGCAAGCAAGAGCTCGGGGCAAGTCACAAACATTGGCAAACTACTTTTCACGTGCCCAATGAATGGACAGGCATGAATTAATACCACCCTGTGAGCCAAGATTGTTTTACCCGATGAACCACTACCATTAGATTATCTGAGAAGGAAGTTTCACAGACACCACGGGATCGCACCTCTGCTACTCTGTGAAGTCACACCCACCAGCATCGGGTCGAGGCGGATAAATTTGTCGTTACCTTGGAGCAGGGAGATAAGAAATGTGCAGTGCCGCCACAACACTGATAAACCAACTCCTGCTATGAAAGGCTATGATACCCTGCGCCTCCGGAAGATCGCTGATCAAGGGAATTTAGACTATATATAAGGGGGCACGAGCACACCTCTCATAACTCACCAGGCTTGCCATCTGGATAGGTCAGCGAGCACTCCGTGGGTCTGACCAAGACCTCTCTCCTCTTCTGCAGCCTGCGATGGCTCCAGCCTCTCCTGCAGCTTGTGAAGGCTCGTCCACTAACCGACCACAAGGACGGCCCATCTCGCCAGAGGTAACGCACAATGCCCACTTCCTACACCCCTTTACACTAGTCATTCTCTTGACTCCATGGTAGCAGGTCGTCGTGACACTTTACCTTTCTGGAAAAATTCCCCTGAGTGGAAACGCAGTAAAGAGCGTCAATTCTTAACTAGCCCGTTTAATCAAAATAATAATTATTATTTTTCTAGGCTCACCTTCGCCTGAATTAGTGTAATTAATACATTCTTAGCTAGCTTGTATTATCCAACCGGGACTTCCCACTTTGATAATTCGAAATAATAATTATTACGTTTATTTGGAATCTGTGTACACCTTCCTTTTTAACTGTACCTGTTTTATTCGAGTTAATATTATTCTAACAGTGGAAGTTCTTGCATCAAAACCCCACTGAGACTTAGTCGTGAGGCGTGCCAAACTTCACAGGAGATAGGGATTGACGAAGGCTTAGAGTCCGAAAGGACATATCGTGGCTCATAGGTTTACGGTGCTCCCTCGCCTAACCTCAATGGTGTCCTAATACCAGACTGCACCACTCTCCGTCAGTGCCACGGGTGTGTTTGGATAAGACCCCCCCCCCCCCCAGGACTGTACGTCTGCGGAAAGGTCAGAAGGCAGGCCTAGATGAGGGGTAAGAAGGGTGGTATTCAGAGCCACAACCAGCGCAAAGAGCGGCGAGCATTACAAAGGTTCAACAACGCACAAGGAGACGCAGAAATTAAGTGAGGACACCCCCCCCCCCCATCAGACTCGGATGTTAGACCTCGGCCATCTCACAGGTTATTCCCCTTACCGACGAGTCAGAGCTCAACGCATATTTAGGTGCCTGTTGGCCAAAACCGGAATAAGAACTTGCACGCCCCCTCCAGCCGAAGACTCCATTGCCCGCAGTTGCCATAACACTGCCCAAGGCAGACCAGAGGAAAGACGTTCAGAGTATTTACCACTTTGTAAGTCAACATTTTTAAAATCAATTTGAATGTTGCAAAATCACGCCTCAGCTTAGAATTGGGACAAGCAATATTAAGTACAGTTCCAACCAAGTATATATATAAAACAAGCTGATAAAATGGGCAGCCTATATTTATCAGTACTGTTGCAGCTCTAATACTAATATAATGAAGTGGTCTCAGTTCTTAAAAATGCATGATTTTTGTGTAAAGCGCACCACTTAATTGCTTTGCTGGGCCTGACCTGTAATAAAGTCATGGTGGGCACCAGCACTTCTCCTCCCTGCTCCCTTACTCACGCCAGGCCTCCATCCCTCCCCAGGCCATGCACATGCCTCTCTGCCCCCTTCCTTATTCTGTCCGCCCGCCACCTCTCTGTCATTCCCTTTTACTCTCAAAACACTATGTGCCATAAGACACTGCTTTCTCCCTTCACCTGGTCACACTCATACCCCTCTATCCCTTTACACCCAGCAGCCATCATCCCTCCGCCACGGGTAGCCACACCCATACCCCTCGGCTACCTTCCCTGGATGTCTAGCCATGCCCATACCCTCTGCCCCCCGGGCTGCCTAGCCTCGCCCATACCCCTCTTCTTTTTGCTTCACTCAAGCACCACCCATCTAGCCATGCCTACACTACTCCAAGCTCCCTTCCTGGCCCTTTCATTCTTTCATCACTTTCTTTCTCCCTCCCAGACTCCACCTTATTAATCATCAGCATTCTAGCCCTCTTGCCCCTAACACCCCCATCTCCTGTTGGCGCATCAGCCACAAGCAGCCCCTTCTTCTTTGTCTTACTCTCCCTCCCTCCATCATGCCACATTTACAAGCTATCTCATCTTTTCACTACTTCTCTCTCTTCCCACCCCATTGAAAAAACCGTACACAGGCAGTGAAAATTCTGGCACAATCAACCTCACCCCAATTCGGCTTGCATTTAGTGTTGTGTTATTTTATTTTTTTGAGGGTTTAAAAGTCCGGGGTCGGCTTGCATTTGGTGTCGGCTTACAATGTGGTAAATACGGTACATGCACACTCCAGCTTCTGGGAAGATTGTCAGGGTTCTACTACCACCGAAAGTCACCCCAAAACCTAGAGTTCGAGTAGTGCCTTTTCCCGTGAACTACATTCCCACACGCCGACCTACGCTGCCACTGAGGATAGCACCCATCCCTCCGGCAGGTTAATCTACTCCCATCACCACTATTGATTAATCCACCTCCTGATTCATACCCCAGGATAGCTGGTATCCCACATCTTGGCAGCTCTAGAAGTGAGGAAGATCGTTCGTCCTGGATGGGAAATGATCATGGTTAGACTCACTCTGGGGTTTGATTCCCCTCCCCTCAGATGGCACCCACCCAAGTGGCCTCCCCATAGAACCTACCACGACCCACCGGGACCGAGTAGCAATCAAAACGTCGCAGTAGGATCACCTGTTGAACCAGGGAGGACAGCAGCACTCTAACCACTTATCCAAGAGTAAGGACGCACATCAACCCTAAGCCAAATACAGTGAAAACCTGTTAAGAAGTTTTCCTGCTTAACAATTTGAATAATTTTGCACCACAACTATATACACATGTGTATTTTGACCCTTTAAAGAAGATTTCTTCATTAATAAGCATTATTTTTTTAGTCCCTTCAAAAACGTCTTAACAGAGTTTTACTGTATAACAAATTCACCAATGTGGGAAACTTTATTAAGTTATTAACAACCAACAGTTTATATATATATATATATATATTTTTCCACACTACAGATTTAAACTGGCATAAAATAAATTTTCAATAAAATTTTTATTTTTTGTTTCACCATTCACAAGTGTCTTTCTTGTGCTTTAAGACTGACTATATTTTATTATTTACTGTTTTTTATAATACAACTATTTTGAAATTACAACAATATTTTTGGCACTGAAAAAAACAAATACTTTAATGTGCCTCAAATATCACGATATTCATATGTATAGGATGAGGCAAAACACCCTCCCTAATTTGAAGGTCTGATAAAAATAAATTGGTACAAAGCAAAGAAAATTTAATATCGCTGTGCAAAATTACATACTTGGAAGATACAATTTAAATTGTTTTGAAAAGTAGGTAAATCAGTCAAGTAGGGTCCCCACTATCAGTGCACTGCTGGAGAGTTTGGAAGGATGCCATCACTCTTGCCAACATTTTTGGAGGAATACAAAAATTTTCCTTACGTATTACATTCTGAAGGCTGGCAGAGTCCTTGGTCGATGTTTGTAAACCTCTGTCTTGACATACTCCCCAAAGAAAAAAATTGGAGGGGTGAAAGGGGAGGGGGAATCTGGCGATCTGGCTGGCCAGGGGATGTCGCCACATAAAGCAACTGAGCAGCTTGGGAACAACTGTCTCCACACTCCGAGCGATTGTCTGGCCATATGGGCTGTTTACACATCTTGCTGAAACCAAATATTTTGAATTTGCAACTCACTGACTTTTGGTTCCATGAAATTCTGAATTATTGCAACATATTAATCCGAGGTGATGGCAACAGTGCCATCTTCCTCTTCAAAAAAGTTGGGGCCTATGATCCCAAACTTCTTCCCACTGTGCACTAAACAGTAAAACAATAACAGTGAAAGACACATTTCATGCCCAAGGGTCCAGTAAACTCCAATAACTAAGATTTTGTTTATTCACACAACCGGATAAGTGAAAATGGACTTTTTCATGGAATAAAACAGTATCACATGTAACGTTTTGAACAATGTTTTCACACATTTCTATATGATTTTGCCAATTGCGTTCAAACAGTTCTTGAATGACAACAATCTCGTATGGATGAAATTGCAAGTCTTGATGCAAAATACGCCACACACTTCGATCTGACAATTGAAGAGCTGCCGTATGTTTGTGAGCTTATCATTTTGGAGACCAAAGAATCAAACGTCTAACTGTCTCAAAGTTTTCTGGAGTTCGAGCACTGCGCAATCTTCCTCCAACACTGTTCAACACAGAACCACTTGCCCAGAAATTAGATACCCACAGCTTAATGCATTTTGATTCAGAGCGTAAGTGTGAGAGCCAAGCTGGATGCACATGTGAAATGCAGGTTTCAACAGTGAATGCCCATGGTTACCTGTCCAAGGCATATGACTAAACAGTAGACAGCTAACCAAACATCTCACACTCCAGCATCCATTTGCATTCCATTCAAGACTGGTTTGTATAAATGCTGAGTGGCGGACGTTTCATTTGCTGTCTACTGTTTAGTCCAGAAGATGTCTCAGGTGGATGTTCACTGCCCAATTTAACCACTCATATTACTCCAGAAAAGCTGGCAAGAGTGATGGCATCGTTCTGAACTTGCCTTCAGCAGTGCATTGAGAGTGAGAGAGACCACTGAGGGTGAGAGAGACCACTTGACAGATCTACTTCTACTTTTCAGAACTTATTTTAATTGTAACTTCAAGAAGTACTCCTGCATGGCCAGAATTTTTTTTTTTTTAACTTTATACCATTTTATTTTACCCAACATTCAAATCAGGGAGGGCGTTTGGCAGCATCCTGTATTTCACAAGACATAAAGCTATTTAAATTAATAAGGACACACATACTTCAACTTGCTAACCACCTCATACTTCATGGATACAGCAAACAACTCATATAGCAATTAGTATTACCTGATTTTTTTTTAAAAAGGGAAGCAAATTATAAACAACTTTACCTGTTTGGGATCGACAACATCGACTAGGGGCTCGCTAATGGCCACCTTGCGAATGGCCTGCATGTCGAAACCATACACATCATCCCACCAGTTGATCTTTTCATCCTTGTACTGACGGTCCTCTATGCCTGTGATGAACAGCGTAGCTCTGTCTGGGAAGAGGAGGCCATCTGGTTTCAGCCACTTGTCACGGGCATATAGTACAGTGTCTAGCATGGACTCGTAGAATAGGCAGTAACCCATCCACTCAGAGATTATGATGTCCACATCTTTGATACCATCCGGCAGCTCTACCTCTTCCACCTGATATTAAATTTTTAACAATGACAACATGGTATTTGAAGTTTACCACATTATACCATACACAAACTCACTTCACTCAACCCACAAGGAAATGATAGACTCCATCTTGCTGTGTATTTCATGTATTTATTTTAAATTAAGTACACATTAAATGGTTCACGTTACTGTGAGCAGAATACAAACAAGCAAGTGCTTTAATGCATTAATAAATTAAATATTTACAAACTGAAATCTGTGTGCAACACATGATGAACTCTCACCTTCCCCTTCACAATGGTGACAACATTCTGGAGATTGTTGTCGGACACAATCTGCACTGCATAGTCCACAATGTTGGAACACTCAATACCAATCACCCTTGCAGCTCCAGCTTTTGCAGCAAACATTGATAATATGCCTGTTCCACATCCAATGTCCAAAACTGTCTTGCCCTGGAAGGAAGGAGGGAAGACATAGAAAAACATGTTTATTTATTTTGTGCCCATTTCCTGCTTGCTTTTACTACTGTCAATGCTTTAAGCAAATAAATGCATGGACAAGCTAATAATTTCATAAACAATGGATTTGCCACTAGTAATACAATATAAGTATACAAAAAAATAACTACATTAAAACAATAACATAACGAAAAATCCACATATACTCTCGTGTAAATTTGTGCACAATGAAGGTAAAGTTTGATATAAATATAATTTTTTTATGTGACAGTACCAAAGAAAGAAGTGACCACATCAACATTACATCACATGGATCCATCTAGTTATGGCATAGAAGGGGTCATTTAAAAAACCAATCTTAGTATGTAAACTGGATACACTCATCAACATCACACAGCATGAATCAAACTCCATACATTTTACCCTGACACAGGCTTGCTTACAACAGCTACAAACAACGTTCTAAATCAAAAATACTTTTTCATGGAGGAAACTGACATCCCACGTGATCCCACAAATGTTTGATGAGAAACGTCAAGTGACCTGGCAAACAACTTGAATTTCAAAACACAATGTAAATACTCCTGGGAAACCAGAGAGCTGTATGTGAAATTTCTTTGGCTGTAAACTGACCGCTGGCTAAGTTGGCTATGAAAGATCCCACCATGACTGCATAATGCCTTCAACGAACTGCTGTGCTTTCATTGATCCACATATCATTGCCAGTAGCAAAAAGGTCATCAGACCAGCAGTACACACTCTGTGATCCTGTAAAGTTTTCGCCAGTTGTCCAAACTCTGGCACAGTGACAATTAGTTCACAAAGATACGCAACTCATTGCTAAAGACATGCCAATAAGACAAAGGTGGTTGGTGATGTATTTAGGACAATATATTAAGGCCATAAGATGACAGATTTGCCCATTATATGCACCCAAAAAACTGTTGGCTACTCATAACAATCCTGAGAATTAAACAGTCTTCCATCCTGTAATTTGCCAGGGTTGCCCAAAACTGATCCATCATGTAGAGTACCTACACTTGACCACTACTCCTAAAACACTCTCATAGTGAGAATGAACAGCAGGTGTCTGGACATTTCTAAGTGGGGGAATATGGAGTAAATTTTACAAATTACCCTGCACTATAATTGCCACAATAATCTTTTTCCATTAAAATTCACAATTCACAATCATTATACATTCAAGTTACAATCTTACAATATCTGATGAATATGCAAAACATGAACTTAAATTTTATTTTTACATAGTTATCCAGTTGCCCATTTTTTTGAGCTTTTCCAGAACAAAATTATTTTTCTTACCAAGTTACTAGTTTATTTTTACTTATTTTACTATTTACTCCCTGGTGTTATCACCCCTCTCAATACTTATGCATTGGTGTTTTGTTATCCAAGACAAATTATAACATGCACTCTACCAACATCAGTTTAGATTAGTTACTACATTTGCATTTAGACATAACAATCTACCTGCATCAGTATACGTATTCTCTTTGAATTATGGCTTTTATATATTGTTATATTTATTATGATCTCTATGGCCTGGCCAATGTTAGATATTTTAATTTATAAAAAAAAATTACATTTTCTAATACATTTCTAGATTACGTGGTTTACACATAACTTTGACAATTTTGTTGGTGTACACTATCATATTATCATAGAAAAATTAACCAAATAATAATACAATTTTATTTATTTTTTGTTTCCACTTTCATTAAGAATTTTCCTTTAATCATTTCCCTATGGTTATAACTTTAACTTCTGTACATACTATCTTTAGTAATCTATGCTCTTTGCTTTTTCTAATTTTTTCCCTTTTCTAGTCTTGTTTACCTATGTATTTCAACTTCATCAACCCCCTCATTTCATTGAAAATATTTGTCATTGAAAGTTTCTTTCCATTCCCTGTGATTATGTTTACTAACTTCAAATTTTTTTCTCGCTAAATTATTAAATAGTTCATTTTGTTCTATTCCAACAGTTTATATTTCTTTCCACATAACCTCACTATTGGTCTGCAGTTTTTCTACATGGTTTCGCTATACACTCTTAACTGTTTGTATTTCTTTCTGCATAACCTCACCATTGGTTTGCACACTTTTCTGCAAGGTTTGGCTATAACTCTAATCAATTACATTTAATTTTGCATGCTTCTAATTTTTTGATTAATAACTTAAATGATTGTTCTGTACTATATGTTTGACGCTCTACTTTAATTTCCTGAATTTCAGTTTTTTCAAATCATAAAAATTCTAATTTTTCCCTATTACTCACCCCCCCCCCCAATTAATTCAAACTTTTTTTTTCACAATATGCAGTTAAAAAAAGTTTTCCTCATAACCTGCAAAACACACACACAAAACATTATTTTATATCTCTCTTCTGCACCAGTCACTCACTGAAAAATTCTCCCCCGATGTCCCTCAGTTTGCAAGTGCTTACTGCATCTGCAGATGCACTTCAAATGTTCTCAGCATACCTTGGGTATTGCATTTCATCTCTCCAGATGCCTCTAAATGTAGCATAAACTCTCTCTCGGGTTGGTCCTTCCCTTTGCCCAAAACTACAGATTTTGATGTTCTAAAAGTTCGTACTTCAGCTTCCAAAGTTCTAGATGGTCTCAAAGTTCTTCAGCCACATGCTGGGTCGCCAGTTGTTACATTTCAGACAATTCACAAAAAGACGATCACATTGGACACCTTTTGTTACCTTTTAGTTAAATCATATATTCAGCTGCAACAAATATTTAATTTTAAAATCTGCCGCTTCAGAACATTCAACAAATTATTCATCAATCTCCTCAAATACAATGAAATTCAATCTGCCTTATCTTCAGTTATTACACATTTACCTTAAAAAACATGTTGCAACAAACTTATTATTTACAGCAAAATATTCATAATCATTATAGCATTAAAACTTTTTTACTATAAGAAACACATCTGTCTCTGGAGGTGGTGAGAATTATTCTAAAGAAAAAATTATATTCTATTTTACTTCTGCCTTACTTAGTTGTCTCTAGTCCTCTGACCATGACACATCTCTCCACCAGTCAGCAATGGCGAGATGAGAGGCAAACAGGATAATTTTATTTAGTACTTTTATTTAATAAACATTTAATGCTGACTACCCTCTACAGGAGAAATTGAAAACTGTCACGAAACAAATGAAAAATACTGAACTTACATACGATTTCGATGTCAAATACACTATTAAAATAACCAACGATTATATTGTTATCTAATATAAAAAAACATATTTTGGAATAATTCATGGTGCCTAGCCAAGTTGGCTCACAGAATTCCTGTACATTAATGAAAAAATCACGTATATCTGCAACTTCTAAGTACTCTTAATGAGGCACATAGAAAAGCGAAAAGAAATTTAATAAAAAACAAACATTATTAAAAATAACATGCATTTCAACACAATTATAATCAAACACACAGAAAATTCTTACATTTTTGTGTTGCTAAAATTAAACTCACTCTTAAGTAACTAGTCTGGAATTTCACCTGCCACATGAAAATAAAGTCCACTAGTACCACACAGAACATGTTATGCACATAATCTTGTAAAAATAGTAATTGCTGAATTATAAACCACAAAAAATCTTACTAACTTTAAAATTACTATTTGCCACTACAAATTTCAGCAAACTAAATGAAAGTATATGCTATAAAACTCAATGAAAACCGACGTTACTACAAAGTGTTGCAGCATAAATAAAATTCTTTCCACAGCTCATTCACTCTTTCATTGATATAATACTACTTCCATTCGTCCCACCAACACGTACATATTTTGCTGTGCGTTATCAGGAGCGAGAGACAGCGTGCAGTCAACGCCAGCAGTAAAACATCAGTTGATGCACTAATCACAAGATTCACGAGTGAGGCTGCTTCACCACCAAGCTTTGACATTCATGACAACATTATAGAAGTTTAGAGAGGAGGGAAGAAGGGAAATGCTTGTTAAAAATACATATTGTCCATTTCATGTAGGTAGAGTAAATTTTGACACTTCTAGAAAATAGAAACGTAGCACAGATACAATGTATCATTCCCCCACAGCTGTTTTTTAAATGAAGAAAATGACGTTTGTAAACAAAGGTTTTGAGTCCAATGCACACTTGCATTTTCCTCTTTCCTCGTGTTACTGGTCCTGGTACGCACTGAAAAAATAATGTTAGTTAACTTCAATCCAGTAATTAATGAAGATATTATAGCTAGGTTGGCATTCTAACCTGTTTTATTTTTGTAATTGCCAAGTTAACTTTGTTGGGGTTCTGTTTATCTGATTTCGAGGGAAAAAGGAAACAGTAAGAGGATGGGAGGCTTTAGTTTAATGTCTTTCTCAGGACAGCATTGTTTTGATGTTCTTACGACTGTGTGGCATTCTGAATTGCATATTGTTTGTAACAGTGGAAAATTCTGCTTGTATGGAAATAACATTTACATAACTTTAACATTTAAAACTTTAACTTCAATGAAAAAACAAAACACGATACACACGTTGCTGTTCTAATTTGTACAGATGCAGCTTTAGAACACCGTGGTTAACTTTAGAGTACTGTATTATTGAATAAATGAAACATTACCTTACATAGTCTATAACTTGTAATTTTTATTTCTTTTTAAATATGAATTAATAACAGCGAGAGCAACGACGTATTGGCAAAGGCCGGTAAGAAATCGTTCACAGTTAAAACATTATTTTAACCTAGTTCTTTAGTATACTATTTGTAAATTAAATGGTGCCTATTTAAATATTTAGGTTGCCCTGATAGCAACATATCTCATTGTTACAGTTTAAAATAACAGCAGAAAATATTGTGAGTAGGCCGTAATGGTACAGTGTTTTAGCGAGCGAGAAAGCAACTGTTTACTGAGCAAGGCTTGTCGCTCTCTCTCTCTTTGTCTCTTTCACACTCAGGAAGTTTCAATTAGCAAGTAAGCAGTATTATACATGTTTTCAATTGTAGCATACTTCATACTTATTACAGCAAAATAATGATTTTTGAATTTGTAATTTACAACTGAAAAGAGATTTTAATGTTTGAATACTTATTTTAATATAGTTAGATATGATGGCGGGGCAGAAACAAAGTGAAGTTGGCAGAGTGGCGAGCCATGACATGGCGTGTTGCTTTTTTACCAAACGAAGAGTAAATTAGACTTACTCCAAAAAATACTTCAAATTACCACATCACGTTTGTAGCGTATTTTTTAAACCTATCTAAGCAAGTTACAATGTGATAAATCTGTGTTTCAGCGGCAGTAATAAACATACTGTTATGGCGTGTTTCGTTAACCACTACGTGTGAAATAGCATGACGTGGTTGCATGGTGATCCTTACGCTGGATCTGTGTGTGTGTGATTTAAAATATTTGACGTGAACTATTTATACGCTTTAAATGTGAACTGTTTTTATGACAAAGTTATTTATTTACATCCCTGTTTGTTTATTTATCACAACATTGTACCTTTGCCCTGGGTGTTGGTGAAACACAGTTGAGTAACGTGATTTACCACCAATTCTAACCAAATAACCAAGCCCAGCCCCAATAAATTTCCATAAACCTAATACACAGTAAATAGCAATACATATAAATATGAATGGAATAAAAGTTATGGTACACTTATTTGTGTGCATGTTCACCGCTATATTTTAAGTTTGTATGACAAAAAATGAGTGACACAAGTTGCATGCTTGATATTAGTGTCTCTTTTTTGCTGGACTGGTCATTCCTTCATTATTCGAACTGGGGCTGTCCTTTTAAAGATATAACCCAACACATATCAATAACAAAAAGTTAATTACTATAGTCCGTTACCCTGTAGCTGTAAGTGTTAAACACAGTCGCGGCAAGATATTAACATGCATTACGTCTAATGTGCTAGGTCATGGAAAACAAATATATTAATGTAACATAACCGTAAGAACTATTGTCAATTCAGGCATTTTTAAAACATCGTAAAGTTGACCTAAATAATGTTATAGACCTAAATTGTGAATATTCGTACGAAATGGTATTTGAAATACAGAATTCTTTGAAAAATTGTAAACAGTAAACAACACATTTGACAGGTATAAAAGTAGAAGTCACATTTCAATGTTTATGTTTAGGTGTAGCGAAACCATACAAACACACGTATACAAACAATGTCACGTAAACCTTGGTTTTGATAGATGCTACATGGCAATGTTTGTTTACATTTGGCGGAAGGATACGAAACGGGCTTGCAAGTAGATACTTAGCAGGGCTCCGAGAAAGTTGCTTCCAGTGGGGAATGGATGTGTACACACACACACACACACACACACACACATATAGTGTGCGTGCACATGCATGTTCGCCTGTGTGTGTTATATAGACACACACACAGGCAAACACGCATGCACGCACACAAACACTTCAAACGAATTAATCTTACACTAGTTTAATTTACAATACAAACAAATAAAGAACTATTATTTACACACTATGATAGTGTCGAAAGTGCTGCTTTTTCAGGCCATGCGCATCTTACTGATTGTAAAATTCGTAACCTCTTGAACATGTGTTTGTCAATGGAAATCCTCGCAAGTTTACTTCACTAAATTCACGTTTGTTCGTCACTAGCATTAAATAATTTATCTGTAATCATTCAGTACAATCAACACTGCACACGTTTCCTGAAACCAACAAACTTAAAAACTTGGATTCGTAAATTATATCCGTGTCACTTCATTGCGAACTGCGGTTAAGGAAAATGTCAGAATGAGCAGTTTTACGAGGCAGTAAACGCGTGCTGCATATTTCACTTAAGAAAAAGCACTACAATGGTACCTAACAACCAATTATGCTTAATACTTTCAGGATGGCATACATATGTGATACGAGCGATGTTTTAGTCTGTCAGTCGGCACTCGTACGCTATACGAGTCTGCTCGTAACATATTCAATTGTCGACTTTTCTGAAATGTGCCGTAGTTCACTGTCAGTCCACTGGTAACGCTAGTTTACAGTTTTGTTTGTTCGAAGGTATGTATTGGTATCCCAATACCATTAGTTCATTGAACACATTTATCTTCTGCCAGATGGCACTATTATGCTATATGAGTGGTAACTTTCCATTTTATAAAATAAGTCTGATCGCATCGCAAGCCATTGCCATCTATTGTAAAATGTGTTTTATTTCATTGTGATTCCAGTGACAAGTTTATAGCTTCATTTTGTTTTCAGGTGTGGCTTGAGTTTATCGCAAATGACTGGGAATCATTCAGTTCCTTGTAAGTATAATAGCTAGCACTAGCTGATACAGTCATCCAGTTGAAGGCGCGTATCGATTTTATCGCTAACAATATCGACTAAAGTTTTATTTTACTACAACACCATCAGGTAACACAATTTTACATGTTCCCGCCAGTCGTTCTGTCAACACAGCGCTACAGCGGGACATGTTGTTCATGAGTAAAACGGTATTTTCTTTCACTTTTATGCGCTTTTTCGTTTAAAATGGATGTTTCTCGCGATTTGGTAGATAATTTTGCTGATGATTCTGGCTCAGACTTGGATTATAATGACAATGACACTACATATTACCCACGAGAAAACAAATACAGCAGTAATTCAGGTAGGTGTATAGCTATTCGTTTTGATATAAATAATAGTGTAAAATATATTATATTATACATTTGTAACAGCTTCTTAACTTTCTTTCATCATGTCAACAAATTATTTGCTTTTGGTGTTCATGATACCAATGAATGTTTCTTGCACTTCCAGTTGCTGTACAGCTGGATGACAACTGTGGCGAATAACTGGTTTTCTATATTTTTTGACTCTGACAAGACAAAAAATATTAGAAAAGAAACTGATCAGTATGCAGCTTCATGAATTACAGCAATTCGACACCAGGGAAAATTGAAAAGGAAGTCAAGGTGGCACAGATGGCTGACAGTGAAATTGAGTGATTATATATAAAAAGTTCTTTGCAATTGTCTTACACATGTGTGTGTGTGCTGAAACACTATGTAAATCAAGGTGAAGAAGGGCACGATCCCATTTATAAACAAAGACCTTTTCTGGATTTTTTTGTGGACAAATGCACTAAACGTTTCAAACCGTATGCGAAGCTTACTGTAGATGAAGGGGGCGGGAGGGAGTAACACACCTCTTTTCCGCCCTCTGGGAGTCGGAGATGTCTGTCAGAGCAGCAGGACCAGCTTGTAATGGGTGTAAGACATAGGCTCCCCCGGTTGATCTTGCCAGGGGTAGAGACAGACAATCCGCCTGTAATGGGTGTAAGGGATGTCATGCTTCATGGCCGGAGTTTGAGTGGGGGACTAGTCTGTAACGGGTGTAAAGCTATGCCTGGTGGGATCTGTGTTGGCTACAGGAAGCATGATTCCTCCTCACTGTTCACAGTCATGTGGTGTGTCACTTTAGTGCCTGGTTGGGATATGGTTAACAATTGGAAGTCTATCCCTTGTCCGGCTCTGCTTCCTTTGATTGCAATGGTGGGCGTGGCTTGTGACTGGTGGGTGCTTAGAGGCAACTGATCAGAGAGAGTCGAAGCTATTGTCAGCATCAGTATTAGAAAGAAAGCTGAAGTGTGAAACCACAAAGTGATAGTGATGCATCTCTTATAGCCTCTCCTAGCTTAAGGGAACCTGCTACAACCATGTGATACCGCTGGGTAACCTCTTAATTGAGGTAAGCAAAAACAGGAAAACCCCGGGCGTTCCCTATGCCTAGTTGTAATGAAAAGGGGTAACTGCCCCTTAAACTACGCTTTAATCATAGGTGATCATTATGGTGGTGCTTGGAGATGGACCGGTCGACTCCTTTACAGTCAGCGGGGCCCAAAAGCAGAGTCTCAATGTGAAGAAATTCAAGCTATGGATATGGACCACTCTCGCTCGGATTGGGGTACTAGCTCACCAAGGTGGAGAACCCATGAGGAAAGGCAGGAGGAGTATAAGCTGATCTTGCTTTCCTCGTAGAGGTTTCCTTAACTGGGGGGGGGGGGGGGCTCAGCCCTGAAAATTAAAAGGGGGTTGTCCTCCGGCGCCCAAAGGTTAGATTGAGGAAGGACTCGTGCTGGCAGTGGGGAGTGCATGGCCTATATACCCAGGTATCCGTGATAATGGTAGATGTTTTTTCCCTAACACAGGAGAACTATAGGCCAGGTGACAATGTTCCTGAGTAGCAGAAGGGGGCATGGGTCTCCAAGGGCCTCGGTCCGAGGGGGATCATGACCCTGGAAGGTGCAAAATGGACTAACAGCTGAGAATCTAAAAACCCCTGTATAACCAAGAGCTAAGAGGGGCATTTAGAGGCAGAGTTTCATTTAGAATACAGTTGAAAATGAACCTAACAAGTATGGTATCAAATTGTTCATACTGTGTGATGCAGCTAAAGGTTATGTTCTAAATTGCGACATTTAGACAGGAGTTGTGGTAACGTGGACAACAGTATCCAGGGAATATTTAAAAGGCCGTGTAGAAATTATTTTGGCAAGAGTTACTGCATTTACTTTGGTGCTGGCACAGTTATAAGCAACAGGAGGAGACTTCCATTAGTTTTCAAAACTAAAAATTCGAAGAAAGGTGAGACTTTATTATTCCCTTTTAAGATGCACTTGCTTGCCAGCAAATGGAAGTAGGTGCAAGATGTCTACTCGCTGTCGATAAAGCATGTGGCAACATAGTCTTCAATAAAAGTGAAAACTACAGGTGGGCAAAACAAAGTAGTCAAACTGGATATTATTATTGACTACAATTTGAATAAAGCTGGTGTACACAGAGCAGATCAGCTTGGTAGCTACTACCCATTCCAGCACAAGACAAAATGGTGGAGAAAGCTCTTTTTCCACTTGTTCATCATGGCTGTTATCAATGGATATAAAACATTCAAAGAAAAGGCTATATAATATTCAAAGAAAAGACAAACAAGAAAATATGTTTGAAGAGTTTTATCAAAGCTGTAGCATTGAAATTGGCACAAATAGGAGGAGGTATGACAGAACCATGCCCATGACCAGCATCACAGAGTGTCGATATAACTGATGCTTGCCATTTTGCTACATTAAGTCCCTGCTACAGCCAATAAAACTAATGCAACCAGATATCGCAAAGATTGTTCTGATAAAGGTTTGAAGGAGAGTGGAAAAGAAAAGGAAGGGAGTCAAGGTTCTGGTGTGAAGTGTGTGTAGTTGGGTTGTGCTTTCCTCAGCGTTTTATTGATCATCACACACACGTAAATTATGTATGTAAGTTTGTACTATATATGTTTAACGTATTTCTTTTATATTTTAGAACATTGAAGAGTAGTTGTAAGCTGTTTGTTTATTTTCATAATATTGCATCAAGTGTGAATTTTTGTTCCAAATATCAGAAACAGTAGGTTTATATGGATCAATACATATTTTCACTGAAGCAAGTGAATAATGTGAATTGTGTAATATATGACCATAGTTCAAATTGCCTATTTTATAATATGTATTATCATGCAACTAAAAATTGTAAAGTTTGTAATGAAAGGGACTAGAAGGAGAATGATGTGAAAACTGTACATTTGAACTTGCCATGTTTTATTGATTAGCATACGTATGTATATATGTGTGACAGATCATTGTATGTTCTTTAACTGCATTTAATATTTTTGTTCTGTATTTTACTCTATTGTATAATAACAGCAAGCTATTTGTTTTGTAATGTAACTTCTATAATTTGTAAAAGTTTTTTTATAATCTCAAAAACTATACATTTCAGTAAATATTTTCACTGAAGGTAGCATAGAAATTTTGTGTAATATAGGGCTATGACTGAACAGAAAAAATGACCAATTTTCAAATAATATACCATCATGCAACTACATATTGTGAAGTTTGGGATCTATAAAAAGGGCTTGAAGGAGAGTGGTAACAAAAAGAGCAGGAGCAGTGTGAAGATAGAAGTGCTGAAGTATGCTTTTATAGTGTTTTATTGCTTACAAATATGTGTAAATTATATGAGACTTATTATTGTATATTCAATGTGTGTAGTTTGTATTTTACCATGTTCTATAATAATGGCAAACTGTTTATTTTCATTATGTTTCTCCTAGCGTGTACAAAAAATATTCAAACCTAGAAAAATGAAAACATTTCAATAAATATTTACACAGAAGGTACTATATAAAACATTTAGTGTAATATATGACTAAAAAGTACAAATGTTTGACTTTTTAACCATACAGTCTATGTATATTCTGGAATAAACATGCATGTATAACGAATTAAAAAAAAATGGCAAAAATGTCAGTCTGGTACATTAAACCATGCATAATATGCTAGCTTTCAAAATGCCAAAGAAAGCAAATAACAGCACAAGCCATTAACAGGATAGCATTAAAAGCACAACAAAATAACATAGACACACACATAAACATAACCATATAACACAAAAAAAGTTTGCTCAGTTAAATAATTTAAATAGAACTACGAATACTAAAGGATATGAGAACTAATTAATACTATATTAAATTATGAATAATCCACCATGGTATATTAAAAAGAGTTGAAAGGTAACATGTATTGATCAATAATAATTCAAGAGTAAATAAGCAAAACAAAAAAAATCAAAACAATGAAACACAAATACACAGATATAGGACAATACATACACACACTTACATAAACTTCTTACGTGGGAAATCAACATTTTAGTGTGAGAAATAATTTTGTAGTGACAAAAACACCATGTAGGTATTAATATCAAATAAAACCAAATAACCCAACAAACAATATAACCAAAAAATAGTCAACATTGTACATAAATTCAAATGCACTTTAAATTATATAATTATAAATTTATCATGGATAAATCGAACAGTAATTTATATATTAAATTTGAATAAATACTGTGTGTATCAAACATTACTGAAATGCAGGTTTAGACCTGAACTGCAGGTTTAGGTCTATACCTTATTTACATTATCAAATATGATTTTTACATACATATATACATTACTTACTTTTAATCAGTGAAGAGAGAACAGGGTGAAAACAGAACTGTCATAAAATTTAAAAATTAAGTTTTTGGGTAACTCGTAATGTTTATATTTCATAGTGAGGTTATGTTTTACGTTATGGTTTCTCTGCTGGAAAATGGCAACTTTATGGTTATCATTTATATTTGCCATCCATTTTAAAAGACACTGAAAGTTTTAGTTATATTTAAATGTTATGAGCAGTAAATTAACACATCGATTTTTTTGAATTATGCAAGTTATAAAATGTAACAATTTAAGTTAAAATGTCAAACGTTTTTGATGAAAAATTAGGGGTAGTTAATCACTCTGTATTTCTGTAAATATTGTCAAGTCACAATTCCATACAAAAAAAAACTAACCCACACTTAATTTCTCCCCACAAAACATTTGAGACAGAAAATTTTATTATGATGCAATGTTTACAATTATACATAGCGCTATTTCTATTACACAGATGGTAACGTGACTCGAGAAAGCAAAACCACGCTAACATAACACACAAAATAGCATCTATTAAATGAACTCGTGCCACTCGGCAGACGTGCAAACTATGGTAATTTTGCGCAGTTTAAAGAAACTCAGCTTTAACGCCAAGAAAGTTTTTCTTCTGTCAGAACTTTGCCCAAACATGTTGGCTACCCTAGGACATACATTTTTGTGTCTTGTTTACAATTCACATTGTGATGTTTTGAGATTGTAATTATTCATGATATAATTGTGCATGAATTACGTAAAATGTTCTTAAAAACACAGTTTTGCTGGAAAAAAATTTATTGTATTATGCGGGAATGATTAGTTTATAAAAATGTTAAATGCAGGAAAAAAATAACATACAAGTATATGGCGAAGTAGCGGGACCACCCACACTGAACGTTTTAGTTGGGAAAACGTCTAATGTGGGAACGTCTAAACAGAATTTTACTGTATGTACTAAAATACTAACTAATATAGTGTTTATACAGATCCAAAAGGTAAGTTTTTTTTATACCTGAAAACAGGCTGAATTTAGAGAAATAATTAGTATAATTTGTGACACCTCTATTAACTAAATCTTTATTAAAAGTTAATACTGAAAAAGTATGTGTAGTTCTACTAGTATATATTGAAATATTTAAACCTAATTTAATCCATAAATGTTGCAAGTATGGATTTTAAATTACAACTTTTAGTTCTGGGTACTTTTTCTTCCAAAACCATCCTCAAAATCGGCAAATTAACAACATGCATTCCGCAGAAATTCATCAGCTGACATAATACTATACAAACAAAAGCATTTACAGCTTACATAGTGTGTAGGTTGGTCACATTGTCTCAGATTTTACCCCAATTATATAAAATGGACAATAGTACGAATTCCCCGGCATCCGACTAAAGCAATTCCAGTAATTTTCCCAGGCAGTATAATTGCTGTAAAAGTGCTGTTTTTCCTGGTTTTCTCGGTCAGTAGACATATTGTAATATTAAATGAATGGACAAAGTACTCTGCAATTATATATAAAAAGAATGTCTATGACTAACTGTGCGACAGTGTCACTTCCATCTCACCATTTGCTGGCAGTGCACCTCGGTCCGGTGGTCATTGCTCTGACATACTCGGCTTCCCCCTCAATACCCTACCTCTTCTCCATCTCCTGATCTGGGGAAAGCTTTTATATGTCAGTGCATAGCTGTTTTAAGCCTTACTTTGATTGCCTTTTCCTACGAAACACTTCATTGCCTGCTTTGCTGCGATTCACATAGTTGTGTATGATGTTTCAGCAACATGCTATTGTAATACTTCAGATTCTTACAGGTGCATAACGCCCTATTTTAATAACGTGGTAGTGTTCTAAAATTACGCCGGAGATTGTGAACGGTGAGCCACTGTAGTGGTTTTGATAATATATAAAGGCATTGTTTTAGGTAGATTGTGGTAATTGGTGTGGTGTAGACTTTCAGGTTGGGTTAGTATTTAGCGCTCATCAACGTTACGGCATAACATTTTAAATTCCTTTTAAACTAACATAATGCTCTAATGCTACTTAGATTATGATATTTGTATCACTTTAGCTTGTGTTTGCAACCCGCAGTGTAGCAGGTCAAATGTGTCTGCACTACTGCTGTGCCTCGATCGTTGGGTGCTAGAAATTTGTAAATCTTAAATGTGCTACGTGTTTATTGCTAAGTCAACCTAGCCCTGATTAGGGCTTATGTTGCTTCCGTTGACAAATGTTCATTTTTAATTACGATTCAACGTGTTTATCTTAGCTGTCAGGGGCTTTGATAGGGTAGAATGTACCCCCCTCCCCTCTGATGCTGTGCAATGCTCCAGTTTAGCAACTCTTGTCATTGTCAGATATTTTCAAATACTTTAATATTCTTTCTAGTTGTTTGTAATTTAACAAGGATCGAAACTAACTGCCAAGTTAAAATTACTGACTTTACTGACTGAAACAAGGAAAAAGATGATTTTACTGACTGGAACCAGAAAAAAAAACTCTTTAATGCCACCTACAAATACAAATATGTGCACAATTAATACCATACCAATGCTGTTATCACAATCACATAATAATTTGGGCCTTAACGAAACAGCTTAAAAACTGTATAAACTAGATGACAAAAACGCCAGAAGAACAGGCGGAACTGAGGCCATCTTGTGCGCATAGTCATAAAATGGCAATTTCCAGCCACAAATTGGAGCTTGGCATTCCGAAGACTACTGTGCAAAATTTTCTTTATGAACGCGTGAGATTTCATGCTTATAAGATCTGAGGCATGAAATTAAACCGGAAGATCGGCCCAGATGTTTAGTATTCACTGCTTTCATGTTAAACAAAATGAACAATGTCTACGCCATGAAGATTTGAGAAATGGAGCATTTGCGCCAGAGAATCACTGTTGCCATTGTTACACACAGGCAACGCTCCGGAATATGTGGATGGAAGTCGAATATTGTCTGGAGATACGCAAAACTGCAAATGGAGAGCACACAGAAACATTGTGGTGTAGGAACCAACTAAATGGGTCACACAAATTTGAAGCTGTGATTTTTTTTAAATTGTACCCTTCTTTTTTGATGGCTCTATAGTTCTAATGCTTAGAAAACTAAAACAATGAAAAATAAAACTCTTAACCGCAGAAAGTTTAATAATTTAGTACCGGCACTTTAAACATTTTTACAAGTGTTTCTTCATCTTTGGCAAAAAATTTTCTCTTCAAATATAATTTCTTCACCTATTCTTCTCTCTTCCTCATTCTTTTTCTTCTTCCTGTCTTTGTTTTTTTCTAAGTAAGCATTGCAGCTTATATGCTACATGCCCCATGTCAAGAAGTTCCTTGCTTATGGGAATTAAGTATGGTTCGTTGTCATGTTAACAGAGTGCTTTTACAGTAATCAGAGCAATCAGTATTCTTTCTGACATTGTAGACCTGGCAGGTGTTAGTGCCCTACATGAAGAGGAGAAGCTCCTTTCAGCATTTACATTTCCATGTAACTGCAAATGGGCAGGTTTTACAACTTTTGTCACTTGTTGGGTGTTTAGGGCTGCTGTTGAAATCTTGCATTTCCATAAACTGGTGCCAGTACAAATCAACATACTTATTTTGCTATCCCTTTTCATCACACTCATCTAACAAAATGTCGGTAGGCACCACCCATGGCATTGCTTGTGCAACTTCAACAATGTTGTGGCAGCTGTCTGCAGAAAGCCTCTCATTCGGATGGAAGGACGAAAAACTCTTGAGCAATGGAGAGGACAGGGAAGACTTTTTCATTATGTGCTTCCGAGCTTGGAAACAAAAAAATGGTTTTTCTTTTTGTCACAGCCTGCAAAACTTTGGTGATGTCATCACTAAATACAATTTCAGTTACAGGAAGTAAATGTTCTGAGCTGAAAAAACTAAAGTGTTTCAAGTTTTAGTGTTCTGAGGGAACTTATTTTTTTTTTGCATATTCTACCAAGTAAAGTTCTCATTAATGAATTTAGACTGTGATTCAACATGTGTGTTAGGGGCTCTTCCTTCTGGAAGAACTGTCACTTGGCTAAACACAGTAGCACTGGAGATAACCACCTTTAATGACTTAAGCCTTTAATGTCGGTTTCTTCAGAAGTCTCACAATTTTTGTGTAGCTTGGGTTTGTAGTGAAATCAGCTTCTTTTTGGGGTAAAATCAAGAAAATATTTTATCCCCGCATCCCACTGTTCAAGTAATCAGCTACTGCCTGCAAAGTGAGCCTAGGGACAAGTTTAATGAATTGATGTGGTGGAATGTTTAAACTGGCTTAACATTGCAGTAATTACCCCAGCAAGTTGGCCAGCCATGAAAAAATGGTAACTTGCAAAAACCAGATTAGAAACATCATCTCTAAGTTGATCAAGTCTCTTTAAAAATGCATTATCAACAATGTGAATATTACATGTTCCAATATCTGTCATAGCTTTCCGTCTACATACTAAACGCTGATTATTTACAAGACGGGCTATTGCTTTGTTAACATTAGGTCCATCAAAACCAAGCATAAGAAGGTTGAAGGTTAGTTGATGGAAGACTTGCATTGGCCATAGCATAATTTATCTTGTCTACCAGAACTGGAGCAGTGGCTGTAGTAATGTAAAACATTTCCAAGTGCTGGCAAACAATTCTTTTGTGTTTATTCAACCAGTATCTAACATCAGTCTGCAGCTCCTTCACACCAGCAGGGTTTGTGGTTTCATAATAAATCAACATAAAAAGAGATCCTTCAATTTATTGTACCCAGAGCTTCTCAAAATACGGTGCCAATGCATCGGTTACAAGATAGTGAGCTTTGTTGCTGCCAAGAGAAAAATTGCGTGGCACACAGTCCCCAAACATTACTCGATAAATGTTTCACACAAACCTATACACAATGAAAATGAATAAAGGCTCTGTTCATGATAAAGTGAGCACTTTTGAAATCAACCTCTGAAAAAAGCTACTGCTCCTGCTTGCATATATTTTAATGGGCGCACTGAGTGACATGCACCCAGTGAAGTTGGTAATGATAGGTGGAAAATAGTTCCATAATTTAACATTGAATAAAAAGTGTTAGGTAACCATTTGTGATAACTTACATTATTTATTCCCTTAATGCATCAAAGTGTAACATTGATCAGATTTGTAACATATTTTCTTTTCTTATAATTTCACAGTTTCACCTGACTGACACATGAATAAAGTGATGGGGCCCAAGGCAATGTTAATTTTACGTAAGGCGGTGAAATACACAATGTGCATACAAGTAGATCTTAAGCAGAGTTTTCAAAAGTGTTTATTTTACCATCAACAGTCTATAATCACTTGCAACACATTTCATACAACATAGGAGTTCTGCAACTGTAGTTTTGTCCCAAGCATTGTACAACAGAACTGATGAACAGGATGGAGATGATACAGGAGGTGACACTGTTGGCAGTAAGCACTGTTCACCAGAAACACTACTACGACTGGGCTGGGGCAAAAGATGGAGTTGATTTGAGGCAACTTTGTTTCAATCTCTCACTTGTGTTTTGCAATAGCTGCATGCTGGTAACTGCTTAAAACCCTTTGTTAATATTAATAGTATTTTGGTAAACCATACAGAAAAGTTCATCATCATTTTTTTCTTTTTCCCCATTGTCTGACTTCGTGACCCTGGGAATTGTCTCTATATAACCACACTTCACGAAATTTACATTTCTCCATGTGTCACTCTAAACTCTAAAACATGAAAAATGCAAATGGTAACATAAATGACAACCCTGTTAAAAACCTTTAAAATTATCTTCACTGTAACCAAAAAACAAAAACTTGAAAACATAACAAAAACTCTGAAAACAAAACACTCTAAGAGATAAGAGAAAAACTGTTTCAGTCAAGAGAGAAATCCAATCATGTTACTACTATAAAGAGAGTTTTGGAATTCACATGCACTTGTCAAAACTCTATACAATAAACCGAGATTATTGGAACAATACAAAATCATAATTCATAACAAAGTACTAGGAGTTTATTATACTTGTATGTCTCAACAACAATCACATAACTCAGTCTTTACAAGTAAGTAATCATAATCTGAATCATTTTTAAACTCAAACTGACTTGTTATGTATATACAATATAAGTTTACTATATAAATCAAAACACTATTTTTTTGTTCTCATAATTTTAAAGGTAATTGTAACAGGAGCAGAAAATTTCCAAAAAAGATTCAATGAGATTCTCCTACACTAAAACGCTACAACAAGCTGGGTTAAAACAGCCTGAAGCATGAAATATGCCCCTCACAATACGTTCTACTGAAAGTATTTTAGAATAAGTAGCAACAATCTATACCTGGTGAAATACTTCATAACAACACAATACAAAAATGATTAACCAAGAATTTGAAAAATAGTGACCAATAAGCATTGTCATGTTGACGCTATTGGTAGTAAAGTCCGAGACTATTATTTACGTGACGTTTAACGTTGAGCTGATGACTGAGAGACAATGTTAGTAACAATTTAATGATTCAATTATGAGTTATCCAGATGTTTCTAAACACTGTAATAAGAACAACTTCCCCCCCTTTTTGTGTTTGCTGTTATGGTATCTAGACGCTGACAAGTTTTACCAGATGCGACAGAACCCCCCCACCCCTTTCAATATATTATAACCACAAAATTCATGTATTAAGTTCCTCTCATGCCTCCGATATCAAGAGCTCCAAAAATCATAAATTGCAAAAAAATTGCTACGGCAAAAAAAAAAAAAGTATATTAACATAAGTTTAAATGCACCTTCTTATTAAATATTAAATCATAATCATGCATGGTTTGGCAGAACTAATTTTATATTATATCTTTACATTTTTTTCTCACAATTAGAAATTTTACTAATCATAAAATTTGGTTCATTATTATTTTTCATAGCTTCTTTAGAACAAAAATTTTAAAAGAACTTTTACACATGAAGCTACCATCCTTACTACCACATAAATGGGAATTGTCCTTTCACGTCAAAACGGAGCAACAGATTGACGTGATTTTTTGCACAGATATAGTTGTAGGGACGGAGAGTGACATAGGCTACTTTTTATCCCGGAAAAATTTCCCATCGAAACTCAGTGGGTAGAGAACCCAATAGTGGGGCCGCCGAAACTTGGTGGGTAGAGAACCCAATTGTGGGGCAGCCCTAAATGTCATGCAAACAAAGTCGCACAGGCCATCTAGTTAAGAAAATGTACAAAATCTATACTGCAAAGTTTTGGTTAGTACTGATATCCACAATTAAAAGAATACAAAGACCACACAATGGTCTGACATTTATAAACAAAATGCAATTTCTAAATTCTTTTACAAGATTTCATTAGCAATGGTTTTAATCTTTACAAGTCGTAAAACACATTACCCTGTTCTAAATTTGTATCATTTTTACTTGACGGTGTACATTCCAAAGGCTGACTGAACACATATTTCTGATTGTAATGCAGTCTTATAAAAAGATCTTTCATTTCAACAATTTGTGCTTTCAAAAAAACATTACATTAAAAATCTCTATTCGTGAAATTACAGACCATAATTAAATTTCAATTTAAAATATCTCCCCATTTTGAGAGCAACTGGCTAGAATTTAACAAATTCTAAAACTTTACATGTTTTAAAATTATACCCACTCTACACAAAATTGCTAAATTCAGTTTCATGCTAAGAACCCCTCAGGATTCATCCTTCATAGTGAATAGCCTGACGGGTTTTAAACTACATAGCTACATTATCAAAAATTGGTATTTAACTGTCACAATCCCAGGAGTAGGTTTCCCAGAGGTAGGCTCCAGAGATCATTTAAAAAAAGTACACGTAAACGTTTGTAAACTAAATATTTTTGCAGACAAATTCGTTTTAACTTTTCTTTTCATTCATTCACCTGAGTCAGTAACTTTGTGGTCTTTCTTATGACCACACTAGCTCATATATAGAGAAAGCCAAACCAGTAATGGCTGGGAACTCACTCCCGGGGTGAATCAAGACCATCAAATAATTGGCAATCAAGTTATTCTGTTTTTACTACAATAAGTAAAATCAAGACATTCTGCCACTTCTATAATCTTTACATAATCAGAAGATGTAAAAGTCAATGTTGTGCGAGTCCTTTTACTAAATATATGCTACGTTAACAGAAAAAAAAACACTAGTAAGATAGTACGCATAGATGTATTTGCATATTTTTAACAACAAATGCAAATACATAAGCCCTTTCAAATGAAATGGGCAATGTACAACAAAAAAAAATTATATATATATTGTAGTAGGTATTCGTGCTGCAAACCCATGCAAATGATCCAAGTCTAGCAAAACAGAGCGCTGAGACTGGTCATTGTAGGCAGAACACAGTGTGTCAGTCTGGCTCCCTACCAGCTCAGTTGCAGAAACCACAAACAGACAGGAAACAATTTGCTTCCAGACAGTAATCCAATTGGGAGAAGAGATAACAAGCTGCCTGCTAAGTGCTATCCCCATTCCTTCCACCTTTGAACACTACTGGCCACTCCCCTGGAAGGAGATTTGCCACTACCATCATTTCCAGCAGCACTGCAATGATGAAAGTCCTGAAATCTGAACAGAATTGTCTTTAAAACTACCAATTTTATGCTTCTAATGAGCGTTGGTTTAGCATTTTCGGACACGGAATTGATGTGTAGCAGCAGTAAAAATGTTGGTTATTGTTTCTTCTTTATTATGCCATAGTTATTACCCTAGTCCACTGTGTCAGAAATCTAAATTCAGACATTAAGATTGGGTTCTCTAAGTTAGCAGAACCTAGACCTAAATGGTGTATTTTAACAGGTCCCAGTAGTACACATTCAGTCTGTGTATATGTTGCTCATCAAAATAAAACTTATGAGGAAAAAAACTACACAAAAATTACAAAATCTCCTTAAATTCATTGTTTGTGATATTCAGAGTGAATGTTGTATGTTTGACGAATGTTATAATGTCCAGCATCACAAATTATACAAGATTTGATGGAATTGGAAAAGGGACATGAAGTGGATACAATTGTAGACATCACTTATAAGTAGAGACCTGGAAGAAGAAGAAAAAGGGTGTTATTTTCTTGCTACAAAAGTTTCTGTACGAGAATTGCCCCAATTTTTAATGCGATCTTTACAAATACATACATAATTTGAGATGCCATTTTATTCGTAAAAGCTGAAATTGGCAATGTTATTCTTATTGATAAACTGAATTATTTTTATCAATTGTTATTTTCGTGCAAATATTCCCAACTCCCAGAGAAATATACAGTTATGGTTTTATAATACAGGAATGGTTTATCAACAGACAACACTGAAAACAAATTCAGATTTTACTTAAGATTTTGTATTCCGCCTGTCACCTGGAACAACAAATGGTCACAATGCACTGGCAAGGGCATACTGTTTCATAAAAAGAATAATGTAAACAATTTATACACAACTATAAAAGCACTGTTAAAAAAAATAAAATTGCCTTGTACGAACAGATTTTTTTTAAAAAGAGAAATCTGCCAATACGTTTCTGAACTCTCAAAACTTTCAAGAACAGATTTTTTTTCTTAGGCATGCTGCAAAACTTTTGTTTCTTCAAAATGTCTCATTTTTTACAGTATATATTTGCAGAGAATATGTATGATAAAAATACAGTTTACTGGACGAATATAAGTTTAAAATATGCGATAAATTGATTTACAAATATATTCTACGTAAGTAAATGCATATAAACACATTTTTCCCTGCCGCACAGCTCGCTATGCAAAAAAATAAAGAATTGTTGGTTAAAACATGACGATGTTACCATAAAAATGTAAACAAGCAAAGTTGGTGTGAATTCCATAGATAACATGGTGCTTGGTGGACGTAAACATTACAACGGCATGTTTTCCTAATGAACAAACTTTTGCAGGGCTGTGAGTAGAATGTTCACTCAAAGTGATGCATAATCACTTGCGCTAATGTTATCTATGGTCATAAATACACATGATGGAAAGTAAACATATTTTTGTTTAAGGCGATAAATAAAAAAAAATCTACTGGCCAACTTATGCATACATTCGTATTCGAATATCCAAAACACATAAAATACATCTTAAGAAGCAACTATGACATAAAACAATAATAACTAGGGAAAATACTACAGGATCTTGTACAATTCGTGAATTACAGCTGAAATTCTAAAAAATTGCAAAATTTCTTTTATGTCAAAATTCATGTTATTTTTTGCTTTATCGCGGTAGCTAATTTTTTAGGTCTCTACTTCTAAGTAGTAGGTAGCAATCAACAGGACTGACTTGATAACCATAACTAAGACATTTGACGAGTTTACCGATGATCTGATTCTAAACTAGTTTCCCATAACAAACATTTTGTTTCTAAAACTCAATCAAACTACCTTAAAGAAAAGAAACAAATTTATAACCTATGGAAACCATTGTCATTGAAGATATATCTGAAAATTATACCTTTATTGTTTAAAATGAAGTTCAAAGTTTCAATTTGGGCAAATGAGCAAGCAATGCTTCATCTATTTGTTGTCTATTATAGACCCACCAGAAAACACAGTATTGTAGTTTCTAAACATTATTGTTTTGTCAGTGGGTGAGTGAACAGATTTGGGCAGTTCTTAACACTGAATTCTTGATTGAGAGCAGATGAAAATAAAACAAGGTGTGTATGAAGCAGCGCCAGAATAAAAGGGCAGGGGAAATACGAGATCCCAGAGAAAACCTACCAATTAGCAGCATCATCTGGCACAATTTCCACATTTGAAAATCTGGGAATGACCTTGCTGGGAATCGAACCTAGCTTGCCTATGTGGGAGGCAAGTAGTCTAACCACTACACCAGTTTCATACATGATGATTACATGACGCTTAATACTTTGACCATGCATGAATACCAACACAAACTTGTTTATGAAATAGCAGTCTCTCTCCCCTTCATAATAAAAATTATCTACTTTTCAGGTGCACAAGTACAGTAGATCCTTGATAATCTGATAAGTATGGGACCGAGAGGGTGTCTGGATAATCAAAAGTGAGTTTTTAAACCACAAAGGAATTAAGAACGAATGTAAGAAACATGAATTATGTGTTACAGTACTGTACTAGACATTGAGATTATATAATAATGTAAATGTAGGCTTAGCTTCTAGTAAAACAAATTTTTTAAATAAAAGGCGTACATACATACAGTATATATTGTATTTACATTTTGAAGAAATCTGGGATAGTCTTCTATTTCTTCTTACGTAAATAAGTGCAGTCTCCAAAATTGGTTCAGTCATTGTTGTCTTGAGATTTATTTTTGTCGTCATCTTTCTTCGGAAGAAGTGTATTTTCTGGCCAAATATTTTCCACGATTTTATTAACGTAACAGATGTTATTTGGCGCCAAGCAAAAGCTGCAATGACAACGGCATCCTTGATGTTGAATTGTTTCAAGAGGGATGTGACATCTATGTTAGGTTAACTTATGATATCCATAAGTAAGCGCTTCTTGAAATGTGTCTTAAGAGTCTTGATAACATTTTGGCCAATTGGCTGAATGAGAGCGGTTGTATATTTTGGCAAGTACAAAGCCTCTATACAGCCATCAGCTGTCTTAACGCTCAATTCTTCCTTGTCAGGATGTCCTGGTACATTGTACAATAAGATAAGGGCCTTCAATGGCAACTTTTTCACGCAAGTGTCGTTTCAATTGTGGGACAAAACTGTTAACGTACAAATTATGAAAAACTTCTTTAGTGACCCACCACTTGGCTTTGACTAATGCATGTAACTGGCAGAGATTCAACCCTAATGTTTTCAAATGCACGGGAAGATTTTGATTTCCCCACAATCAAGAGTATTAACATACGAGTTCCTGACGCATTAGCATATACCATTAGAGTAATCCGTTCCTTTTGAAGTGTTCTTTTAGAAACATGTTTATCCTCTTGAGTGACAAATGTCTTTGTAGGAAATTGCTGACTATTTAAGCTGGTCTCATCGGCATTATAAAGTTGTTCAGGTGTTAGGCCTAGGTCAGTGATTTTTACATTAAATTTCTGGATGAATTCCGAAATCTCAGACTCGTAAGCAGACAATTTCTCTCCACTCATCTGCAGGAATAGAATACCATGGTGCTTTTTGAAATTTCCAAAAACAACCATCACTAGCACGGAAGTCTGTTTTGTTTGTAATTTCATGATAAAAAATTGGGCTTTTTGTTTTAAAATGTCTCCTGAAATGGGTGCATCTCTGCTTCTTTGTTGCTTGAACCAGGTGTAAAGAGCATCCTCAACTTGAGGAAACTCATTTAAAGGGTTTTTGTCTTAATAGGCTCTTCATCAACAGACTTCATAGAGTTTTTAATGTTTTCTCTAATTTTCAAGATATCATAAACTGTAGCTCGCCCTATGTCGTACAATGTACATATCGACGGATTTCTCCATGATCATATCTCTTAGCTATTTTCCATTTATCAGATAGGTTTAATGTTTTATGCTTATGCTTTGAACTTGTGCTCACCATTACAACACTATACACACTTAAAATAACAAGGCACTAACACAAACGGTTATGTTCTGCGACGCAACTGAATTCAGACATCTAAACAATCACGGTGAGTATGCATATGGAGGGATAGGAGTGGGTTTCCTGATAGGGCAGGTCACTCTGTGACTCAACTGACAGGCGTGTTGGACTACCGACTGTGTCAGATTGTTAAGTGCTGGACTATCGCTAGTCAATTGTAGTCAGTATAAAAACAAGAAAAATTTCATAAATATCTGCTACCAGAACCATAATTTTCATATTGAGGCAAAATTGGATTTTTTTGCTACATCCCATAGAAATGGCCTATGTGACAGAATTGGCGGGACTGTACAGCAGCTAGTATCCAAGGTTTCTCTTCAAAGAGTGACCTTCGAACATATTTTTGGATCCAGAGACCATGTCCAACTCTTACAAGTCCAATATAACAGGAATCACTTTCTTATATCTCAACCAAAATATATTAAAATTACAACTAGCCATTTGCATGAGGAATTAAAAAATGCTTAGCAGTTGTCAAAAACACAAGAAAACCATTGTTTCATACCACTTGACACTCACCAAATTCGGTGTTATAAACCATCAATTTCAAATACTTTTGAGGATGTCAACACTTGCTAATCTTCCACTTGACATAGCATCTGTGGTTAAATAAAAAGACGACCCAGCATGTGTATACAGGCCAAGATGGTGGTTGGGAGAAGTAACTGGAGTGAATAGGAATGAAGACTATTCTATCTGCTTCTTCCATCCAGCAGGACCCGCAACATCTTTTATAAATCAGTAAATGATAGTGCCTGTGTGCAGTTTGGAATCATTTTAAGAGTTTTGTGCGTGAGTGAGTGAATCTGGATTGAAATGACTCCATTATTTGAACATAAAATGACGGGAAAATAGGGAACAAAAAGGAGAAAAGCAAGCGAGGTAACTAAGACTACCTATTTAATTATTAGAACAAAATACTTTATAATTTAAATACTGCAGGTTTTGAGTGCTGGCCTATAAATGCTATTATTTGTACAGTAAATCTGGAAGTAATCTTTGTAATCATTAAAATTTTTTTTTGAGGGACACACAAATGTAAAAAAAATCATACACATATCTAAGGGAAAAAAATATCACCTGATGTTTATGGCACAATATTTGCATTATTCTGCAGATTACCTACTCCAAATCTTAATATTTATTACACACCAAACTAACTTTTGATATTAATGATGTCCTCCATAAGAGATATGAATAAATGAAGATTCAAATCTTTGAAAAAATCCCATTTTCAGCAAAACACCTCAGTTGTCACATATTTGAGTGAAAAAATCCCATTTTCAGCAAAACACCTCAGTTGTCACATATTTGAGAAGTATAGTTAGGGTTACCAGACCCCATCTTTGACCCGGACATGTCCTCTTTTCAAAGCCTTGTAAACTGTCCGGCTGGGTTTTACACAAAAACAGAAATGTTTTCCAGTAAAAGTGAATGACAGTGACATTTTACTTTTTTTTGCGAGGTATTTATATGTTGTTAAATATTTAGTAATGGTGCCTATGAAATTCCTGCAAAATTGCAAACTATTTGCAGAAAATGAATATTACATGATTTTTCTTGTCTTTGTCAACACTAATATCCTGACTTGTTTTTTTTTACACACAATTGTTTACATTCCTTATCTACTTAAATTCTCATGATTATTTACTAGGAAATGAGTTAAACAAATAAAATCAAAGAAATATGATTGAAATGTATCTGAAACTGAGATGTGAGAGTGATTAATAGCCAATTACAAAAATTGTGTACAATTGTGTTTTGTGCGAATTTTTATAAATATTTTTGCTTGCAAAATATTTTGTAGTACTTTCAAATTAAATGGAAATGACTTTCACATTCATAACACTTCTACATGGTAAAAAAAACCACCCAATATATTTTTTAAGTGACATATACTAAAACTAATTTAGCAGATTTCCGTTGGAAAATCGTATCCTCTTTATTGCAAGTGTCCCTCTTTTTTTAATGCTAGTAACTTGAACGTGTCCCTTTTTTGAATAGGCCTAATACACATATGGTAACCTTAAGTATACTTGTGACAGTTTTAATACAAAAAATTTGCTGACGTGTTCTGCCCCCTTCAAGAATAAATTTAGCCGCGAAAATGAGAAAAATTACTAATTCCAGCACAAACTTTTGACTCTGAGTGTGATTCAATGAAGTTGGGTTATAAATAAATGAACTACAGAAATTACAGCAAATGCTGAAAGTACTGCACATTTATACGCAAAAAAGGCAGTGTACGCCGAACGCAGGCCTAGGAAATTGTTGGGTGTGTGTGTGGCTATATATATATAAATTTAGTGGTAACAAAATTTAATTTCTTATGAAAGTATATGGCAACCAAAATTATTTCAATTTGTTGAACTAACACAGAATGACCCGTAAATTTTGCATATACGGGTTTGGGGGTGGGCAGAATTGGCCCAAATTCCAGTAATAACACTTCTCATGAAAACCGTGAAAGGTTGAGAGTTGACTGTATGTGAAAATGAATAAACACAATACGTATTCATATAACTTTTCTTACAGATGTGTTTTCTCATTCCAATGATATAAATACCCCCTTTGTGAACGTAACAATAAATGTACTTTTTTTAAACCTCGTCCCTGTGCATAGTGCTCCCACAATACTCACTTTGAAGAGATGTTTGTTGTGGTACATAGAGTTCCTGTACGTCAATGTACGTACTTCATCCTTCAGCATCTCCTCATGGATGCCAAAATGAGCATATGAGTCAAAATAATAATCCCTAGAAGTCATCTCATCAGCTTTAACATCCTTCAGCAACCTGTCATTTGCAAGATCCTTTATAGACCTCACATCTGTTGAAACTTCCATGTTCTCCATAGCAGACACCTAAAGCAAAAGGAAATAACTGGTTTAGTTCTAGGTAATAATGATTACATAAAAATCTTCATGGGTTGATACACACCACTGCTATACAAAAACCAATTAAATCAATGAATTTTGCAAGTACTCCTCAACTCAAGTTATTCAGCAACCTACATATGGTAAAACCTGGTCTTACATTCCCCTCATACACAGAAGTTTCTTTCCAACATTTTCTCTGTTACAACGTATTGATTTCTTATCACCTACACTACAGGACATTATGGTTTCTCTTATTTTATACTATTTAGTCCATGTGTTTAACGAAATCTAGAAATTCATGTTGCCGTCCATGCAGATATTGAGATTACAATCATCAGTGTGCATCACAGTTTCATTTTCAAGCTAAAGTGTAATTACTGAAAATGTCAAAAGACAGAAGAATTTTTTTTACAAGGTTTGTAGTAGGATTATAGACTAAAAAGTAAATTAAATGGCGATAAATATATTAATCTACAATTGAGTTCTACATTAAGCTTTAATTTTACCCCCAAATCAAAGTACACGAAGACTGCTGTACAGTTTACATTATGGAAATATATTCACTACATAACAGTGATTGAAATTCACTAGATATCGTTACATGCATCTGCTCTGCATAGCTTATATTGCCTTGTCTACCAGAGTGAGTGAAGGAGTGTGCCAACATCAGCTGAGCAGTAATGCAAGAAGTGCGTTGCAATATACAAAGACATGCCGCTGTGTGTGCCAGATACGCTCCTGACCACCAGATTGAATTTCTGGGTTTATCTGAGAAAGAATGTTCTGGTCATCACCCTCACCTCTCAGTGAGACTTGGGGTGCAGAGGACCTTCTAGAACGGACCAAACTACATAAGCCATGATGGGCATCAGAGTCAAGATTTTAGAGTTTGGAGAATTGTGCGACAGTAACTGCCTGGTGTGCAAAGATGGTGAAGCATTGAGTGGCGGCAAGAGTGAACTCTATAGACTGCAAACATCGGACAAGTGAATCGTGAGACAGGCGGGTGGGACCATTGAATATGTGTAAATAATGATTGTGAATAAAGTAACTGAAACCAAAAAAGAGACACTGATAAGGACTTCAATTAGAATTGAGATAGTCATTACGACATTAAATATTGTTCGAACTGAGAATAACAAGAGTAATAGAGGAGATAAATAGTTTAATGTTGTAAATAATAACTCTGTGAATTAATTAAATATCAAACTTAGTTCTTTTACTTTTAAGATCTTCATCCCCCACAAAATTGGATACGCCCTCTGGCATCTTGTATCACTGGAGGTAGTAGTGGAATGGAGGCATTCAATTGAAAATTAAGTTAGGCAAAAGGATAGTAGTTAGTGATATTAAAACAAAAATAATTGCTAAAATTAAAACAAAAATAATTGCTAAAGTTGCAAGCAAAAAAACTAAAGACTGTTTTGTATAACCAACACAGTGAATAACTAGAAAAATTACTGCAGAACTGGAAGCATTGCGAGCATTAAGGGCTAGATAAGCAAATGGTTAGTAAAGAGCAAGAAAACGTAAACAACCAAGTTAGCAGTGTAAAATAAACTCTGAATGAAACTGTAAATAGTAGAGATGGGTTGGTTTGGTTCTTCGCTCCAATTTATACAGGTTATTGTTTTTAGATACCAAATTAAATTTAGTAATATTTTGAGATGATATACTTAGTACGAAACATTATGAATTAATCTAGTTACAGAAAAACTCTTGTATTTTACAAAATTAACTGTAACGAGAAACTTATCAAAAATAAAAATTGCAGCTACCACCAAAACTATTATATACATTAATTCCCTTAACAAGCATTTTTTTCTTGTCCGCTATACTTCCTTACAGCACATTACTATTGCTGTAGAAAGTACACAAAATATTAATTTATTTAGTACCAATGTTCACAGAAGTAGTTTTTAAGGACAGGCGTTTAATCAAACATTGAAGTATTTGGTTTAATATATTCTATCAGTTTGAGACAAAATGTAAACATTCTCATGGTGGCAATTTCATAGATAAATTTATACCGAGAAGATACTACACTCAGCACTGAGTAAAACAAAATGGCAGACGTTTATGTACGACAGATTTTTAGCTTTGAATTTTTCTAATTGTTTTGTGTGTACGTCTTCTAACTTTGGCATTCTAGTAGAAAAAACATAAAACAAAGAGGGAGTAGAGTATGTGCATGTATTTTGTGAATGCTTTTGAATGTTATACATGAATAATGTTTAGCATGCAACATATTTTTTGAAGTTATTTAAGTCTGATATTAAAATGTCATCCGAATACAATAGAATACTGGAACAGATATTTAAATTATAGATTTGGTACCAGAACAGATATTTTTTATTCGACCCATCACTAGTAAATATTGTTCTAATAGGTATTTTCCCATAAAGTGTGTTTATAATGTTTCATTTGGTTGCTATGATTCTAACCTTTTGTTTACACCATTTCACCCTGGCTCACGTATATTAATGTTTATATTTTTTATTTAAGTAATTTAATTTATACTAATCTCAGTTTAATTGTGTCACACATATAAAAACATATTTTATTGTGTTTCTTCCACACAGTGCAGTGTATCTTTCCAAGTAGTAGTAGTAGTATAATAGTCCATTTCATATGAGTGGTCTCAAATTTGACAGACAATGTGGCCAACCTACTGCAGGATCCGTGTTGTTAGGTTGGCTATTTTGATGAAGAAAATAATACTCAGAACTAAAAGTTGTAATTTAAAATTTTAATTTTACTTACAACTTTTTTGGTTTAAATTATGTTTCTAAAGCAATATTAAATTTTCTTGGCTATTAGTAACATGACTTTAAAAACATGTTCAACATTTACAACAGATTATGTCGAAACATACGAACAGTAAACGTTTCCAGCCAATGGTTAGCCATGTTTATGTTTCTACCCGAGCCCGGTGAAGGAAGTTGTGCGAGCACGTTTTTTCTCATTGTGTTTATTATAGTAATATCTTATTGGTGTTGTCGGAATATTTCATAGGTAGTTAATTTGTTTTATTTGCTTTCTACAAACATAGTTGGTTGTAGGTACCATTGTAGTGCGTTTTGTTGAGTGAAATGTAATATTAATCGCATGTAAAACTGCTCGTTCCGCCATCTTCCTAACCGTGTTCCACAATAAAGTGACACAAATATAATTTCCGTGTATAAGTTTAAGTTTGTTTGTATTAGGAAACGTGTGCAGTGTTGATTTCACTGAATGATTTTGCAACTAAATCATTTAATGCTAGTGACAAAAAAATGTGATTATAGTGATGTAAACTCGCAAGGATTGCCATAGAAAAACACGTGTTCAAGAGGTTACAATAACAGCAAGTTTGAGTGTTTTGTAAATGTATTTGTAAACTGTTAATATAATGATTGAAATGCAAGTGGCCTGAAAAATGCAGCACTTTCCACACTTTTGTAGTGAGCGAACAATATTTGTTTGTCTACATCGTAAATTGGAGTGTAAGGTTAACCTTCGGTCAAAGTGTGTGCGTGAATATATTGCTGCATCTGTACAAATAGGAACAGCGACGTATGTATTACGTTTTGTATTTTATCTTAAGTTATAATTCTCTAAGTTTTCCATATGAGCAAAATTTTCCACTGCTCCATCTAAACAATACGCAACTCAAAATACCATACTCTCATGCCAGAATCACATAGCCCCGACCAACACAGCACGAAACGACCAAAAACGCAACCATGACACATTTCAATGTGACTACTTGAATTTACAGCATGACCGACACCATGCTTCACATTTAACCTAACTATTTAGAAGGTGCTGATAGGCTACGTTAGTCTCAAAGGTGGTGAACAGGAGGGAAATTTGTAATACATAATGGTGACAAATTGATATCGCTAATGCATACAAAAGTAAAATTATTATTAAGAGTTAGGTACAGTAGTTTTCAATTTAATTTTCTTATAAGCTGCGTATTTACCATTGTAGGGAAAGCTTGCAGTACAATTTCATTTTGCAATGTTCTACATTCTTGTGTCGTGCCGCACAACACGACGAAGAATAGATATCATTTCTAATCCAAAATTGCTGGTCGGACGACAGAATCGGTCGGGCTTACGACAATCTATGTAGTATTTCATTGGCTGTTACTTTTTCTTTTTCCATCAAAATAAAATAAATATGATACCCTAATTGAGCCAACATTTCTCTGTGCTAATATTGATTGAAACTCTAACACTCTGGTTCTGGAGGGTTTCACAATATAAAGCTTACTGGCCATACAAACTTGTAAGTTGTATCACTTGTATTTTTTTTAGAACATATATAAAATTTTTCAAGCTTGTTATGCAGTAATACTTGTTAACAAATAAATTTAAAGTTTTTTCCTGTTTTTAAAGGCTGTATTTGAAAGTAACATAATGGCATGTAGGTTTCAACATTCTTTCATAAACCTTTTTGAGCATTTTTGTTTTACAAATTAAAAGTGCTCATATGTTTTTAACATACATTGTTAAGAATATTGTTATGAATAAAGGAAGAATAATTCACATAAACAGGATTTACATTGGAAAGACAACGTTTTTATATCAAGTAAATTACATCATGCTTATCAAACAAAATTCTTTCAGTTTAAGCACCCAACGAAGGTGCTCCAACATCATAAAGAAGTGTCTCATGCATCAGCAGGAACTGCGACATTCCAAAATTTATCACTAAGATAAATTAACTTTATGTCATCTTGAATCTTGGGTAGGTGGAGCATCTTCTTAGAGTGTAAGTAACATGTTCGTTTGATATATTGTTGCTGTAGGTCACATCTGCTTCTCTAGAGTGCTTTGTAACATCTCTGAACTGAAATACAGTTTTTCATTAGGTACCCGAGAACAAGCCTAGGGCTGTATTCACAATTTTGAGGAGGGAGGTTGTACAACTGAACATCAGTGTAAATATCAACACTGAGTTAGTCAGAAGTAAGTTTTTGTTTGCAGCATGACAGTCTGAACGCGTAGGTATTATTTGAGAAAAGTGGGAAAGTGACATCAGCCCCATGCAATACCTGGATACCCCATGCAATAGTGGTCCATTTCCATAACTTGAATTTCTTCACATTGAAACCCAGTTTTTGGGCCTCTCTGACTGCAAAGGAGTTGACTGACCCGCCACCAGGCACCATCATCATGATTGCCCATGATTCAAGCTTAGCCTGTGAGGCAGACAACCCTTTTAGTAAACAAGACATAGGGAACACCCAGGAGTTTCTCACTTTTGCTAACCTCAATTAAGAAGTTACCCAGCGGTACCACGAGGTAGTGGGTTCCCTTGAGTTAGGAGAGGATATAAGAGATGTTTCGCTAACCTTTTTTGGTTTCACATTTCAGCTTTCTCTCCATTACTAGAGCTGGCAATAGCTCCAACACTTCTCAGATCAAATGCCTCAGGACTACATTTTGGTGCAGATCAGACTGAGGGAGCTAGTTTCCCTTTCTGTCAGCTGGACTCCCACCAGGCCTACAGCATCCCGACGAATCCGCTAGGAGCAGGGCTGGACTAGAAACAGGTTTACTGTAGTTAACCCAATTCCAACCACGGCTTAGCAAATGACACACCCAGCGAATAAAAACAAGGTGGCTGCACAAAACATAAAACAAAATTCCCTGACTTTTCCAGGTTTTCCCTTGACCTATACCAATGAAATAGTCACATTTCTAATAAGTTTGATCTAATTGAAGACTTGTACACAAACAAATATAATGTAATACGTTGACGTGTGACATCTTGTGACTGATGACTACGTAAAGGCCGAGTAAGGTTTTTGTGTGTGTCAGAAACACGGGCGATATGACTGGCTGACTTTATTGGCTGATAACCGGACCCTGGCTGGTATCTAAGCTGAAGTGTGTGGCTTGACGGCACGGCACAAAGTCTTGTGTGGGCTTAACTGTCTTCTACAACACTGGTTTAGCCTAAGTCAGAGTGGGGGTAGACCGCGGTAACTCCTGACTCGGCCACTGTTTTGCTACTGGTGCCTGCTGAACTCATGTGCAGTCCTTGGACAAAGGTGGTGCTGTGGCTTGTGGTGATGGAAGGAACCTGCGCGGGGGGGGGGGGGGGTGGCTGCTGATCCTTCTGGGCTGGAACGACGGGTTCGCTATACCCAGTGGTACATGGAGTCCCTGGCAGAAGTTGATGATGACTGGATACGACTCGCCAGTGGTCTTGGGACGCTAAAATAGGAAGTGCGGCGGAGATGGGAGGTGAGGCCTCTCCAGTTGTCGGACGGCTTGAGTTTGTTACCGGGGGGTTAGACTGCAGAGGGCAGTTGGCGCAGGGTTACAGCTCAGGTTGGACTCTAAGGCATTAGCTGCCTTCCTAGCTTGCCACTTTGCACCACTCCTATGGATGTATGACATAAAGGAAGGTACTAAAGTCAGCCATGCTAAGGAAGTGCAGGCTACACAGATCCCTAGCTAGGTGTAAAGCCATTTGTGGCCGAGCCAACCAGAGTCGTACTCAATTACTCTAATTAAGTCTGCAAACATTTTCATGTTTTATGAAATATCACTTCTGTGTCACCACATAAGGAGCCTTTCACGACTGGTATCCGGTTTGAAGTACACCACAAATGGTTATGCTACAACTCACCAGACGGCATTCGTCAAATGTCTCTTCCACAATGCCATTAATTGTAGGAACACAAAACAATTTTACTTTTGCACAGGAGAAATAAAAGTAATCTACATTTTAATGTGTACAAAAATCCCGACATTTCCCGGTCTGTAGCCACCCTGAAGAATAAGGGATAGAGGTATTTGTCACACTATTTGTACACTGATGGCCTTGACTTAGAAAGTTCAATGCACCCTGAGTCATGCTGAGAGAAATTAAGGCAGTAAACCACTAGAAAATTCTTCACATAAATGTAGAAATTCAATAACCAAGGTCAGTAGTGAGAACAGCAAAAGGGATATCATTGTGCCATGCAGGGGTATACATGGCAGGATGCTGTGTGTAACACATACGCATTCCATAGTTTATCGTTCACCTGTCATAAACATTCCATTGACTTGCAGCTGCCCTTATATAACTACTGTCCTTCACTTCTAGCTCGTGCAGAATAATGCAGTGAACAAGTAACACTGCCCCCTCCTAAAGTCTGTTAGCCCTGAACAGATTCTGCAGCATCCGGATCTTTGTAGTGTGCCAGTCGGTCGATGTGGACAACCTTCGGCTTTGCCCATAAGCCTTGACGAGAAATCCGAAAGACCACATCACTGATCTTCTTCAGAATCCTGTAGGGACCGTCCCGAAATTTCTGTAGCTGCGGGCAGTACCCTTTTCGCCCCTAGGGGCTGTACAGCAATACCAGTTCTTGTAATTCTTCAACCATACTGTATCTTCATCATCCTGTCACTATTTATTCTAAGATGCTGTTGAGCAAAATCATGAATTGCAACTAGTCTGTTACGTAATTTGCTGGCATAATCAGGTGCTGCAGCTTCCTCTTCTGTCAGTCAGCAAAACAGCAGGTCACTAGGAAGACACAGCTCTCTTCCAACAGCATCCTTGGCAGTGTTACCCTTGTGGATTCGTGAACTGCCAAGCAGCAAGCACAGAGAAACAGTGGCACCTTCGAATTCCAATCCTTTTGGTTGTCAGTTACAAAGATTGACAGGTACTGCTCAAGAGTGCGGTCAAGGCTCTCGGATATTCCATCTGACTGAGGGTGTAAGGCTGTAGACCTAGCCATAAAAAATAAATATTTACACTTGCAGCAGTACTCAACAACACATTAGGAGCCTATAAAATCAATAACTTAACCTAAGTACACAATAACACTTGACAATATATATGGTGACATAAATAATTACGCCTGCATACAATTTAGTAGCACTCTTGCCCTCTCGGTTCTTGCCAACATATAGGTACTTAACTCTTGCGTGGTAGTATGTCTGCATCAAATGAAAATTGGCTTCCAGGGTTAGTTTTAACGAGGACAAGGGATCCAATTTCTAATTTAGCTGTTTTGGATGGTTTAAACTCCCTTTTCCTCTTCTGTGCAGCACTGTAGTCTGGCATTGACAAAATTAGTAACTTCTTTCTGTAACTGCGTCTTATCTACATTTTCATCAGTTGTGTCAGGTAACTCTGACATAGTTGGTAAATTCAGCAGTTCGGAATGTTGAGATGCGAGTGCCTTAAAAGGAGTTAAAAAGTACAGTCTGCTCACAACTGGAAGAGACTTTTCTGAAGCCCTGCTAAATTTATACTTTTGGTTACTGAATATGTATCCTTCTGCTACACCTAAACATAAACACTTCCACCTGCCTTCTTCTACTTTTATAACTGTCAAATGGGTTATTTACAGTTACAGCCGTGGCGGAAAGAATATTAATATTTAACCCCTTGTTATTGACGTATGTTGGTTTATAGATAGCAAAATCAAACACGCAACTGGTGTCACTAATTACTTTAAAGATATTGGTGAACACGCACACAAATACGTGCCGTATATTTACTCTGGTTACATATTTTTTGCATACGTATTTATTTTTTACTAGACTTAATTAATTATTTATTTCACACGTCCAATATTTCCAATCACACACAAATGGACAATGTTAAGACCACGAAGAAGCGATGCCCTTTCTCACGTAGCGGTTGACACATATAACAGTAAATTTATTTCTGCCATGGAAACACAGATTTATCACACAGTAACTTGCCTAGGTAGGTTTGAAAAACAAAACGCCATGTGATGTAGCCACGCCATGTGATGTAGCCACTCGCCACATCTGCCAACCTCAGACTTGCAAATATCCCACCATCACATCTAAGTACGCATTCAAACATTAAAACCTCTTTGCAGTTGTAAATTACAAATTCAAAAATCAATATTTTGCTGTAATGAATATGAAATAAGCTAAAATTGAAAACAGGTACAATTTTCCTGCTTCTACTAGCAGGGCAAAACTTCACAAGAGCAAGAAAGGGAGAGACATAGAGAACAAGCTGCACTCCACCAACAGTTTCTTCTTCTGCCAAAAAATAAACCCTACTACTCACTAGGGTCTACGCACCATATTTTGCATTGTTATTTTTAATTAGAACTATAAAATATGTTTCTATCAGGGCTACATAAATATTTTAATATTTCAATAGCATACCAAAAATTTGGTTAAAACAATATTTTAACTGTGAACTATTTCTTACTAGCTATTGACAAAACATCCCTGCTTTCACTGTTTTTAATTTGTATTGAGTAATAAATAAAAATTACAAGTTATAGAAGATACTAAGGTAAAGTTATATTTATTCAAAAATGAAGCTAACAGCTAGCAGCACTAGAGACCATGACAGCGCTCACCACGCACGTGTCATGTGTCCCACATGTGCACAAAGAGGCCAATAATTTTGGACTTTCGTACAAATGTTATTTTCCACATAAAATCTGTTCTATTGTATTTGCAGCGTTTAATATGTCTTAAAATGTGTTCGCGTGTTTGTTACATTTAAAAATTTTTTGCTTATAAAATTCAAAGTGCCCACGGCACCGAGATTAAGAACACTCAATATTCCGGCATGAACGCCATCATAAAGAGACGTCTTTCGAGGAAAGACACTGTCACGTACGCACTAGATTTAAGTTTCCATGGTCAATTTAGTTTACCGGTTAACCTTTGCTTGCATACGTTTTGGCAGACATTTCCCCCAGCATTATGATTCCACTTTATTTATTTCTTGCGCCCTTGTGGCATTTTTAACTTAATCGAGAAGGACGAGAAAGATGTCAGAGAGGTTATGCAATCCACAAACACTGGAATAAGGTGTCATCCGCCTATGTTTATGACATTTCATTGTAACTTCAGCATTAATGCTACACACAATTTTAAGAGCTTTATTTTTATGTATGTATTTGAGGGTATTTTTTGTGTTTGAATATTTTACGGCAACACCACATATAACCATGTGGCTGACCGATGCCAAGTCTTTGTATACACCATCGTTGCGTTTGAGAACTTATTTATCTAACATAGTATGTGCAATAATTTGTTTCAGGGTTCAATGTCAATTTTTTTTAGGATTCAATGTATTTTTCACGTGAATTGATGCTTTTTGTACTTGACCACGCTGTCACAATGTTTGATTTTACCGCCACCTGGCATGTTACACGCCTGTAACCACAGCAATAGTAAAGAGAATAATTTTCTCTAGCAGAATATCTTGTCTGAATTTAATTTGCAGTTTTCACGCAGAAATATTGCAATTTCACCTGCACCATGTGGTTCGCTACAAAATTTATCCAGCGGCATCAGCGCCAGCTAAGCTTGTTTTCACGCATGTGTGTGTTTAATGTGAATATTCATCTCGTGTCCCATCTTGTTTCATGTATCATTCAAGGGTTTATGCAATTTTGTAATTAGTGTACAGTGCAATTATTCCCGCCCTAGCCGGCTCGGTGTATAAGCCGTCACCACTCTACCCACACGCTGGAGGGTGAGTCCCGATGAGTTTGAGTTAGTGATGCAGAGTAATCGCACGTGTTAATATGTATTAAGGGTCTCATTTGTAATTCACAATGTCCTGTCTTCAGGGAAAAACCACCAGTCCACCCTAGCGGCTGTCGGCCCTCTTCCCTTGTGAAATCTGTGCTTTCATGCACCTAGGAGAGATCATCTATCTAGGCGAGAGCTAGAGCACCCAAGCAGAATTGGCTAGTCGTGACCAAGATCATCATACTTTCATTGGCATATTGATGTGTATGCATAATAACAATAAAAGCAGGTCTACAGTGATCCTACCTCTTTTATTCAGTAGTGACATGTATTTTATTAAGTGCTTATTTTTAAAGTGATGTTTAGTAAAAGTTTAGTATTGTACACACAGCATCCCTGAGAAACCTGAGTCTCAATAATGCGGTGATTAGGAAGCACAGCTTGCGCCCAATTTACCAATAAGTATTTGTGTCTTCGTTCGTCTCGTGCCTCACCCGACGGCGTCAACTTGTGGTATACAAGTTATTTAAAACAGGTTAACATATTACCCCAAGGGTGGTTTGGAAAGGTTTGTTTCAAAACATCTGAAGAAACCACAATTGCACTATACAAAATTGTACAGAAAGTGTACGCATTTTTGAGATGCATTATGTCACACACATTAGGCCATCAGCCACCAGACAAAATTTATTGGACTGGCAGTTGCTGAAGGTATATGTGCTCATATGGATACTTTATTGTGCAGTGACAATTATCGTTAGTTAAAGAAAGGTTTAGTAGGATACAATGTACAACAAACATTTTTATATTGAAAATACTTTTTAAGTGTTGTGTTCCACACTGCAGGGGTCAAAAGTGCACATTTTTAAATTTACGATAGGTGAAGAGCAGAAAAGAAAATGTGTTTTGGCTATACCACGGGAAAATTTTCAGCTCAGTCAGCAGTCAAGGTTAATTCTTTTAATAAGAAAATAAACAATGTAGTCTACTAAATTTAACTTTTAAAATTAAAGTTGTAGAGGAGTATCTGCATTATAACATTCACGGGGCTATGAAAAGACTGCAGAAATTTGATGTTTATGAGTTATTGGGAGCGGAGTGTTTTTCTTGATGTTCTAAATTGATTGTTTGGAAGTGGTCAAAAATTCTTTTCAGGTTTAACTTGCCATCAGTAGAACTTGATACTGGTTTATGCTGTATTGAGTTTCATTCTGTGCACTGGCACCCTAGTTTACTTGTAATTGATTTTTTCAGTTCATTGTGTGATGCAATCCACCACTTGGAATTGAGGTTATATCATTCGTACCTTTGTATTTTTTTTTTAAATCAGGAGCTTTAAGGGGTTTGTAAATATAATATGGGAAATTTGATAGCGTTGTTAGTAGGTCTTTTACACAACGGGCACTGTACTGATCCGATACGGCCGCTGCCTATTGCCTATTCGCTTTCAGCTATGTGCTCTTGAGATGTTTTGAATTATAAATTTTGTTGTATGTATGATTTTTCTTAAGCTCGTCAGTTGATTGTCTGATGCGTCAATTTGCTTCTCCCTTTTCATGTAATCAGTTGTTTACATAAGGTACACTGCTAGTGAGTCACATAAGGCATACTTTCATTACTAGTGCAGTTCAGGGCTTTAGCTTACTCACAATTTACGCGTAACTAAGCACTTATCAGGCCAGCCGGACTCTCATGATTAACACTTGAGTCAAATTTTAATCACTATTTTTTTGTTTCACGCTGAGAGCCATTAAATGCATCAAATCACACAGCAAACCGCGAAAAACAACCAAAAAGGCGAGAAATACACAGGGAAAAATACACTTCCCTGGTGAATCCTTATGTTTACTGTGCTAATCCGATAAATCGTTTCAATATGTAGTCGGGATAGAAAAGTTGACACAATTGATGTATAGCATATACACAGCTGAAGCAATGTCGCTAACGAGCACCAACTCCTATGGGATATAGCTGTGTTTGGGAAATGAACTGATCTAGGTGACTTTCTGAAATTAACTAATTTGGTTTACATTTTGTCCTTTTTCACTTTTCATTGAATAAATAATGTAACCTCATTAGTATTGTCCACTTCATATAAGTGGGGTAAAATCTGAAGGACAATGTGACCTACACACTACGTGAACAGTAAATGCTCTCGTTCGTAGAGTATTGTATCAGCTGATGAACTGCTGCGGGCTCAGTGTTGGTAAGTTGGCTATTTTTATGATGGCCTTGGAAGAAAATAGTACTCAGAACTAGTAGTTATAATTTACAATCTTAATTATACTTACAGCATTTACGGTTTAAACTATGTTCTTAAAACCATATTTAATTTTCTTGGCTATTAGTGACTGGACTTTAAATACATGTTTAACAAATTGGACGTAGTTATGCAATAGTAGACCAAGTGACATAATGGCCATTTTTGAGATATTACTGCCTTCTAGTGGCAAAAGGTGGAAACCATATTATAAAAAATTGGTAAAATAAAATTCCCAATAAACACTTCTATACAACCAATATAGCTAAGCCCCATCCAGTGTAACTCTGTTCTACTATTTTACATTAAGAGACTAAGTACCAAGATATAATGTGATCGAAGACAAACTGACAACGTTGTCGTTTGGTCTATTAATGAAAAATAAATAATAGTTATTCGTGTCTTAATCATTAGTCAGTCAGTCTGCTGGTCACCTTAGGCTGTTCCGAATTCTCAAAAATTGCATACTTGTGCGTACTTATCGCCGAAAGTGACATCAACATGTGTATACTAGCGCTGTTCAAATTCCCAGTTTAGTACACACAGGAAATATACTTGGTAAGTATTTGAAATTGCACACTTGCTGGACAAACTTGCGTACTTCGACAGTTGCCATATTGTATTTCAGGTGAGAAAATGAACTTGTATGTTTGTGGTTATAAAGCTTGCAAGTTTTAAAAGTTAATGTATTTATAAAATGTCGTTCTGTTGTGTGCATAAACAATCGTCAGTTTGGTAAACTTACTTCCAATTATGAATTAAATTCCGAGCGTTTTGTAGACGTGTGTAGCGTATTTCCCAGGCGTGTGCTTACAAACAATATTACATATGTAATCTGCATTTTCAAGTTATTACAAACCCCACTGAGTTGTACTTCTCTTTCTTGTGTTATCAACGTGTATATTTCAAACACAAGGTACGTCGAGGGACGAGCAAAGTGTCAAGTTTCTGTGTAATGCCCCTTTACATACGATAACTAAATGCAACCAATCCCATAACTGTCGTAAATTGTTTACAATCTTCTGATGATGTGATAAAGCAATATCCCAAGACTATTGGTATGGTATGAATACTTGTGAAAGCTGAACAGAGAACATAACATCAGGATACCAAGGCACACGACTTTATATATTTCTGCAATTTGTTTTTCACTAGTACAACTTGTACACAAGTGTACAATGAACAAACGCACATATTGTAGTGGTATATTTGTTTGTATTAGTTTTCGTACAACACAACGCACATCTGTTGTCTTGCTGATCTGCTAAGCAACCAGTGTACGACAACATTACTGCGTCGCCTTTCATTTCCGTCCTGCAAATAATACACGCCCACTAACGCTACTATTAATTCCTCATTCCCGGCTAAAGCCATGTTTCAGCACCTAAACCAGTTAGATTTAAATGTACAAAACAATGACAAAAATAAATAAATGTTTATAAGGTTAGGTGCAACTACTTAATGCATAACCATTGAAGTTGTAATGTATATACACCGCCATATTGTACCAAATTTTTCTGTTGTCACATAGATTCTGATATTTCCTCCAGAATGTGCGAACAGTGAAACGTGAATAGATGATGACATGTCCGAATAATTTCAACAAATACACAATTAGTACAAATCACTGCTAGTATGCAAATGTATATGCTTAACAAGTATATACAGAGAATTCAGAAACAGCCTTAGATTGGTAAACATCATTGTTGGATGGTGTAATGATGATATTGCAAGATATATCATCACGAGGATATAATATTATACTAACTGAAACAATACATAAAACCCTGAGATAAATTACGACGCACATGATTTTACACAAATAAATTCTCAAAGTGCATGGATGGCGCGGACATTGACTTGGCGACTATTAACTACGTGGTCTCAAATTATGTGGAAGTAAAACAATTAAAAACGAAAATTACCCTGAAATACATACATAAAAAAAAACCTTACAATTGCACGCAGCAATTATACAGAAATTACACTGAAACACCTTTAACATAGGCGGATGGAGCACGATTCAAAGTTGCACGGGACGCGTGGCCTATCAGACATTCCCCCCCCCCCCCGATTCTTGTTTACATTGAAAAGCCACAAGGGCACAAATGATCAAGTTAAGCGGAACCATAATGCTGGGGAATGTCTGGCAAAAGGTACTAAAATGAAACTATTGTAATCTACATTAGTGCAAAAAGTTTGTAGCACGTACGTGACAGCATCTCACCTCGCCAGCTCTCCTCGACGGACTGCCCAGAGGCAGGGGTCGTATGGACCTACCATGGCTGCGTACAGGGTTCACACAAGCCGAAGTGCTTATGCATGGCGAGTAAAACTTTTATATTTGAAAAAAAAAAAATGGCAAATAAATAATTAAAATATTGATTTACAATTTAGATTTAAATAGTGAATTTTCTGTATTCTTTAAATGTCTTTTATGACAGCGTTAATGCAGGAATAATAATGTTCTTAATCTTCGCACAGTGCACATTTTGAATTCATAACCAAACATTGTACAATATTAGCAAACATACATTTTAAACATTTAAACACTCGAAAAACCTGAAAATAAACAAGTCACATAATTTTACACTTCAAATAAATATTCTGTCATTGGAAATTTTAGGTTACGGCCTCTTTGTGCACATGCATGCCCACGTGTCACGTGAGTGGTGAGCACCGTCATGGTCTTAACAATGCTGGCTGTTAGCCGGCGTCAAACAACCCCTCCCTCAAAAGCCAAAACGGTGCGAGCAACTCAACTTTGCCCGGCTGTGAATCGGGACCACCGGTTGAGGACATAAGAAGCAATGCATGGCCTTGGGAGTTTCCTGATTCTGCGGTGTTTGCTCGGGGTGGGGATGTAGACTGGAACCATGTTGTGGGGGCGCAGTGGTGACTCGCCTCGCCTCTTGCGAGTGCGGTGTTGTTGCTTGTTGACATGTGACGTTACACTCACTGCCCTACTACTTTCCCCAAACCCTTTCAAACTCTCTTGCTCTACTAGGCTATCCCCTGCGGGGGCCGGAAAACCTCTGAAAGGTGCTACACTGACACTTGTATTCTGATTGACATTTTCAGTTTGGTTACAACCATTGATATAGATGCCTTGAGGAAACCCCTTAAAACTTACGTCACTGGCACTGGTTGTGTTGTGATTTACGTGAACACTGTGGTTATCACTTTCCTCATCTACATGTGCGAAACAGCTGAAACTGCTTTGATTTGTGATGCTACTACTTTCTTCCACAGGAAAGCCCTGAAGATGTGTTTCACTACTACTCTCTTCCCTCACTTGTGGGAGTACACTTCCGTCTTCTCCCTCCCGGTTTGGTGTGGAGTGTTTTGATGGCATGAAGCCTCTAAATGACGTTTTGTTCACAGTGTTATTGTTTACATTCCCGGGATAGTATTCGCGAGACTGATGTTGATGTTCTGCCACGCGCTACTCCTGTCATCACTCGTACTACCTGGTACGCAACATTGCGCTTGCTACAGTATTGGGCTTTCTGGTTTCCCCTTGCCCCTCTTCCCTGCAGGTGTACGGGCTATATGCAGGTCGCCACTGTGACTTTTGTGACTCGTCTCGGACCCAGCTTCATGAGAAACATGGAATTCCCCATCTTGGCCGTTACCCTGACCGGCCCAATCCATATGGGCGTGAGTATGGCACAATGGTTCTTCGCTCCCCCCGATAACGGGTTTCGTTCACATGTACATAAACACCAGGTACTAACTCTGGCGGCGGTCTCCTACTTTCTGGAACCCAAACAGTGGAATAATTTCATGGTCTGCCTTTGCCTCTTCATGAATCCGCATTTAGTGCGCGATGATCCCCTCAGGTGGTATTGGCAGGTTTTCACGGGTTCTCCGGATGCACACAGTTAGCGACCCTGTACCATTTCTGCGGGTGTTTCCCCGGGCGCTGCATTAACCCAGTTTCTCAAACAAAACATGACCTCCGGAATCAATTCTGCCCATCTGGTATAGTTATTTCTTAACCTGATGCATAACTGAATTCTTACGCCTTAGTTACGGTGTTCAGTCTCCCATCTGGTACAGTAATCTCTCCACTTCCTCCCTACAAACTGTGTACCATTGTTGGTCAGTAGGTACTCAGGATGCCATCTGGGAATTTTTTTTGCATGACCTGTACAAATGTGCACATACGAACTGGGAATGCCTCGGCCCATATGGTAAATAAATCCGTGGCGACAATAAGAAACCTTTTACAGCTTTTGGTGCATAGGTACGAGCCCATGATATCAAACTCCACGGCATTAAACAGTTCAGTTGGCAGCCTCGGTCGTTGTGGACCATCGCCACCTGTTCTCCGCAGCTTCCGGGTGTTGCATGTGACACAACTCTGCACATGTTTACGTACATCCCCTTGAACTCCAGGCCAATAAAAATACTTTTGCCCGTTCCTATGTATTTGATCTGAACCTGGGTGTCCATACTATCTAACTATCATTTGCATATCTGAGTACAAGTTCCCTTGTATTTTCGGCACGTACGTTCGCCACTTTGCACAATTTATAAGGGGTTAGGATTGAATTTCCCGGTCTACTACTCGCCAATGATCTGAGTACCTCGTGGCACAGTGTTGTCAGTTTTGTGCAGCATCTTGGGAGTTTTCTTGCACTGTGTGTACCTCTCTTAATACATCACAAACGTTTAATGAAACAAGTTCACTGGGTGGTGGCACGGCAAGGTGTGGTAGCGCCTCTTCCCACTCAGCGTCATCTTTTACCGTTAAGTTCGGAGAGGGGTTTCTGGACAGTGCATCTGCGAGCTTGTTCGTTTTCCCTACCACATATTCTACCTTGAAATCGAACTCCTGGAGCAGTAAGACCTAGTGGGTGAGTTTACTTTTCCCTGTTATGCATGCCTTCCAACCAAACTATACAGCAGTTATCTGTTTTCAATGTAAACTGTCTCCCTAACAGATACGGCCGGTACTTTCTCAGTGTGTGCACAATTGCTAAATACTCTTGTGCGTTCACATGGCACTAGCGTTCTGCCTTGCCAAACTTTGCGCTGTGGTAGTTAATGATGTGCTTCTACCAGTGTTCTCCCACCTGATAGAACATTGCTCCAATGCCCTCTTAACTCGCATCTGTCTGTACGACAACAGGTAACTCCAGATTAAACCTGGCTAACAGCTGACAATTTTAGAAAGCAAGGTTGATTTCATTAACTGCCTTATCAGCTTGAGGTGTCCATACAAATTTACGTTTTCCACATAGCAATTCAGTCAATGGTGCAGTTATAACGGAATAGTTTGGAACAAAATCTCTTTATCAAAGCGAAAAATTTCCGAACCTGTTTGCGTGATCTGGCTGTGGGTTTGTTTTGTATTTCCTGTACATGCTGTTGTTCCGGTTCGTGTCCATTCCCTGTTACATAGTGTCCCAAAAACTCCACTTTATTGGCCCCCAACTTACACTTGTCAACCTTACAGGTGAGTTTATTACGTTCAAGGCTCTCAAACACAAGGTTCAGGTAGTGCAGGTGTTCCTCCCAATTGTTCGACCATACAAGTACATCAAGGTAAGCCATCACAAAGTCTTCTATGCAACCACTGAAAACATTTACCATGAGGTTTTGAAAAGTGGCAGGAGGCCAAATAGCACGGCAACAAACTGAAATCTACGCCCTCCTGGCATGGCAAAGGCGGTCTTTTTATGGTTTTGTGGGCAGATAGGTACTTGCCAATACGCTGATTTAAAGTCAAGTGTTGTGAATACAGTAGCTAGCCATAATGGTGAAAAAGTGTCTTTGATGTTAATGACTGGAGGTGGCATGTTTACAGCAATTTTTTTCAGGGGGCGAAAGTCTACACAAAACCTCCAATTGCCATCCTTTGTAGGAGCTTGTGTAATGCCTGAGAAGTTATGGCTTTCCTCATCCCAGGGGATGTCTCCTGTGCTCTGAAGATTTTTTGGAATTTATGTTTGAAAGATACATGTGACTGTGATGTCTATTCTGTACTGTGCATTTTCATCTTGTATTTAAAGATGTACTATTCTTTGCTCTTTCTTCAAGAACCTTGATTTCTTCATGTCTACGCTATGTAACTCTTCTGTGAACTGTGTTTGATTTACTTGTACTGTGTGTGGTTACCAGGTAAGAAATAGGGGCGGGGGATGCAACAGCGCTAGTGTCGTGGGCATATACTTGTTATGGCATTTTCAACTTTCGGTGAGCTCTTGGGCAAGGCTCGATCCCTTCCCAGCTATCCATCAAATCCCCTTTCCAATTACCCTCCTTTGCCTGGGTCATCAGCTATATCAGTGTTTCCCCATCTCTCCTGCTTCTACTCCAGCTACAATAAGGCCAACATTGCAAATATGGGACGCCTGCATGACTAACAAAATGTCAGAATTGAATAAGTGTTTCATGTATTGAAATGATTTTGTGATTGGTCATCAACATGCAGAGCACGCAGTTTGAGGTGAGTCATGGCCTCTGGTGACCTTCGAGTAAAATGTTAAATGAAATTTTAGAAAGATTTTAAGGGCATAGTTGGGCTGTTTCCTTTTGTCCAAATCAGAGCTTTGAAAGGACTACTCATCGCCTCAAATTTTTGAAATGTAATATTTTAATCAATTTTTAAATGGTGAATGTCTCCTCTTTAAGAGATATGGCTCTATTGGACACGCATAGCATGCTGCCAATTTTCGCATAATCATATTTTATATTCAGTAACATCATTGGAGTTTTTTCAATTTTAACACTATTTTATCTTCTGTGGTTTATATAAGACTATTTGAAGTAATCTAATGTTTGCCAGAAGAATTACATTATTAAATATAAACATTATATCTTGTGTGGTTTGGCATTAAGAAATTACATGCACCAACTGAGAAAGATTTAATGGTTCCGATTAACATCCAGTAAAGTGCAACTCTTATTGATGTTTTTTCAATAAACAGTGTTTTATGAAACATAAATGTAAGACTTAACTTGCGTGAGGTTTTGAGAAATAATATTAATGAGAAAGCAAGCTGTGTATCGCTCTTCACGAGCACTAGTGTAGTAACTGATCTAGTCAAACGTACCCAAACCAAAGGTGCCTAGCTATCACTTTTTAAATACTGAAATATGGTATGAATAATGCCCCAACCAGAAGGCTGACGAAATGAAAGTTTTGTATTGGATTATAAATTTGAAAATAATACAGTGCAATACCCTATCTCAAATTCGTACTTCAGGGCAAACAGCTCTTACCTTATATGGTGTACAGGAAATAAATCATGCTAATTATAAATTTTTAAAAATAAAAACAAATGAAATGTTTTAAATCATGCAGATTTATACAGCTAATTTTATTTTGGTAAATTGTCACTGTATCAAAGGAAATAATTTATTGCGTTTTCTAAATTTGTTAAACAAAAAGGTGAATTATACTTTCTGAAATAAAGAAACTTGCTGGAATACCCTTTGTTATATTTGTGAAGCAATGACAAAATAAATGTGCAACATGTATTTTGAGTTACGTACATACTACTGGTAGTGGGTAAGGCTGTGCCCATAAGATGTGATAATTTGTGTTTAGTTGAAGAAAGGAAGGTGCTGGCCATAGGTACGATGTCTGTGAGTTGTGGCGAAGATCCATTATTTAAATTGGGTGGTTGTTAGTAGAGTAAGTACTAAAGTAATTAATTATTTGGGTGCGGCTTAGTTTACTTATTTATTTAACATTAGGCCGACACAATCTAAATGCCAATAAGTAATGAGTTTGAAGTATGAGTATACTAATTGTTCTTACCATAATTTTGGATCTTGAGTATCTTGCTGTCCCATACTTTTCCCGCTTAGTTTTCTGGTGTCCATAGGCCAAAATGCCTGTTTTATATATATTTTAGCATGTATTGGTACATATTTTTACGAATCTTTGAATCTGTATTTTAAATTCCCATGCAGACCTTGATGGGCATTCACACGCTGCCCCATTGTTGAATATTAATTTTTAATAGCAAATTTGTAATGGTAAAGAAGCTTAACTTGGTGAGTTAGGATTTAATGTAGTACCTGATTGAAGGAATTGGGTGTTTTGGATTCCACATCATAATATTTAGTTGTTTGTAAGTATAACATTTTGCAACTGGGTTATCAGCATGATACACAGTTTTCTGTCAATTCAAATAATCATTAACTGTGTTGGAAGTTATATAAATTTTGCAAAAAGCTCAAAACTGCAAAGATGCAGTTTCTAGTGAATTTGTATTTTAACGAGTGTATTGGAAGTTATGCTTTTCATTGTGCCGTCTGTCTTAAGGCGAGTGCACACACATTGTGTCTAGGCAAGGTCAATCACGCTGTGACGACGATTACAGGTAATTATTGGAGATGTATAATATGTGTTTTGACATGAAGCTACACATCTAGGGCATGAGTCAAATAACTGTTATTTAACAGTATTGTTTTAGCATTTTTTATGGAGTAGGTATGTTCTACTAGTCATTTTATTGTCTGCCTTGTTTGTTATGGCAGCATGGAGCTTTAATGATATTGGTGTTTGAATATATATTTTAATATATTGGTATTAGTACATTGCTCAAAGCTAGTTAAGCACCTTGGCAAAGTTAACTGGAAAGCTGCTTTTTAGATTAAGGGTGTTTCACATTGTATATGATCTGTGATACCAGCTCATTTGTGCCTTATATAAATAAATCTGTTAAACTGATTTTGGCTGAGAGTACATATTTTTTAACAGTTCATTGGATTAGAGTTACAACATTCTGATATTTCCTTGGAGAAAATTCCTTCTGCTAGTTTTTGAATCTACATGTTACTTGATTATGGTTACTTATCTGCTTGCTTGATTTTACAAATTATGGGACACCACAGTATGTACTAGGTATGAGGAATATTCCTGTCGTAGAGACTGTCACGGTTACCAGATAGTCACTGCAACAAGCAGAGACTATGATTCAAAGTCAATGCCTCTGCTCGTCGCTCCTCTCAGGGTGCACAGGTCGCGCGGTGCATCCTTATCGCGAACATACTACAGAACTTTCAGAGCCATTCGGTTACAAATCTCGCATTTAGGATGTGTGGCACGCCCGTTGTGCCGAACTCTAGAGCAATGGCCGAATTTGGTGCTACATTTATGTAATGAACACTTTGAGCATTGCTTGACAATATGTTTTGGAGTTATACATTTTTATTTATTTGCGAAATTTACAATTACTAGTACTGAACTCAGTTGTGAAAGTTTTAATTCTGATAATTCATTATGTTCTACTTTCACCTTTCATTGTCATTACTTTTACCCACAAAATGTTGCATATGCACATACATCCCTATTAGTTTCATTCATATAAACTCGTCCACAAGTACTTGAGCTCAGTTCCTGTTCACTACTCAGCATGACAGGAAGCAACTGCCTGTGCTTGTGCACAGTTCATTCCCCGCATTGAAAAAAAGAGTGACAGCTACGCGCTTGCGCAGCACATGCAGTTCACTCCTCCAGTGACAGGAAGTTTGGTTAGTGGCAGCACCAGTTGCTCCTCGCCGTGGCAAGGGCAAGAAGCGCTTGCTTCGTGCCTGTGTCATTAATAAGAAAAGCTCTGTTTTGCATGTAAGGTGTTCATTGCGGCAAGGAATGACTTACACCATGTATAGGTACTTTCTATATCATGTTGCATACACGCCAAAAACCAAATGATCATACAAATAACTGCCATACAAATTCTCATGAAAAAGGTTTTAACTTGCATAGTTGTATATTATTTTGGCTTCCGCATCAAAATGACTTACGTTCCTCAAATACTAATACACACACTAGAAAATTTTAATTTTAGTACTGTATTAGGAGAGATTTTCTGCCCTAAATAATTTTGATGATTGCCCTATAATATTTACTACATAATTTTAGCAAAGCCTAATTTAATTTTGTGGTATGACTATTTCTGACAAGTAATTTAGTATCATACTACTGACATCAGATGGATTGTGGGGAAATTGCAGACGTTACTTTGCACCGGCCATGTCTAAATTCACAAATTTAGTTATTTTGTAAAATTTGTAATTTGGTAGGTATCAATTCGGACATTGTAGACAGTTACTTGTTTAGCACTAGCGGCAAAACATTATTTAATTAACAGTGCAATTTTTTTAAATCTAAATTTAATGCTTAAAATATACAACATTTTTCTGCTATCATAACTGGAATACTACGAATACATTTATAATTATAAGAAAATAATAAATTATGCACTAACAACTTCAAAAATACTTTTTTACTGTAAATATACACGAAGTACAATACTTACTATTTAAAACATTTGTAGAGTATTTTCTGTAGAGTTATTTGTTTTAAAAGTAATTTTATTCACACATTCGCACAGGTGTTTTTAAAGTAAAAACAAACATGGTGCAGATTTTGTCATTTTGTATTTTTACTAACATCTATTAGATACAAAATATCAAATTACCAATTACGTCACCATTTTTGTATACAAAATCAGGTCACATTATCATTTTGTATACAAAATCTGCCAAATCGGACACGGCCTATGGCTTTCGATAAACGAGTGTTTTATTGTAATTCATATTGTTTGAAATGTTAAATCTAATAATTGTGTAATTGTGAGTGTTTCTATACTATTACAGCAAGGGAAAAGGCAAATTATATATGTGTGGTGATTAGAGTATGTGTGTAATGTGGTCAAATGGACCAAAGTTGTAGAGTGCTTATTTGAATATGCCGTATGAACGGCGAATGATTTGGTGAGTAGCAACTAAATTAAATAGATTTTTTTTTGGGAAATTTTTTTTTGGAAAGTGGTATAATGTCACTCAACTAATTACACAGAACACTAATTTACTAGGGACATCAACACTTGACCAATAGATACCCCAAAAAATGATAGTGGAGAGGGTTATGAAAACTAGAAAATTCTGGAGTAAAACATATAACATTTATTGACGAAAATATGTTAAATTGCAAAAATACTGTACAAGCATAGCCATACATTACCCACCGAGCCAGAGTCCCAGCACCAGCAGGGGAGTAAATCCCCAAAACAGTGATTCAAGACACATAAAGCAGGGATCACACAATGCAAGATGCATTTCACGGAAGATTTCATACGAGAATGCCAACTAAATTGCATGCAAAACGAGTTCACATGTAGATAAGTAAGGTGGCTAATGTCTTGCATCAAAATTAGTTGATAGCACTAGTGAGTACCAAACAGCCAAGGTATCATAATACAAAATATGAAGTTGCCTACCTCAACAAGGTATTTGTTTCAAAGCTATCCCTCCAATATATAATTGTTATTACGTTATTCTCAACTAATTGTCTAAATTTCAAATCCACGCTTTAAAGTTATTTTCAAGCAATGTTTTATTTCCCTGTATCCCTCTTCACACACCTCAGATTAAGATTTTCTTTTACTCTATGGTTAAGTTTACAACAGGTCACATGACCAGCATACAAGGACCAATAGGATCACAACTTGCATGAGAAAAATAGGATCTGCTCTATCTCATTTCGCGCAAGATTGGTACTCATCTTGCATCGTGTGATTCCTGCTTTAGCAATTTTTTTAGGTGGTGACGCGAAGCGTCACGCATCAGCGAAGCTTGAAGTTTCCCTATAAATGATTGTCATGTGCACCCTATTTGCATTGAGATGTATGTGTTTTGCAATTTAACTCATTTTTTTTTACTATTCGTAATACTGTCTCATGAAAACATGTTTAATTGCACAAAAATTTAACTGAACATAACCTAAATTGACAATATTACTAATACAAGCTACAAATACGAGTGGGGAGGGCTAAGTTTACACTGAAAATGTACTTATTTTGTATTTTTTTATCCTACAGTTTCCCTGATCTTCATAGCCCTCCCCACTATTGTTTTTGGGGTTTCCATTGGTCAAATGTTGACACAGTAGTAAATCTATGTTCTGTGTAATTAGACGACTGGAATTATATCACTTTACGAGACTTTTTTTATATCCCGAAAAGGCCCTAACCTTAAGAACAACCCCTACATTTTGTCGTATGCCCGATCCCTAGTACGTACTGCAAATATTGTGATACCCCTAGTACATTCATGTTCTGTGCAGTTTGTAATCTCGATTTAACGTGGTTAAGGAACCCAAATTACACATAATCTATATACATTTGACCACACAATTTCCCCGATATACATAGCCCTTCCCATTAACACATTTGATAGTACTTATTGCAAATATTGTCATGCCCCTGTAAATTAGTCTCTCATGTGGTTAGTAATATCGATTTATAACATTTTACATGATTTTTTTTTTTTGAAAAATCCCTATTCTAGATAATTACACCACTTTTTTATGCTGTTGATACATGAAGATGAATGTAATAATGTTATCTTCATTACTTGACACCAGTAGCACAAATAATATTGCTACTACCTAACACGCCGCAAGGCTCTCATAAAGGCAATTTAGCTCGCATCCTTGAATAATAAAACGGCAGTTGCACCACACAAAACATCTCGGCCAAAAATTTGGTATTTTTACGAAATGAATTTAACCAGTTTCCTTCAGTGCACATTAAACATTCTAACGATTTTGTAGTACAACAGTGATAAATACTTTTCATGGATAATAATATATTTGCAATTTCAGTAGCTTCTTACCGGACACCACGTGCAAGACAAACAAGGCAGTCCAGTTCGTAGACACAAAAGACTTCAATCGAAAACCGCTAATAGCGGAAACACAACAATAACCATATTTCTTACTAACATACCAAGCAAAGTATGCCTTAAGTACGATGCATCATGAAGAGTATTCTCAAACTTACAATGGCATGTACCAAGACCGGCTCGATTTCCATTCCGCGCCTAATAAGAAAGGGTAGTAAAGAATTTATCAACACATGGATATCAGCTGCGTTAGATGTATTACGTATTTTGTAAACAAGGCGTACACAACCAATAGATTATTAAAAAATGATTAAAATACTTACCGAAAACGGGATACCAGGAATTGTATTCTTAAAATCTTCAGTGGTTTTCACTATACTAGCAACGGCAGCCATGACACAACCCAGCAGACAACAAAAACGCGTTCCTAAAGTCAGCTAAATGCAATATTACATTAAATACAATTCCAAATACAATTACAGACATACATTATAATTAATTCTGCATTGACTACGTCTTCTATATGCTGTAAATATACGAAATTTTAGATATAAAGTAGATCCTTTTCGTTTGTTTTCAACCAACCAGAATCCAGAATTTTTGACAAATATACATATCCTTGCAGATGGCCGAGAAGAGGCCGAGACGTGTGTTTGTGTACGTGATAAATAAATGTTGTCAAATTTGAATATTTGTTGTCTGTGTTGCGATTTTATTCGTGTGTAGTTGCTGAGGGAGGCAGAGGTGAAAGGCGATGCAGGTATGACTCTTTTTTGTTAATAAGAGGCATTTGTTTATTTATTAATAAGGCATGTTTTGAGTTTATGCCGCTGTTTAATATTTTTGTTTATTATAGCTGTATACTTATTTATTAGGTAATGTGGTGAACACATAAAATGTACCTAATGAAAATATGTGTTTAAAAAGTAGACCTTATTTATAATATGTCTTGAGTTGTCACAGATGGCAGGAATTTTATAGTACTTAGTCTGATTGGTTATAATAATAATAACCAACACCCGCAATTAGGCTACCGCCTGGTGGCAAGCTCTCACCTCTCCCATACCCGACCAAACTCCTCTTTCTCGCCCTTTCTGAACTTTCTAACCCTCGTAAGGGCTCTGCTACAATTGCCTTGTCCTAGGTCCTCTCTGATGTCGTGAGCAATGATTGGTCCACGTGATCTTGTGACATCATGAGCCATGTGCCTGCTTTTCCTTGCATGTCCTCTGTAGATTCTTCAATTTTTAATTTTTAGTCCTCGCTTGCCCCCTGCCCTCAGTTGTCCCTGGTTCTCTAGTCTTTCATGGAAGTATGAAGAATAATTTACCAAAAAATACGCACGTAATCTGTAATAGTAAACAAAAACGGTTGTAAACATCGACATTGAAGCGAATGTGGTGTGCCAGTGCCAAGCGGGACTAAGATTGTAAATATTAAATATGCGCTTTGCAGTTATGGCCGGAATCATCCAATTTCTCCCGCAACACATTCCACTCCCTCACAGACCTCACAAGCATAGACTGCCTACCCCGCTCCGTTCTCCTCTACACCCTCTGAAGCTTCTTACTGTTGTTTCCTTTCCCTCTAAACACCCCCTTACTTAGCTTGCAGTGTAGCCCTTTCCATCCTCCCTCTTTATTCACCACCTTGTACATCCTGACTAGCTGTTCAACTTTCTTCCTGCCCTTCTATGAGCTCCACCCCATTTCTTTCATCATCACCGATAGATTATAGTTCCCTTCTTCCTCACCATCCTGCCCCTGCCTTCTCCACCTATCCTTCCCTCTTATTGTTGCCTTTCTTTGCACCTTCTCCAGCTCCCGCACCTCCACGTACGGTTCCCATACTGCCCCAGCATATTCTAACATCAGCTGTACCATTGTGCCATCTCCTTCACCTCACAGCTGACTCCCTTCAGCACCCTTCTCAACATACCTAAAGTCCTTTCTCCCTTTGCAACCACCCTCTCTACCGGTTTTTTCTATCTGAGGTCTCCCTGCAATACAATCCCTAGATACATATATTCTGCTGCTTCTTCTAGCTCTTGCTCATATCTGTACATGTCCATGCTTATCACCTTCTTCCATATAAACCTCACTACCTAAGTTTTTACATTTATCTTCATTTTATTCTCCATGGTCCACAACCATATCCTGCAAAAATCCCCCATCTCTGCATACAATACACAATCATTTACAATCAATCTTATTTTTCCGTAATCCTCAAACCTATGTCATTTAACATTATGATATTGCCTCCTCCACTTTCACCCCCTGAGGAAGTCACCAATCCAATCCACTACCCATTTTTCCGGTATCAGCTCGTCCACTTTTTCATCAAAGTTCCAAGGAGCACCTTATCAAATGCTTGCTCAAAGTCTGTGAAGTGGGTATTCACCTGCTTCCCCTCATGAACTGCCTGCACCAGATCCTCTAACAGCCCAGCCAGCTGTCTCTCTTGTAAGAATAGTTTTGTAAATGTGCCATGTAACATGAGCGTTTTCTACTTCTGTTATAAGATATAGAATTATATCTATAATTTAAAGTTAAAGTAGGCCACACAGTGCCAATGTTGCAGGTTTAATAACTGACTGTTTTATTTACTTTTATTTGGTTTGGAGAGCCCTCGGGCTAGTGAGAAGTTGTGAATGACTTTGTATGGAGTGTAGTCGTGCTAAGCGCAGGCACCAGGCTTGAAGGGGGAGGGAGGGGATTGGTCAGTGACGCTATGCTTGGCGGTATTGTTGGTGTGACACGAAAACATGGGAAATCCATAAAAAAATTAAAAGTTTTCATCTGAAGAAAATGCACAACAGACACACAAAGCACTATTCTCATATGGTTTGTATGAGCAAGCCCTCAGATTACATAACAAGAAACACTATTGCCCACAAATCACTGCATATCACAACTAACTACTTGCTTATCAAAAAAAAATGAAACTACAAGAAACCAAAAAATATCCTCCTTCATAACACATGATGAACATTTAATGAAGCAAAGCCGTATGATAGCCAACAAACCAATATTTAAAAATACTAATCAGCGTTGCGTAGGCACCTCAACATAATCAAGATTCAAGACATCTGTAAGACACTGATCCATGTATGAAATAATTACTAAAAGGATTATTGAGTAGTTGGTTAATTTCTCTTAGACTGATTGCTAAACACCTCTCGAGACATAGTCATTAAATTAGCTAACTACTTGAAAGTGTCCGTAGCACTGACCTATGCAAATTAAACACTTTTACACTCATTGAAAATTCCATAAGTTTGGCTAGGCCTAGTTTGTGACAAAACGCTTGATAATTGACTACCTCTGGGATTGATTTAGAACTCTCCATGAAATTTAGTTCCTGAGGCATAGCACGGAGGTTAAGCTAACATCTTCTCTAAAGAATTTTCACACACATTAATATACCATTTGGTTAAAATTTTGTTTAAATAAATTCTGCAAGCTTTGCACGTTTGTGAACTCACATACTGGTTTACCTCGCAGTTGATCGCCCACCATACATAGTCATTCTTACCAGGTCCTTGAGGCGAAGTTGGTATTATCTTTAAAATGCTTATTAACTGCTATTGGGCCTCTTCTACATGTGCCCGGGGTAGACCTGACACTTAACCACTTTCCCAAATGTTACGTTGGCGGATTGAACAAATTAGAAAACATCAATGCGAGCTAGCTTATGAAGGTCCATGTTCCTTGCTGGCTTTTTGGGAAAGGCCTTGAGGTACGGGGTTGACACACCCACGCAATCTGATAAACGGAAATCTTATGACGTCACAATGCAAAAAGTTATCGTAGGTGAGTGAGTTCTCAATGGCCCATACGTATACCAGGTAATTAAAAATATTGCATCGAGATCACATAGCATTAACATTTTTTTCATAGAATATGTCTCTGAGTTCAGTTGCGAATCAAATAATATTCATATAAATATAAATTATCATCACATCACAGTTTCCATTAAAATGTAAATAAAATTTGTATTTGTATTTTATATTTATGAGAGGGGTTACAAAATGAACTATTCAAATATACTTAATTCTGGGGCTTTTGTTTACATTTTATTGTGAAACAAAATAAATATTATTCATCAATATTTACTTATATAAAGTAAATAAATAGACCGCTGACTGACAAAACAAACTTTAAAAACAAATATGTAACATCCTACCATTACAACAGTTGGGCTGCCAAAATTCTGTAAGATGTTTGGATGTTGGTATATATAACGTGTATCCAATGTGTTTTAATGGTTCCACAGTTATATGCCTAAATTCTATCATAAGTTTGGTTTTGTGTAGGAGAATGTAAACTGTGACAAAATTTGAGCATAGAACAGACACAGCAATCATCTCAAGGTGATATGGATTTCAAACATCTACATTTAAAACACTGAAAGTCCTAAAGAAGACATAAACTTTATTAATAAATATAGAAGAAACATGTTTGACAAATTCCATCATTCTCAATTGTATGGAATTAGAATTTACCATAACTTCTCCATGTTTTCCTTGAAATAAAAGAGAATTAAAATTAGTGACAAGCATGAATCTGGACATTAGACAGAGCTAAGTGAAAATTTATGATAATAATTTTTCATAGTATCATCTGAGAGGTGTTCACAGAAAAAAGAAAATTTAAATTTTGTAATTTCTTTCAATTTATCATTGAATGAAAGTTTCCAGAGTTTATAATTATATAAAATTTGTATCCCAGACTAGCCTATGAAAATCATATGGACCACTAGGTACTGTCTTTTTGAAAATTAACATAATGAACTCTGAAATTTATGACACTCTTGGTGGCTAAAACTTAATAATTATTATAGAGACAATTGTCATACTTATTGCAAAACAGAAACAAGCACGAATGTCACTTGAATGAATAAGTACCATACGACCATAAATGTCTGCTACTGGAACTCATCTTGTAAGACTCTTGATAATGTTAATATTTGTTAATGTAGTGCTAAAGGCACAATCAGTTTCCTGCACAGATGTAGATGATTTATAATGGCTCTCCAACATTGCCCTATACTTATGCTGGGTGGTCATCATTTATAAATATCTTCATTTTTTTCCAGCATCAAAATCAAGTTAAACTGCTATTCAACATGTCTGAATGGAGAGTTTTTTTTTTTTTTTTTTTTTCATAGAGCAAGCTTCCTCATTGTTATTATCACAGATTATTTTACTATCTAATAAGCCAATATTCTATATGATTACATTAACCAGTGTTCTCTTAGTAACAAACTTGCATTGAGAAAACTGAGATGTACAAGGAGAAACATAAAATTTCCAATATAAATAATCACAGAATAATAAGCTGTCAGATGTAAACATTACAAATGAATCCAAGAATTTACCAACACAACTGTCACCTTGGAAGAACAAACACACAAATGTTCCTTGTTAGTACCGCCATATGCGGCCCCGTCTGTCATGTTGAACTGAAAACTATGGTAGAAAGTACTACATATTAAATTTTCCTTTTTTAGGTGTTTGTATTTATGTTTAGAAAGTAAAAAAATAACATGTGTTTTTCCTAATAGCTGAGAAACCAATCTTACCAACATAGGCAAAGAGAAACAAATTTCCTTATACACTAACTTCAGCAACAACACCACTGTATATATAATACACAAACCCTTAGGCATTATTACATTTAATTAGACAATACATACATTTTGTAATTACATCCTGAAATGAAAACAAATATGTTAAAGGCTGTTCATGATAAAGTGAGCACTTTTGAAATCAACCACTGCCCTTGCCTGCATATATTATAATGGGCGCACAGAGTGACGCACACAGAGTAAAGTTGTTAACGATGGATGGAAAATAGTTCCATATCTTAATGTAAAATTAAAAGTGTTAGATAACCATTTGTGATATGGTAACTTAAATTATTTCTTTTGCGTTGTGATTTTTTAATGTATCGAACCGTAATAATAAGCTGATTTGTAAAATATTTATTTTTCAATAATTTCACAGTTTTATTTGACTGACGCACATATAAAGTGATGAGATCCATGGTAGTGTTAATTTTACATGGCGGGTGAATACACAAAGTGCATATTAAGTGCAAGGGCTTTCAAAAGTGCTAATTTTACCGTGAACAGCCTTTACAACAGTTAAATCAATGAAAGAAAACAAAGAACAAAATAAATCTAAATCTGGAAGCAATGAAATGAAATAGTCCCTCATTGGCCACTCATGGGCCCAATACCAGCTGGTCTTGTTGACGGTGTGCAGCAGGTGTTTCATCTCCAACACAAACTGTTTTGATAGTGTGTTCATGCCATTTTAGTACTTCGTCCAATGTGAATTACATTCCGCGTCGGAAGTTTCAGATGATATTCCACCTTTCCCTCGGTGGAAGCTTCATTTCCATCACGTTAAACAAGAAACAACAGTTTTGGTAACAAATATTGCCATTCAGTTTTGTGCAATTTCAATAGGGGTAGTTTAGTGATGGTAACTTTTGTGGAGTGTGTCCTAGCCCTATGTAAAATCTTTGTGTGGCACTGTTGCTTAAGCACTCAATAAAGTTCACGACGCACTTTAATGTTTTTTGGATTTCCTCTCGACACAATGTAATTAAAGTTTATCATTGTGCACTATTTTGAAGCGTACTTTTAAAGTTTTTGCAAATAAATTAAAGTTCATATGCACAATTTAACTTTTTCCAGAGAGCCCCTCACCGATCATTACTAAGGAAGTCGCGAGATAAACAATTCTAAGGGAGATAGTGTGTTAGAGGAGCACCAACTCCATTTTCATATCCAAAATTAAGGAAATTATTTAGCTCATTTGAAATAAAAAATCTCTAATAGCAAACATACATTGTCACGTGGAAGCACAAGATTGTAGACACTCCTGTTTTACAGCCTTTGCAAAATTCAGCAATGTATATAGTGGAAAATGCAATTTAAAAATGAAACATACTAAAAAGTGACTCGGGCACCCCAAATTGGCCATGCATAGCCAAGCGCAATATAATTTATTAAAATAATAAAAATATTCTTTTTTTTTTATAATAGGCTGCACACTCTTTCAATGCCTGTTTTTTAAAACTTGATACCTTATTAAATTTATACTTAGACAAGAAACATTAAAACTTGATGCCTTGTTAATTTTACACTAGAAAAAAAAAAACATTTAAAAACTATAAACCTCTGGATTATCGCTGGGACGCACAAGGCCATTCAAAGCCCAATGAAATAAAATCAGTCAAAAACGAACAGTTAAAATATGAGTACTTAAATATTGAGTTAACAATTAATTAGCACCAAATCAATGTACCAAAACATGATCAACACAGGTGGGTTATCAGAGAAAATTCAAACAAGCTGTGCAAGCAGATGCAGTCCCTTTTCACAACACCATCAACTTTTCAGGCAACTTGCAACAAACACTAAATTACAGTAAACCTTCAGTACAAGCAAAGCACACGAAACATCCACATTTACCACATAGCAAAATAAGTTAAAGCCAAACTAAGTTTCTTAAACACCAAACTTCCAAACAAAATTTAGTATAGGGCATATTAGCTACATACTACATGTAAAGCATCTGTATGCAAACTCAAACAAACCAGTTACATTAAATTTAAATTATTGCCAAACCTACCTGATCTTTGGCACTCGACTATGCTGAAAACTTGTACATGTCCGCTACAAAGCTGAAAAGCGTAGTCCTACCAAATTAAACAGGATCCCATGATGTATCTAGAGTAGAATACCGGACAGGTATTAACAGTGAGCTGACCAGAGTATAAGTAGATGAGCCTCGTGCTGATGCAAAGGCTCTCCAGTTGAAATGTTACAAGCACCAATCAGAAAACACATAATCGCGCATGCGTGAGAGCTTGGGAGGCCAAGGAGGAAGTGGGAAAAAGGAAGAGGGAGGCTACTAAGGCGGTCGAAAGGTGGAGCGGTGAGTCAAGCAGGCATTAAACTTCTAGGTGCATCTTATATAACTTAGTCCTGGCGCACTCAAACTGTGCTATCTTCCCTACAAAAAAGTCATATACCCCAGCTTTATTCAGTTCAGTTCAGGAGGGGAAGTATCCAAACATTTAACAATGGATGAGGCAAATGTCTACCTAAAAAAGGAAAAAATGGAGTAGAGCCAGTTGAATCGTGAACCTCTGAATTAAACTCAATATTAATAATTTACTAATTACTTTCCCTCTGCGTGTGATCCTGATTATGAAAAATAGTAAGACAGGATTTGATGTTTTTACTGAAACTTACACTTGGTTGCCCTTAGGAAAATACGGAATAGACATATAATACATAATCACCTACTTGAAACACATGTCTTTAAAATTGATAGGCTGAAAGTAACGGGCGTTATCCGTAACCAGCTCCACAGGAGCACCAAATATTTTCCATACCTGATCTTGCAAGGTCTTAATGATCGTCGGGGCTTTCATGTTTCTTAAGGAAGCAGAATCACAAATTTAGATAAGGTGTCCAACATAATTAACAAATAAATATTCCCTCTCTTGGACCTGACAACGGTTTGAAAATATCTATGTTAACGACGTGCCAGGAACAACATGGAAATAGAATTTTTGATTGAACAAATTAGTCTGCAGTGCCTGCTTATAATGTTGACATCCGTGACACGTTCACACATACTGAGAAACATCCTGCCTCAAAGTAGGCCAGGCAAAATGCATGGAAATATTATCAAAACTTTATTTACACCCAAATGACCACCATAAAGAAAATCGAGAAGATATTTTAATATCATAGGTTTCAGGGCTTCGGAACCACCAATTTCTGGGTACAATCAATTTTCCCAAAATTATAGAAGGCCTTCCTTTTCAAAATATGGACTTGAACTCTTGCACTTAAAACCGTTTTAATTTGTTGACACCAATCATATGCACTTTGAGTATCTCTGAGCTGGATAAAAAATTCTGGGAACGCCTATATCTTCCCGAGAGAAGTTGGTGGGTCCGCGGGAATTAAATCAAAATTGTTTATATCATACATACGGACAAAATGTCCGCTACAGGGTTGTCAGTACCCCTTACATGATGGACATTAAAAAATCTGAACCTATATAACTGTAATACCCATCTACCCAACTGTCCTAATTGGTGAGGATGATTCAGAACCCAGCTAAGGGCTTAAGTATCGGTGAACAAATCATAGTCATTGTTTCCGATGTAGGGGGCAAACTTTTCCAAACCAAAGAGACATGCAAGCGTTTCTTTATAGTAAATTCATAGAAAATGCTCCAGCTCAGTTAAGTTCCTACTTGCAAAGGCAACGCGAACAATGTGACCATCCAACCACTGTCTCAACACCGCACCCAAGGCCAAAGATGACCTGGACCATTAAACGTTGCTCAAAGCCCGGTAATTTTAAAACTGAAGAGCTGAGTACGTTTTTTTAAAATAATGAGTGCCTGTTCCTGTTCCCAAACAAATTATACTGTACTCCTCTTCTTAAGGCTGTTAAGGGGAGCTGTAATTTCAGAATAATGTTCAATGAATTGCAGCTAATATCCCATCAAACCGAAAAATTTCTGGACCTCTTTTAGGGTACGGGGACGGGAAAAAGTTGGCTGTTGGGGCTACTCGGTCAGTGCCAAATAAGAATTTACCTTACTAATGACATACCCAAGGAATTTCACCTTATTAGCAGCCATAGTTACCTTATCTTGGTTAACTGTTAGTCCCACTTCCCTAAACCGCAGTAACACTTTGTAACAGGTTACTGTCCTGTCCTCTCGTAGATCTCCGTAAACACCAACAGACTAGCTCAGCATGAGTTGGATACTTTGACTACTTAATAATGAAAGTTTGTTGATACCAAGATTCTTAATAAATAAAAGAAGTTAAATGTATACTGGACATTTATTGTCGTCTTGGCGAAACAAACTATTGACACTCACAGCTGATGAACAAACAAAAAAGAAAACAAGACAGAATGGCAGCCTGCACAAAATGAAACTTCTCACTTCGAGAGTTACGAAGACGAGAGAGAATTGTTACTTTTCTCTCCCGGCACCCTATTGACTCCTCACACCGATGGAAAATAAATTTAATAGATATTTGAATTGAAATGTCCGAAATACAAAAGAAGGTTAAAGTCGCGGGTGCTGGTCGGTGCGAGTCACGTGATCACACGTTGCAGTCTGTCCGACTGGGCAAACAATTGTGCTGCGACAAACTGTTGTAATACCCGTGTTGTGCTTCCTTATCTATTGGTAGAAAGTTTCTTCATTGAAAACGTATTGTTTTTGAGCAGTCGGTCACTATGAGGTCTGTTACTACTGATGAAATAGAGATAGAAAAATAACAAATTTAGAAAAACAAAAATATATGAAATACAAACTAGTTGTCGTTGCCACGACCTTTCACATATTACATGAATTACTATCCTTGACTGAAATCTAGACAATTGCCTCCTCGCCCTAGTCCCATGTTAGTCAAATTAATTGACAATGTTGCATTATAAAATTGCCATTTAATTTTGTTCACTTATAACTTAAGATTGTGTTTGTGCTGTGAGCTGCTTTGAAATATAAATAATTGAGAAACACTACACACTTCCTTTTTTGTTGGAGAACCTCTGTGTTTCCGTAAATATAGCTTACTCATGTTTCCAATTAATAATTCCCTCTCCCAGTCTTCCACAGTGCCACCCAGTTTTCCCTACTAGTCTGCATCTTGTATATGTTCACATAAAGGCTATGGTGTATGCAAAAATTAATTTTTTCAAAGTGAATGCAATATAGTTGCAGATATTGCCTATTCTTTCCTCCAGGCTACCATGTTATTGCTATTATGAAATGCTAAGAAAACTTGATTTTTTAGTCAAATTGGAAGCACATGGATAAATGGTACATCTTCAATTCTATACCAAGTCGTAACCACTTGACAGTTAAATAATTTTATAATTTGTTTCTTATTTGTAATTTCCAAATCCAGTTGTCTCCTGCGTGGGGGTTGTAAAACACCATCTCACTACTCACTTTGGGTTAACTTGTAACATTTAAAACAAATCATAAATGTACAATTACCAAGTTGGATGCCATTTGTAAAATTTCAAATTTAATTTCAATTGAATATTTCAATTCAATACGTTGTCATTTTTATATATTTATTATTTAGTTCTTCTTTCGACAAAATTAGCACAGTTTTCAATTTGAATTCTTCTCAAATACAATAAAATTACTGTTTGTTATTATTTAATTATTATGTCTTAACCTTCAAAACTTATTGGAGCAATTATTTTAGATATTAAATCATTAACCATTCTTTTTATAGTACTCACATCCATCATTGGAGGTGGTGAGAATTATTTTGTCAGAAAAAAATTAGTTCTCTGTTACTTCTGCCTTACTTAAGTTGTCTCCTGTCTTCCGATTGGCTGTTGTCTGTCCATTACACATCTCTCCATCAATCAGTAATGGCAAGATGAGAGACAACCAGGATAATATTCTGTAGTAATTTTGTTTAATAAACATTTAATGTCGACCACCCTCTAGGAAAGAAATGAAAAATAACAAACAAAATATTAATACCGAACACTGTCTAGAAAAAAATGAAAAATACTTTAACATGACTTCTATGTCAATAAACTATTAAAATAACTCAAGATTATAGACGGTAACTCATATAATAAAGCATAATTTTGAAATGATATTAAATAAAGTGACAAAATAAGCAACTACTCTGTAATCATATCTGATTAAAATATGTATGATTAATGGTAAACACAACACCATAAATGTGCAATTTTGTGCGAAATATATTTGTCTATAACTATGTCATCGTTCTCCCTACATCGAAACCCTAACCTAACACGTGGAAGTCAATAAAAACTGGGGGGCCGCGGTGGCTGAGTGATTAGCACGCTTGCCTCCCACCAAGGTGAACAGGGTTCACTCCCCGGCCTGGTCACTGGATTTTCGCAAGTGCGAATCGTGCCGGAAGATGCAGTTGGTCGGCGGGTTTTTCTCGGGATCTCCCGTTTCCCCTGCCTCTTCATTCCGGCGCTGCTCCATAATCACTTCAATCACCCTCATCGGCTCTCAAGACCCCGATGTTAAGAGCCGCTCAAATCTCTTTACTCGCCCGCTCACTCACTCACCAGCAACTGGCCCAATCTCAAGATGGAGATTAATGTGGGATAAGCAGAGTGCAGTCTCCACTGTGTTGTGTGTTAGGGCTGTAGTGATGCTGTTTATCGAGTGTGGGAATATGGCTTCTGTATTCAGCGAGGTGTGAGAGGGGCCATGTTTTTCTTTTCAGCAGACTGCCTAGAGCAGAGAAATTAAAGTAAAATATAAGGTTATGGACTTGGACACAAGACAGGTGGGGTGCAGGGGCTTGCGAGAGGTTACAGGCTGACCGGACTCAATGACTCACCTCCGCAACTCACCACAAGGAGTGGTCAAAATATTTATGTTTTGTTAATGAATTTCTTGCTGCAGTCTGGAGTTCATAGCTTGCAGTGTTTGTTTTGTTACAGATCCTTTACGGTCGAGAGCATGTTTCTATTTTTATACAAAATTTTATTAATGTAAAAATTACCCTCGTTTCCACTCACGCTACATTGTGTTTAACATGTACTTAGGGTATAACTTTTTTTTCAGTGATGTGTCTAATTTATTATTTTGTTTAACAGTGTTTTGTATTTTTAGGGTCATATGGTGCATGTTGTATTTATTTGCTGTTTACTGTTGCTCACCCATGTTTCCGGTCAAGGTGACCGGGGACATCGGCCATATTGCCTTCGGCAGTTCCACTTGGACCATGCTAGGAGGAGGTAGACCCGGGGGACCAGCATTTTGCCAGCTATCTGATCTAGTCATTCTGTACGACTTATATTTTATCAGAACCAATTTCTATTGTCGTCTCCTATTCTCGTATGTCTCCCTTCGCAACAACCTTTTTTGGCAGGGGAGATTTTTAACTTACAATTTACGGCTCAAGGCCGACTCCATGGTGGATTGGTCTAATGATGGCCCACCACCTCGTCTGCCATATCAACGTGTGGTAGTTACTCTTCGCACGTCTAAATACATCATCGTAATCCTGCTTAACAAGGTTTTTGTAACTAAGTATTTCTTTGCAAGTGTATTGTCCTGATGAAAACTGTGTAATGTAACCATGTGTTTGTATGTGGTAAGTGGAGGTTGGAATTTTTAGAATATAAGATGTCAACATTTTGCATTTTTAATCTTACATTCAGCACTTTGGAGTTTTTGAAATTCACAGATGCAGCATTTTATAGCATTTTGCATTTACATACATAAACTTCAACTCAACTGCACAAACTACAATTTAAAATGTGCAGTCCATGTAAAATGTCACATATACTCACTTTTAACATAATACTATTTCAAATCAATACTGTATTGTTCCACTTAAATGTCAGCACATAATAATTAAAAAATAACACAAATAAATAAAATTTGTGTCTCAGCATTATCTTCTGTATAAAAACACTCACTGCATGATATTAGAGAGACTTCAATGCAAAATTGTAACTGTGTTCATATTTATACATAGAAAGTAAGCATGGAACAAGTTTCTATAGTCTCTTCTGTCATCCTGTTGCGGCAATCTGTTTCAATTATGTTGTACTTGCTGAAAAATCTTTTAGCATCCACACTGTTTGTAGGTGCCCTCACACTTTGCAGTGCTGCATCAGCAAATTTGCAATTTGTCAACTTCAGAGCAAGAAGCATTTGTAGACAGTCAACTTTATTGTTTCCCCTAATGTTAGCAACAAGGTGGTGGTGATGAAAAATTTCATAGCTTTCTATGAAATAATCTTTCAAGACCCCTGAAAAAAATGGAATCTTATTATTCTTCAGTATCTCTAGTGATTCTAAATTTATCTTCATGTCTTACCTGTAATTGTTGGATCAAATAAGGAGCTCACTGCCATGTCAAATTAATTATTTTGGTTTCCTCAGTTTTTCAAAACACTTCTGCATGGTTTGCCGTATTTCTTCTTTCAGTTTTTCTTTGTTTGTTAAATTTGTACACAAATTTACCACTTTCTCAGTTTTAGAAGGCAAACCACCATGAGCATACCTTTGTAAGGATGAACATACAATTTTAAGATTGACGTGGAGGGTCGAGGATTTGCCCACGCTGAGGAACCTAATGGGATACCACCTGGTAGAAGGGCTGTGACCGGTTGGAGAGGAATCAAACCCCAGGGTGTGTTTGATCGTCAATGTCTCCCTCTCAGGAAGCTTGACCTTGCTCACCCTAAAAGCAGTCAAAATATGGGACGCCAGCGGTCACCAAAGAAAGAATGAATTTATATGTAATTATGGTAAATGGAGATGAAAATTATAATGAAATGGGGGTGTATGGTATACAAACTGACAACATTTTTATTTTTTCTTTTGTTGACTATGACTCAAGCTCCATTCTTAACACATGCTTTAATTCCATATTTTATTGCTTGAATCAGTTCTTCCTAATGTGTCTCATTGAGCTTTTCATCATCTTCGTAATAATATATTTTCATAGATAAGTCATATTCCATGCAATACTCCTCTGTCCAGTTTGGAGGTTTTCTCAAACATTTTCGTCTGTTAGCTTTTTGTTCTTCGTCCTCTTCTTTTTTGGATATTTCTTCTTCCTGAGGCATTTAATTTTTCTCCAGAATATCCTTTTTTAGTAGGAATTCTTCATTTTGGAAAGTATTCTTGTTTTGAAAATATAAAGACTACATTTCTTCTTCACTGGATGTTTTATTCTCGTGGCCTTTTTTTATCTTGATACCATGCAACATAGCATCAACTCGCTGTGCTACAAACAAGTTACACTCTTCATACACTTACTTTGGGTTCTGGCTAGCCTCAGTCAAGTAGAGTACAAGTAGTACACTTGGTTAAAATATAAATAAAAACTGAAAATGTCCATGTCGAATTCTACTCTAATTTTTTTTTAAGGTTGAAATCATTTACAATTATGGCAGTATGACATCACCTGACACATCTTCCTTGTTATCCAGCACTCACACAGGTACAGTATCACAGAATCACTTACCTTAAGTTCATTCATTACATCTCGACTCTCGAGGAAAAATTATGAAAGACAAGGGGGAGGAAAAAAACTACTTTCCCCTTGGCGCCTATCGACCTCCCACACCCGCGAAAAAGAATTTGACAGAAGTTGTTGTTGAGTTCTAAAAGTAGTTGTTGAAGCGAAGATAGATTTGAGAGAAAAGAAAGTTCCTGCTATCAGCGTTTGCGAGTGTGGGTGAAGTTAGTCACTCACGAGGTAGTTACCTCTACCGTTGTTGTATGAAAATAAGATCAATTCCTGTGCTCGTTGCCGGTGGCTCGGCATGTGCAGCTGCCTCCCCTCCATAATAAAAATCTAAAAATACACATTTGGCTGAGAATTCTAGTGTACCATGTAGTACAGATAAACTTGTAATACAATCTCACATTTAAACTGATAAAGCTCTTACTTCTAAACCATGGCATGAAAGGAAAAATTTGGACCACTACACTCAGTGACAATTGAAACTGGGGAATTTAACTAATAGTGAACCTGAAAAACAATTAAAAAAGTTATTTAAATGTGTATAACCACAACGCTACAATCGTAACAGATTTCTTCTGTGTCATAAACTCTTTGGCATATGTGTGACAAACTGATTAGACTGAGAGTCACTTTTACTTTTTCTTTTGAAGTTTTGGTTTTTCCGCTTTTCTTTTCCCCTTCTTTTGAAGATTAAATATTTTGTTCAATATCTTTACCTCTCTTGAGATCACAACTTTTATTTGTCATGCTATCCACGTACTGTAGGCACTCAATGTCCCAGAATAGCCAATAAGAATACTTTTTTCAGCATTTGAATCAGTTTCCTACTTGTTGGATTCTTGTTCAAGATAAAATCCTGTGAAACCAAATATGTGCACGTGTCGGACTCATGAAACTCTTCTGAACCAACATTGAAACTGAGTTTCACCTTGACTCAATCTGCACGGAGAACAGTTAGTTAAATAATTTGTGGTATTTAAAGCTTTGGCCAAAAAAGATTCTGGAAGTTTTACTTCATTGAGAAGATATCCAGCTTTGTCTTGAAGAGTTCTCATTTTTCTCCTTAATGTAATTCCTTTGAGCTGTATATGTTGTGGACAATCTTCTGCATATTCCACAGTCCTTCGGGTATTTATCAAATTTTGATTTCAACACTCAAGACACTTTTATCAGTTGTTTGAAAGATTCTTGCAATGGGGGTGAATGATCAAATGAAATATTTTGAACTTACTCCATTGCTACACTATTTCGTCACAGAAAACCAAGCCTGAGATATAAAACAGACAAAAAATGAGCCAAGAGTGGCTGTAGTCAAAATATATAATGGAAATGTATAATAAATCCCACAAGAAATCTTGTCAGATTTATAATAAAATAGAAAAACATGAAATTAAAATACAGAATTTATTATCTAACTAAAAAACTAAAGACATCGCAATTATGGTGACACAGATAAACAGTTGGTTCAATCAAATGAAAAAATAATAAAAAAAATAAAGAACAATACAACAAAGACAGCACAGATGAACACTGAGACAAAGACAAAGTTGTAGCATTGCAGATATATATATATATATATATATATATATATATATATATATATATATATATATATATATATAAATTGGTATATTCGGGAAGTATTTCAATTGTCTATATTTCAGTCAAGTATAGTAATTCATGTAATATTTTAAAGGTCGTGGCAATGACAACTTGTTTGTATTTCATATATTTTCGTTTTTACAAATTTGTTATTTTTCTTTTCTCATTTCATCAGTAGTAACAGATGTCGTCAACAACAGACACAATAGCACATCTTTTCCTTTTTCACTGGGTTAGTAAACTGAAAACAGACAGCCACCACAAAGCACAACATGGTGAAATGAGGAAAATAACAGAGGTGACCTGACCGACTCGAAAACAATATGTTTTCAATGAGGAAACTTTCTACCAATATATAAGGAAACGTGACCTTTCTCGAGTATCACAACAGTTCGTTGCAGCAGGATCATTTGTCAGCTGTCACACAGACAGCCTGCAACGACTCGCACCGACCAGCGCCCTGACTTTAACCTTCTTTTATATTTTGAACATTTCAAATATCTATTAAATTTATTTTCCGTCGGTGCGAGGAGTCAATAGGGCACCGGGAGAGAAAAGTAACGATTCTCTCTCGTCTTCGTAACTCTCGAAGTGAAAAGTTTTGTTTTATAAAGGCTGCCATTCTGTCTTGGTTTGTTTGTTTGTCAGCTGCGAGTGTCAATTTTTTTTGCCGAGATGATAATAACTCTCCAGACAATAACTTCTTCTTTTATTTATTGGCTATCCTGTTATCAACAAACTTTCATTCTATGTAGTCAAAGTCTCCACCTAATGCTGAGCTAGTCCGTTGGTGTTTACTAAGATATACGAGAGAACAGGACAGTAACCTGTTACAAAGTTTTGCACAAGACTGGAAGACACAAAGATGACGAGACAGAAGAATATAGTACAAGGTGTAGCAATGGAGTATTTTCAAAATATTTCACTTAACTTTATCATCAGTTTTATTATCATTATACGTCATTCTTGTAATCTTTAAATTTCTCGAGAATATCAATTTTCTTTTTTAAGAAACAAAAGACAATAGTAACAAGAAAAGTAATCTGTGAATGTAACAAAATATTTTTATCCAGCAAGTGATAGTGTTCTTATAGTTCCAAACACTTTACTGTGAACTATTTCAAGTAATTCTAAAGTCCTTCATTCTTTAGCCAGATAAGGATGTCAGCCTTTCTTTCCTGCAGGTTGAGTCTTCAAGCTTCTCTGATGTATTTACTGTCCACGCCAGATGTCGTGGCACTTGAGCTTTGTAGTCCTACAGTAATTGGATTGGACACTGCCAAGTGCTGCAAATTACACCATTAGTAATAACACGGTCATCTATACTTTTAAACAAAAACATTTTCTAAGCTTTTGACTGAATGATTTCACACACATGGTTCACTTTCACACTGATCATGCAGAACAAAACTATCCACATGTACGCAAGATATTCCACGTTACCAGTTGGTTGAAAGTTTAGTTCACAGCCATATTTGTTTGATTGATATTTATAATGAATATTCTCTTGTATATGCTGGATAAAAAACCAGATACTGCAGATATTTTTCTTAATTTATTTTTAGTAATTAAAAATGTTACAAATATTTTATTAAATGTTAAAGTTTTTCATACATGCAAGTAGCTGAAGGAAAGACTGACACTAGTTCATTGTCTTCTGCATAAAGACAATGAGTGGTGTGAAGTGTGCGCCTGAGTTGCTCTTAGTGCTCCTGCGCTTCTATGCCTTGGACATGCGAGTAGAACTACTTGTGGTGGAATAATGGTTTAGGTCAAATGCTACATAGCCAGAGTTACGCACACAGTGGTTTCCCCTCTTGTCAGCAAACCTCCATGGCCTTGTTCAAACAAGTTCCACCACGTCTAGCACAGACAGTAGTTTCATACCATAAAAAATTCCATTTTTGGCTGCTGTTTTCAAATCTGCTTGTTTATATGTCCAAGTTTTTTTTGTCTATTTTCAATGCCATTATCAGCATGGTATTTTGATTGTTCTTTTTACTATTTTCGCTTCGAATAATGTACTGCAGTATCCACTGTAAGATTTGAACTGAGCAGTATTACTTTTGAAAAGAAGATTGTTCTCAAAATCAGTAATTTTTTTCTACTGACAGTAAATGTGTCATCAGGTTGGGTACGAGTGTGTTTATTAAATGTGACATGCTTTTTAAATGCTCCACTTTGCTAATGCAATAGTGGTGACACTATCCAAATACCAGGAAGATTTGTTCAGCGTGATTTATTCAAAAATATTGTAGCATTGGTGTTCAATCTTGAATATTAATAAACTATCTTTTCTATTAAAAAAACACTTGCAATTATGAGTTTTGTGTCCAGTTCTGTTGTGTAGTTGCCGGGAGACGTCTGGGCATGCGAGTCCCCTCGTATTCCATAGACTGGGGCTCGGCACGGACCGGTCTGCAGGAGAGCGGCAAGACAGTGGCCCGGCAGTATACGTGCAGACATAAAAACATTTGGCGAAACTGGACACGGAGAAGTTTGACTGGCGACAACAGACAGCAGTGTGTGCCGGATGAGTTTGTTACCGTCTACGTGCACTGTTCGACAGAAGTCAATTGCTTTTCTATGATTGAGTGCAAATGTTCTGTTAAAATATTCACCAGTATCAAATTAAAATCACGTTAGATAAAAGCAACAACGATGGAGGTGGAATATATTATGTAGCTTGATGCTTTAGCAGATAACGTGTTTTGTTTCCATATTTGCATAACATGAAGACAAAATAAAATAAATGTATTACAAACGCTTGCACCTTGGGAATGGTGGGAGGGGTAGGATGGATATAAATATTTGATGTGACGATTTTACAGCGCTCCGTAGGAAATATCTCGAGGAGAATGGATTACTCAGAAGACAGTATATGTTCACACAATATACAAACATTGAGGGGTTTGAGAAAACATAATGTCAAGCCAACGTAAATACGTGTTACAGCACAGCAGTGTTACTTCTAACAAAAATACACAAATCATGTAAATAATAACACATAAATTCATACAGAACTGTCATCTATCCAACCAATGCCAAATGTAATGTCCTAGCATGTTCATAGTTGTTGGCACAATCATTTTGATGGTATAGAATTCATGAATTGTGTCTCATATTACTCTTGTCGAAATCAATTGCAATACAACCTTTAGTTTTGGGGCTGTGAATAAATGTGTAATAAAGAATAATAAATATAAAACATCTTTAAATATAATAATGTTACATTAAATGACACACAAATATTTTGAATAATCAGTGGTATAGAATAACACAAAATAGAACTGACAAAAGATAAAAACAAATTGTTATTTATGTTTATATTCCAACGAATAATGTGATCTATGAAGTTAAAGCTAAACTATACATGTTTTAAATCAACTTTCAAAATACTTCCCCCATTAACTGCATTTATTTTAGCGCAAATATAGGCAGGCTAATCCCAACCTACATTGGCAGAAAATCATAAAATGTGGAACAATCACTGAATGTCTTACGTAAATTGTAATGTACAAATTATCTCCAATGAAATAAGCATTTTGTTGTTCACTTTAAATAAGTTCGTATTACCATTGACAGTGTTCTGGTTGACCTATTGGCTGCCCTCTGTGGCGCAGTCGGTTGAGTGTTGACCATGAGTGGTTCCGGTTTCGAATCCCGGGTAGGGCATGGGTTTAATTTATGCTCGTCTGTATGGGTTACCCTTTCATTGGAAACATCACTTCCAATACGTAAACTGTGAGAACAAAGTTGTCACGGAATTAAATAAGTGTCTTCTGTACATCTGGAAATATATTTGTATTTTGTCTTGTACTTTTACAAGTAAAACCTGGGATACTAGTACCCAACTGAATACAATACTTGCTTTTTCTTGTAATAAGTACATTAACCTACAAAGTGGACTTGCAAGATATAGATATTTAATATTACAGTAATGCTTGTATTTCAATTACATTGGTAAATGGCAAATGTAAAAATATAATGCTATCAAAAATAGCTTTATTTGCACCATAACTGTAATAAAAAGATGATCTTTTATATTATATCTAAAACAAATAGGCTGCAATGCGAAATCGAACCTGCACTTTCTTGAGAAAATACGTGTGAACGTAACTTCAACCCCAACAAACAAACTTACGTAACGATAGCGTTAGTTTCGAAATTGTTTGTCTAGTAATTTGGCAGGCATATAATTTTAACGTGTTAATTTTTTAGTTTTTCATGATTTTCAAATACTACTACATATTTGCACATGTTTTGTTTCATAATTGAGAACTAATTTTCTCTTAATAAATTATGCGTTTGGAATAACATTTACTGGTATAAATCATATGCGAAAGTTTATTACGGACTGTTAAGTTAGTACAAACAATTATTTTATCATAAAGGCTACAGAAATATTTTTGCAGCGATTACACCATGCTGCTGAAGGCAGCAATATTTGGGAAAACATATTTACAGGTGTCATTATTTTTGCACATGAATCGGAACTCTAGAAATAATATATAAAACGACATGGTAATTAAAACCTTTTTATATAAACTATGATTTACTATGACTTGCGTGGGCGTTATAATTTGAACACCTAGGCATATGCAGACCACAATTTCACATAAACTACCGTTACACAGCAAGAATGCTTATACGCAGATTAATTGGGTAGAATTTGTAAAGTCTATGGACATTTCACTGAATAGTGTAATATGTCATAGCGGTGACATTGATTGATATTCATTTTTTTATTTCTTATTTTATAACATCTCTGTGTAGGCTTTCTTTATACCGCAGGACAGTCCACTATAAATAAAAACACCGTTATCACAACTTTGAGCATATAAAGCTGTACAACGTTTCTATAGTTTCAAATCAAATGCATTGATCTAAAGTTACTGTTCAGTTATACTATGTTAAAATGTACACATACATGAATTCACGCTACATTATGATATGTGGTTGTTCATGATGTTGTGGGCAAGTGCACTTTTGTAACACTGGAGATAACTTTTCCGTACCTCTGCAAATGTCCTGCATCCTCCATTGCCTTACATACAACTGAGTCCGCCGTAACTGGTGTTTGTGGAGTAGCCAATAGTACAGCCAGGCCTGTGCACGCATGTCGTCCCACCTTACTTGACCTACCCCGCTTCCCCGTGCTTAAGCATGCCAGGACATCTCCCGGCTATAGTAGGCACACCACCTAAATTTTGATTTTGAGTACTTGTTTTAATGTGATCACTTTTAATCTCCGACTTACTTGTACAATTCTGAGCACAACGGAAGCTTCTAGATTTTAAATTTAGAACGTCTTCACTAAAAGAACTGGCATGTGATCTACGATGTTTGTGCTCTTCAATAATTTTAACTTTGAAGTCTATAAAGTTTTGGTAAATTGTCTCGACTCTCTATAGTAGCCTATTATGAAAATATTCGAAATTCGGAGGAAGACTGTAGAGTAACATAATGCTAAGCAAGTCACTATGTATTTTTATGCCCATATCAGCAAGTTTATATACTATGTCGTAAAAATTATTTAAGTGGCTGTGAAGGTTATTATTTTCATGCATTTTTTGAAGAATCAAACTTTTAGTAAGGATGCTTTACAGCAAGGTCCTTTGCTTTCATAAATATCTTTTAATGTTTCCCAACATTTATGATAGATCGTAAAGTTTTTTTAGTTTTTTCAATTCTGATGGAGAAATAATTACCAAGTTAAATCTTCCAATAAGGTCAGGCTCCTCTCATGACTGTTGTTATTTATCCGCAGTGGGTTTTGTAATAGTGCCACGAATGTAACTCCACAGACCATTTCAAATAAGTATCACTTGTGCATGTACTTTACAAGTATCATAATTTTGTGTTTTAAAAGGCTCAGTTACGAAGTTTGTGTGATTACTATTCATTTTTATATGTCCATATATACTTATAGTAAGCCGTCTTCAATATCTCCAATATTTTGCTGTTATTTATTCACTCATTTTGTTCACAGAGCATGTGGAAGTTTCTGAGTCCCATAACCTGTTGGTTTTAGTTGCATTTTATAAAATTACAGAAACTAAAAGGAATTTTTTAATCACTGTATTTTATTCTGTGAACATTATTTGTCTGTCATATTAATAAAAAAAACAAATGTTTGTTGCTATGGTTTAACAAATCCATAGACAAATTGTCTGGGTGAGTACCAGAACAGCTATATTGATTTTTTATATTTTAATATATATGAATATTTTAAATATTATGCAGGGTGTTGCAATAGTGCATGTCAATACTTCAGGGAAACATTCCTCAGATCGGGAGGAAGAAAAATGTTATATGAACAAAGGTCCGCAAACACTTTGTTTCTTCTCTACAGCCCGTAATACATAACGTACATTGTATGGCCCGCAGGCCAGGATGTTGCAAAATTGCATGTTAATACTTTGGGGAAACATTTCTCACATCTGGAGGATGAAAAAATATTACATGAACATAGGTCCGCAAATGCTTTGTTTCTTAACTACAGTCCGTAATACATAACGTACAGCGTATGGCCTATTATTTATTACTGGCTGTAGTGAATAAACGAAGCATTTGCGGAGCTATGTTCATATGACATTTTTTCATCCTCCAGATGTGAGGAATGTTTCCCCGAAGTATTGACATGCAATTTTGCAACATCCTGGCCTGCGGGCCATATAATAGACGTTATGTATTACGGGCGCAAACGCTTCGTGGACCTATGTTCATATAACATTTTTTCATCCACCAGATATGAGACATGTTTCCCCGAAGTATTGGCATGCAATATTGCAACATTCTGTGTATGTGTATTAAATATTATGTATTATATAGCTAAATTAATTTAATACACAATACTTAATATATTCTTGGCTGTAAAAATTGAATTTCTGTGCCCTACCAGAATAAGCATAGAAGTTTCATACAAGCCCAAAGGTGAATTGGCTATTACTTAAAAATAGAATGTTAAGAGCTTTTCTTTTATGCCTTTGTATGATCTGTTAGAAAATACATTCATGAATATAGGATTTGTTACATGTATTGTATGATATTGCAGTAAAAAAATTTAGCCTAGTAAGATAAAAAGTGCAAATAGTGCTCTACATATTTCAGTCAGTACAGTTGCAATATATTATATATAAAATTACTAATTTTACAATATTTTTAAAAAGTAAATTTACATTCGGAATGTGTGTCTCACAAAATCACTAATTTCATATCTAGGAAAGACATTCATCTATTTCTATTACATTATAAAAGCAATTTGCATCCATGAATTCACATTCTTATTTATTAAATTTCTGCAAGTCATTTTGTAAAATTCTTTGTTAGATAGTTTATTTAAGAGACAGACCCAAGTGGAATAGAACTCTGTAAATAGTGCACTTGTATGGTCATAGATTTTTAGTTTGTAAGAGTTTTTTGTATAATAGTCATGCACAGCTTAATTTTATTTAAATTAATTTAATTTGTAGATGAATTTGAGTACACTTCCTGCATTCTCTACCATAGGTAGATGTATTAATCCTAGGTAAAATTCCTAATGCTTTCTTTTGGAGTAAAAACATTTCTTTACTTTCGGAGGAAGTTTCTAAACATAGAAAGTTAATAAATCAGTAATTGTAGCATATTTAAATTTTACAGTTAACATCCAAAGAAAAATTAAATTAAATTATTTTCAATTTCAATAATTTATAAATATAATTGCTAACATAAAACTATTTAGCTCTGTGTTTAGCAGTAATTGGAGAGTCCTCATAAATTATATCAGATAGGTACCTAAGAAAAATAATAGTTATTGTTGTAGAACTCAATACCACATTGTTTACATGCATGTTATGACATCACCAAGATGGCGTAATGACGTCATACATTTTTTTCTATTGCCCGATCCCTTATCTATGACAGTCTAACGGGGCATCCACGGGAATGTGGGGGTTTTTGGACGGTGACACTTTCAACATTTATAAACATTGGTTTTGTGAAGTATAATAGAGTCCTTCCGCTCTATTATACTACCAGATACCACATATGGTATCGAGTAGTGCACTTGAGCCCATCCACCCAAGTGTACGATGCAATTCCACATTTGCATCATAGTCAAAACTAATGTATGATTTTTGTAAATGGCGAATCACATTTTTCGGTAAATCACCCTCATCTTGTTTATCATGGGTCATGTGTGGATAAATCATAATGGGTGTATATACCACTTGAAAAGGATTATTTCCACACAATTGCACTTCCCTATTAGTAATATAATTTCGGCTATATTATACGCTTCACTGTATTGAATACCGTCCAAACATACTACCCGTATCCTAACAGGGCGTACCTATAACAACGTAGTTCTACATGTCACTACAAACATGAAACATATCCAATAATTAATTACACATGGTAAAGACTAGGTACCTGCTACAGAATCCTGACCTAACAATACCTAAGTACAACACTCTTTATTACACCAGATACAAACATTTCTACTTAAATATATCAACACTTACCTTTGCCAAATATATCCATTTCCTGCCAACTTTTAATGCCATACTTATTTTCATTATCCGACTTGGAATACATTCTTTGCACAACTGTATGTATATATGGTTTTAATTCGAAAACAACACCATGATGCACCACATATTTCTATTTTAACTCCGTACGTTAATTTTTTATAATGCGTAATACTTTATTACTGTATACAGTACAAATTCAGTTCATTACACACTAATGTGTATAATAACCAACTCTGAACACGTAAACTACTACCTTTTTCTCTTAAATGGAACGACGGAACAAAGTGGCATGAACTTTTAACTATCCTACGAAACGAATGAACATACAGTCCTACACATTACGAAATCAAAAATATTCAGCTGTTGCAAGTTTTTGATATGGGTTCTCATGTTTTTTACCTACCAACCCAGTCAACTATATGTCCAACGTTCTGACGTCATTATCTGGGCCACACTTATAAACAAATCTCTGGTTTCGAGAAGTCGTATACACCCAAATAATAATATGGGCACTTCTATATTCTTATTACATAGTATACCTTGGAGCATCATGGCCTTTAGCAAAAGTGTAGGTATACAGAAAATTCTAAAACATACTCAAAATACATTGAAAATACTCCTACACCATATAAATATCTTACAGTACCTAACTTTTAGGTCCTATGACTTTACAGAGTAAGTTACTGTATGGCAGTTTATACTGAGAATGGAAATTATTTACTTTAAGTTTTTCCACGGGTTTTAGTTACACATTGAATGAATGGAGTTAAGCATTTATTTTAAATGGCTTCTTTTTTTTTCGTTATATTACTTGTCTGCTGCATACTGTCTGCTTATGGCAATGCTGCTTTATACTATGTAATTTGAGTAATGTGTGCATTGGCCTGTTACCTCTTGCATTATATTATTATAGTTTATTTGCAGTTTCTTTACCCCTTTTTGTATTAAACTGTCGAAAAATCACCCAATGTATGATGTGTTGGGTTTTTTTCTTAAATATGTTGTTTAGCAAAGTTCATTTTTACTTATGTCAATATAAAAGTATCTTATTATGAGTTAAATTAAACATTTATTTATATTTTACCTATAAATTATAATTCATTTATAATTACTATGAATTAAAACAGGGAACAAATAGGTATGGTGGTAATGCCTAGTAAGAAATAGTTCTTATGTAAAATGGTATTAAAGTGAGTGTGCAGGAATGTGGTGCTTTGTGTCTTTGGTGTAATTTTCTACACTTAGTTAAGTTTTGTTTATATAAGGCAGAGAAATTTCCTAAAAGAAAAACTTCAGCAGGGCTCCAGAAAAGTTGGAAGTAATAGTGAACGAAACAAAAAAAACTTTTTAGCCTGCTAAAGTTAAACAGGTATTACAAATGTTATTTCTTTTCAAGGTGCATGTAAATCACACTACAGTTTACTTAGTTTTTTACTTGAAGTAGGTGGTAGGCCTCATGTTCTGAGATATCTACTCTTTCTATACACAATATTTGAAAAATTAATTTTCCAATTCTGCAGTATTGATGTTAATACTGTATTTATGTACTAGCTTGTATTGAAATGATTTGTGCTGCCTTAAAAGCTGAAGCACTCTGTGAGGAATTTTATAAAACGTTTTTATCAAATTCTTTTAAAAAAATTTTCGAGGGAATAAAGTTTTAGCAGTTTAGGATTTTTTAACTGGATGGAAAATTATGTGAATCTCACCTAAACAGCGAAATCATAAAGCTGTGTGACATGGTTTTCGTAATTTAAAAATTTATTTGCATTTATTGCACATTATTAAAACATTTAGTTATTTTTAATCAATTTTTTATGTATTATTTTTTTATGTGAGCATGCTGTAGTTATTACAGAAGTGCAGATTTAGTTATATGGTTGACCTGTTATTCCCACTATAGACTTCTTCACCAAGCAAGGCTTGCAGAATACGTGTATTTTATGCAAACAACGAATGAGTTGATTTAATTCTTGGAATATAGATACCACGCTTATGAAAGTTTTGTTTCTTTTGTTTTCAGTGTTATTTTTGTTTTCTGGGTACAATACGAGGAATTCCTTAATGCTTTTGTGGAGCAGAAGACGTGGAATCATTATGGTGAGTCCCTGAGTCATCTGTGGGAAATTATGCTAGTAATCATCAAGTCTTTCTAGACACATTTATTAGCAAAACTCTGAATAGAGATTATTTTAATTACTTTATTATGTGACCCACAAAATGCTTCCAGACTACTGGGATTGAAAATTTGTGATAAACAATTATCATTTTCTTGGTCAGAAGAAACATTCATGTTTACCTGCTATTCTTTTACAAATCTTCCAGACCATGAAAATAAAACTTTAGAATGTAACAAGATACGTTACTTCGTATAAAAACTATTAGGTGTGTATAAATTATTTTTTGTGGTTGTTAGCAAAGAAATTAATTCCTAAGTTTTAACTGTCTGGTTGGTAATCATGGGTGTTTCTGTTATTTTCATGTCCTTACTGAGCAGATTATCTGCTGCCAGGTAAAGATAGAGCTGAGTCACATGTAAGAGTTCTATCACACTGTTGTGCAAGAGTATAGAAAATTGTGCAGTGTCTTTTGAGGAAGTTTAGTTGTTCCAGTATTGTTGATGGTACTGTAAAAGTTGAAATTTTCTAGTGTTTAAAGTGCACTTAGTCCACATTTAGTTTTGCTGATTAAAATTTGTAAAATTACATCTCTGATGGAGCAGTATGTTAAATAAAACAACTCTATTGATAGACTAATGACTGTACCAAAGTTGTACATTGATGGTCGTAATGGAGGAATGTAAAAGAATTTGTTGCTGCAACTGTACGTAGTTACTATAGAAACAATATGATATGTTCTGGTGTAATATATGGTGATAATCCTAAAATGTCCAAATTCGTGCAAAATATATGAGGTACAACATCAAGTAAGATAGGTAGGTAGGTGGCTGGGCATAATGTCTTGTCGACAATAAGGTCATTTAGAGATGGAGATAGTTCAGGGTTGCCACCAGCCCTGAAGCTGAAATCCTGGTTCCTGTATGCAAAAATCCTGTAAAATCCTGGAAACATTGTGTCAAATCCTGTAAAATTCTTGGAATTAAAAAAATGGCAAATTACAGAAAAAAAAGTGGATATGAAAGACGTTTACATATTTAATGTAGTTTTTTGGTTTGGATTGTACAAACCATAGTAATTATTTTCTCCACTCACACTTATACTTTCGTTTATATGACTGTATCAGCAATAATTTTCGTTTCCTCACCATTGTGATATCAATGCCAAATGCAAAAAAGTCACCAAATTTGGATTGCATGTGTAAAAACTGCAATTCACGGCAAATGTTCTTTTCAATAATGGTATTGGCCTTTCCATGTGATCATACAGACAGGAACAGAAATATATAGATAACTGTATAGCCGCACCAGTAAATAATTAAGCAAAATAATTTGGACATACAGGCAGTTCCACAGTGTCGGACGTAAAATTCAAAAGACTTTTGTATTATATGTTGCTGTTATTAGACAATTTAGCGTGAATTTAAATAATATTCGTACATGATTTAAGAAAGCCAGCCATAAAAAAACATTTTACATTATGTTGCCTTGAAAAAAATTGTAATGTGCCCATATAAAAAAATAAATGCCCTTGGTGTCGGATGTATATCAGAAAAGTCACTTTTTGATTCATCACATATGTTAATATCAAAACTCTGTGAAATGTACTCGTTAACTCCAGAAAAATAAGTGTTACTGTAATGTTAAAACAGTAAGGGGCAGGAATAACATAACTTCAACCCAATTTGTATGTTCAAATTTGTTAAAAAATTTATATTTTGTGCAGACATAAAATTTTTGGTGTTGGACATAAAATTTGTGAATTATGTTGGGGTCGGATGAAGATAAATAAAACCGTTATAGAAATAGTAAGTTAAACAGAGTTTTACATAAGTAAAATAAGTGATGGATAAATTTTTTGGTAAGTACTTACAAAAGGACTAGTATAATATTTATGCATGTTAAAAACAGCAGATAGACAACAATTAAAAAAAAACATATCCAAGTAAAACTCAGGACATAACATTCATTTCATGGAAGTCCTGAACCAATACTGACCCTGTGTACCTACACAGGGTACAGGAGGTTCAATTATCTTGATAATGTCACTTAGGAAATATGAAATGTAGTCATCTTAGTCAGGCCAATAATAATAGGCATATTTTACAGTTTTTGATGGGTGTATCACTTTCACTTGTACTTCATGTGCCTGAACTTACTGCACTTCATCTGGGTAAAGAATGCTGTCATATTTGACAACAGCCCTGCCCTGTTTAGGTTTCAGTGTCATGTGTTTGAATTTTTTGTGTGTATCCACTGCAATTTCAGTGTCACTGTCTAGGGAAACACCATCAGAGGAAACAGTAGAGTCTTGTGATATTCGCACATGTGTTTTCATTCCAGCACTTGTATCACCCACCAACATATACTTACTATTTCACAGCAGATACATAGTGAATGCTGTGTGTGTTTATAACTGGAATTGTGGAATTCCATATCTCACATACTTCATCCTTTTTCTGTATTAGTTACGACTTTGGTGTATATACCACTGAAATCTTAGGATTGTGACTTGCTGCAACATTAGCAAAATCACGGGTACTGCTGACAACACAATTTGGAGCTGCCTTCAAATGTTTCCACACACTTAACAGTTTCCCAAATGCTATCCACAATGCCCTTCCCATGAGACGTTGCAAAGAAATGCCATGAAAGTGACCGCTGTCGTCGGATGCTATAGGGTTAAATATGGGTTAAGAAAGCGGTGAACAATTTGGAAGGAGATTGGTGTGGAAATGATTGCCCGGTAGGCGCCAGACGTCGCCGTGGCGACATTGATGATGATACGGTACAGCTGAGATCTCCTTGGTGCTCTCGGGGTGCCGTGGGCCGATCATCCGGCCAAACTTTCTTGTGATGGTCTTGTTCACCTGGTATGGAGGCCTTGTTGTTTGCTAAATGAGGGTATCTTTGGGCGGCCCAATCACCGCATGGTATTGCAAATTATTGAAATATTGATTCGGCGCAATCAGACTCCCTACGTGTGAATTGTTAGAGCCAAACCACACGCCATAATGCTAAATATGACACTTTAAAATACGTTGCAGCACACATGAAAAAAAAAAATTATCCTTAAATTTCACATAAACACTTTCAGAAAAATGGCTGGTTTTAAAGGGTCTGTGCTCTGAAATGCCTCTCAGCGACCGAAATAATAAAATGCACTGGTCAGTTCATGCTATTTTATTTGATGATTCTACCGTCCCCTCCAAGAGGACAACTGACAAGGTTGCTCACTTTTGGCCTGTGGCGAAGGCTACAATGATAAAAAGTTGTTACACTATAGTAATTACGTGTGCTGAAAATTTACGATCTCCCCAGGTGATGCAATTCCTGGGGAGGTGAGGGGGAGTGTCCCGGATGGCAGAAAACAAAAAGGTTCAAGAGAAATTAAGTTATTGCAGAGAAGTTACCAGTGATGAAGAATTAAGACAGTCCGTGCGGGAAAAACGTGAACACGGTTTCACATGATCCTCCCCCTCTAGATGCGGCTTGCTGACTGACTTCCCGCCGTGGTGCAAGGGCTGGCGAGCGCGGATCCATGCACCGTGGAGGGATATACTTATACATGCTGAAGAAACTCTGCTGTTACATGACACGAAAACAATACTTAAAAACTTGCAGAATGATATAAAATAAACACAAATGTAGACCTATAACTTTAACAAGGTGAAATGAAGTGGGCAAAACATTGGCGGTGGTGAAAATAAACATTTACGAAAATACAAACACTGTAAAAACAAAACTGGTTGTATACAGATTTTTATGCCATCTGTTCTCAATTCCTGCACATATGTCCTTTTCCAGTGTCCAGAAATATAATGAAATAGTGTTACGAAACCCTTGTATGCATACTGCACATGATAGTATCACTCCACCCTTGCCACTTCACCCTTGCTCCGGGCTGCTTAGCGCACATGGCCTTGCACCACTCACACTTTCCTGCACTATATTGCACGCTCCTGCACCGCACGTCACTAAACACAAAATCGCCGCTGATCAGACGTCGAGTGCGGGTGTGTGCTGCACTGGTGAAGCGGCCGGTGGGACAAACAACCGAAGGTGGGAAAAAAACACACGTAAAACCCCCCCCTTTTTTTTTCTGTGGCCGTTTGTGGGCCGATGCCGCTACCTGCAACACTGGGGTGTTCTTGGAGTCCTCTGATGGTGCAAGAAGTAGGCCCTTCCCTGCGGAGCCGCTTCTCCTCCCGGTGCTGTCTTCTTGCGGTGAACTGTGCCGCGAGTGGCTGAGGCCCATCCACATTGACGGCACTGCTGAGGTTTGTGAATCCGCCATGTTGTCCTGTGGATGCGAAATGAGGCAATGAACCCGCTGCCCTCACTCCCGCCGTCGCTGCTGCTGTTCGCATCTCCTTGCCTGCTCCTGCTGTTCTCCTTCATTCCTGCATCTTGCTGTGATCTCCGGGCGCGACCCGAACGATCCTCCTCCTCCTATCTTCCTGTGTAGTTTTCTCCTCCTTCTCCCTCTTCTGCTGAATCTTCTGCCACACTTGCTGGTGTACTCGCTGCTGAACACCTGTCCTGAGGTGCTGCCACAGGAACGAATGCTGTATCTCTAGCAGCAGCGCTTGCAGGCTCTTCGCTGTTGAGTACACCTGGGGATGTGCTTCGTTGCTTCCTGTCAGGTGTGGTGATGCCGGACAACGGCGGGTCTTCTGCTCCCTCTCCTTCACTTCCTGCATACGGCGGACTGCGGATGTGTCTTGACATAGAGTTCCTGGCCGATCAGCAGCACCGGCGGCGGTCTTGTTGTGGTAGCAGCCACTTCGCTGCGTAGCGTGCATGTTGATCGCGCACCTGCTGTTCACTCTCCCTGCATGCTCGTCAGTTGGCAATACTGCTGGGTGCATTACTGTTGTCTGGCCATTGGCAGTTGCTCTCTCCTGGCAGATGCAGATTCCTGCCCATCAACACCTCTGCTGGTGTTCTGCCGGTGGCTGCATTGACATGTCGGCGGAGTGTGTACAGGGCAGCTGCAAGATGTTCTGGCCATTTTGCATGGTGTTCGCCTACACGGAGGCACAGCTGAACTTTCAATTCCTGGTTTCCCCTTTCCATGGGTTTGGCCCTGGTGTGGTATACCGCTGTGGTCATGTGTCTCACTCCCCACTTTGTACACAGTTCACGCCACTGTTTCCTGGTAAACTGCGTTCCGTTCTCAGTGAGTAAGTTCCTGGGAAAACCCTAATGCGGGAAAAAATCTTCATTAAGCACTCGCGCAATGTTACTGGTGCATGCACTGCTGACAGCGTAAACCTTAACCCATTTGGAAAAATTATCGGTTACCACAACTAAAAATCTTTTCCCGTTTGCTGACCTAGGGTAGGATCCCATCAAGTCAAGAGACACAGTTTCGAAGGGCTTCCTCGGCAGGTGCGGCTGTTGTTGCCGGCCATCAGTCCTGCGGTTTTAGAAGAGGTTGGAATTATTGCAATTTTGCACCAAACTGCGTGTTTGTTTTGTTAGCCCTGGCCAAAAGAAATGCTTCATAATGTTGCGTACGGTCTGGTCCATGCTGGGGTGTCCTGCTACGTTGCCACTGTGTGCATGGGCGAATACCTGATCCTGGTACACGTATGGATTAACACCCTCCATTTCCCTGGGTTTCCCAGCTAGCACGTTTCTAAGTGGCTGTTCATAACACGCCAGTTGTCAACCATGCCTTGTTTGCATTGCTGGATTTTGTCCTGCGAGAATTGGCAACCCTGCTGCGCTCACTTTACCTGCTCGAAAAGTTCTGATGTGAGTACGTCATTTTCCACTGCGTTAACTTGCTGTATCTGAATCTCGGAAACGGTTCCTTCGTTACCTGGCAGAAGGATCTCTTCCCACTCAGCCTCATTTTGGAAAATAACTTGCTTGTTTGTTGTGCGCAACAAAGTGTCGGCCAACTGATTTTCTTTGCCCGGTACATGTTCTACACAAAAATCAAATGCTTGCAAATGCAATGCCCAGTGAGTTAGTTTACTTTGTGCCTCATGCATATTGTTTAGCCACAGTAAACATCTGTTATCGGTGCACAAGGTGAAGCATTGATACTCCAGGTATGCCAGATATTGCTTAATTGCCCATATCTCATTGAGGCATTCGTGCTCATTAACATTGTTGCGCCGCTCAGTAGGGCCTAGCTTGGTGCCAGCGAAGTCAATCACATTCCTCTCCCCGCTGTCTGCTAGTTTATAGAGGCCTCGTCTGACCACTGGAAATGGGTCTGCGGTGAAAACAAACTGGTTAATGGTGCTGTGATTACTGAAAAATTTAGAATACGTTCCCTAAGCCAATTTATGAGGCCAGAAAATTTGCCCAACTGTTTTTTTTTGTGTTAGGCCTCGGATACTCTGCAAACTGTTCTGGGTTTGGCTTGTTATCTTCTGCGTCGATTACATGTCCCAAAAAGTCAATACTAATTTTCCAGATATGACACTTCTCTAGCGCACACGTCAATCCATTGATCACTAATCGTTCTAACACAACTGATAGGTGATGCAAATGTTCCTCCCACGTGTTCGACCACCCAATCATATAGTCCAGGTACACCAGGTCCATGGTGTACTCGCTTATTAATCTGTCCAACACGCACACCATCTTGGATTGGAACGTAGCTGGTGTGCACTTAAGCACGAAGGGCATAGCGCAAAACTGAAACTGGTGCCCGTCCGGCATGGTAATGGCTGTTTTCTTGTGGTCTTCCATTTTTACTGGCACTTGCCAATAGCCGCTTTTTAAATCAAGAGATGACATCATTTTTGCTTGACCTAACAAACTGAGAGCATCTTTCACACTAATAAATTGTGGCAATGAATTTTTAGTTACTTGATTGAGCGGCCTGAAATCAACGCAAAGGCGCCACTTCCCATCCTTTTTAGGCGCGAGTGTGATTGTGGAATTGTACGTGCTGGCTGTTGGCTCTATCAACCCATCGTTTAACATTTCCTGGATTTGTTGTTTTATTATTTTTGCCTGTTGGGGTAAATAACTACATGGCTGCTTGCGAACAGGTTCTGAATCGTAACAGGATTTCATGTTCCGCTACTGTAGTCTGGCGTAGAGCATCTCTCATACCAAATACATCTCTGCGCTCATTTAACAAACACTGGAAAGTGGCCTGATGTTCGGACGGTATGTCATGGTTTAGCCACCCTTATACCCGTCCATACTACCACCATTACCAACACCATACCCGACAGTACCATCCACCCTACCCTACATGGGAACACAGGCAGAAGGAGCAACAACAGCAGCAAGAACAACAATGGAGCCAGCAAGAGAGACGAGAACCATCGAGCCTAACCACAGCATAACACCGCCAGGACAAGCACATGCGAGGATGCCTGGTCGATTTCAGATATTGCCCACATTCGCGGGAACATCGTTGGAGGACCCCACTGCCTTTCTAGAGGACTGCGCCAGCAGGCTCACTAGATATGATGTCAGTTAGGAGGAATGTGCTAGTTGTGTTGGTGTACAGCTTCAAGGAGACGCATGGTCCTGGTGGCATGCTTTAAACCACTATGGGCTGCAGTGGCAGGAATTTTGCCGCACTTTTCAAAGCCGCTTTTAAGGCGTGTTTAGTTCGATACAAGCACAAAGCCAAACAAACTCTTGACAGCATTCATCACCCGCAAGACCCACCTGATTCGCCGGATTCACCCGCTGCTGCCAGAGCGGGAAATCCTAGAAATAATTGCTGAAACAGCAAGGCCAGATTTTAGAGCTGCACTGATTCCGCTACTGAACAGAACTGTTGAGGACATCATGCATGCCGCAATACTGCTGGAACGCAACCGCGATCAACTGTGTCACAATTCTGGAGCAGTTAAATGGTACCATGAGCAAAAGGACACGAGGGGACACGCAACTCCCCAATCAATACAGCCAACAAACACCAAACCATTCGACCAACACAAACAAAAATTTTTCCAACCTCCACAAGTGAATAGGCAGCTGTTCCATGACAGAAGACAGGAAGTGCAAAGTGCAACTAATAGTGCGGGAGTGCATTCACGTACATGGGACCCAAATCAAACGTCATGACACCCATGTCGGTATTGTCCCACACCATCATAACTTTTGCCCCAACAACCCGCACTTGCAAAATATTCAGGCAGCAGCAAACAAGAAACAGGGAAATGGGATGCAGGGGTGAAGAGTCCGGACGTCTCTCCCACCCCTGACCCGCCAAGTCAACTACCGGACTGGACACCACAATAGGCATTATTGCAGCAGGTCAGTAATGGTGAGTAGCAGTTTATTCGGATTCTAGTGAGCGTGAACGAACATAAATGTCAAGCATCAGTCGATACTGGAGCATCATACAATTTAATACACCCAGAATTTGTTCAATCTCAAGAAGTACAGCCCGTAAATTTTATCAGTTTAGCCACTAAAAATAAAAACAGTACTGCATTAGGCCAAGCTAAAGTTACCGTCAGTATTAGACACATCAGTACCGCAATAACAGCTATTGTCACGCCAGAAATCCAGGACGTTATTTTAGGAATCCCATGGTTATCCAAGCAAAATACAACTGTAGAACCAGCAGCACACAGAATCCATTTCGGAGAAAAAGAGAGATGCAATGTATACAACTTGGATAGGAAGCCAGCCTATAATTTACCAATTGTTACATTAGCTGACTGAGACATAATAATTTAAGAACACTGGACCTCTTTTAGCCTTGGGCCATCCCGAAGTTTTTGGATTCTCTTGTTGGGGCGTCCAGGAGCGCTTTCGCCCTAGGACCAAGGTCCTCGGCATCCCACACTCCCTTTCACCCCTCAGTTCATTCTCAGTGGTGGCCACCTGTCACCTGGCCTGTATTTCTCCGGCGTTTGGCAGATCCACCTACTACCGTCATGGATACCTGGGCATATAGCCCAGGCACTACCCACTGCCAGCACGAGTTCTTCCTCACTCTGACCTCCGGGCGCCAGAGGGAGTGAGCTTGACTCAGGGAAACAGCCAGTTTCTTCAGGACTGCTTCTCCCACCCCTTCTAGCTAAGGAAACCTCTACGGGGAAAGCAAGATCAATCCGTGCTACTCCTTCCTTTTCTCAAGTGTTCTCCACCTCGGCGGTCTAATACCCCGTCCCGATGATGGTCCATTTCCATTGCTTGAATTTCTTCACATTGAGACTCAGCTTTTGGGCCCCTCTGACCGTAAAGGAGTCAACCGGCCCACCACCATGAACCACCATCATTACTGCCCATGATTCACGCTTATAGGTGACAGTCACCCCTTTTAGTAAACATGGCATAGGGACCGCCCAGGAGTTTCCCACTTTTGCTAACCTCTATACCGAGGTTACCCAGCAGTACCACAAGGAGGTAGTGGGTTTCCTTGGACTAGGAGAGACTATTAGAGATGCTTCACATGCCCTTTCTGGTTCACACTCCAGCTTTCTCTCCGTTACTAGAGCTGGCAGTAGCTCCGACACTTCTCAGATCAGCTGTTCTCCAGCACCACCGGTCACCAGCTGTGACCTCCAGAGCAGACAGAGGGAGTAATCTTCCTTTTCAGTCAATAAAACTCCCACCAGGTCTTAAGCATCCTAGCAATAATGGCAGAGACAGGGATAGACTAGGCATAGGCTTTCCGTAGTTAACCATATTCCAACCAGGCCTTAGCGAGTGTCACTCAGACGACCCCGAACAGGGCGGAGAGGAGTAGTGTTTCTAGTAGTCAACACTAACTCCACCAGGCAAAACCTTATACCCATTACCGGCTGGTCCTCCGCAGCATTCTCAGTCCTCCATCGTGTCACCCCCACACTTTACACCCATTACAGGCTGTTTGCCCATTCCTACCCCCCAGTAAAACCACTGGGGAGCCCACACCTTTCCCCCATTACAGGCTAGTCCCACTGCATCCATTGGCAGTTTCCAACTCCCGGTGGACAGCTAGGAGGTGTGTGAATCCTCCCTAAACGTGTCCTTTTCCAGTGTCCAGAAATATAATGAAAAAGTGTTACAAAACCCTTGTATGCATACTGCACGTGATAGTATCACTCCGCCCTTGCTCCGAGCTGCTTAGCGCACATGGCGCTGCACCACTCACACTTTCCTGCACTTGCACTATATTGCACGCTCCTGCACCACATGTCACTAAACACACAATCACCGCTGATCAGATGTTTAGTGTGGGTGCGTGCTGTGCTAGTGAAACAGCCGGTGTGACAAATGGCCTAAGGTGGGGAACGACACATGTCAAAAGTTTTATGTCTTATTTGTTTTTTTAGCAAAGGGAGAACTGAAGACATAAAATTATTTTTAAACTGAGATGATAGTCCATCTGAGAAAATGTGGACTGCAGAAATTCCAGGAAAAGATGTGGCCATGTCATTAGTAGATAGCTGATGAAACAGTATACCTGATGTTTTGTATACTCTAGATCATCGGACACAATCACACAACCTTGACTGATTTCTCTGGAAATCCACTCAAAGGCTGTACAGTAAATAATGTGGCCTGAGATAGACTCCAATGGGCAGACTGGATTTAATTTTGATGTACGAGAGAAGCATTCTCAGAGAAATCAATATGAAGTAAAACTGTATACCCATCTATAGATCACGCGCCACGTCTGGGCAGATGGTCTCCATAGGGCACTAGGGAGTCTGCTTGCCTAGATGTGGTGCGTGTACTATACCTGTCCTTAGATAGTTTCAATGTTGCTTACTTGGTTACGTTTGATGAAAGAATGAATTAGTCTAGCCTTTCAGCTGGTTTTTCAATTCTTTAAATGCCTCAGACACTGTGCTCATGATTTTTAGTTTATTTGGTGTTGGACGTAAAATTAATTTTACGTCCAACTCCCCCCCCCCCCCCCCCCCAAAAAAAAAAATTAAACATACAGTTAAACATAATAATCTTCTATGATGTATGGGTATGAAAGACCAATACATTCCTACTTTGTATTTGTATTATTATAGTAATATCACTATCCTTGTTGGCTGTAGAAAACAGAACATATATTTTAGTGTCGGACGTAAAATTAATACATTGGTCACATTGATTGGTGCCTAAATAACAGAACGTCCAAGATATTTATAGTTATTATATTTTCTGCATGTAGTGTGAGGCAATTGAACATGTCAAATTTGTATCAAATTTGGACTAAATATATCAGCAATATAAGTCAATAAGGCAACCTGTGCCAATTTTTTTTAATTTCTAAAAACCAATTTTACAAGTTTTGTTGATTATTATTAATTATAATCATTAGTTTGAAGCAAAGCTAATTCCTGTTTCTAGTAGGGGAATCTATTAGCTTTTCAAGGATATATCATTCCTATTTTATGTATATTTTCAAATTTGCTACAGTGGTTGAACTTTCCGTGGAACTGCCCATACACTATTGAAGCAATGGCGTATGTCCAAAATATTTCGCTTACTATTCACCCCCAGTATATGATTCTTTCAAAAAATTAATCAGTGAAACTCTGAAACACATCTCTGTGGTCACTAGTGTAGCCACTTTGAGCAAAAAAAAAAGTATTTAGATTTTTCTAGTGTATCAATAATCCGTTAAAACGGCAGGCCTGAGATAGTTGGTTAGACAAGCAAGAAAAGGAATTGGCCATGGTCTGTATGAATGAACTGTTCCAGCATTTGCCTGAAGTGATAAAAAAAACCATGGAAAAACCGAGATCAGAATGGCTGGACTGTTAATTGAACCTGTGTCCTCTTTCAAATGAGGGTTCACAAAAGTTTAACAATAAACGAGAAAGTACTATACTAAAATAATATACATGGAACACAATATTTGAATAGCAGCAAAATAACTTAATAGCAAGACACTGCCAGTGCATAACTAAATATGGGCACAGATTTAATAAGGCAGTTGTAGTGAAACAATCTTGGTGTAGACAGTGCTGCTGAAGTACCAACTGTTCATAATTCTGTAATGATGTGATTATGGTGGCTAAATCCAAACAAGGCCGGTTTATATCTTGAGCTGCTCAGTGTAAACATGTGAACTAGTTAGCACAGTGCTACCTCATGATAAATGAAGCCATCAGCTTCTTGTTCCTACATGTTAAGTCTTTGATTAGGGTGATAAACTTGATGGCCATGGTGAAATGGAGCTGAGCTCCTCAAAATTGGTAAGAAATTTGTGGCCTCTTGTTGATATGCTTCTGTTACTTAGCTGGTTATAGGAGGGTAGTTCAAGGAGTGGCACTGTGGTTTGTAATGATTTTGTATGCATAGCTGGCATGTAGGTGTAAGCTGTATGGGCATCATTGATTTTCTTTGTTCCTCCATCCTTGGAAAAATAATCTTAAATCATTGATCTTGTTTCATGCTGGCTGCTTCTGAGGAAACAAGTATGAATAGACTGACTACAACATGTGGTGCTGATACTGTTAGGTTTATTAAAAGTAATGACACAAAAAAGCTAACTTTATGATACAATATTTCAGTAATAGTAAATAACAACAGAGCACATATTAGATCAAGAAAAACTATTAGTGTGTATCATGTAAGGTTACATAGAGGTAGGAAAGGTGAACCACATTAAGAGTTGCTTTTATTACATTTGTTTGTGTCAACACCCCCCCCCCCCATCCCAAATCACTATACACCTAAGCACTTCCGATTCTTCAGAAAAGATCCACATGGCAAGCCCTTGGCGAGGATGTCAGCCAGTTGTTGACTCGTGGGTACATGCTCCAAGATGAATTCTCCTCCGATGTATTTCTCCCTCACATAATGAAATCTGACCTCCACATGCTTGGTCCGAAGATGGAATTTAGGATTCATTATAAGGCTAATGGCGCTCCTGTTGTCGACGAATAGGGTCGGTGTCAACTTGATGCTTGATATCTCTTTGCACAAGCTATTCACTCACACAATTTCTTTAGTGGCCTTAATTGCAGCAATATATTCTGTCCCTGTGGTACTAAGGGCTGTGGTAGTCTGTTTACGACTTAGCCAGGTTAAGGCTCCTCCATAGAAGGATATGACTATTCCACTTCTTGATCTGAGGGTTTTCTTATCATTGGCAAAGTCAGAGTCAGAAAAACAACTAAAATTTGGTGGCACATCACTTTGGTATAACAGCCCATAGTCACAAGTTCCAGTCAAATACTTGAAAATTACGCTTTACAGCAGTCCAGTCTGATATTTTTATGCTGCCCAAAATCTCAGAAACTGTACTTACAATGAATGACAGCTCAGGGCATGTGGCCATAGCTGAAAATAGCAAACTCCCAACTGCTTCTCTGTATGGAACATTGCTATCCAATGGTGGGTCATCTTCATCATCTTCTATCTTTTATTTTCAATAGGTGTTGAGACTGGGTTTGCCTCCTCCATTCGGAAGTTCCTTGGGTAGGATTCCTGATGCAAAAAAAATCGAATAATTCTCCATTTTGAAGATCTGCTTCCCAAGGACAGTTTCTTAAGTCCCAGTGGTTATTTTGAATTCCTTATTCAGTCTGGACAGAAACTCTTGGATTTTATCCTTGTCTGCAACGATGATGCCATCAACATAGATTGCTACCATCAAATTGCATCCATCAGAACATTGTCCGAAAAAAAGATAGGGGTCTGCATCACTTGACTCCAATTGTTCAGAGTACATAAACTCCACAAAATGCTGGTTCCAACAGCTTGAGAACTGCTTCAACCCATAAAGACTGTGATTAAGTTTGCATACTCGACTGCTACCATTGTCAAAGCCCTCAGGCTGTTGCATGTATACCTCCTTCGTCAGCTTGCTATAAAGAAAGGCAGTTTGAACATCGAACTGACCAAGGCAAACTTTTTGTTAGCTGCGATGCTAAGAAGGGCTCTTATTGTATCAAACAGAGCAACAGGGATAAATTTTGGTCAAAGTCCACACCTTGCTCTTGAGTAAAGCCCCTCACAAGATGGGCTTTGTAGCACTCTATATCTGCATTGCGTTTCCTCTTGATTTTCATCACCCAACAATTGGAAATAACTTTCTTATACTGAGGCAATTCAACCAAATCCCAAGTTTCATTTGTTTTCTAGGCACCCAACTCCTCTTGCATAACCTGCCGCCACTGCTCAGCCTCATCAGAACCAACAGCTTCAGCATATGATGTGGGTTCATCACCACAGTATGCCGACAAAGCATAACCTTCCATCCTTGTGGTGCTTGGAGCCCAATTCTATCTCACATTGTTGGGTAGGAGGTTGTTCACGTTGGACTTTTTTTTTGCTCCCCATTGTCTCTCTCAGTTTCTTCAGAAGACACAATTTCAAAAAAAGGTAGCTGTCAACCATCTTTCTTCCGTGAAAAAAACAATATCCCTAGACTGGATATCCTCAGAGTCTTCTGGTATCCATATTCAGTATCCATTTTTATCTCCACATTATTCCATCAAATATCTCTTCCTGGCCTTTTTGTAAAATTTTGCCTTCAGAACGTGGACAAAGCACTTAGTCCCAAACCCTTTAAAATGATCAATTGATTCTTTCCTTCCAAATCACTACTCAAATGCAGATTTCCCATCAACTGAAGAAGGACCTGTTCTATTAATGACATAGGATGCTGTCATTACTGCCTCTGCCCACAACTTCTCCGGCAGCTCTGCGGCATGCAGCATTGTTCTTGCAGACTCTATGAGAGTACAGTTTTGTTTCTCAGAAGCACCTTTGTACTGAGGGGTATAAGGCATACTGGTACGAGAATAGATCCCAGAGTCCTCAGTAATCTTCTGGATATCTTTATTTACAAACTTCCCTCCATTGTCAGTCTGTAGCTCTTTAACTGTGTTACCAATGGTTTTTACAGCAGCCAAAAATTGTTGTAGCTAATTCTTAACTTCAGATTTTAGTTTTAGGAAAAATACTGTTCTGTATTTTGAGAACTCATCCTTAAAGTCTACAAAATACCTACTGCCACCAACTGAGCTTGTTGGCATTGGACCACACAAATCAACATTTATTCAATCTCCGGGGGGCTGATACTTTTTCCTTTCTTTTACCAAAATTCAGCCAATGCATTTTACCAACCAAGCAGGCATCACACAGCTCCAAATCACCATCAAATGGAATATCTATGCCATTTTGTTTCAAGAATTTTGAGATATACCTTTTATTTTGGTGACCAAGTCTCTCATGCCAGGGCTGGAGATAGATTTTCACTGTTAATCGAGCTTCAGCAGAAGGGATAGAAACCACTCTCATTTCCAAAGCAAATAAACCATATATACGAGAAGACTGCGCTTCAAGGACACTATTTATAAACTGACAAAATTGTTTATTGTTTAAGGTAGCATAACAGCCTTTATCTATTGCTGAAGTGACAGAGAACAAACTTTTGCCTACATCTGGGATGTACCCCACATCTTCTAAGTAACCCTTAATCCAGTTTCCTTTGACAAACATTTCAATGTTAATATTGATTTTTCCACGGGCCTTCATTGTTTGTCCATTCCCAACTTGTACAATCTTAACTTGAGAAATAAGTCAAGAACCAATCCTTTCTCATTGTCATCTGTTGGGTGGCACCTGAGTCTGCTGTCCAAAGCATTCGTGGATCTAGCTCACTAAAATTACTGGATACCCCATAAAAAGCAGTATTCTCAGAATGTTTACCTGTTTGTTTTGCCTTTCTATTGGGACAATCCTTCTTGAAATGGCCTGTGTGACGATAACCGAAACACTTCCACTCCTTGTTGTTGCTCACCTTGTCCTTATTGTTTGACTTGTTTATAGTTTTGGGAAATTGAGATTTCGGCGTTTGTTTTGCAAAGAAGGCTACAGATGAGCTATTTACACAAGTCTGTCCTCCCTCTCTCTCAACTAGCCTCATTTCAACTACACAGAATCTTTCCCGAAGAAGACTTTCAGTCCTATGCTCTTTGGGAACAGATTCTCAAACATTTATACAGTTGAATCTCGTTAGTACAAACCCTGTTAGTATGAAGTTTCCGTTAATACAGAGAAATTTTGTGATCATTGAAAATATACTACGCATATTAATGTTATGTAATTCGTTTTGTACAGAATACGGTTAATATGTAATACAAAGTCGGTTTATGTCCCACAGAAAACAATTTATGATTGCAAATAGGCCGCTAGGATACTAAAAATATATAAAGGGCAGGAATCCAAGTAATCACAGTCTAGTACTTGTCGATAGGCACACACAAAGAAAATAGGACAACACAGTTTTTTCACGCGGTTGTGTGATCACTACGTTTCGTTGGCTAAGCCAGCTTCATCAGGCGGTGAGTTGTAGGACACTGCAATATGGTGGAAGGGTGCTTTTAGTACTAAACCTAGCAGCTGGGTGGCGAACTAAGGGAGGTGGGAAAATTGAAGAATTGAAAAATTGCAGGTATAGTAAGGAGCTGTGATTATCTTATATTGAGGCCTGGTGGCTGCCTGGATTTAGTTATAAATTGATGAGTTAATTCCCAGCATCTGAGTTCTGAGTTATTGCTTGAAGGTGGTAGGGCTCTCACAACTCTGGTACTATAGCAGGAATCAAAATCTTTGTTGTGTGATGCTGCATGTGCTGCAACTGGTTTGTCCTGTAGCTTATTGATGTTGCCAGCTATGGCTTGTTTGGTATCTGCTCTCTGGCCATTCATTCTTTACCTGAGTGTGTTCGTGGTGATGCCGATGTATTCTGCGTTACAGTGCTGGCACTGTAGCTGACAAATTATATTTTGTGTTGCACAGTTGTAATTGCCTTGGGTGGGGTATGTGTGGTTAGTGAGTCAGCTGTTAAAAGGAGTTGATTGGCATGTGTGGTGGGCTGCAGCTTAGGATGAACCAGTTTGTTGTGGAGGTTACATAGTTTTTTGAAGACCGATCTCGGTGGTTTGGAGAGCAGGTCTTGTGTTTGCGGTGAAGAAGGTAGAATTTTGTATCCAGAGTGGAGAATGTTTCTGAGTTTATTTAAGCCTTCATGATATGAGACCACCAGCGGAATATCAGAGTGGTTTACCTTGGTTTGTATTCCATTATTTGAGATGGCTTGCTTGATCTGTTTGTGGACGAGGCCTCCAAGTCCCATACGCCATATCCAAATACACCTTAATTATGAACATATAATCATGAAATACTCTTGAAAAATTAATAAGAAACATCGATCATATTCTTCGTAGGACAAAACAAAAATTAATGTAATGCGTAGAATCATTCATTATCATAAAAAGGCGGCTCTCAACTATGCCCACTATATATTTTGACACATAAACAAAGACATTTCACCCTAATTAAATTCCATTAACAACAATAATAATTGTGACATAGATGTCTTTTCACCGCTCTTCAAGTGTAATAAAATTAATTACTTATCACACAGCATGATCAGTCTTGGCATGTTTACTTTTCCACATTATACAGCCATAGGGGTGGGGTGGCAGGTATTCTTTTAGAGCTCTTATGTTGTATTTTACTTCTGTCTCAACTTTGTCTAACAAAACTTATTCTTAACAGTTGGCTATCAAAGCTCGTACTATTCGGTATGGTCCTATATACACTGGCATAAGTTTTTAGGTTAAAAATCTCAGGATCTACTCACAGAATGTTCACTTACAAGAACCAATGTACCAATATCCAATGTATTTTTCTGTGATTCCTTTGCATACTTGCGACAATATTCAGCGGCTAATATCAACCTTTTCCTGGCAAAATCTTCCAACTCTTTCTTCCATTCTTTGCTGGTTACAGGCTTGTTTTCCGTCAGGTTAGGTAGTACAGATAATTTATTTGGATAAAATACGTTGGATCTCTGGCCGGTCGTAATTTCCAGCGCTGATATTTTGCAAACACTGTAAGCACCTCTTGTACTATTCTAGTCCTCTTGATCTTCTTCTTCTTGAATATTTCTTGCCCTCCTGAGGCATATGGGATTGTGCTCAAAGACAGAGCGGTAAGTAATCTGCTACTGAATAGGTAAATCTTATTAAATTCCAGTTCCCATGGTGGATCTAGTGTAAGTGAGCTAGCAACTTCTGGAGTTGATGTATCACTAAAGACGTCATTATCTAACATTACATTTCCCAGGGAAGTGACAACATTATTTATTTTGTCTTCGATCAAATGTGTGTATACAGTCTCTTTTGTTTGTCATTTTGTAAGGTAGCATCCCATGACAAATTAAAATTTTTAATCTCATAATCTCTGGAGAAAACCAACAGATTCCCACCAGATTTGGTAAACTGGTAACACTACTGTAGGAACGTAAACTTTTTTTTTTGTGAGTGGATCAGACACTAATTTGAAAAATGGCAGCCAAAAAAATATTTTACCTCTATATGTTATATATAGAAAATTAGAAGAAAACATTTTTTACTTTGCTTTGTATGCTGACAGTATCTATTATATCCATCAAATTTGTTTAGACACAACCTCATTTCTTCGTAATTTTGTAAGATACCCCCACACTAAAAATAAAGTATTTTGTCATATATCGGTAAACAATCAACCAATTTCCACAAAATTGGGTGATGAATTTGTTCTGTGGTAGCCCATAATAATTTATACACTTTTAAATCACATTATAACTCTTGTTAGTATCCAGATTAACTATCCTTCGCAGCATGGACAGCAGTTAGACGAGCTACCAGTGACTCAGTAATGGGCTGATAGGTCTCCACTGTTATCTGGAGCCATGCTGTCTGCAATGCATCCCACAACTGTTAAAGGGTGCGTGGCAGAGGAGACAGATAGTGATCATTACGATTGAGGTGGTCCCACAGATGTTCAGTAGGATTGAAATCAGGGCTGTTTGGGGGCCAGGGAAGTACTTTGCCTGATCGTGCTCTTCCAGCCATGTGCGGACTCTTCTAGCCGTGTGGCATGGCGTAATATCATGTTAGAAGATCCCATCCTCCTTAGGATAGACATTCATTATGTACGAGTGGACGTGATTGCTGAGAATGGATTCATAACCAAATCAATCAAGATGTTGGTACCTACAGAATACCAGGAGAATATTCTCCAGATCATAACTCTGCCCCCACTGCCTCGTGTTCGTCCAGCAATGGATGTAGGGTTGTCCGTTCTCTGATTTTTCTCACCGGACACACTGATGTCCATCTGTTCTATGCAGTTGAAAAAAAATGACTCGTCAGAGGAGACTACCCGTCATCAATCAGCAGCAGTCCAGTCACCATACTATCGAGCAGATTCCAGTCGTTTTCGTCAATGCACCTGTGTTAGCATGGGTGCTGTCACTGTCTGTCTACTCCGAAGTCCCTTTTGCAGATGGGTTCCCGAACTGTTGTGGAGATACGTGTTTGAATGCACCTTGGCTCATTTGTACAGTGAGCTGTTTCACTGTAGTCTGTCGGCTGGCCTTCACGTATCATCGCAGTCAATGTTCACGTCGGACATCAATGGCACATAGAGCTCTGCATTTTCTCCTACAGTTATTCCCAATAGTGCTATTCGTCCACTCATGATACGCAGTTACCTCAGAGGCACATGAACAGTTCACAAGCGTCGTTGTTTCCGAAATGCTGCCCCTCTTGGTCCAAAAGCCAACTTGGTTAAATCGCGTCCTTTACCCATGACAGCATGAAGCGCATGTGTACAGTTAGCCTGTCGGTCACATTATATACCCTCTTCAACAGCCCACATCACGGACTATACGTTATGGGCTATGCACTGCAAATAGCATTTCTAGCAGGCAGTCATAATGATGTGATTCAACTGTGTATCTGTTAACTATGCAAGACCCTTATTTTCAGAATGGTGGCTATAATAATATGTAAACTTGGTGTGCTATATATATGAAACTATATAACCAATTTTAACTTAACAACTTTGTATATTACATCTATGGCACTCATCAAATGTGCCAATATGTAAGCTTTTTGTCCTGCAGTTATGAAGAATGTTACTTGAAAAAAAAAAAACTGACGTTTTATGCCATATTTCTAGGACCAATTGACCAAATTTTACATGCAAGTACTACTATAGTAGGACATGTTTTTTTAATGTCATAAATATTAAAAATTTAAGTTAGTATGTTATATTTATTAATCAGTTCAACAAATTTTAACCAAATTTAGGATGGTAACCTTATTTATTAGAAGCATTAGTTGAACAAACAGAGATTCACTGTTGCTGACCTTTTGGGTAAAATATTTCCCGCTGAGAAAATTTAACATTTTACCGTATTTCGGAACAGTTCAACTAATTTACACAAAATTTGCATACCATTTATGCTACAGAAGGTCAAATGTTTTAAGTGGGGCCAGACATTGATTTTCAAAATAATGGCCATATAAGTATTTTGCTAAGTTTGTAATTTAGTCATCATATCTATTAAACAATTTAACAAAATTCCACCAAACTTTTTATGCTCACAATCCCTATTAGAAGTATCATTTACAGAACCCTTTTTTAGGCAATATTTTCCGATAGGGACTAATTATCCAATTCGAACAAAATTCTTTATGCAAGTAGTGTAATTTGAGGCTAATGTAAACTTGCGTGTTTTAAGTGATTTAGGCAGTTATTTTCAAAATTATGGCTGTGTAAATTTTTTAGGTTAGGAAACCCTATCCTACAAAATATTAGACTGGTTACAATCAAAGTTGATATTCTGAATCTAACCTCCATAATGATTTAATTGCATACTAGCTTACAATATTAGATTTTCTCTGTTCAAGTCCCAGGTAAGGCACGTGTGTATTTGTCTCACGACTGTTGCGTATGTTTCTGGTTCCATCTCTAGAAATATTGCTCTCAATGAGGTGTCAATACTTACCTGCCATATATGCTTTTAAGAACTTCACTAAAAACTATTTGCACTTATGTAGGTGAAAGTAGGCTCATTAGTTATGTCAGTAACTTCATGTTTATATTTTTAAAAACATTTCTTTGGTTTTTTATTAATGTTTGAATACTACTTAGTCATTACGTCCACCTGTTAAGTTTTGCATGAGGCAGGAGTGGTACGGTGATTGTTTGAAAAAATTTTAACGTCAGGGTATTGATAACCTGAGTCATTTTGAGCCAGTAGGAGATGAAAAATTTACTATTAAAAAGACGTGATAGATAATAATATACTTTAGTGATACAGCAGTGGAATAGGTGACTATACTGCCATCTGTTGGCCAGCGAATGCAGCTCTCTTCGGAAGCCACACCTTCATGAAATGAGATGTTTTTCATGTTGTAGCGACTCCCTTTCCTCCTAACACTTTCTACCATCCTGACACACCTATCGCTTACTTACAAGGGCTATTCTCTGTACAATGTGAACACTGTAGAAATGGGAGACACTAAGGGGGTTGCATAGTTATCAGTGGTTACTCTAATAAGTTAAGTATCCTTTATATGATCTATTCACGGTAAAGTGAGCACTTTTTAATGGCCTGCTAATTTTTTTCATTTAGCAAGTTTCTATCTTTCCATCTCTTTTCAAAATAAGCATTACCATAGGATCAATAAACACAGTGTATACATTCCACCACTTCCCAATATTAATGTCTGAAGCTGCCATAAAATATATTTATTATTGGTTAATGCCAATTGAAAGGGCCATAAAAAATGCTCAACAGTCTATATAAAACACATTTATTATAACATTAACTAATATTTGACATAGAACTATACAATCAACATACCTAGAACAATATACTTCATTGACTCTTAACTGTAGTGATATTATCACCTCGTACAAATGACTAACAGGAATAGAAATTAAATACCCTAACCTTGCCAGAAATTAATGACCAGTTATGTGAACGGTTAATGGGACCCCTCGAGATATAAGATGACACCTAACTACCAAGCCGATGTATGCTCACCATATACTGAAGACTGACGTGAGGCTCAGAGCTCCTCCAGGCCCTGAAATTGAGATACCCTCGTCTTCATTGTCGTTCCGACAACTCCACGTCGTTCTTTGTCGGTCACACACGAAGTTTGAGGGTGGGGGAGGGAGCCCGTCACAATCACCCTTTATAGTCTGCCGGCAGTGGGTCAATCGATGCATGTTATGACAACAGGGGGCTCGCAAGAAATGTATAGTCAATGATACCTGAACCAGTCGTGTGCGGCCCCCTAGCATCCGACACACTGCCCCCCTCGTCGAAATAGCAGCTGTCCCGGCTGCCGTAGACTAATTTGCCAGTGGGATTCATTCTGGGTAGGATAGGGGCTCAGGCACAGGTGTGAAGACGGTGACGAATGGTGGTTTATGCGATTATATGTATTGGCAGTCTCGTAGGCAGAATACTAACTTCGAGGTTACGTTTTATAAAGAGGAAAAATTCAGAATTAAAATATTTATGTTAAGTGTATACTATTGGCAAGGCAGGTAAAATTAAGATATTGGGTTTATAGGGTCGACCACAGTGAGAATATCACCGAACATTGTGTAGCGAGACCATCTCCACATTTAATTTAAAAGACGGAATCCCCAAAGACTAGGCGATGGATGTGGGTAAAAGGGAATTGAAAATTTGCACGTGCGTGGTGCAAGTTTGCTTTACAACGTGCCAGGGAAAATTTAACTCTTATGGAAATTACATAACTGTAAGTTGGTGTGCCTTCTGGCTGAAACATTTATTCAAAGAGAAAAAAAAACTTTTTTGGTTACAATTGGTACCATTGGAATTGCTGTTTGTGAAATGTAATATTTAATTAAAGAGAAAACTTAATTTATAAGTAACATTGCTACCTGTATGAAAGGTATATGGCACTCCTAGGTTGGTAGTGCTGAACGAGCGTGCAGTTTTTGTCAAGCATGGTGCAGCGATTATAACACCTAGCTGGCGTTTTGCCGTAGTGTGCCGTTATACTGTTTTTACAACTGCAAACTACTTACATACCAGAGTGGTTATTCATATCCGTATACAGATAAGTACAGAATGTATATATAAGTCAGTAGTACCCTGTCTTTACAATAAACAAGTTCTAATTACCTGTGATGTAGTGTTAGGAGGTTGCCATATGGTAAGTATTAACCTTGTAACAGGGTTATTTTAAGGACAATTGAGAATTATACATAAAGAAACTTAACCTACGACATGACAGGCAATTGAGAAGTTATTTACAATATTAGACTTATGAACAGTGTTAACAGTAATATACAGTATCAGATAGTTTTACAGAGTATTTAAATATTTGCCTGTGGCATCAAGTTCGTGGGTGTAATTATATTTGTGCACCGTCTATCACTTTAGAGTGTTCGATAATTTCATCACACTTTAGTGAGGCATAAGTTTATGTTCGTAAGGAGTGTTTTTGCACTGAACACAAATACACTGTTAATAGGTGTGCGGAATTTAGAAATATTTTATCTTGCATGGGTTTGTCCAATAGATAATGTTTTTGGATTTAAATTTGCACACCTCATTCATTTGGTACACATTATATATAAGAAAATAGCATTACTTAAACATGCTAGGAAGCAATGAAATTGTTAAACATATTGATATACAAAATCCTTTAAGAATAAAAATGGAATCTAAGTAATTTGAATATTGTTATAACAAGACAGTTGTGAGAGAAATACACGTCTTAAATAACTAAAAAACACAATCTTAATTCACTAGAATTCTCTTAATTCTATTGTTTTATAAAATTGCTTTATCTGTTGCATATTTATATATACACTTGAAGAAAATAAAATTGGAGGTCATATGTGCCTCTTAGTATGAATAAGGCAATTATACTGGGTACTGGAAAACCAAGTACCTAAAACTTAAAACTTAAATTTGTATAGAGAAATGTGACTACAAATAGGAAAGGTGTGAGCTATAAATAATGACCACATCAATTAATACGCACATACGGTATTTGAATTATGAAAATTAATTCAATATAAAAACCTATTGGTCTTTGAGTTTTATCTTTCTACTATATATAGTAAATATTGTTCCTCATTGGAATCAACTAGCGGTTCACCCTTAAGAGCGTGATACTGTACTCATTAGTCAATCAATCAAACGTGCGAAATGCAAAACACATCTGCAGATCATAATTGATCCAAAGTGCTAGCTTATGTTGTTGTTTCTAGGCGTGCCAACATTACAGAGAACTTCAGGAGCTTGAAATACTTAGCAATTACAGTGAATAAAAGGAAACTGATTATATCCATAGTTATGTAATTGTAATGAACCGGATCCAAGACAGAAAACAGTTTGGGTTCTCTGAACTTACCATATGAGTAAACTGGATGAAGTGCTGGCAGGACTGGCAACTGTGTATGATTGATTTGCCAGTTTGTGTAGAGAGCAGAATTTATGTTATAAAAATGGATCCCAGCTGTTAGATCTAATTGTTGCAAATAAAAAGATTGCTGCTTGAGCCAGTGTACAGGTATCACAGTCTGCTTGTATCACAGTCTGCTTTAGTGGGACTGTGGGTGCTTGAATATTACACAGATGTGTGGCCTCAACAATAATCTGGTTTGGTGTGGCAATGAGACATCCACACATCTCATTTAATTAAATAGTATCCTGATTATAATTCATGATTTCAGCATTGAGAGAGGTATTCAAGCACTTCAAAATCGTACCTTTGGGAGGGTTACTGAGTGCATACTGATGTGGGAGAATGGGGTGAATGGAAAATGAACTGTCATGTGAACAATTAAAATTTACATTTGGAAAATAATTCATTGACATCTGATAGCAGAATGGCTGCTTTGATACATTTAGAGGCTTCACACATTAGTGATTCCTTGGGGATGGCTATAACATCCGGGGGCATGTCAGGTGATTGCGATATGGTTTTAACAACATCCGTGTTTGGATCGATTGCAACAATGGTAGATGGAATGTGAATTTTGCATGTTTGATTTTCAAAATAATAAAGAACTTGAACTTCTTTATATATTTGCCATCTAGAGTGACTACGAATGACTGGTATCTGCAATTTTATTACAATTTTAGTGGTGGTGAAGGTACATTCGGCTAAATTGTTAGTGTAATACTCTATAATATCATTAACGCTAATAGTTAATGTAAGATACATTTTGTTAAGTTCTACATTTAATTTGTTTAGGTCGTCAGACAATTGAGATTTGTTTACTGCACTCAGTGGAAGCCGATTAATTTGGCAAGCATGTACGTAAGTTTGTACCAACTCTTCAATAATAACATTATTTATCAATTGCAAAATTTCTTATGGATTGGAAGGTAAATTCTAGCTCAATATTATCCAGATTGCTTATGGCGGACTGTTGGGATTTCAAAGCTTGTGATAGACCATTAATAGTCTGTGATAAGGAATTGATTTTCCCTGCAACTTTGTGGTCAATCTCGTTAATTACCTTAAGGGTTACGTTAAGGGCATTGTTTGTAATGTGCATGTTGTCAGTGAGGGTGTAAATTTGATTGTCGAGCTGGGCATCGTTGTCAAGCAATGCACGCAAGTACTTATTTGTCAGGATATTACAGCACCACATTCCCACATCGCAGATGAGCTGTATACCTCTTTTCTGGCAGAAGTGGGTACTCACTTCATCTAGGAATTCTCAGAGAACTGTGCGCTCCACTGCCTGTAAATAATCATACATGATCATACCGTTCTTACAAGAATGAGATGTGCGATCAGCACAAATTACATGCAAATAATGGTCCAGGGATTCAGGGGTTTGTGGAAAGTGTAAAGGAGTAGCATATATGAGGGACGGACTGTCCTCATAAGCAAATTCAACATCAGCAGTGGTCTAATAGACCCCTGCATGTATCTTGTACGTGGCTGGCTCCGTCAGGACAGAACATAGTGCTGCTGTGACCTTGGCCACGCTGCGAACAAGGCGAGCTCCCCACTCCTTGACTTGAGCTGGGCCGGCGGTTGGTGTTGCCATTGCGATGGTATGGCACATGTGCAGAGCATGACTCGCGCTCGCGTAGTGCTGCCAACGGCATCTGGCAAAGCTATAGTCCGTCTCACGCTTAGATTGCAGTACATGGCTTATGGTGCTCACTGTTGCCAGATTCCTTCAGCTTTGTGACGTATCTGGTACGCTGAGAAACAAATGGGCAGTGAAGGAAACAGACTGAGTAAGAGAATTTTTATATGTTTACGTCCCTGCCAACTCGTAAATGAATCCAATCCTACGACGCAAAACTAAGTGACTCCTTTGAAACTGAAGCCTGTTAGATACCCTATCATTGTGATTGGACAGCGTCCACACAACGTAGATAGTTTTCTTTTTCGAAGTTGCAAAGAAATAACTTATCAGGCAACAGCGCCTGCAGGAACAAGGACAGCGTTGACAGAAATTGTGCATTGGAAAGAGAGAGTGAATGTCCATTACACCGCACACTGCAATCTAAGAGTTAGATGCTCTATAGCAGCACCTCGTAGCTGCGGTTATGGCACCACACTCGTTGTAAGGTTGGTAGTCGTGAATCCCTTCTCCTCACCTTGGGTGTGCTGCAATAGTCTCGTCACGATGGCGGCAGCTAGGAAGGCTGGGCAGATGCCTCACGTTGCCTGCTCCCTGCTGTGTCACACACGTGCTGAGGCCAGGTCAGTGTCACAACTTATAAAATATAAAATAACTCCGACCCTGTTAAAAAATTATTTTTAACACTGATCACTTACAATTTATAAAATAACTCCAATATAAGACACTAAATTAGTATACAAATGTGGGCTTTGTATGGCAGGTACACACTGTGTCGTATTTAGGTGAACCGGTCTTATTTGTTTGAATACGTTTGGTTGATTCTCCTAATACGTCGGTGATCCTGAAGGGGCCGCGATAATGGCGTGCGAGTGCTTCCTGTCGGCCTCTATTACGTACCCAGACATAATCATTAGGCCACAATGTACTTTTCTTGTGTGACAGATCAAACTGAGTTTTCTGACTCTTGGGCATGGATAAGTTTACTCTAGCCGTTTCACTGTCTTATAAAAGTCGCTGGCACCAGTCATGCACTCATTGGGAATTCTGACCTGCAACTACTTATGTCGGAAGAGCAGCTTCTACCATGTGTAATAAATAGAATGGAGTAAACTTAGTTGTAGTATTGGCACTAGTATTATAATTAAAGGCGACAAATTTGACGTAAAGGTCCCAGTTTGCCTGATTTGTATTTACACAAGCAGATAATTGTTCCCCAATTATATGGTTAATTGCTTCGACCAAACAGTTGCACCTAGGATTATAGGCGGTAGTTGTCAATTTTGTTATGCCAAGTGATTTGAGAAGTTGACTTATTAATTCATTAATTCGTTTTGAAAGCTGGTACCCCCGGTCTGTCAGGATTTGTTTGGGACAACCAAATTGTAACACAACCTGCTTAATAAATTCCGCACACGTGGCAGCGTCAGTTGAAGCCAATGCCTTCCCTACAACATATTGAGTGCTGTACTCTGTAATGACAAGTATGTATTTATTATTATGTACAGTGGAACGGAGGGGACCTTTTGTGTCCAGAGGCCAAGTTTTTAAAAGGGGTTGAGGTGGTATAGAAGTTAACGGGCCTGCAGGTTTACTATTGGGGGATTTTGTCTCCTGGCATACTTGGCAAGAATGGACATAGTTTTTAACGTCGGTTGTCATGGTGTCCCATTAATAGGTTTGTTTTATTTTCTCAAGTCTTCAATGCACCGAAGTGTCCTCCCCCAAAAATAGCATCATGGTGTGCCTGAATTATTTTGTTAACGTATACTTGAGAGTTGTAGCTGTCGTATATGCGACCAAGGCAATTAGATCTTCCCGTGTGATTATGTTGGTAACCCTAGTATAGGCTTGAATTGGGGGGGGGGGACTTTCTTTGAAAATTATTACATACTGCCCGTTATGTGGATATGTGTTGTGAAGGGAAGGCATTGTAATATCCACGGTGTGGTGGAGGTTGTCCACGTCTTGATTGATGGTGAAAAGTGTTACTATGGCATGGTTGCACAACGTTCGCGCCGTGATTGCATGTGTTGTTTTGTTGTTTTAAAGATAGCTGTGCAATTTCTTGTTTTAATTGTATCTCGGATTCCAGTCTCTCTGATTCGGGGTTGGAATGGGGCTGTGTTAGTGTTTGGCTATATCTGTACATCCCAATGTCAATTCGTTTCAGGTTGGCAATCATGTCCTGTAATGTGTCGTTTGGAAGCCCTATAAGTTTATCTGCTGTAGAAGGCAAGAGTGACTTCCAGAGCACGTTTAGGAATTCCCGATCGGACATGTGGGAGTTGTATGTATTTAGGTAATACTTCATTGTTTCTATGTGTCTGAGTGTTACCTCACCTACAGTTTGCCTTTTGTTATACAGTAAATGTTTAAAACGCTCCATGTCTGCAGTGGTCGTGAATGTTTCCTTGAGAGTATGTTGCAGTTCCTGCCACGTGATTGGCTGTTGACAGTTTCATGTAAGTTGTCGAATGTATATTTCGCGGAACCAAGAAGATAAAATTTCACCCTTCTACATTTCTCTGCCTCATTTCAGTAATTTATCTCTGAAACTCCTTCAAAAGTCTCACGGAAGTCCACGATATTTTCACTCTGCATACCTGAAAAGGACGGAGGTTTTTTCGGCTGTGAGAGCACAATTTGGGGTGGTTTTGGGGCTGTGGATTTGCCATGTCGGGTGACGTGGGTGTTGTACTGTCTGTATTGATGATGTGGTGGGTGGGGGTGGAAACGGCTATGTGATTAGTGATTCTAATGCAACGTTGTCATAGTATCTAAATTTTGATTCCATATAGCACTATTAGTAGTACATTCTGTGGTCTATAACAAAGCCCGCTGTTTGTCACGCTCGTCTAACGCGTTCTCTACTTCACTGGTATCAAGAAGCTCACATTTGATTAGTTAACTGACTGAAGGTTTGCTTATGATACGTGTTTCCATGTACTATGTATGGTGTTAAGTGTAATTGTAAGTGTGAAATAACATGCACTGTGTGGTAGAAAATTACTTATAACTAGAAAAGAAAATAATATGAGAATCTCCAAAACACACACAACACAAGTAGAGATCTCCTTGCTTACAAGGGAGCAGGTAGTCCCACATGCAAAAACAAACAGTCTACATGCATTAATTGTAGGGAAGCAGAAATAAGCCGTTGTGAAACTATAATGGTGGGCAGAGTTACGTGAAGCTGCTGGGCTGGTAAGGCCTGCTACGCATAATGCTGACTTGTACGCGTGGCATACTGATCTGTCACACTATTGCTTCTCAGAACTTTATATTTTCTGTGAGTTCTGTATCTTTTAACGTAACATATTTCCATGTGCAGCGATTGGGGTTGCTAATAATTTCAATTTGGCTGTAATCTCAGAGGCTTTCTAAGGCTGGCTCACGGTTTTGTTTTTTGTGTCCGCTTCCACTTTTGCAAACAAAGAAAAGTAAACGTTATTTAGTTCATAAAACCTTGTATCATTTTGTGATGTAAACATTTTTGCAGTAAATATTTATGTGAATGTGATATACAAATGGTCATCCAGGTGCACTCAGTACTGCGGTCAATTTATAAATGCCCTCATTGCTTGTACAAACTACAAACTAGCCAATCTTGCATTTTTGATGAGCAGATGCTACTTCAAATCTCAAAATAATTTTTTTTATTATGAATGAAAAGTGCTATCTGACAGTTTCTCTAAATTCCTAATACATCCAAGTTTCACATAAATGCTGTGACCACCAAACTGCTACTGCATAAGAACCACAATTAACATATTGACGCGTGATGGCCTAGGGAGGGGCGTCATGTCAAGAGCGAGTATTTTTAATTCTGTGCCAGGTATGTTGCACAGGTTGGGGGCGGACTCTATTGCAGAGGCATCTATAGTATGACCTGTTGGCCTCGCACTGGTCCCTTATATAATGTAGGATGCATCAGGTGCCTACTTTGAACAAAATCAGTGAGGGCGGGGTGATGGCTTCGGGCATTGGACACACGGGTTTGGGCTAGCTTACCACTGGTGTCGCTTCCATTTGGTTGTCAAGGGCCCTGGCTGGATGACTTCAACTCTGACTGGAGCAGACAGCTGGGCAAGCTGACCCCTACAGGTGACCGAGGTGCTGACTAACTGGTATGGGGTCGGCTGGTGCTGGTGACTCGCGGGTGTCCTCTGTGTGAAGGTGACCACTCTCAAGGGAATAGTGTACCCCTGGCGAAGTAGTTCGACGGCAGGGTGAGCAGCTCCGGGAACCCTAATTGGGGGGTCAAATAGATTGGCAGGGAGGGTACGCTGTGAGGTTCCACTAATTGTCGGGTGGCTTGTGCTCTCTCCTGTAGGGGCTTGCACCTGAAAGCTGGTGTAGGTTGATTACTCAGGGGGTGGAGTAATGCAGGGATAGCAGCTGTCCTCCAGGCTGCTCCCTCGTCGGTGAGCGAATGTCATGGACAGTAAAGGTACTAATGTTCACCTTGTAGTGTGCGGTATTCAACAAACCCCTAGTTAAAGTGTACTCCAGAAGTACCTGGATAAATCCTCGTCAGGCTTGGTACCTTCTACGGCGAGTTTATACACTCTGGAGGGAGTGGGTTGGCTGACTTAGTTGGCGCAGGTACTTCAATGTGGGTCTTTCTAAGGGTTGGGGTTTTACCGTACTTGTGCACCAGGTACCTTTATATACTGGGTCCACAGTTTAGGGTGATAACAACTGGACCCTAATTGTGGCTCGTAGTCCTGAAGAGACCCAAGGCACCACAAGAGGTGTACGTGTCAGTTGTAGGGACTCTTGGTATCAAGTGTCACAGGGTAGTGATGACTCTTTGGCTGCCTTGGTAGGGAAGCCATCGTTGACTGAAGAACTGGTAGAAGACTGGTAGAGAGTCCTCAGGAGGAATATGGCTGTGCAGTAGAAAGCCTTAGCATGAATTGATCTAAGGCAAGATATGTGGCCAAATGAAGGTTTCTGGGAAGTCCTTAGGAAGACTGTGGCTGTGGGGTAGATAGTCTGAGCATGACATTTGCTGAGGCTAGCTACGTTTACAAATAGAGTTTCTGCTGGGCACACAGCATTATATTCTCCTTGGCTTTAGGGTTTCTGCATGCCTCGTTTACTTTAGGTAATCTTTGGCCGCCACCCCTTTAGGTTCAGGCCTGGCGGCTTTACTGCTGCCATCTCTTGGCAGATTGGCATCAGAGAGGTTTGGTGTGATTGCGGATGGTATCCGCCGCTCGCTTAGGGGTAAACTCTTGCATGCCCGTGCCTGCTTCTCAGCGACTTTACAAGTGGTGGGGGCAGTGTCATGACTTCCTATCAGTACATGGGTGCTGGCCTTTGAGGCGGCCAGTCAGGGGGTTAAATTCCCTCTGGGGCATGTGATGTGCACATGATGATGTGGAGTCGATAATAGTAATGAGTAGGAAGCGTCAAGCATCAATGTTAAGTCTTTAAACCAAATTCACAGTTTTATGTTGTGCTTTTAAGTACACATTTATCCACATGACTTTGTAGATTCATTCAGCGAAATTGATGCGAGAGTTGCAAATGCAAGTTCAGACTTTTGAGTAGAATAATATTTCAAGTGTTTGTGATATTGAATTTCAATATCGGCAATGTTTCAAATATATTGTGAACATTTTAACAGATTTAACAAAAAAATTGTAGTAATATAATGAACATGCTATCCTCTGAAATCAAACTAAGACTATAGTATAATTTTTAGTGAATATTAGGAGGTATTATTTCTGTTTTTGCTAAGCAAGAAAGTTGCAACTTTTAAAACATTATTTTCAAGTGAATAAACTGTGGATCTTAATCAACTTATGTCCGTCGCAGAGATAAAAAATTCTACTCCAAAGTCGATAATTTTCTCAGTATCTATGCGTGAGCAGATAAGTGACATGTTTTGATGTAGGTAAGATTGATGTTTCATTGACGTCCATCATTACTGATGAAAAATGTTTTGACAAGTGGAAACTACATGGCGGCGGAAGGATACGTACGTACTCTACTGGTTACTGATTCTAAACAATCTGTTAAAAAGTGGAATTCTTGTATTAAATGAACTATAATAATGTCCCAATTCATAAAAACCTGAAGTTTTTCGGCCAAGTGCACCTTTTTATCGCTTGGCTGGGTTTACTGACCTCTGACAAGGTCTTTCGCCGATGTTGCCTGCTGATTGGATACTATAGGGAGGGGTAGATTGTTTCACTCCTCCCACCTATGACTTTTCACCTTTTCATCTCTCCACCATCAACACTGCTTGATAGCTAACCTTTGCGTATTCTCAACGGGTCGAGTGCACGGGAGATGTTCAAAATTTGGCTGGTGTTCAGTGTCAAATAATTTTTTTTTTCCAGATGGTTTGAATGTTTGTCATGGGCTTTCATTCATTGTCTACTTACACTGAATTATATGCGTTAACACAATCTGGCCATGTTACAGACATTATTCTTGGAAGTGTAGGGTGAATAAGTGCATCAGTGTCAAAACTGGTTTAAACGTGTGTAAGCAACTAATAAAATATTTTTGCGAGGAAATTTGTTCACACTTCTGTCCTGTCATGTCTGTGGCTTTGTTGCAGGGAGATGACCCACCCTACTTGGTTGTTGGCACCGAGGTCAGTGCCAAGTACAAGGGTGCGTTCTGCGAGGCTAAAGTGCGGAAGGTGGTCCGATCTGTGAAGTGCAAGGTGGGTGATGCCAACTGTGTAGACCGGCGGGGAACTGCTAGACTGTTCAAACTTTCACCACAAATCAGTAGCTTGTCAGCATTTAATTACACAGATATGCACTTACTGCTCAGTCACAAACTTCAAGGATCCACTTTAGTCTATGAGTTAGTTTCACGTAATGTATCACATAAATAATTCAACCATTGCCCTTATACTATTGAATTAGTTGAATAAGTAACCCAGTGTGTCATTCCTTTCAATAAATGTATTCTTGTAATGTAAAATTGAAATCTATTTTTAAAAACTTAAAAATATAAATAACATAAAGTTGATACAATTAAATTTTTCTGTAAATAGCCTGTATAAATTACTAATATACGGTAGGCCCTTTTTTTTTGTGACTGTGTTTCCCAAGAATCATTTTGCAAAATCAAAATCATTAAATTATAATGCCGAAAAAATTAAAAATAATTTTTTACAGTGCGCTTTTTATGTAAAGTTCATGTTGTAATTGTCTCTGGCATGAAACCAACACTTTTTAAAAATGAAATGTAGGTTTAGTTTAATAGTCAGAAACCCCATCATAGAACCCCAACCGCCCCATCATAGAACAGCTAGAAGACATAAAAGGCCAAGGAATCTAAGAGCCGTCAGAATCACCATACAACTTCCACATTATACTAGTTCCCAAGAAGGATGGACAGCTCCAGTTCTGTGTGAACTATAAAGCCCTGAACGATGCCAAAATCCCGGTTCCTCCACCAGCCGTCGACCTTGCACACACTTTGTGAGACATAGGCGAGGTGAAGATCTTCAGTACCTTGAATATGCAGTTTGGTTATTGGCAAATAGCTGTGCACCCTGACAGCTAAAAATATACTGCATTCACGTCACCAGAAGGAGAGACCCTCCAGTTCAGGGTCATGCCTTTCAGACTCAAAATGCACCTGCAACATTTTAAAGATTAATGTCTGCTGAAGTTTTAGCTGGCTACATTGTACAGTTTTGCTTTGCCTAACTCGACGACGTAATCGTCTACTTCAATTCTTGGGAGAATCACCTCACACATTTGCAACAGGTATTGAAACGGCTGGAACTCCATGGTATGACAGCAAAATGTTTCAAGTGCCACTTCAGAAAGACTTCCATCGAGATCTTGGGACACATCGTTTCAACTGAAGGCAACTACCCTCAAGCAAAGTCAATATAGGCTATACAGATAGGGTTACCAGACGTTCTCTTTTTGAAGCCTTGTAAACTGTCCGGCCGGATTTTACAAAAATATCGAAATGTCCTTTTCCAATAAAAGTGAAAGACAGCGAATATTTACTTCTTTGTGGGTTTTTTATGTTGTTAAACATATAGTAATGGTGCAAATGAACAGCCTGTACAAGTGCAAATTTTTAGGACAGTATTACATATATATGTTGTCTTTATCAACACTCCTATCTTTTTCCCTGGCTGTTTTTTTACATGTCTAAGTTGAGGAGTGCCTAATATATTCCAAATTTCATCATTATTTGCTAGGAAAAGAAACCTATAGGAACAAATGAAATTGTTAAAGAAATATATCTAAACCTGAGCTGTGCGAGAGTCAATTTAAAAATGTGTTTCTGGCACTTATGTGCAACTGTGTTTTGTGTAAATACTTATTATTTGTTCGCAAGCTATTCTGTAGCGCCTACAAACTAAATGAAATCTGCTTCCACATTCAGAGTGAACATGATTATCTCCATATCTGATTGCAAAAAAATATTTCATATTACTTAAAAAGCTATACAGAACCAATTTTTGGATACAATTTTGTGACGTAATATACAGCTGACCTGCGACATGATATATGTACTGATTGTGTATACCACTTTCTTTGTGTCATTTTTTAGCAAGTGTCCTCTTTTCTAATGCTAGTTACCAGAACATGTCCTCTTTTTGAGTAATACATATATGGCAACCCTATATACAGGAAGCTGAGGAACCACGCACCAAGAAGTAACTCTGTTGTTTTCTTGGATTGTATAATTGTCTCTGAGACTTTGTGTCTAACATCACCGACCTCGTGGCACCCCTACACCCACTGTTGGAAAAGGAAGCACAGTGGTGGCAGAAACTTAAACATTGCCCCGCCTTTGACGCCTGCAAGATTAACTTCCTGAACATCAAGTATCTGCATCTGCCACAAGGAGAGGGACCCCTGATCCTGCAGATTGATGCGTGCCAGAATGGTCTAGAGACAGTCTTATATCAAGAGGATCCGGATGGCAACCTCTTGTCATAGGGTACGCCAGCACTGGCTCATCACCACCTATCAGAAGTACCATATTAACGAGCACGAATATCTCACGGTCATTTGATCTGTCTGGAAATATTGTTACCACCTTGAGGGAAATCATTTCATTTTGAGGACTGACAGTAAAGCTCTCAAGTGGCTAAGGTATTCGTGGAACAACAAAGCCAATCTTTGAAAATGGGACCTCTTTCTCTCCGAGTTTGATTTTGGAGTCCAGCACTGCATAGGCAAAGAGAATGATCTTCCCAACACCCTATCATGACAGCCAGATTTGGAAGAAGAGGCCAAGCTGGACAAAGATGTGGACTGCATCTTGCCTCCTTAACCTCAAGAAAGCAGTCCTGAAGAGCAATTCAGGCTTCTTCAGCTCAAGATAAGCTGAAGTCAGATCTAGCGGCATCAACAGCAAGACCCCAACGTGAAGGAATTTCTACAACAATTTACGCTACGAGACAAAGTCGTGTGATCACGCAACATACAGCCAGGAGCTAAGTGGAGGATCTAGATACTGAATGATACAGATAGCTGCCGATTTGATGGGACCTTATCCCCGCAGCATCAATGGAAACATGTACCTATTGGTTGTAATGGATTTATTTTCCCGGTGGGTAGAAGCTTTCCCCTTGCTGAGCCAAGAAACCCACCACATCATAGGGACATTCAAAAAGGAAATTTTCCCACACGGGGGATACCTGCAGAGCATTCTGACAGACCCAGTTCGCTAGCAAGAAGTGGCTGTTAGCATGCCAAGAAAGGGGAGCTGAGACCTGGACAATGCCGCCGTATCACTCTGAAGCCAACTTCACTGAGTGGAGGAACCAGGAGCTTAAGATAAGCCTCAGATTCAGTGTGGGGGAAGACCAGAAACACTGGGATCGCCACATTTTCAGAATCCTCTTTGCTCTGCTACGCTGCTTGAACGAAGCAATCAACTCTAGCCCCAGTCAGCTTCTCCTGGGCCAGACACTATGGCGTCCAGGGGACTGGCAATGGGAACATGAGCCAACTGAGATGCCTCATTCCAAATATATACGTCTAGCTGCTCTGACCCGAGTAGAAAAAGGAAGGGACAATCAAGAGGCTTATATGGCAAGGTAGTACCAACCGCCACACACAGGCATGCGGTCCTTTGACATAGGCGAAGCTGTCTTTCTCTGCAGCCACCTCTGAGCCGAGGCAACAATCCGTTCAGCGCGGGACTTGTTGGAAAGTGGAAGGCCTTTACAAGGTCATCGGACGTCAAGAAAATGTGTACTGGACAGAGGATCACTGAGGGCACATACGCAAAGCCACCAGGGGTCAAATGAGACTGTACCCTGGAAAAATCCTGGAACCTGACATACACGTCCCCACATCTGTACTCTTCAAAACGCTGGGCAACGTGAAAGAGCCCTCTGACCACACCCCTCCCAAAGCAGAATGGGTGCCGCAACCTAAGGAGCAGGATGAAGAGAAGGAACCTAGCTGTGGGACTGTATACTTTGTACCAATGTGGGTAGAATTCCCTAAACCCATAGTCCAGGAATCTGAATGGACTCTGCCCTTGACTCCGTCGGAGCTCAGAAGAAAGTTAGCCAACTGACCTGGGAGATGGACCCCCAGCGTGATCTAAGTATCGTGGCGAAGTCTGCTAGATAGAGAACAAATACTCAAACGGCTTCACCCGAGCTCTATCACAAGAGAACTTAAGAAGGTAGTTCCGTCGAACTGACAGTGCTCCAGAAGCCATTGCCTCGACAAATGACACGTGCACCCCCAGCTCCAACGAGCTATCTCAGCAAGAAACCTGCAGTCCCGAACATCGTAGCAGCCACCGCCGAGACACCGCCTCCCATGAGCGAGTCACCTGCGAGTACTGCCAGCCCACACAGGGCCTTTCTCAAGACCGCCATTCTGCTGGTACCTGCAGCCGCGATTTTCCCGGATTGCATGGCCACCCTGGCAGCCAAGTCGTCTCTCGACATATAGGCTGCCAGCTTCGAGTTCCTAGCGCCATCCCGCGCCGTGGCCAACTCCATGAAGGAGGACCACCTACAGACACTTTCAGGATGGCGGTCCTAACCCGACCCCTGACCTAGGTGTCTCCAGGCAGAGGAGCAGCTGAAGAGGTCCCTCTACTGCTCCCCACAATGAATGTGGTCACGACATTGTCCGACGACACCACTGCCTTTCCCAGGGTTACTATTCCTCGACAAGGGGAGGTCATCACCGAGGTTCCCGCCTCACCAAACCCATAGGTAATTTTCACGACCACCACCCAGTCTGTTCACAGGTCACAAGCACTGCCCGGCGCCATGGTCATCCCGATGGCTGTTCCTCCCAGATGAGAGGAAGTTATCGCCGAGATGCCTGCTGCAGCTGTCACCAAAGTCAATTCCACGACTGCCCTTCTCAGATGAAAGAAAGTCATCGCAGACACACCCAGCTCACCTGCAGCCCAGGTCGCTTCCGTGGCCACACCTTCGAACAAGGGAGAACTACTGTCGTTTTCATGGCCACACCATCCCAAGGGTACCCTATGGTCGTTTTCATGACCACCTCATCATTCTGTCAAGGTAAAATGACTGCCTTTTTTACGGCCCCCAGTAAGTCTACAGCCGGAGCAGTAGCACAAGACTGTCAGGTGACAAGTCTACCCCAGACGGACTTCCAGACTTCTGCCATAGGGGTAGCACAAGGTGATCAGTCTGCAAGACTACCCCAGACGGACTCCCAGTCTACAACCGGAGAGGCTTAACTTGAGAACCAGATGTCCAACCTGCACAAATTTTTGACGGACAAGAAAAGAAAAGGCGCCACAGTGTACCTGCCGTTGATCCGGAGTCCCTGTCCGTGGCCTCAGCTCTGGCACTTGCATCCAAGTGGGTGGGTGCACCAGCTGAACCACCACCTCCACCCATGATGAAGCCCACTGCATACCCGGATCCAGCAACTGAGGGGGTAGGAGATGCTGTCCCTAACCTACCCCTGACGGCAATGGAGAGCTCCAGGCAGCACTGCAGCCACTCCACGACAGCTGACCTTCCACTTCGTGTCCAGCCGCCCCGTGCCTGCCAGGCCAACTTGGTAGCGAGTTGTTACCTAGAGGTGCCCTGGAGGCCCTCTGCACGCTTCGCCTGGCTGAACCCACCATACACACCGCCACGTGAGCAAGGGCAACCACCGAAAACTAAGAGTATGCCAAAACAGTGAGTGTCAGTGCTATGCACCTAAAAATGTTGTAATAGAAGTCATTATGCTATCTCTTCCCAATTTAATTGACACATATAGTCTGCATACATTCACAACGGTCAGTGCAGTTACATAATTACAGACTATATTCTGGAAGCTTAACTTAGGTGCAGTGCTCGCATCCAGCTAATTTGTCAGGCAACCTGCATTTTGCAGCCTTGTCAGCTGCCCCTTAGTTCCCTAATTACGTAACTTGACAGTGTGAGAAAGGCTTGTTAATTACCATAGGAACTGTTTTAATGTTACATGAACACTTGGACACGTTAAAACAGTGCCACGTAAGTTGTGTGTGATATTCTATGAAAAGAATATGGACAGTGACAAATAGAACCAAAATCTGAGTATGTTGACATTTTAGAGACTTTAAAGCTTTCAACATACTTTTGTTTATATAGTCACTACGAGAAACTGTAAATATTTTCTTGCTTCGTATAAAATCAATTGAGTTGAGTCTTCAAGAAACCTCAAGCTGATTATGTAACAATTAATTAAGATTTTTTAATTGCCACATATTGAATTATATAGTAATAACCTCAAGAAACGCAGCATTAAAAAGACATTCCAGAAACAAAACAAAATGGTTCCAAGAAAAATGCAAATTGTAAATATTTTGCAGTGCTTATGTTGTTTTAAAGTGTATCTTCATGTTCTATATGTCTTTTGTTGTACGTAGTGCTCCACACATCATTGTTGATAGTTGACTTCATGCCACAACACTCGTTTTGCCTAGCTTAGCAGTCAGCTGAGTCTGGAAGCACTCATTTAGAATAAATCCTTAGCTCTTTCTTACACAAGTTATATCCCTGCTGTGCAACATATAGTAGGCTTGGGTAGAAGCCGTTCTTTTACTTCCGCACTGGCAGTCGCAGAAGGATAGATAGCTGACATTGCCTAATGAGTGGGGCATAGGGAAATTTATATTATTTATTTAATATTTAAATTCAACAATTAACAATCATATTTTTATTCCCCAAGGGTCTAATAGTATTCCGCATACTGCCCGCCATGTACTTGCTTATTCCCTTTTCCACAGTTCAAGTGTGCTAAAATCGCTATAGTATGTAACCAAGCCTTAAAGCTCTATTTGTAGGACGGCACAATTTAATAAAAAAGGCTCGTGTCACACCGTCTCAGCTTTGTTTCCACGACATGATCTTACACAAAAATAAGTAAAACAGTACTACAGGAAGAGCTCATGAAAAAAAGACAACACAAACTTCATCGCAGCCCAGCACAGCTGCGAGACCAAGGAGGAGGAAGAAAGAAAGAGAATGCCAGTTCACATGCATCAGAGAAAGACAGTGATGTCTAGTCAGCCTGGCAATTGCTCCGAACCCAGCTGATTCTTCATGCAGCCCAAGGTCAAGAGCACAGTGGGAGTGCAGAGCAACAAATAGTTCTTGTGGGGACAGTGTTACATTTCTTCACATGAATTGGTTTTTCGCCTTTGAGGATGAGCCTTCGTCGCGCAGCAGAGAGGGGGCAAATTTATGCATGACGTCTTTTCAACAATGGTATAAATGACTTCACCTCATCAGTGAACAAGCCTTGCGCCTGATAGCAACTGAGTTTTATTGTTGACATACGAGACGTTAAAAAAATTTACTGTCAACCTTGGCAAAAATGATGTGATGATTGTATTATTCACTGGCCCACTGAGACTATGCATCAAGGCACCGAGTACCACTGCGTGCCGCTAGATAGCTACTGAGCCACTCCTTGGCACTCAAGAATAGAACCCTAGAAAGAAACAGCTGGAGAAATCACCAAAAAAGAAATTACCCCATCCAAAAGCCTCCAATCCAAGTACCAAAGTGCCCGAGAGGAGAATTAGAATCAAAATCAGTCTGCTACGACTTTGATCTTTCAGGCCTGAACACAAAGGTATTCTGACACACATGGCCCAGCCCAAAAATAAATATATAGTCTTACCTTATTCCTGTATTGGGTACTCTTATGCAGGCAGTGCCCACGAGGAAACACATCATCAAAAAAGTAGTAAAGGATAACCTAATATTGTAGGGTTAAACATAATTATTATTTTAATATGTTGCATATTAAGCAAAATGGTAAAATCGGTAACAATTTTTTTTGGTGTATTCAGAAAGGACAAGTGCAATTCAAACTATGGTACATCTTCTTTCATGGATTAATTATCATTATTGTGCATACAGAAGTTTAAGTAATACATAAAATTGACAACATTTTTGATTTTGTATTTTTAAATATTTTTCTTTGGTTTTATTTTCTCAGGTGTGTGCAATACACAAAGCCCCAAAAGGGGGCCACAACAAAAACAAAATTAACACTTGTTTGCTTCCATATGAAACACCATATAAAACAACTAGGTTTGAGTATCCAAGAGTATTTTAAACATTAGCGAAAATGCTGGGTGCATCCTTAAAATACAAGTAATAAATAACCTGTTACATTTCTTAAGCAGTGTATACTTCAGAATAACATTTTTTATATGAACAATTTTTTATTGTAATGACAGTACTCAATATTGCTTCACGTTTAGGATTTTAAAACAAACATGATTTGGAGATGCCAAAGTCCATTAAGTTTCTGAAAATATTTTATTTTAAGAAATGTCCAAGTTTCGGGTGATTAGTGGACACGCTGCTGTGTTGCAAGCATTCAAGAATATAAGTTCTTTCAAAAAATTTAGAAACATATGACCAATTTTAGGTGTAGGTGGTCCGGGCTCCGATACACCAAGATCTTCTATTTCAGCTCATGGTCCGAAATTCCACGGAGCTCATGGCACAAGGGAGCTCGTATCATCAGCATGGCAGTCCACTGCAAAGTGGAACCGCTCTGGACAAAATTACAAGAAATCAATAGTAAGAGTTCACTTAAAATAACACAAATAATAATTGGATGAAAATGACAAAAACTCCATCCAATTTTCTCACCAACAGCTGTCTACATAGTAATTATACCATTACAAAGAGAAGTAAAGTACACAGTAAAAATTATGGAACTTTACATGTCGGCAATGAGAAGTAAAGAAGACAAACTGCAGATTTTTTCTGTCGCTAAAAAAACTTGGAACTTCCTAAAGGCATGACATGACCAATTAATAGATATAGAAAGACCATATCACGGTGACAAATCATTTTGATAATGTATATTACTCTGTTTCTCTTGTAAATTTTTAACATAGGTAAAAAAAAACACTATACAAATTAATTACACAAATATAAAAGTGTAATATACAATATTATGCAGTAACAAAAGTAACAAGAATGCTAGGGAGCAATTGTCATATTACAGTATCCATTCTGCCATTTAGCGTGACCGAAATGAAACACAAAATACAAATGCAGTAGATAACTCTACTAAATGACTCGTTTGGTGAGTAACGAACAAAGGAAAGAAAATATTTGGCAAAAATTGTTTTACTGCCATTTTGACATTTACAATTACAGAATTATGCACATACAGTTTTAAATCAATACATAATGAATCTTTAATGTTTACATAACACAAAATCAAAAATAAACTGACTTGCACTTTAAAAAATAGATAGTATCCTCAAAAGAAAGAAGGAAAGACGATAAGGGCTTTGCCATAGAAGGTAAATTGATACCAAAGCAATTTAAGAAAAAGGGAAAAAAAATTAGTTTAAAGAGGAAAAATGCCACTGCAGGGTACACTACACCAGTAAGCTTTGCCGCCTCTATCTCCAAACCGCCTGGTGATATCACACCTTCAGGAAGTTATGCTATGGCTACCCCCTCTTCTGCACTGCTATCCAGTTGACTGAAGGGGAAGAGTCATCCAGAGTATAAATAGTGGGACGTCACACTTAAACAACAGTTATACATTGGCTCATCTTTGAGCTGCACTACCTGCTCTCTCCACCGTAGCCTTGCCGGAGAACTACCTCACTCGTTTCGCTCCTAGCTCTACCTACCTACCTTCCTTCACCACATTTGTGCCAAGGAAATACATCTCCGTAGTTTCCACCATGCCTCTTTGCCAGAGCCATCCTTCTCAACCTGCTTAGTCTTCACCGCATTTGTGCCGAAGACTTATGCCTCACGTCTATACACCCAGAGTCTGCTGTGCCTTCTGGGCAACGCATGCGTAGGGAGTAGTACCAGTTTAAGTTATTTTAATAGTGCTTGTCTACGCAACCATTGTTAGCCTTGAACCAGGTTGCCTCTACCTGGATAGCATAGGGTTAAGCTTCCCTAAGCTCTTGCCAGCATTAGGAGGTAGTGCGACATCACTTGTTTACTTCCCATCAAATGGAATAAATAACAATTTTATCGACTCAAGCGTAACCTTTTCCGTAGACATGGCTCCTCTCCCAGTGTATCTCACAGCTAAGGGGATTACAGGTGACCCGGGTAAATCACTCACACAAGCCATACCCAACAAACTGAGTACCAACACAACCACCTTGGACGGCCACCCATTCTGTGCTACACGGAGTCCAGAATGGTAGAGCCCCAACACTAGGTACTCTGTCTTGTGAGACTGGCTTACCTACTCAGTAGTCCACTCTCTCCAATATGTTTAGGCACCGGAATTACTGTTCTCTGAGTCTGGGGAGACTGTCCCCACATAACACCCTCACCCACGTGCAGAGACTGCCAGCGACGAGGCCTGACTCTCAGTGCTTACCACTTTTAGGTGCTGAGTACTGAGATAGTTTTTCCGTTGAGCCTGCAGATGTTTCACGTGGTTTACACTAGGTAGGACTACACGTCACCTGCGGTCAACTCACGGACGTGAGAGTGTGTTTCCATCCAGATGCCTTTCTCCCGTCATAGTGGTATCTGTAAGTAAAACAGGTGCTAACTGCCTCCGGTTGATTGCAAGAGCTTACCCCTTCCCTCATCGCCATTCTCAATCAGCTCTTGTCAAAGTATCAAGCCCGGGCTCGATACTTTGATATGTTTACAGATACTAGTCACAACTGAGGACCCCCAAGGACCTTTTTGAGGCACCCACATGTCTGAATGGGAAGATACGCCTCTGGATTGCAGTGTACTTAGTCAGCCGGATCAATCCTTGGAAGTTCCACACTCCAGCTTCAAACTTGAATCAGAGGAACCAACCTCGACAGCTCACAAAGCTTCAAACACTGGATCACTAACCCACCTGTAGCTAACGTAGCCCATCGGAGACAAATCAGGTCAAACAATCGTCTGAGGTTACCGGTCGCCCAGATTTACCACTGATAGTCAGTACTTTGAACCGCAAGATCACACTAGCCGAGCCCAATTTTGTGCTCTGCCACAAAGCTACCAGGCCAGTCCTCTAAATGGGTGCGCACCAGTACCATCTGGAGATCAAGATAATTCAGAACCCTCTGTAAAAGGGTGCACCTGCCATAGCACACAACAAAACCAACCTCCTTAACTTAATGATGACCTTGTCAGCTTCCATGCATCTTACATCAAAATTTTGTTTAGATAGTTTTTGCACAGACATGATTACATTCGTTTTTATGTACATTGGTTACATGTTTTATTTTTCATTCAAAAGTTCGTCTAAATATATTAAAATGTCATGATATTAATATTTTCAGTATCTGAACTATTTCAAATGTTGTATTTTATCGTATATTGTTTTAACTTGAATTTAAAAAGACATTTATTGATTCAATTGTTGTTCAGAACTGTCGGAATAAATGACAATATCACCCAAACAGTTATGGACAAACTTGAATTTAACATAATGAAAAATCATATTTAAAAGCCTGGTAAGTGTTTGAGCACCTGTGGCCAAGCCAAACTGCACACAAGTAAATTGATACAGGTTCCAAGGAACACAAACACTAGTAATTGGTTTGGAATCTTTTGACAGAAAGAGGTTTGGTGATAGGCCATGTTTAAATCAATGATAGTAAAGAAATTTTCTTTTTTCAAACCAATCAAAGTGCCAAATGGAGACCAGGAAGAGGAAATGATTGAATTTGAGTGTTATTATTTTTTCGTAGTCCACAGTAATCCAATGTTCCCATTGGGTTTTGGTACCAAAAATGCTGGACTAGCGTATTGGGAAGTAGACTGTTCAAGAACACCTTTATCTAACAAATCTTTAACTTGAGTTCTTAAAATTTCCATTTGTGGTGGTGCCAATATTTATGGATGACACTTGACATTTTTCTAGTTAAGCAATTTTATCTGTATTCTAATAATTTGGTGAGGCCTAAGTCAGTGGTAAGTTACTTGGGAAAAGTTTTACACAATTTCTCAATAGCAGAACGCTGCTGTTCATCTAGATGCTCAAAAGAATCTACAATTTGTTTGGACTCCTCTACAATCAGGAGAAACACTTTGTTTTAGTTGTGATGCGTGATGTCCTTTAAGTAATAGCGAATTGTTACAGTCCAGACTGTTTTATTTGTTGCGAGGAAAGACACACTAGGTTTATTTGAACTCTGTCTTATTTAAAGATGTACTGGTGCCTGGCCAGTATACAGCACTGGGTGCTTGACTTTCCTACAGGGCCTTACGAATGGCTGTACGCACTATGACTTTATTACCTGGGTGACTGGTGGCCTGTGGAGGCTGCTGATACTACTGCGGCACCAGTGGTGGTCACCTGGAGCTGGCACTGGGACCTGGTGCGCTGATGGGTGGGCTGCTGCTGGCATTACTGGTAGTCCTGGTCAGGCTGATATATTGGTTGCCCATAATCCAGGGGTTTACGATGCTGAAGGGAACTTTCTTACCCCTCAGGAAAGCGTGAAAGAATGGATGAGTTTCCCCTGCAGTCTTAATGGGGGCTTCGAATTAAGATGGGTTGGGGGAGGGGACTGGGAGGTGAAGCCTCTACAAGCATTGGGTGGCCTGAGCTCGTTCCCAGGGACTAGGACAGCTACGCAGTTGGGGTTGGGTTAAGCCCGTGTGTGTATTTAGAGATGGTAGTTGCCTTTTTATCCCTCTTTTGAATACCACTCAGATGGGAGTAGGGCATGAGGATGAGGACTATCACCAGCCCCGCGAAGGTTTAAGCAGGTGACGAAGGTCCCTAGTTATGTGTACTGCCAAGTGTGGATGATGATCAAAGCAAATGGCACCACCTGCTCCTTTCGTGTCCGCTACCAGGACAAAGCATTTGAATACGATGGCTGATTATTGACAACACTTGGCTGTGGGTCCACAAGGAGTCAGACCCTCAGAACCAGGCAGATACTTCCTCCGGCACCAGAATCACAGTGGACGGAGTATAACTTGGACTTATCGACTAGTCGCCTTGGGGATTGTATTCCTAATGATTGTGGTACTACGTTTCTTTACACCTGGGTGCATAGAACGGGTGGCCGTCTAATATGTATCTATCAATGTACGTGCGTCCTTGAAGGGGAGCCCACAGTCCTGCACTAAGTTAAGAAAATTGGGTTAAGTAATTATTTCGGGGTCTCCTGTTTTATGCTTAACAAACCTGGTGTCTAATTAGGAAACAGTACACACACACTTGGAATAATACTCATCAGTTAGATAAAACCGTGATTATTCCTGGGAGGAATAAACCTGGTTGTACATACTACCTTCTATCAAACAAGGGTTGAACAGAAGTTAAACTATGGTATACTGGTGAAGGTGGATCTGGTTCTAGACTTCACAAGGTTCACAAGGTAGAAATGCAAGGGCCTATTAAAATAACTTAACTATTCTAGAATTGGTGTCCAGAAGGGACATGAGGGTTTACCACTAGCCAGAAGGGCAGTGGTAAGTGTTGGCGTTCCTGAAGGGACGGTGTTATTTGTGTGTTCGACAACTTCAGGGTTTGGCGCTGGAGAATTTTTGGCAGGTGTTGAAGGCGTTGGCGAAGGCGTTGCTGATCTTCTGGTAGATCTGGAAAACCTGGGTGGCAGTAGGAGGCCCCAGCACACAAGGTGGGGAACGAGCTGCTGCTGATAGCTCTTTTGGCTCCAAGAGTGTGGTGAAGGAACAGACTGATGATTAAGTGCAGTGCCTACCGGCTAGTTCTTGTCCGGGCAGTGGGAGGTGGGTTATGTGACATCCTCAGAGCGTGTGACGTCACTGGCCGGCAGGTCAGAGTTTCAACGGAGGTGGCACGGGTCAGTGTTTTTACTTATGATGCCATCCCTGGGCACGCTGTAGTACTACATGACCTTGAAACGTCATCTCAGCGGCTCAGTCGACAGCTCATTCATACTGGTGTTTATGAGCGTGCAATTTTACCGTGGGTGAACTGTACAATTTCTTGGCATCTGTAATAGCCCCCGCAACAAGGGGCGTACCCTGTAGGCACCTTCATGTTGTGAACTTGAGCACCCCACCCATATGTACTCTGGTTTCAGCACAAGGATGGCACATAAATTGAAGGTGGTATCTAGATTCCTATGTAGACTAGGGTTTTGTACTGAAAGCATAAATTATGGGCATGATCCTGTTTTACTTATTACGTAAAAGGGGTATAAGAAATATCAGGTACACCTATGATGTAATTCAAATTTTTTCATCACAACATTTATAGTTATCCATGGGCCATCATTGAGGAATTAAATAATACCATAGTGGTTTCTTTATAATAAGGTTGTATAAATTTTTTCAATCTTGCTATAACAGAGAAACAAATAAATACATAACATCTTTTCTTCTCTCTTTTAAAGACATTTTTAAATATTATATGGCCAAGACTATATCATTAGATACCCGTGATCGCTTCATTAAAAATTTTACATTACAATCAACCTACAATTTTTTTTTTATATAATGTTATTTTAAACAAACAGAAAAAACAAAAAATTGATTTCCTAGTTTAACAGTTCCAATCAAATAAATGAATTATTGAACAACAGACAGAAAGTTCGTAGCAGTCCCGAACACATGCAGCGGACAAATATAATTTAGAGGTTACTTGGAAGATGAAACTGCAAACTGCACATTACTGTGGTGCTGGCCAAAGAAATGGAATTGTGGTCAAAATGACTACGCCACAATTTGGTGTGCGGCTCACATCACTGGAAGGATGAAATAGTTGGCCACGAGGTTAAGCCATCAGGCGAACCACTTTACAGAAAATAGAACTATGCTTAAATAAATATAGTAAACACAAAATAATACTATCCTGTCCCAAAATAAAAATACCCATAAAAAACTTAGCAAAAATGGCAGATAAAAATTCTTATTTCATCTCAAGGATGAAGAAAGATTCCACAAGATATAAAGTGAGCTGATTACATGCTGTATGGTGAGAATGTGAAGAAGAAGGAAGTAATCTGAGTGGAAACCTATATATACCAAGGTATGCTCTGGACTTAATGGTCTTGTGCGATTAATCAACATATAAAACAAAAGTCAATAAAGAAATTTAATAATTCAGAAATTATGTTTTTCATTTTGCTAGTTGGAATTTAAGAATTTACACAATATTTTGTACATAAATAATTGGTAAACATTAAGGAAATAATTTTTTTAAACAAACCATAAAATAAAATAACAGGTAAATATTTAAACATTACACAATTTTCAGATAATAAAATTTGTTTACAACTTCGAAGTAAATAAATAAAGTAATTAAGCATAACTACAGCACATTCCAATAGGAAAGAACAACTATTTGGCGAAATACCAAATAAATATGAAAGAAATTAATGAAATTACATAGAATTGAAACAAGTGCCAACACAACTCACAACACTCCCCCTCCCCCCTTAAACCTGGACACACACACAAAGGTGTGGCAAGAGCAATAATTGCAAAATGCAAAATTACCCACAGTAAATTATTCACATGAAAACACATCTCAGCAAACTTACATTATGAGGAGGAAGTGCTGCTAGGAACAACTGGATCAGGAATTGCAACTGAATGTTCTTTGCTAGAAGGTTGAATGGGCGACCGGGAGAAGAGTTGGAAATATTTGCCAGACGCAAAGCTCAGATGTATCAGCACTTTTTTTCCGGATTGAGACGAAAACTGCTTTATATGTCAAATCACCCATCTACTCCTGCCTCGAATCCATAATATACTATTGGTTTCCAAGCTTATAACCCTGGACGAGGTCATTGAACAAACCAGGAAAGCCGAAAAGAACTTCCAGGCACAAGTCTTGCTCGACCAACTGAAGGCCCCCAAAACTATAGTAGAAGGAAAGCACGTGGAACACAAAAACAAGACACCACTGTCGCCCACTTCGCAAGGACCACGGTTACCCCGATGCTGGTTCTGCCCGGGGTACCATTACAATAAAGACTGCCCGCTGAAAGTGACTATGCTGCCCGAACGCACGGAGAAAAGTGACGCAAACTGTGCGCCGCGACCCATCCAGGCAGCCCAAAAAAGAGACCGCAGGCGGGAAATTCCGATGCCGAGGGAAGGAAGGGGGTGAATCTGTCTGCCACCAACTGCAAGGTCAAGCAGTAAAACTTCTAGAAGAAGAGGAACCAATGCCAGAACCTCCCTACATCGCTATTCAAATTAATGGCCAAAATGTCTTGGCCCTACTCGATTCCGCTGTCTCAGGGAATTTTATTCACCGAGACCTACACCAAGACAACTAGATTGCGGACATGAAGCCGCAACTGAAAGCCGTGAGGTTGGCTAAACGGGAGTATACACTCAATGTTGACGGACATATCACTCTTCCCGTGGAAATCCAGATTGTATTGAGGCCAATGGACTTTCTCATCACCCTGGACATTGAAGATGAAATTATCCTTGGGCAACCGTAGTTACACCAACAACAATGCATAACAGTTAATGGCAAGAGAAAGATATACCTGGGTGACAAATGATGGATCACTCTACATTGGGAGTACCCAAACCAACTGGAAGCCGTTACCACCCTCGACGCTCAAGAGATCCAACACAATCTGACTGACAACCAATTCCTACAGCTTAAGGAGGTACTGGATGAACGTGCCGCTGCCTTCGGAACTGGATGAAACTTTCGTCAGACCTGGACAGTGCAACATGAGATTCTGCTGAATACCTCCACTCCAATCTACAATTGACCTTATAAGGTGTCCGTCAAATGGCACAGATTGATTATGGAACAACTGGAGGAAATGAAACGGCAAGACATAGTGGAACCTTCGAACTCACCGTACAACTCATGTGTGGTATTAATTCCCAAGAAGGATGGCCAACTCAGTTTCTGTGTTAACTACAAGGTACTGAACTGCACCATCTTACCAACCCCATTACCTGCTCTCGACCTTGCACATACCCTGCGTGACGTAGGCAAAGCACATATATTCTGCATGCTTGACATGCAATTGGGATACTGGTAGATTGCAGTTCACCCAGACAGGCGTCCTTACACTGCCTTTACGTCGTCAGAAGGGATAACACTCTAATTTAGGGTCATGACTTTTGGTCTGAAAAATGCTCCAGCCACCTTTTAACAACTGATGTTTTCTGAAGTCTTGACATAATACATTGGAGAATTTTGCTTCACCTGTCTCAATGACATCATTGTCTACTCCAAGACATGGGAGGAGCACCTCTCCCAGGACTCTGCAACTGGCTCCGGGATTTTGTCCCAAGCATAGCTGAGTTGATGACACCTCTTCACTCTCTTCTGCAGAAGGAAGCACAATGGAGTTGGACAACGAAGCACCGCACCGCCTTTTAAGCACTCAAGGCCATTTCCAGCACATCGGTCTCCTGCATAGACCCCAAGGGAAAAGACCCCTCGTACTGCAAACGGACACTTGCCAGAACGGATTAGGGGCGGTGCTTTACCAAGAAGACTGTGACGGTAGTCCCCTAGTAATCATGTGGGCCACCACTCTGTTCACTGCAATGGAAAGTACGTTGGTTTTACTGCCAACACAGACAGAATGAATGACCACAGAGCAGACATCAAACAAGCCTTAGCTGGGGTAAATGTAAATTTATAGGAGAAGACCCTTCTTCGACCCTTCAGGGGGAGGAGACCCTATTTTATATCAACATTTATTTTGATTCTTTGGACACCCAGAAGTATATATTCTAATTTTACCTGGATTTGGAATAATTTCACATATTATTTCACATGAAAGAGGAAAAAAAGAAGTATTCGGAAATTTGGGTTGCAGTATATCTCGTTGTGATATACTGCAACACAGCAGTATATCACAACGAGAACTTTGACTCTTCTTAAAAAACCAGAGTAGTGAGGGTCGTACCACCTCCTAATAATAGTGCAGAATTTCATTGTTGTGAATGGGCCCACAAATACATTACCAAATCCAGACAGACATCGGGCTTAAACATAAGATAACCCCTCTGCCATTTTTAAAATATCCCATCTCACCCTAGTTCGCCTTCTGGCCGCTAGGTTTACTATTTGCCAACTGCCACACAACAGTGTGTGCCACCACTCGCTACATGATGAAGCTGGCCTAACCAGCGAAATGTCGCAACTGTGTATCCGCATAGGAAAATTTGTTCGTCAGACTTCTGTGTGTGTATATCTATCAACAAGCACTGCCCTATGAGTACTTGTGTATTCTGTTTTCTTTTTATATTGTAATTAATACATTATTGCATTTTCTATTTTGTTATGCGATGCAAATAAGTTGGTAAGCTGACATGCCATATACAATTTTGAGAAGAGAATTTATTTCATGTCTGTTTTTGGAAATAAAATTTTGCATTGTCGGGATGCTGACAGTTACAACTAGAAGTCTATGAATTAATTTTTCTCTCAGTACCAGATATGTTAGATCAGTACTACTGAGAATTTTTGTGTATTAACTTCTCGTGAACTATAAACAGACACTAAATTATATGGTGAAAGATGATAAAACTGAAATAACACCAAAATACTTGTTAATACATTGCATAACACCAAAATGAAAGTTACAATACAAAATAAAATTGAATTACATAAATACTCTACTTTATCAACAAAATTTAAATGAATTATTGTAACAAATTATATTCAGAATAGTTTTATAAGATACTGACCAAAAGGAATATGCATTGTATAGAAACTTCAACATTTGTACCAGAATATAATTTATTACGTAAAATTTGATTATATGTCTATTTGATTTTTAATGGTGTGCTTTCTTAATTACATAATTCTTTAAATATTACGTGCCATGAATTGTGTGTATGTGTGAAAAAGGGTTTAAATATACCTTTTTGTTGACCTTATAGAACATTAACAATATTAAAATCAATAATACCAAAATCTAAAATTTTTTATCTGAAGTTGAACTTTAAAAAAAATGACAACCACCACCACCTTGTCCCTACCTATTAAATGCTAATAATGGTATTCTTCCCCCCTTTTAGTTTGAGTGACTTTATTGCAGTAACGTTGGAATTTTGAGATAAACAGATTTTATTAGGGGGGGCGGGGGGACCTACTCTAATATTATGTTTAGCTACATTGTAATATGTTTTAAAAATTTTGCATAGAAAGAAATTACCTTTACACAAAAATTGTGCTGTAAAAATATTTTGTCTGTTTTTATTTTTATTCAGGTGGTAGTTTTAAATTGAGATGTAATGCACTGTATCTTATATTTGTTATTTTATGTTTACTGTCATGCAAATAATATCAGTTGTATTATTTCACTTCAAAGTACATATATCAAAGACAATATTACATTTGTACAGTACCCGTTCTGACAAGAGTAGCATGTATTTCTTTAAAATAATAATATTTTTACTAAGTTCACGTATATACATAATGGGTGCTTCTTAACTGAAAATTTGTTGGTGCTGTAGTCTGCATCAGGAACCTCAATATTATACACATTAGGCAATTACTCATTCAATGGTTGGGCACTGTGAAATTGTATGCCAGCATTATCACACAGTGGCACTGTGGGTTAAGAGAAATTTAAATTGTGTCATAGTCTTGCAGTTGCCACTATTCTAGGTTGCGGTATGCATGTAGCATGTAACAAATTGTTTACAAGTATGATGAGAACTCTAAGGCAAACAGTTTGCATTCTTGTTTTGTGTCAATAGGTGACTTTCAAACTTGGCCTCGGGACTGCCATCATCACTGACGACCAGATACGAGGTACTCTAAGGGTGAGTCTGTTTATACTCCAGTTGCATTCGTTCCTAGCAGTTCGTATCAAGTTAAACTTTTCATATTCAGAGGGGACAGAAGATACAAATCAGTAATTTGACTGCTGCAGAAATTTGGTCTCATTTTATATACTGTGAAGTCAGTTTCATTTTTAAAAATTTTGATTTTTGTGTTGAATTTTATTTACATTGCCTGTGCGTTTGAGTGTTGCTAATAGCATTACCATTCAGCAATGAAAATTGTGCAGTCATATATATATATATATATATATATATATATATATATATATATATATATATATATATATATATATTATTGATAATTATTCCATGCTATGTTCTTGAGAATCATGTCCAGTTTTGTGTAGTCTCATTTGTTTGTATGAGATAAAATTGTTTAGTTGGAACATTGGCAAAAACGGTAATATCTGTAGAAACCAAGAATGATGAAACAAGAGTGGGTTGCTTGAGTGAATTGTTCAACAGTGGCTCTTTCTAAAATTTCTTATGAAAGCTTTTTTTCATCTTCTTATGATGCACATACTTAGATGAAAAAATCTGAAGCTAAATTGAGTTAAATTTTCAGGGTGCCGAATATTATCTTCAAACACCTTCACAAGTTCTGTGTCAATCTTTCCGTCTGACTAGAGGTATTTTACATGTCCAAGGCCTAAAATTGCGGGATGACTATGGACAACCTATGTATGCTCTTATATGCTTCATTGCCTCTACGTGCAAGGCATTGAACTGATGTGCAGTCTTTACTCTTGCAGCTTGCCTTTGAGATTCTCAGTGGTGACCCTATCATTTTATGATGCAATAATTAGGATAAAAGTGTGCTGCACGTCCTTTGACAACTTTAAACATCCTGCACAAGTATTGTTGTACCTAAAAATGATCGTGAAAATGCTATTTTAAGCCATTTTTACTTATCAACTGACGCATGCCACATTGCTACGCAGGGCGATTGCACACACTACAGGCGACTTTGCCCCATTGACGAGCAGGCAAGAGCTTGGGGCAAGTGAAGAACAGTGGCAAACTACTTTTCACGTGCCCACTGAAGGACTCCATGTGTTAGACAGCTTCAGACATGGAATTAATTAACGCGTTTAATTATGAATAGTACTTCCCGCCCAGAATCCAGCATGTTAGCACCACTCCTTTTAATAAATATGATTTTATTTGACAGACCACTACCCTGAGATTATCTGAGAAGGAAGTTCCAGCGACACCACAGGATCCCAGCACCTCTGCTGCCCTGTGACGTCACACCCGTCAGCCTCTGGCCGAGGTGGATAAATTTGTCGTCGCCTCCACGCAGGGAGATAAGAAATGAGCAGCGCTGCCGCAACCCTGATAAACCAACCCCTGCTATGAATAGCTACGCTACCACGCACCCCACGAAGATCACTGATCCAAGGGGTTTTTTTTTTTTTTTTTTTTTTTTCCCCTTCTATAAGGAGGCACGAGCACGCCTCTCACCAGAGATGCTGGGCTTGCCGGCTGCCTAGGTCAGGGAGCACTCCCAGGGATTGCCTAAGACCTCTCTCCTCTCCTGCAACCTGCAAACAGCTTCAACCACTCCAACAGCTTGAAAAGGCTTCAACCTCCAACAGCTTGAAGAAGGCTCTTCCTGCTCCAGAAGACTTCAGAGGTAATCCAATGTCCGATACCCTGCACCCTCTTACCCTAGTCAGATTCCTTGGCTCCGCGGTAGCAGGTCGTCACGACGCTTTCCCTTCTGGACAAACCCCCTTTTCAAAGAGACGCTCTAAAGAGTGTAACTTAGCAGATTATTTGATACCAGGCTAATTTTTACTTTACCAGGCTGATCTTCGCCTGCATAAATTTTCGTAATTAAACTGATTTTTTTAGCTAGCTTATAATACGACCGGGATTTCCCAGTTTCTAAAAACTGTAATAGTAATTATTATGTAACCTGAAAGTGTTGACTACTGTAACTTTAACTTTTGTTCCTTGCTCACTTAATTTATTGTTAGTAATTTGTGTCGGTGAACCTTTTTGTCAGGTGCAACAGAAAAACCCTGCTGAGCATTAGTCGTGAGGCATACCGAACTCCACAGGAGATGGAGCTTGCATAAAGCTTTAAGTCTACAAAGACACGCCCCTTCTCCTGGGTTTTTCGGTGTTCCCTTGTCTTACCTTGGTGGCATCATAATACCAGACTGATAGTCAGATATACAAAAATAAAGGAGGTATCCCGTGCCATAACCGGCGTAGAGAACGCACTGCCTTACAAATATTAATTAACTCAAAAGTAAACATTGAAGATACGAGTGACGTCACACTACCATCTACAGAACTCGATTTTACACGTGCGCCTATTTCACCTTTCATCCCCCTTGACCATGAGTGGAGTTAGATGCTTATTTAGGTGTTTGTCAGCCGTGGTCTGATCCGGAACCGATCAGCTGTCCCCAACAGGAGACCCCCTTACCCGTAGTGACTAAACCACCACCTCGGCTAGACCAAGGGAAGGAAATACATAACTTGTGTATAATTCAGTTAGCTTCCAGGAAGGTAATCAGGGTACATCTGCCTCCGAAGGTCACCCCAAAACTCAACGTGGTTACTCCACCTGTCAATTACGTACCCTCCCGCTGGCCTACACGACCTCTGTGTATTACACCAGCCCCTCCGGCGGGATCATCCATCCCAACCATCATCATCGACTAATTTATATCACGACCCATACATCTCCCCGGGACTGCTGGCGTCCCACATTTTGGCAGCTCTTGTAGTGAGGAAGGGAAATAATCATGGTTCACCTCATCTGGGGTTTGATTCCTCTCTCTTCAGACGGTATCCTCCCACTAGGCGGCTCCCCACAAAATCTACCACGACTTACCGGGCTAGAGTAGCAACTGAAATTTTGCGGTAGGATTACTTGATGAACTCGGGAAGGCAGTCAGCATCTTAACCACTATCCCGAAGATAGGAGCGTGTGTCATAATAAATAAACAGTAGAAACTGAAATAGAAAACTGAAACTTCTCTTTGGATATGGAACTTTTTTTTTTAATTCTGTTCCTAGGTTGACATATTATATACATGTGGAATGGTTTTTTAATTGGAAGTTATGTCCTGAAGCTTTGCAACATTTGAGGGTGTAGCCAGGCAGAACTCTTAACATTGACATCATACATAATATAAACAATTTTAATTTTGAATAATCTTGGCTTTTGAGATTCAGCCACATCAAAGTGGGCAAATATTATGACATTTTGTTAACATTGCAGTCGCAATCTACAGGATAGCAGAACTGTTACCTTTCTGTGACTGTGTTTTTTTCTAACCTACCTTATAACTAGTAGGAAAGTCGGAGGTCCTATGTAGGAATAGGATTTATGTGCCGTCTCAGGGCTGAGTCCCATACGCGTAGGCATTCAGGGACTTTTTAACTATGAGGGCACATGCTCGCAGCTTTACTGGGATTGAGAAAACATGGCTGTGATTGGGTCCATGTTTACCACCCATGCTAACTTAATCTGAACTACAAAGGGAGGGGTAAAAACGGGCATAGACACTGTAAAAACCCCTCGACCAATAATAATTGCAAGATTGCATGCAATTTAATGAAGTAGAAAAAGATATCTACTGGAACAGAGCACAGGAAAGGATAATCTTTTTTTAAAAGTGTGTTTGAAACACTAGAAGAGAAAGGTTGTCGAGAGGGCTGTCTTTCTTTTCAATGATTATGCTGGAATTTGTTAGAAATCAGGGGGTGGGAGGTACCAGCCTCCTTGGTGGAAGGGAAAATGCACAATTGGACATGTTTCCTCCCATTTTGCCAGTTGACACCTGAAACAGTGAAGTGGTGAAGAGAAGGTGGATGTAGTGGAGACTCCCTAGGTGGACAGCCTGCCGTGGCGAAGGTGTTTAGCAGTGCACTAGAGAGCACAGTCGCAATGCCAATAGGCAGCTTCAGTAGGCCATTACATAGTACCACCCCTCTCCATCACGAAGCACGACTGCCATGTGTTAAACGAGAACTTGAGGCTTGTTCACCTTGAAGTGTCTGCTTCTTCTCCGAGGTGCTGTATTCCTTGAGGGCTTGAGGAAAAGTCCAAGTCGTTGAAGTGTTATGCAATGTGACACCACAGTCACCCTGTACTGAGCAAGGGGCTGTCCAGTATATGTATAGGGCATATGACTGTGGGCACATAGTGCTTTGCAGGTAGTTGTGTGAAGAAACAAAGAGTTTCTGTAATATGTGGTGTACTGAGATGTACTGAGGTGCGGTGGTGTGGGCCATTTGTATGTTAATGCATGCAGGCATTACAGGTATTCACTGCTTAGACTATGTTTGCCCTTGATGTGTACCTGTTTAAGAACTGAATACACTGTAAACGTGGTTTTAGCAGCGTTAGACCATTCACGCGGGTGGTTCACTAATTATTTGTTAGTTTTACATTTAGTGCTCGCAACTTTAGCTGGACGTGTCTGTGCGACTAGGAATGAAGTTACCCACTGCCGGGATTGCAACTGGTTTGTTTGGCGTGCGAGTTGCTTTCGTGCTACCTGTCTCACCAGGGATTGCTTCAATCGGTGGTGATGGAGCTGCTGCAGAATGGCTGGAACTGATGAAGCTGGTGGCCGGTTGTTGGACATTGATACTGTGCTGACTAACACAGTGCCGTCAACTCCACTCTGTTGACTCCTGGCTCTAGAATCTGGGGTTGGCTGCTCTGTACCGTATTTTGGTACCCTGTACAAGACTTTGTACCACTGGGTGATATTCCCTAGTAATGTGTGTGTGTGTGTGCTGGGAAATGAACGTATTCAAATACTGGAGAGGAAGACATCTCCAGGAGACGGGTGAGAGACGCTTGGTCCCGCTCAGCTTGCCTACTTGAAGTGGGCGGGGTTAGTACACATTCTTGCTTGGCGGCGATATAAACCACCTTTTGCCCCTTCCTCTTTGAGCCATGCCTCCCGCCAAAAGGCATAGAGGTGGGATTGACACTTAAGATATCTAATGAATTTTGTCGACGCGAAACAGTTCCCTATCTTATTGTAGTTCCAATAGTAGTTGATGGCATGAGTTCGGTGTTCTAATCAGCCCCTCGCCGTGGCACGTAGACCTAGAGCGTTGAACCGTGTGGGCCGCCTCCCTACTACTACTGGGTGTAGGTCGCAACAGAGGTAGGCAGTCAGTCTTGAGCAAATATCATGGTGGCACCATAAGTGCTGTGGTAGGATACAACTCAAGGAGCATTTCTCGCCCTTGTTGGATGAGTTTCTAGTGGTCAGGGCTGTACCGTTCTATCCCCAGCGGTCTACAACCAGTGGCCATCGAATGGTGTGTGTCTCAGACCTACGGATTCCTGAAGGGCCTCCACATTCCTACTCTATTGTTCGTACTAATATCAAAACCTGGTTTCGGTTGACAACATACAGTATAATATGCTTCTAGTAGTCAAGGGAAATACCTCTAGAACAGATACTCGTCGGAAAGGAACATACTGTATTTATTAAACATAATAAATACAAGTGATGCGTGCTACCTCCTAACCAAGCAGAGAATGAGTATGGAAGTAATTTATGCTAGACAGGTGTAGGTGACCTGCTCCTAAACTATAGTCTGTTTCATATAACTTCAATAAATTTTGACATTTCTAGAAATTTTGACATTTCACGATGTATCCCTCCGCCACAGCTGTTCTGTCGGTGAAGAAACCGATCTTTGTAAACAAACTATGCATCTAATGGCAAATATTGAAAGACTGACAACTTCTGTCCAGTAATTAGGCTACTATAGCTGGTTGCCATTCCCAATGGCTTTATTTTTGTTATGATCACATGATATACTATTTAGGGTTCTGTTGTATTTTATTGGTGGTGTGGGGAACTATAGTTTTACATCTTTCAGGAGACAATTTTTTTGTGGTTCTTCTTATAAGAGAGTGGCACTTGGAACTTGCATTGTTTTGATGATGCATTGGAAAATTTTGTTTGTACAGAAATAGCAATCAATTTACTATAACTCAAAAGTTTTAACTTCATCGAAACAACTAAATGCGATAAATGTGTCGCTGTTCGTACCAATGCGAGAAACGCTCAACAGATAAATATCATTGCATTTTTTAATATAATTAACTACACTAAAAGGGTGCTTATTTAGGCCACGTACATTTGAAAACCAACAAATTCACACTTCACAACAAAAATAATTTTCGCTCGAGCTTCGCGATGGCCACAGAAAATAGTGGACCACAGCACACAACAAACCATTTTACAAAGCGGCAGACACGTGTCGATAATTCATTTCATTTCACCAAGGAGACCGTTCTAAAAAGGCACATGCAACGAACTATGCTTAATGAAATATGTAAATACAAAATTAATTAACTGCATATATAATATTCCGACATCACTAGCAAGGCATTCTTGCATATTGGTAAATTATGACAGAAGAGAGACAATGGCAACAACTGCTTTTCACATAACCGTGATGTTCACATACTCTACTATAATATTTTTAAATATTTTTAAAGCCCTTGTTCTATAACTCAGAAAAATTGCATATTAGTCTATGAGCGTAATTTTAACCATAAATGTTGTAATTATCATTAATTTTCCACATTATAATTTTTATTTCCGAGTACTATTTTCTTTTACAATCTTTGCCAAGAGCGCCAACATAATAACACGCATCCTGTAACAACCATCAGCTGACACAGTATTTTGGAAGTGGAGGCATGTACTGTTTAGATGCTATGTAGGTTGGTCACAACGTCTGTCAAATTTTATTGAAGTTATATGAATCAGAGTATACCCAAGGTAACTAGTGGCGTCGATGGCTATGATAACAACTTAGTCACATCTACATTAATCAAGGGGCATCTAGAAGAGACTATAAATAGGGTGCCACTACTTTAAGAGCAGTGGGTGTAGTTGCCTTTGTCAGCAAGTAGAGGCGACAGATGTTCCAGGAGGAGCAGCAGCAGAATGTGTGGTGTGGTAAAGAAGAAGAAGAAGAAGAGCTTCTGGTAGATGGTGGTGGTTTTCGACAATGAAGCCTCAGGTAGCTGCAGGTGGCTGCAGCAGAAGCCTCTAGTGATGCAAGGAGCTTCTGGTAAAGTCTGCAGGAGCCTCTGGTAATGTCAATGGTAGCAGCCTCTGGTGGTTGCCGAAGACTGTTGAGCAGTAGAAGGCCCCACCACACGAAGTGTAGGAGCGAGCTACTGGAGAAATAAATAACTCGCGAACCCGGTCGTGCACTGACTTTTATAGTCCGAAGGACAGGTGCAGCACCGGGCTGCGGTGGGAGGTGTCATGTCGCCTCATTATGTCCCTCTCGTCCGAGGCCGGGGTGGGAGTAGCTAATCATGTCTGACTCTCGGCTTTGTGCGTAATCTGAGTCGGTGTTTGGAATCGCTGTCCAGGGATGTGGCGATCCAAGACACTCGTGTAATAAGTTACCCTGTTCGACTCTTCCTCGAGTGAAGTAGAAATACTTGAGTTAGAATAGTCGTAGTCTTATACCGGAAAGCGGCATGCATCATCCTTCTTGCCTTTACATACCTTGGGGTGGGAAGGTGCTGCTTCCTGATTGGCAGTGCGTGCTGACTAATCAGTAGCTGCCAGGGAGGGTGCATTCTGATTGGTCGAAACTGCTGGTCAATAAGAGACTATTTCACTCTAAATTGGTTGGCATGTTTGGCCATCTGTGCAGGATTGTTTCTGGTTTTCTGTGTTTTTGAATTTTAAAGAGGGGTGTTTATATTTTACTTAATTTATAGCTATCTTCCCTGTTCATGTTATGAGGATGTTTTGATATTTCAATAGACTCTTGGATGTTCATTTTCTCGTAGTTGGATATATTTACTATGGTATTGAATTTACAAAAAAACCAATGCTGCGAGATGTTTCAATTGAGTGTTTTGCTATTGATGATTGGTTCTGATAATAATATTTTTGCCAATTTGCCCAATACTCTATACCTTGCCACATGAACAGGGTATTCTGTAGATACCAGCAAGGTTTTCTGCTGATGTTTTCTCTTTCACTGATGAAGTTGTCATGAACACCTCAAACCTTGAAGCCAAGATTTACAACCTTCTCTATGACTTTGCATGTTTGGGATCAACCAAAACTTCTGCAACAAATAGAAACAGCCATGATCACCACACATCCATACAAGAAACACCTCATTGTCAAAGATGCCCCAACACTGACATTCTGTGGACTTTCGAAGATGCACAAGCCAGATAGGTAAAGGCTGTTCACGATAAAATGAGCACTTTTGAAATCAACGTTAGGAAAAAGTCACTGCTCCTACCTGCATGTATTTTAACGGGCGCACAGAGTGACATGCGCCCAGTTAAGTTGGTAACGGGAGAAAAGTAATTCCCTATCTTAACATAGAATAAGAAGTGTTGGGTAACCATTTGTGATAACTTAAATTATTTGTTTTGCTGCCTGTTTTGTTTAAAGCATCTAAGTGAAAAAAATGATAGGAATGATAAAATATTCACTTTCCTAATAATTTTACAGTTTCACTTTATCGACGCACGAATAAAGTTATGAGATCCATGGCAGTGTTAATTTAACATAAGGCGGAAGAATACACAACATGCATACAAGTAGATCTTAAGCAGGGCTTTCATAAGTGCTCATTTTACCATGAACAGTGTAAAACACCTCTTTGTTCAGTAGTAAGAAGTGCTATAGGTTTTCAAATGCATACACTGGCCAGGTATCTAAAAATAATAGCATTTCAACATTTATTTCCATGCCAGTTTCTCATGTACAAAATTAAACTCATTCATCAAAATTCTTAAACAACTTTTCCTTCAGCCTGAAGATATTTTGGTACTCTTCGACCTTCTACCACTTTGACCAAAGTGCCATTCACTGAAGCACTTCACATTATTCTTAAACACCTTGGAAAAGATATCCTCAGTAGAGACCTAGTTAAGCTCACAGAACACTTCATATCTTCAACATTTTTCTCATTCAGGGGCAGGTTTAACATACCGAGGGAAGGTGCTGCACTTCTCCTCTTCTAGCTGATGTCAAGCAATGCACTTAAATTTATTGATAGCATTGGGAAAAAAAAAGACAAACTTGCGTTAGCCTAATAATTCTCTGTATGGTGTTAGTTTTCACCAAACTAGTTATGTTAGACATGTAATTTGTTTGCCTTTAACACAAGAGTGTAAATAACTCTTTTTAAAATCTGTCTAGACATAATTTACACAATGTATTGACGTGTTCTCCCTCTCCTGCTTCTTTCTCGTTGTTCCTCCTGGTCCCCGGGAAAGGAAGGGGAGAGAAGATTTAAAATTTAGAAATAACTCACAATGAGTGATATCTAAATGTACGTCAAATTTGCAATTGCGATAAATGCGAAATAGATGCAAAATTTTCTGTTTTGAAGTAAATATTTGCAAAATTTTATGAAAATTCATGAACGGGAAAACATATCTAAATTAACTGTCTTTTTGAGGAACTACCTCTGTTTACATTCCCTTGCAGTTTTATCACTGCAGATATTGTTTTTCAAATAAAATATAGGAAATTAGGTAAGTAAGCGGTCTGTTTTAGCGGCAAAATACAGATCCATGTATGTATTTTGCTCTTGCATTCGTTAATAAACTCTGGCGGCAGGAGACAGCAGTCGCTGCCAGGCCGCCCTCCTGCCGGCCAAACTCACACCACTCTGCTGCCGTCCACATTCCATACTTAGCCCGCCTCCTTCCGCCCCTCGACAGCCCACACTCTGTTCCCTTCCTACCTCCAGATCAGGCCCATACCCCACTGCTGCCATCCAATATCCACCCTTGTGCCCATACACCCCTCTTCACATTTCTGTCTAGCCATGCCCACACTATTCTGCTCCCATCCTCTCCCTCTCACTCTTTCATTCTCTCCTCCCCCCCCCCCCCCCATCACCGCCTCATCTCCCCTCTGCTCCAATACCCCTACACCCCTTTGCTCCTAATACCCTACACCCTGTGGCTGGCATTCATAATACCCTACACCCTTGGCATCAAATACCCACACCCTATGGCGGCATTCATAATACCCTACACCCTGTGGCGGCATTTATAATACCCTACACCCTGTGACGGCATCCATCATAACAAGCAGCCCCTTTTTTTTGTCCTACTCTCTTCCCCCCCCCCCCCCCCACTTTAGTGGCAGTGTGGCGCTAGCTGTCTCATCTTTTTATTACTTCTTCTCCCCCCCCCCCCCCTTTTTTCTTCAAAACCCATACATAGGCTGTGAAAACTCTGTTAAATAGGTGGTGTACATTCAAGACAAGTTGTTACATTATTGCACGAGTGAAAAGTTATTCATTTGTTCTAATTTTATTTTACTTCCTTAGAAACAAAGTCAAAATATACTGCATTTTGACAAATTTCTAAACAGGTGTGGGGGGTAATATTTTTTTAATGCCAGTATCTCGTAAATAATCTGTACCCCACTTTTTGTATTTTTTTGTAAAAATGTGTGGCCTGTACATGCCGAAATCTATTTACATTTTCGATGTAGCAATAAAAATAATTTTAGTGAAAATGCACTAATAAAATGTCTAAACTTAACAAGGATAACACGGAAAGAAAAAGTCTTTAAATGCTATTTCCCCCGTTTTTTATGTATGCTACAACACGCTACAGATTACACAATAAATGCTCAAAAAATGCTAAAAACCACAAAATAAAGGCTATAAAAATGTGTTCATAAATTCTATTTTAACGTACCTCTAATGATATCCGGTATGTATGAGCATTGATTCCCTCTTCTACTACGAGCTAAGTGAGCTTCCTCCCGAAGTGTCGTCTGACTTGATATTTGATTTGCCTGGCGGGGTCGCGGATCTGCCCACGATGGGAGATCTTGGGGAACACTTTGTAGGCGGAGGAGTTTTAAGTGGAGGAGGGGAATCAAACCCCAGGGTGAGCTTGACTACATAACTCTCCCTCCCAGAGAGTTTGGTCTGCCTCACCGTGAAGGTTGCCAAAATGTGTAATGCCAGCTGTCACAATGAAATGGGGATAATGAAAATATTAAAACTATGAAATGAGTCAGAAATGAATCCTCCCAGTTATGAACTATTCAGTTCTCGGGTGCTTCCCATGCGTTTGTAAGAAGCGGGTCTTGTTGGCTTCCTTGTGGAGACAAAGTCTGGGGTAACAGTCACAATCCTACGTGAATCTGCTGGTTATAAGTTTCTTCGCGGATATGCATATTTTACACATATTGGTTGGTTTGCTTGGGACTGTACATAGCCGAGGTGGAGTGCTAGGCTTGGGATCTACCTTGAGTTTTCCTAGGTTACTGAACTATTCTTTGTCGTGTCAAGGCCAATATATACCAAACAGGTGATCTAGGTACAAAATGCAATCTTGCGTTATAGCAGGTGGTTCTTTGCGTGGCTCACTAGTGGGTTCAGTAGCAAAATGGTGTAGTCTAGATTTACCTAGAGTCGCTCAAGCTATTCTGGGTCCAGTCTTCTGCAGACAAACTGAGGTATTGAGCGTTAGAATTCTGGATAGTCGAGAATGGATCTCTTGGGAGGCATGGGTGTTCCAGACAATACTAGGGGATACCAGGACTTATTGAGACTATAGCCTTCTTCAGGCGCCAGGATACCCAAGCAAGTTTTGCACATATGTGTCTATCCATGAGCGGTCGCTTTAATAAAGAGCCATAATAGAAATTGTCAATAATATTAAAATTACCATTAATAAATCATGTGCTGAGGATAAAATAACAGAATAACAGATTGAATTTTAACCCAAGTGTATTTATTTAATACGTGGGAAACATAGGCGGATGTGTAGCTCTGTACAAGAATAATAAATAAGTTAAATTTAGTAGAAAATAAAAATTTATGGCAGGTGAAGGCAAACCTGTCGATGAGAATAAATTTGAATTCAAATTTCTAAGTGGTAAATTGATTTGTAATTGGAGGGGTGGCAATCCAGAAGGGACAATGGTACGACCTGTTACTGCGGAGTTTGAAGGATTGAACTCAGGGTGGATGGAACAGGTGAGGATATATGATACCTCTGGCTGTTGGAGTCGTCATTGACGGCTGATGGAGTTGGGCGTAGTAAGAGACCTTCAATTCTTCGGCTGGGTTTTCTCTGTGTGCTTCTTGATCTGTGAGAGGGAGAGCTTGTACACTATCTTTGAATGGGGTTGCAGCCATTTCCGTCTTGTTGCTTCTTCGCTGAGCACCAGTTGGAGAGTTTTATGCAGACTGGAGCCCCTTGACTTTGTTCAGGTCGGAGGGCCGATGGAACTGTCAAGCTGCATTTTGACATCTCCTTATATACAGAAATTTTCTGCTCATAGGCGGCCTGAGGGGTGCGGGAATAGCTAGCGTGGCTTGACAGAGGTTGTTTAAATTAGGGTTGTGGGCTTTGCCACCATTTCATATCTCCCTGTCTAGAGCCTGATGACATATTTACTGCCTCTCCAGAAGGTCGGGCCAGTAGTGACGACATCGGGCGAAGAGTGCTGCCCTCCTGCAGCATCCCTTCCAACTAGCGTATCTGTGGCTTGGTGGATAAAACATTTTCTCCTGGCGTGGGTGGATGACTGCATGTCTGCTTTTGGGTGGGCAGTACAATTTTAATAATTTATCAACGTGTCTAGTTGTCCGCTGAGCTGGGATCAACCTTGTAGGCACTGGATTCATTGCCTGCCGGTGTGTGACTTGCCCATATGCGAATATTTTTTTGATGATGGGGCAAAGTCAAAAAGTAGATGGCACATGTGCAATGATCAAAAGTGTGACATGCGTCAGTATTAAACAATCTTTTATGGGCAAACTTGCGAACGACCCATACAGTAAATGTTCAGTGCATAATTTCTGTATAGTCACACAAGGACAAATGTACAAATAAGCAAAAAGTAGAGACTAAGGATATTGCATTTTAACAATACTGGTTACATAAGGGAAATGGTTTCAAGGTTCATCCTTCCTGCAGTATGGGAGAAACTCATTAATGGTAGGAGCTGTATCATCATATTTTGCACACACCTGGAATGATGAGAAAAGTTTATTTTTTCTTGGAATTCACATTGGAAGACTGGTTCTGTGTCATTTTCAGTGGCTTACTTGGATTAAATTTTGCATATAGGGAATTGATTTACCGTAGTTGAAAAAAAAATTTTTCATTACTAAACATATAGTGTAGTATTTAGTTACCCAGGTAACCAAATTACACGCCCTTTCGACATATCAGGTGAGACTCAGTAGCTTCAAACACAAGGAGTGGAATCAGTGTTCTGAATTAATTTTGTTCAGGGAAGGATTAATTATTCTTTCATATCACCTTTATAAAAGAAGGAGAAAGAAGTTCGTCAGGGAAGTCTCCCCCTCCCCCAAACCATTTTTCCCCAACGTGTCAATTAATGCCCAACGTGAAGTGTAACTGCAAGTAACTGGACCTTGGCAGTTAGACCGAGCCAGTCCCCCCCTCCTTTTTTTCATAGTGTTGACATACCGGACTCCGGGAGTCAGTTATAAACACCCCGAGGTGCTCAAAAACCCTTCACCCATCATGTCTGGGTCAGAACAAAGCCCTCTTGAAGCCCACGAGGCAGAGGCACATGCCAGTAATTTCCTTGAGATCAACGAGATGTTCAGTGGTTAACTGTACCGGCGTAGGTATACACTCTATCCAATGTGCTCACTGCCAACTGCAATTCCACTATGCCTGTCTGGTTTGGGCAGATACCCCTCTTTTTACTGATGGCTTGGAATTCCGCTGCCAGCCCTGCCGACAGAGGCAAATAGTACTCTGGAACTAACCTAAGTGTGAAGGCCAGGGTAGACACACTATATATTGTATAATGTGTGCGGCTGAGTTTGATCACCGGTGTGTATGCTGGCCGGACGAGAGGATCACTCATCCTGGTCAAGTATATCAGTGTGATGCTTGCCACCGCAACCTCACACACTGACATTCAAACTCAGGACAGAGTCTAAGCCTTGCAACCTCCCTCCACACAACCGAAGCCCAATTTCCAGAATTTAGCGGTCGCCCTCACGAAGACGCTATCACGTTTTTAAGTGACTGCAAACAGGAATTGGGAGAACTGCAAGTTCCTATCAAACAGTGGGTAGGTAGGGCCTACCATCAACTGTTAGGCAAGGCTAAACAGTGATGCGAGAATTACGGATAAATTATAATGGAATGGGGTGAGTTACGATCCAGACTTTCCGCACACGTTATAGGGGATGAGGTGGTTTCAAACCTAATAACGGATTTCCACACTCAAACCCTTAACGCTGAGGGGGAAGCCGAAATATTTATCCACCAAAAAGAGCAGATACATAGGAGGATATACCCCACAGAAGGCGAACAACAGCGAGTGCGAAGTATTACGTGCACCCTCCTCCCCTCCCTACTCATCCTCCTGCTGATCACTCATCCACAAATGGTTGACGAATTAGTGAAGTGGGCAAGGGAACTGGGACAAAACAACCGAGAGCAGTCCTGTCTAGACACCCCAGCAAGCACCTCCAAGGTTGCCGGCCTGGCCCCTTTCTCCGAGACTGCCAGCTGTGCACAGCCCACCTCCTCCTCAACCTGCCAGCCCCTTACCCCACTGCTGGTATTGCCTGGGCCAGCATTTAAACAGGGACTACCCGACCCGACAAGGGGAAGGCAGAGGTACCCCTTCCCCTAGACTGCCAGATGTGCAGTCTCGCAGAAATAATGCTAGAATACCACCTTAATCGGGAAATGCCTCAGCTGGGATGCATGCGGGCCGTCTACCCAATCACGTGAAGGACCCCTTGAACTTAGACAATTACATCTAACTCCGAACCGCCAAACGACCTTTCCCCAGGAACACTGTCCTGGATGGAAGGCCACTCTACCCGATGGATACCAAAGATCAAATCCCACCTAGAACAAAATCTTGGAGAGTCAAACGTCAAACAGTTTGGGATGCGGAAACCTCGATCGCAGATCAGGAATAATTGCCCCCTCCCCCACCAACTAGGTAGTATGTCTTACCCCCGGTATGAGAAGGCATGGTCCAACAGACACTTCCCTCTACCCCTACCTCATCATGCCGATGTCCCTTCTGGACCTAAAGCCCTTCCTCCCCCTTCTTTTAGAGGCACCAAAATTCTAAAGAGCTTTAGCTTTCATCATTTATTACTAATGCGGGTCACCCTCATTTGCCGTAATATCCAATCAATTTAGATGGGAGAGTAATGTACTCCTATGTTTTCCTAAGCCTATTAAAATTAATATGTTACAGTGTGACAAATGATTGAGCAAATGATTCTTTTACCCTTCATTCAAACTTGACTATTTTTAACTGGGTCCTCAATTAATAATTGTCTTTCTCACTGAAAGGTATGAACAGAATTAATAATCCTCAATTATCCCCAGCCTGAGCAAGGCTGAGATATCCAAAGTTCTTTGCAGGCCGTCTGACCTCCAGCGGGAAGAACTCTCAAAACAATAAGACTGACATTCTTATCTCCATCTCAATCTCAGCCTGTACAAGGCCAGATTCAGAAGATCCTGGCTGCTCTCTTGTGTTTTGAGAATTTCTCTTTACATATTTGATCAAAGGACTACACTTGTGACCGAACTTCACTTTTCAAATTGAGCACTCCCACTTAGAGGAATGAACGGAACGAAGATCTCTGGATTACTCCCAGCCTGAACAAGGCCAAATTTTTCTTGGAACACTCCAAGTCGCCCAGCCAGGTGGGATTCAACCCCAGAAACATATGCCTATCTATTATCCCCTTCTTCAGTCCCAGTCTGAGCAAGGCCAGATACAGGAGGCATTGGATATCGCCTAGTGATTCTGGAGTGTGTACTAAGTTATACATACTATTTTGGTAGAGGTGCTGTATGTAACACAGGGATAACATAGTAACTTACGAGCTTTACAAAGGGAACTAGACGCTTTAAGTGTTAGTCTAATTCCGACGACCAATAACGAAACCCTCACAACTAATTCTAGCACTGAGCCATTATTCAGACCATGGATAAAATTAGATATCCCAGAAAACCCAGAGTTAGAGGCAATTGGCCCTATCACGAGATTGACTATTTTGATTATTCAGCTCCTCCTCTTCTTGTCCTGCTCGGACAGCATGATCCACTAGCCCCACGTGCCAAGTGCGCATGGCAGCCGGAAAAATCATTACTATCCACTCATCCCTTTAGGTGTCTAACCGTTGCAAAGTAGTAGTAGTGACCCCTGAATTTGTTCCAGCTCTCAAACCAACTCAACCGGCTCCCTATAGAAGACGTCAAAAAAACAGAATCCAAAAATTCTACTTAGAGTCAGGCTCTCCTCTATCATTACATTCCTGTATCATGACATCTGACGTTATTTTTTTTGATAATCTTCACGGTAAGCAGTATCAAACTCCTTGGGAGGGAGACATATTTGATCAAACTTACCCTGGAGTTTGATTCCCCTCCTCCTGCCAAAGTGTCTCAGTCTGAAGGGTGTAATCCTAAACCTTCCAGCATGGGAAGATCCCCGACACAGACAGGTAACCAAATAACATGCCCTTTCGACATCTCAGGCTAGACTCAGTAGTTTCATACACCAGGAGTGGAATTTGCATTCTGAATTAATTTTGTTCAGGTAAGAATTTATCATTCTTTCATGTCACTTTCATAAAAGAAGGAGAAAGAAGTTCAAGTCAGGGAAGTCCCTCCCTCCATTACCCAGATGATGCATGACGCCCTGAGGGTAACCGAGAACGTCGTCACGTCAAGAGGGTTTTTGGTGGGTGCTAGGCCAGCCGTGCCCGGTGGTGGGGATTGCTTGAAAAATAATCAGTCTTAATGAGGTACTGGAGCACGTCCAGTGTAAAGTACTGGCATGGTAGCTTTGCGGCAGGGCACAAAATTGGGTTCGGTGAGAGTGATTTTGTGTTTCAGTAGATTATCTTGGGGGGGGGGGGGGTATACCTGGGCAATGCGTAATCTGTGGAGGCTGCTTAACCTGGGTCAATTCCGGCTAGCGTGACTTTGAGCTGGGTTTGTCAGTTGGCAGGAGTTTGAAGGTTGTGTTGGTCATAGGGATTCGTTCCACCAGCTGAAATCCCCAAGCATGGATTGGTGATCCCCAAGGACTTATCCTGTCCACCAAAATAGACAGCAAACATGGGGTGTGTTTCTTCCCCTGAGGTGAGTGTGAGCTTTGAAGAGGTAGTTGGGAATATCTGGTGTAGACGGTCTCTGCAGGTGGTGCAGTGCCTGGGCTTCTTCCCTCTGTGAGAGTTTTGTGTGTGTGACCAGGAAGGGGTTAAGTTCCTGCTGATGTCCAGAGGCAGTAAGCACCTATGTAACCTTCTCTCGGCCACCACTCCAACAGGAGTAGGGCATTAGGACAGAGTCCCTCACGTTCGCGCAAGGGGGACAGGTGGGTTGTTGCCCTACACTGGTGTACAGCCACGTGCAGTGTCTGCCTGCCGAGGACGGCATCCATATCCCAACACTTGGCGTCGAAACGCATCGAACACTGGGAGTCAGGTCTCGCCAATTGACAATTCCAGCATGTGGGTGAGTGTCACAGGAGGAACAGTCTCCCCCAACTCAGGGAACACTAACTCCTGCTCCATAGGCTTGGTGGAGAGAGTAGACACTGAGCAGGCAAGCTGACCTCAAGAAACTGAGTTCCTAGTGTAGGGGCTCTACTGTTCTGTACACCGTGGTGCACAGAAAAGATGGCCATCCAAAGTGTATGTGTGGGTACTCTATTGGTAATTTGTGCTTTCGAGTAACTTTCCCGGTCACCTGTAATCTCTTGGATGGGTGTGGAGTCGACGGGAGAGGAATTAGTACTACGGGAAAGACACCCTTGAGTTGTTAAAATATCTGTTTCATTCCTTTTTACGGGATATAAACAGGGTGGTGTCGCATTAGCTCCTAACTTCAGCAAGAGCTTACGGAAGCTTAACCTATGCTGAGCTAGGTGCAGGCGACCTGGTCCTAAGCTAACAATGGCAGGGTAGACGAGCGTTATGAAACTAACTTGAACTGGTACTACTCCTACTAGTGACTGTCGAGAAGGGGCCGTAGTGTCTATGTGTGTAAACGATGTGGGAAATGGTTGGATCTTTGGCACAGTGTGTGATGAAGACAGACTGGTAGAAGGATGGTTGGGGCAACGATTTGCGGTGGAGACCAAGGAGCTGAAGGGTTCTTTTGGCATGAATGCAGTGAAGAAACAAGGTAGGCTGAAGCTAAGGAACAGGCTGGTCAAGATCTTCGGCAGAGTATGAGGTGGAGAAAATGAAATTTGGTCATGAGCGAGCGAGCGACCCACTATATATAGTCTGGCTGGTTTTACCCCTTCAGTCAGCTAGAGCGGAGTGGTCAATTGAGAAGGGGTAGTTGTAGCATAGCTTCCTCAAGGCTGATGTCACCGGCCGGCTTGGAGATTGAGATGTGGCAGAACGTACTGGTAGAGCCATCTGGCGGCGTGCTGTGGTCCTCATTGCCTTGGATGCATAGTCTCAGTGGTTCGGCCGATGAACAGTACAATTTTCAGGCTGGAGCGTTCATCCATGAGCCGTAGTAGACAGTATAGTCTAGCGTCCTGTGATGCATGGTAACAATGAAAACTCCGTAGGATTTGAGTGGCAAGGCTTGCCATCTGGGGTAGTGTTGTCATTTGACCATTTTGTGTTACCCCTCCAGCTGTAGAATGGATCTCTGTTTCTCCTCATCCAGGGAGCTGTCTCTCAGTGTGGATCTCGAAGTCGGGCGACGTCGTGACCACGTCAGTCGTATGGCGCAGTGGTGGGACCTCTTCGCCTGCTCATCCGATTGGAGACGCCTGACTCAGAGGTCGGGTAGTGTTTCCGTCTTGACAGTGTCTATCGTGGTCCTCATTCACGTCCATGGAGTAGGGCCTGGAAGTTGGCCTCAGCGCTGGGTGGTGCCAGGACCTCTAAGCTGGTGGCCATTGCGTTGAGTGACAATTTGGCTGGCAGGAAGGCCATACGATCCACGTAGATCGTGGCTAAAGGTACCTTCTGAAGTAGGGCCGCGTCTTGGCTGGCATTTCTGGTAGATGCCTCACTCTTAGGTGGCGATCCAGCGGCAGCTGCGACGACATCTGGCACTGCAGCCTTCTCGCTGAGTAGGCTCGTTGGAGTGGGTGGAGTTGAGGTTGCGGGTCAAGTTGAAGGCTACAGGAGCACTGTCGGCTCGACGGCACTTTATTCTTGAATTCTCTTGATGATGGGGCTCGGATGAGGCAATTTGAGGCTGGATATCTATCCAAGGACTTCACCAAGACAATTCACTAGTGTTGGGAGTCCACTTTCCGGGTTGGTTGGCGAACTTCCTTTTGAATTCTGCAGGAGTGGTGTGTAGCGTCCGTACAGATTCTTTTGCTTTTGGCTTTGGGAATTCCACCTGCTTGGGCATGGAATAGGTGGTTCCATGGCTGGTTTGCTCCCTAGTTTGTGGTGATCGTTCTTCCTCTGGATTGCGTAGGTAGTAGGCTCACTCTTCCATGTCGTCTGGCTTTTCGGAGATAATCGAGGCAACAATGTGTACTTCCGACTGGGGCGTCTTTGGGGTAGGGCCTCATTTGTCCCCTTGTGACGTTGTGTATCCGTCCGCGGTGATCCTTGGTCCAGTACACATTTTCTTGGCATCTGATAACCTTGTAGGGGCCGTCCCACTTTTTGGCTAGACCCGCGCTGAACTGATTGTTACCTCTGCTCAGGGGGTGGCTGTATAGTAAGGTGGTTCCGCCCATATCAAAGGCTCGTATGCTAGTATGTGGTTGTGGGTACTTCCTTTTATTGTACGCTTCTTGGGTGTCTCTTGCTTTGTCCATCTGGGTTAGGGCGGCTAAACGAATGCTTTCAGGACAAGGCATTTCGGTCTGTTCGGACTGCCATTGTCAATCCCCTGGTCGCCGTAGGGTTTGGCCCATGAGGAGTTGGCTGGGGCTGGAGTTGATTGCCTCGTTCATGCATCGTAGCAGAGCAAAGAGAATTCTGGGAATGTGGCAATCCCAGTGCTTCTGATCATCCCCCACACTGAGTCAGAGGTTTTTCTTGAGCTCTTTGTTTCTCCTCTCAGTGGGGTTGGCTTGTGGGTGGTAGGGGGGAGTTGTCCTGGCCTCAGTTCCCTGTTCTTGGAAGGCCAGCAGCCACTTCTTGCTTGCAAACTGGGTCCCGTTGTCAGTAACAATACTTTGTGGGTAGGAAAAATTCCTGAGTAAAATTTTCCAATAATGTGGTGCGTTTCTTGACTTGGCATGGAAAAGGCTTCCATCCACCTGGAGAATAGATCCATCAGTACTAATAGGTACCTGTTCCCTTTGATGCTGTGGCCATATGTGTCCATGGGGCATCCAGTCTGCAAAGTTTATATCTTGGTTGTCTCACGGGATAGGCTTGGTTTCTGCAGCATGTTACTTTCATAAATATCATCTAATTTTTTATCATCATTACTTGTGTCAGTTAATTTTGTTAGCTTTGTTCCACAGTCCTGTCTAACCTCATTCACGGGGCCATTGACATTTAATTCTAATTTGAATTCTACCATATCTTTAGTAGTATAGTCTATTGCATTTATTATAATGTCACATTTTTCTGTAAATTCTAATTTCTGTTCATTGAATTTTCCTGCTAGCTGCTGACACTCAAATTTCTCTTCATTAAATTTTCCAGTTAGCTCTGCTTTTTGTTGCAACCTAAATTCCTGAAACTTGTTTTTAAACCCTTTTTTTCAACTTAGTTTTTTGTTCTTTAATTATTGTTATTAGTAAGCTTAATTGCTATCTCATGTCTGGTGTTTCTGTTCTCAGTTTGTCGCCGTTCGTATTTCCCAGTCCTGAACCTGAAATGTTTACGTCTACATAAGATAAATTTATGTCCGCTTCCATATTTACGCCATTATCAAACCCTAAAAAGTGACCCTCTTCTATGTTTACTTTCCCGTTGTCATCCATTCTGAATCTGTGTGAATACTCAATTACACAAACTGCTTACTTTAATTTAGGAAACAGGAACAACCTTCACACAAGCAGGACTAAAACAAAAATTGGTATATTTATAATTACTCTAACCTATACCAAAATAAAAAAAATGATGAAGTTACTTGTTATCTTCCTTAATGAATTCCCCGAAGTGAAGTGATACTCAGTGCATTAATGCCTTTGCACACGTTGCCAATGATTGTAGTATGTTGTTAAATACTTGAATTCTTCCTAGCTCTCTGGCACACTGGAATTGAATGTTGGACCTTGGAACACTGCTGTGTGGTGTGGTTGGCCTCTTGCCGACCCGTCAACTTGTTCGGAACTGCCTTGAAATCATTAATTACTGTTTTTTGTTTAATTTACAAACACTGTATCTTGAATTGTGTTAAACCGTGCCTCATGGCTGGGCATCCATTTATTGTAACATTTGCACAGACTAAATAATAGTCCCGCTGCAGTTAGTGTCCGTTCACTCAGTCGGTAAACAAGCATGTGACTCAAGGGTGACAATTTTAAATAACAAGAAATGGAATTCCCATTTCCGAAAAGTTACTCAGTTTTATTGAATTTTCAGAACCCAATTACTGGTTTACAACATAAACACAAACAGATTGACTCAATAAATGAACGTTGAACAGTGCTGCAGTAGTAATTAATGAACTCTCGCAATCGCACCACGAGACAATTGCAAGGTACATCGGCCTTACATACTGATTGGTAGACATCTGTTGCTGGGACAAAAGCCCTCTGGGTGCAGCTCGGCACATGCCTCCTATTCCTTCTACTAGCTACAAATCTAACTCCTCTTATTGGCTTAACTACATCACAGGGAAGAGCTAGAACAAATACTGCTTATGATTCGAAAACTATAAATGAAGTTGGAAAAAAACTCTTATCTCAAAACTTACGCAACATGGCTACATCAAAAACGGCAAACGCACTACAGATAACCACTCAAATACGGCCACAAATTAAAACTGATAAGACCTTACTATTCCACGTGACACCGAAGAAAAATTTAGAATATTACACTCACTAACTAAAGAAACACAGGGAATTTGACCAAAATTTTATTTAAAAATAATGATAAAACTATTAAAAAATACATAACCTGCAATGCTACAAAGGTCCAACCTCTGCTGCAACCTTAAATTCAACTTCCGTGATCGCCTGTCAGATTTACCGTGTTTCTGAGTTCTGGCAGGCCTCTTCTTTCAACTCCAATGTACGCCATTGCTCTACTTTGGGGTTAACCATGACTCAGTTACCACGGAGTATACCTGTGGCAAGTGGCGGTAATGGCAAAAGGCTGGACTGCCTGTGTACACTGTTGCTGAGAACCCAAAGCTGCATGTATAACCAACGCACAGATATGAACACTCATGATATTCAATAATTCACTATGCTTTCGTAATTTTTTTAAATAGTAAATTTTATATGGGACTTGCACTAAGAATGTAATTTATACAAGAAAATTCTGGACAATTTTTAGTCATGTCATTTTAGTCAGATTGTAAGGGGTTCCCAGCTGAATTTTAATATCATGAAGTAAACTTTTTTTAACATTGATTAAAAATAATTTATTCTAAACACTATGAAAAGTCTGTTTATTCTTTTTTTATGATAAAACGAGTATTCTATAGTAATGGTATGCAGATGTTGCATTCTATTGTCTGAAGCATGGTTAGGGAAATGTCCAGCCTTTCTTGGATGCAACCGTCACTTCACGGTTGCTGTTTCCACTGTCTGTCTTCTCCCACCCCGAACAAGGGTTTCTGTATCGACATCTTTGATGTGCATACACAAGTATCTGGTAGATAGTTTCAAGAACAATCATCCCTAACATGCTGGAGACACACCAAGCAAGGCATTTCTATATCTGGATGTTTGATACACATCCCATCTGTGATGTCAGGAATGATGTCATGTTAACTGAACATGCAGTTAAAAGATCACATAAAGCGAATTATTTTTTTTTGTGGTTTAATTATTTTAGTGATGGGTCATTTTTTATTAGCCTACTTTCCGAAGAAAAGGAAGACTTAAGTGATCACTTTCCTATTTGTGTGTGTGTGTGTGTATACATGTATTGTGTGTGTGTGTCTGTGTGTAACTGTTTGTAAGTTTGTGTCTGTCTGTACACCTGTGTCTTGTCTGTCTGTCCGCCTGTCTCTTTCCATCTGTTTGCCTGTGTCTGTTCGTCTGTGTCTGTCCATCTTTCTCTGTCTGCCTGTCTCTGTCTGTCCATCCGCCTGTCTCTATCTGTCCATCCGCCTGTCTCTATCTGCCTGTCCGTCCGTGTATCTGTCCGTCAGTTCATATGTCCATCATTTCCTCCATCTGTCTGTCCACCTGTGCCTGTCTTACCATCCATCTGTGTGTCCAGCTGTCAATCTGTCCATCTGTGTGAGTCCGTCGGTCTGTCCATCCATGTGTGTCCGTCCGTGTGTGTGTTCGACTGTGTGTCTGTCCATCCATCTGTGTGTGTCCATACTTTCGTGTGATGTCTATCCATTCATTTGTGTGTGTTAGCCACTTTTGTCCACCGTTTCGTAAGATAGTATCACACAAATTAATAAAGATTTTATGTTGTATCTCGGGAAATAATGTCTTCCTACCAAGTTTTACAAACAAGTAGTAGCAGGTGATGTAAAATGGTATGTTTTAAGGTCAGACACCTAGTTTCATTATTGTGGCCATGTAGCCATTTTAACTTAGTATGCTAGGTTCATTCTTAACAAATTTCAAGTTAACTTTTTATGCTGGCAGTACTATATAACCATTAAATTTATTCATACAGAGCCTCACTTATCCACCATTTTGTGAGATAGCGAATTAAGTTTCGTGTAATGTCTGTGGAAAGAAGCAACCGATTCCTACCATATTTGGCGAAGATGATGTACTGTGGTAGGCCATATTAATCTGTACATTTTAAGTGTACCAGGCACTTATTTTCATAATCACATTTATAACAACACTATAGCTTGCTGTGCTATATCTACAATACTGTGTAACAGATTTTAACTTAACTTTGTATACCGTGTATATGGTAATCATTGAATGTGCTATTACATAACCTTTTTTTTCCCCTCCATTTACAAAGATTATGACATGAAAAAAATTAAAATTTTTTTCTCATATCTCGAGGATTAATCTAACAATTTCCACCAAATTCTTTACACAAGTAGAATTTTGGTAGGCCATATAAAGTTATGTTTTTTAAGTGGCTCAGACACTTATTTTCAAAATGATAGTCCTGTAAATATTTCAAGCTTGTAAACCTTATAATTCAAAACATTAGACTGATTATACCCAAAATTAATTATTTTATTCCGACCTCTGCAGTGCAGTTGATAACTTGCTAGCTTATGGTAGGTTTTTTGGGTTGGAGTCCTGGGTAAGGCACGTGTGTATTTGTAGCTGTCTCATTTCTGTTGCATGTTTGTGGTTTCATCTGGTATGATATGGCTGTCAACGAGTATGCTTTGGCCATAGATTCCATATGCAGTGGTCTATACTTGTATATTCTGTCTTACTTTCTTGCATGGCATTAGAGAAGATACCAGATTATAAATACTGGTATTTGACCATACAAAATAAAATAAATGTTGTTGAAATATGTGCTGATGTAAAATTTTTCAAATTTAAGGTGCTATAGAGTTAGTTATCAGTTGAGAGTAGAGATTTATTGAACATTTGTACCATAGGTGGGTGCCACTTGTGAAGCTAAGCATCCTGAGAAGAAGGAGTTTCTGGAGGCAACAATCAACAAGATACAAGACTGCAGTCAATATACTGTTGGTAAGTCTGTAAGCTGACTTGCCAGCTTGTACTCTTGGGTGCTACAACAATTAATTTTTTTTTGTATTTCAGCTATTTTTATTACAGTTTTGGTTTTAGGTTAACAATTTTTGTAATTTTACACAGTTGGATTTGTGAAATTAACTGGTAACTGAGCGTAATGTGAAAATGTAGTTTGATTTGAGCCTCTTGAAATACATAAAGGTTTGATATTGTCCATTTCATATAAGTGGGGTAAAATCTGACAGACAATGTAACCAACCTACAAACTATGTAAACAGTAAATGCTCTTGTTTGTAAAGTATTGTATCAGCTGATGATTGCTATGGGATGCATGTTGTTAAGTTGGCAATTTTGATGATGACTTTGGAAGAAAATAGTACTCAGAACTAAAAGTTGCAATTTGAAATTTTAATTATTATAGTTACAACACTTATGGTTTAAATTATGTTTCTTAAACAATATTAAATCTTTTGGGCATTTATTGAATGGACTTTAAAAGCATGCTTTGCAATTATAACAGAATGTTGACACATACGAAAAGCAAACGTTTCCAGTCAATGGTTAGCCATGTTTATGTTCCCAGTTTCCAACCCAGTGAATGCAGATGTACTTGTTCTTTTTTCTCATCATGTTTATACGAATATCTTGTTGGTGTTGTCAGAATATATTTTTTTTATGTGCTTTCTTTAAGCATAGTTGGTTGTAGGTACAATTGTAGTGCATTTTCGTGTGTGAAATATAATATCAGCACGTGTTTAACTGCATTGTAAAACTGCTTGATCCACCATTTTCTTTACCCTGCCATCCGCAACTAAGCGGCGCTAATGTAATTTACCTATTGATTAGTTGGTTTCAGGAAACGTGCACAGTGTTAATTTTACTGAATGATTATGCAAATAAATTATTTAACGCTAGTGACGAATAAACGTGATTTTAACAAAGTAAACTTGCATGGATTATCATAGAAAAATGTGTGTTCAAGAGATTGCGAATTTTGCAAATAGTAAGTTTACGTGTTTTGAAAATAATGTATTTGTAAATCGTTACTATAATTATTGAAATGCACCTGGCCTGAAAAAGCAGCACGTTCAACACTTTGTAGTGTGTGAATAATATTTGTTTGTGTACAGCGTACATTCAACGAGTGTAAGGTTAATTTTGGTCATATTGTGTGTGTATATATTACTGCATCTGTATGAGTATGGGCGACGACAAATGTATCGCGTTTTGTTTTTTTATTAAAGTTAAAATTTTCGAAACTATAATAATCCGAATTTTATTTCCATACAAGCAAAATTTTCCTTTGCTCCATCAAAACAATATGCAACTCTAAATGCCACACACTCGTAAGAACATCAAAATAATGCTGTCTCATGAAAGATGTTTAACTAAAGCCCTCCCACCGCCTCACTGTTTCCTATTTTCCCTTGAAATAAAATAAAGAGAACCCAACAAAGTTAACTTGGCAATTACACAAATAAAACAGGTTGGAATCCCAACCTGGCTATAATATCCTAAATTAATTACTGGACGCAAGTTAGCTAAAGCCATTCTTTCAGTGTCTGCCATGACGGGGGAAACACGAGGAAAGAGGAAAAGCAAGTGTGTGCATGGGACTCAAACATTTGTTTACAAATGTCTTTTTCTTCAGTAACAAATAGCTGTGGTGGAAGGATACATTATTGCCATGCTACTTTTCTAGAACTGTCAAAATTTACCCCACTTACATGAAATGGACAATATGTTAATTTTGTAGGTAAGAAGGAATTTTAGGATTTTATAAAGCTCTTAAATATTGTAATATGAAATTTCCAGTTTTGAAATATAATGGCTTTGCATCCTGCTAAAATTTCTACATATATGTGCATTCTGTGAATATTGACCATTACTAAGTAAGCTTTTTGAATGTTGTTTTTACTTAATTTTGTAAAATGTTCTAAACAAATTTTATTACTTCTGTTAACAAATTACATTATTTATACCCAGTAAATTAAAAGTAAAGCCTATATATCACTTTCAGACGCAGCAAGAAATTGTGACACTTCAATTATTATCATCAGTACTTGATTTATACTGTGTTAATCAAAAGTAATGTGAGGGTATTATTGTAGTGGGAAATATATCTTTGTGTATGTGGGTGTGCATGTGTGCACATGTGTGTGTGTGCATGCATGTTGTGTTTGTCTCTATCTGTTTCTCTCTATCTCTCTCTATCTGTATCTCTGTCTCCATCCATCTCATTCTTCCACTCTTTCCCCTTCCCTACCTTCCTCTCTCTCTCTCCCCCTCTCTCTCTCCCTCTCCCACCCCTCTCTATCTCCCCTCTCCCCCCACCACTCTCTATCACCCTCTCCCCCCACCCCTCTCTATCACCCTCTCTCCCCCTCCCTCCCTCCCTCCCCTCCTCCTCCCTCCCTCTCTCCCCTCCCCCTCCCTCCCTCTCTCCCCCCCCCTCCATCCCTCTCTCCCCTCCCCCTCCATCCCCCTCCCCCTCCCTCCTTCTCCCTCCTTCTCCCTCCCTCCCTCCCTCTCTCTCTCTCTCTCTATCTCGCTCTCTCTCTTTTTTTTTTTCTTCTTCAGTTTTTGAACGTGTCAACCGAATTTCACCATGCTCGGTACATATACAGTTTTAAGTAAGGGCACATGACTTTTATAGTTTTTGACTACATCAGGATAAAATTTTTAAAATGGAGGCCATTTGAAAATTTAGGGTTATATGTCATATCTCGTAAACTATTTAATTTGAATGAAATTTTATTTGTTCACAGCGTAAGTGTAAGCATCAAATTCAGAGATGAATATTGTCATCCTGCCATTTTGGGAGATATTGCCACATGAAAAAGTGTAACTTTTATGTTATAACTCAATAACTATTCAACCAAATTTCGCTATATTTTGCGCATAAGTAATACTATTGAAGATCAAGTAAATATTAGTAATCAAACGTAATAAGACTCTCATTTTCAAAATGGCGGCCATATAAATATATTAGTTATATTTGGTATAACTACCATACTGTTTGACCAATATCAACCAGATTTGATATGCTGACAGTATCTATCACAAGCATCATATAAGCCCAGAAATAACCACTCTTTTTGGCCATTTTGTAAGTTAGCGCTACATGAATTAGTAAAGTTTTTGTGAAATATTTGTTGCACTGTCAGGGGCAAATCACTCAATAGGGCCAAAAAAAAACCTTCAGTGAACATTGCCACCAACATTGCACTACAAACACAGAAGCCCCCACAGAGCTGGTTGTAACGAGTGTGCAGTACTAGGATTAGTAAAGCAAAAAAAGTTAGAACCTTTGCTCAGCTCTGCAATAATTTTAATAATGTCGTTTAACACCATCTATGAACATAACTGTTGTAACACTTGCCTTTAAAAATAGTAAGATTTAAAACAAAAAAATTCAAATAAGGTTAAATTATCATTTGAGTAATACCATGGGGCTACAAAGGTAACTAAATTAACTATAAATTTTTTTTTCAGAGACCTGTTGATCTTTATTATTAAATTTCCTTTTTTTCATTTGTTAATTTCTTTTCAAAACAAACAACATATAATCTGGAGCAAAAATAACTAACTAACTAACTAGCATTGAATTTTCCGTGGATAATATCAAATGGTATGTAGTTGCATCATACAAATTACATTATCGGTTTCAGTTTAATAAAAAAGATTTTTAAAATCATTTTTAAATTTATTTCAGTTAAATTGTTTACTTTGCTGTACTGGGATCCCGTGAGATATCATGTAAAATATTGAATTACTAGTAACTGCCATTTTGCCGGCATGCTTTAACATTTCAAGGACACTACATTTTCTTCTTCTTTCTTTCTTCCCCCCCCCCCCCGCACGCACACACACACACACACACACACACACACACACACACACACACACACACACACACACTCTCTCTCTCTCTCTCTCTCTCTCTCTCTCTCTCTCTCTCTCTCTCTCTCTCTCTCTCTCTCTCTGTCATATTTTTTGCTTGGAGTTGACCTGAACCAAAATTCAAATTGGTGATTTTCTGAACATCTCTCAGAATTTAAAAATAGCAGACAGAAACAAAATTATTTTAAAGGGGTTAGTAGTAGTCCATGCGCATGTGAGAAAACGAGGAATGCATTTGGCCTGGAAACTGGAACTTGTCCGCAGTGGGGACATTCCTGGAGTAGCTGGAACTTATTCTATTACGAACTCCGAACAGCAAATCCCCAAGTGGGGTGCCACACCCTAACACAAAGTTGTAACACAAGGGAAATCAATGCTGCATCCTTGTGCTAGGTGGGCAACCCGCTAAATAACAAATTATCAGGACAAATAAGCACTAGCCACCACAGAAAATATAAACAAATTGCGATGATCAAAATATTTCTCAAAACAAACTCATCCAAAGCGGCTAGAAGGAAGAACTAATCACATGATGGTGAAAACCAGCCGAAACTTGAGAAAAAACCAGATGTCAAGCCATAACTTGGACGAAGAAGAAGGAAATGATCACTCCCAGAAGTCGTCGTGGGTAGATATTGATTCAGAAAACCATCAGCACAATTGATACGTAACATTTCACGATTACTTAACTAAATTATCAAATTACATTTTGTCACAAATAAAATTATAAAGGTATTAAAATTTGTTGACAAATTTTAAATATAAAAAATTTTAAGTACAATGCATTTTAGAGTTTCTAATTGTAACAAAACATTACATCCTTTAATTGATATCTCAAGAGCAATGACATTGTAGTTGGCATTGGGAAAAATAATTTGTTTTATTGAACCACAAATATGAGGAAAACTCTCTCTAGATTGAAAATATTTAAAACTAAAACATTAAATATTTAAAGTAATGAAATGACAGTCTGTGATAATTAACACTGAATTAATTATGGTTTTAGTGACATCAGCAGTGGTGATAACAACATACAAATTTTCATATAACCAAGTTTTGATAGAACACAAGGTAAAATTCCTCTAACAAGTTTTGATAAAATATGCACAAAAAATTAATTAAACAGCGAACATTACTGAATTACATAAATACATACATAAACAAAGTCGTGTCACAGTACGATTACAAGTACTTAATAGAGACCAAGTACAAGTACTTGACAGCATTACAAAAAATAAATGACTAAATCTGGAACTGAACACTTGGGTTTTGCCACACAGACAAATGGAATTATTCCTAGCAAAGAAATACAAATTATGAAAGTCGCACAAATATACGAAAACAGAAAAGCGTGTGCCACCAAAACTGCACATATATCGGGGAAACAATTGACAGATCCCTACCAAATTTGGCAAACAAGTAGTAGTGCAGTAGTTGATGTTTACAAATGTGTTTTAAGTATGTAAAATACTTATTTTCAAAATGGTTCCTATATAGCAATTTTAGCATAGTATGCTATATCTTTTAAACTATTTAATCAATTGCAACTTAACTTTGTATGCTGGGAGTATGTATAACAAACATCAAACATTTCTACATGGAACCCCTTTCGTCCTCCAGTTTACAAGATAGTGCCACACAAATAAATAAAGTTTTTTTGTCATCTCTGGGAACAGTTGACCAATTACTACCAACATGGCAAACAAGTAGTCCTGCAGTAGGTGATGTTAACGGATATGTTTTAGGTATGTCAGATACTTATTTTCAAAATGGCCCACATAGCTCTTTTAGTGTTGTATGTTATATCTAGGGATGGGCTGATGCCGATACCGATAAACCAGCCGATACCATGACCATCTGCATCAGCGGCATCTGAACATTATTTGCCAATTATTATTCACTGATTAGTAGCACTAATTTATTTAACACAGTCTTAAAATTAACTGGCATGCTTCATCTCGTAAAGCATTAATTTACTGCATTCATCAATCAGATATTCTCTCTGAAACCCAAAATATATTCGGAGCAATATTGTTTTTTGATGATTTGTTCCCATCGTTTACATTTTACCATATTTCCTGATAGTACATTCGCCAAAGATTGTGTGCATAATTCATTTCTGGACACTACGTGAATGCAAAACAATTCTGATAATTGACAACTGGTGATATCAATAGTATTGATTTCATCCCGCAAGAGTATTTTGTATTCTATTTTCTTCTTACATTTTTACTGAATTCGTATGTTGGCTGTACTCTCATTCTTCTTATGCGTTTACTGCACTCGTAGGTTGGCAAAAATGAAAATGAATCACACATTATATCCTGTATTCAATGATCTGTGTTGATATTGTAAATGGAAAGTGAAAGTAAATACACTAGATTTTTATGGGCGTAGTTCTTATTGCAAACTGTCAACTGCAGTTTTGGTTAGAATGTTAAAGGTCTGAATAAGACTGCAAGTAATAATCAGCAAAAATTGTTGCACGTAAATTGGTTGTCATTTTAACCAAGATATTGAGTATGGCTTGGCCGATGAAGGAATACTAAGTGAAAACATAAATATAAATAAAAAAAATTTGCTCAATTTCAAGTCAATATTTCATATTAAATTAATTTCAATAAGTTCTTTTTAAAACATTTTGAGGTTATGTATGTTATTTCTTAGATCTAAACTCAGAGTCCGCATCAGATTACCTGAAGTTTTTAAGGCTGTCTTTAATGAACTCATTTTATAATGAATGCTGTATTGTCTGGTAACAGTTTTGCTCTACTGTTAAGTCACTTACTTGCCCAGTTAAATTGTCTGTCTTATCATGTATGATTGAAATTAGTGTTGTATTTCATTTCTATGCTGTAGACACCTAACAAAAAGTGCATAAGTGTTCATAAAACTGAAGACTTAAATTTAAGTAATAAAAAAGTATTTCCAAATATTGGGAATTGGGAATTTTGATTGTGCTCATCAAAACTGGTATCTGCATCGCTGTAATCGGCGGCATCTGCAGCTGAGAATTGGCATAGTTGGTATCTGCAAAATGTGGTATCGCCCCATCCCTAGTTATAATGTCGAAATTGTGTAATTAATTCCAATGATACTTTGTATGCTGCCTCTATATATTACAGCCATCAAATTTGTCCACTTATCTCTTTTGTTCGCCATCTTGTAAAATAGTATCACATGACAAATTAAAATTACGTGATATCTCTGAATAATAAAAAATAATTTCTACCATATTTGGCAATCAAGTAACACTATGTTAGGCCATATAAACTTAAAAACTTTGAGATGGTCAGACACACATTTTCAAAATGGCAGCCATGTAATAATTTTAGATCTGAATTTTTTTATCTACGAAACTACAAAACAAATTTCAACTTAATTTTGTATGTTGATAGTATCAATTATATATTGATGAGTGATGCCTTGTGGCTTCCTTAAGGACATCACCATGCACAGGAGTTTTGGTGGGTGTTAGGTCAGGCACATCCTGTAGCGGGGTTTTGTCTTTAGTCTTTACGAGGTACTGGAGCATGTCGAGTGTAAAGTACCTGCCTGGTAGATTTGCAGCAGGGCACAAAGTCAGGTTCAGTGAGAACTATTTTATGCTTCGGTGGGTTTGTTCTTGGCGGTATACCTGGGCGACGTGTAACCTGTGGAAGCTGCTGGACCTTTGTCAATTCTGGCTGGTGTGAGCTTGTACTGGGTAGGTTAGAGTACAGTAGCTAATAGGTGTTGTTGGTTGCAGTGGTAGGTTCTGCCGGCTCAAGTCCTCAAAAGCATGGGTTGGCTATCGACAAGGACTTATCTTGTACACTTAAGTAGGCGATGATCACATGGCATGTTTCCTCCTTTAGGCGAGCAGGTGCTTCGAAGAGGTACTTGGGAATCTTTGGTGTGGTCTGTCTCTGCAGGTGACGCAATGCTTGAGCACATTCACTCGGCGAGAGGTGCATGGGTGTGGCGAGGACAGGGTTAAGCTCCTGTTGATGCCCGGAGGTAGTGAGTAGCTGTTTAACCCACTCTCTTACACTACTCTGACGGGATTGGGGAAAGAGGACAGAATCACACTATTACGTCCACGGAAGGGGGAGTAGATGACATGTTGTTCTATACGGGTGTACAACCACATACAGTGTCTACCAACTGAGTGCAGTATCCCTATCCCAGTACTTGGCGCTGAAATGTGGTGAGTACTGAGAGTCAGGTCTCACTGGCGGACAGTCCCAGCATGTGGGTGAGTTTCAGGAGGTGAGGTCTTCCCAACTCAGGAAACACTCCCTCTGGCGCAAGGAGCATGGTGGAGAGAATGAGCACCGAGCTGACAAGCTGATCTCAAGAGGCTGAATACCTATTGTCGGGGCTCTATCCTTCTGTACATCATGGTGCACAGAAAGGGTGGCCATCTTGAATGCTTGTGGGTACTCTACTGGTGTACTGTGGTTATGTGTAAAATCCCCGGTCACCTGCTATCCCTTGGGCGGGCCTGAAGTCCACTTGGAGATGAATTACTTCTACGGAAACCTACCCTTCAGTTGGTTAGATATCAGTTTATTCGTGTAACGGAAATACATAGGGTGGTGATGCATTACTTGCTATCATCAGTAAGAGCTTATGGAAGCTAATCCTATGCTGAGCCAAGTGAAAGTGACCTGGTCCTAGGCTAACAATATGTAGGGTAGACGAGCGTTTTGATATTAACTGGAACCGGTACTGCTCTACTTGTGTTTGCCCTGAAGGGGCCAGCACTGTGTAGTGTTTAGACAATGTTGTTGATGGTGGTAAGAATCTTCGGCACAGAGTGCGATGAAGACAGAGTTGGTGTTGGTAAGGGGTCTTCGGTACAAATGCGGTGAAGAAAGGGTAGTAGGATATGACCTCTGGCAACAAGTTACAGTGGAGACGAGGGAGCCGATAGTTCCTTCGGCACGAGCATGTGGTGAAAGAACAAGACAGACTGAGCATCAAATGCAGACTGGTCGCAAGCCGGGGATGCGGCCCACATTTTATACTGTGGCTGGTGCACCTTGGCTGGAGTTGTGGAGGGGATAAGCCTAGCATAGACTCTTGGCTTGTGATGTCAGTGGCCGGTGCTGGTTTACAGCTGCATACTCTGTAATCTTACTATTAGTGGCATCTGGCAGCATGCTCGTGTACTTGGATGATCTCGATGCATAGCTTCTGTGGCTCGGCCAGACGAACAATACAATCTTCTGGCTGGAACGTACATTCTTGCTGTCACTAGATAACATAATCACTGACATCTTGTAATGTGTGGCAACAATCAAACTCTGTAGAATCGAGCTGCAAAAGCATGTGCACTAATGAGGTGAAGTCAATTAATCATTGTTGAAAAGACGTCGTGCGTCAATCCCCCCCATTTGCAACGCAGGCTCATCTGCGTGAAAGAACAAGGCGAGAAAGAAATTCTTTTGAGGGAATGTAGGACTGTCCCCTCAAGAACAATATTTTTCTGTATCTATCGACTTTTCTAGTTACCCCTGGTCTGTGCATTTTCTCTGCTTTGTGCTCGGCTTCGAGTGTTGTGGTCAGCGGACTGCTTGAATGGCATGCGGCCGCAGGTGGTGACTGACTCTTTTACAGTAAACTCCCAATTAACCATTTTAATTGGGACCAGAGAAAACATGAATAAGCGAATTTATAAAAAAAAACCCGGATAATCTAATTTACTCATTATTTTATTAGTGGAACAGTGATATTTGCTCTGAAAAAGAATCTAGATGAGAATTGAGAAATTTTATTTAACATATTTGTGGCCAGCCTTTAGAGTTTTTAAAAATCATATGATTTCCTAGCATATGATTAAATTTTAAACATACATTCAAATGTCAGGTGAACATGAACCACGTCATAATGAATAGACCTACCTACTTTTATTTTGAAACATGCACGTTCTTTATGTACATGTTTTCCATCATGAACTGAGCTTACAAAGAGCAGAGTAACCATGAGTGCCAAAATACTAGATTAGCAAATTTGCTAATGATTCAATCGCAAAATACACCTATTGTATTGGCCACTTGATCCACAAGTGTAAATGCGCTGTTCACAAAAAAAAGTTATCTGTTGCTAATTGTTAAATTTGGTTAGTTACCGTAATAAATAAATTATTCCATTTTGTTTCTACTAAAGATATATTTTTCTCATGGGATTTTTTTTTTTTAAACTACACTTGCGCAGTAGGCTGTAACCTTTCATTCATCATGGTGCTCTTTTTTGTTTTTTTACTGTAAACTTACTGGTTGGTGTTTCCGAAAAGAAGAATCAGGTACATGATTTACTTGTATGGATGTTCCGTTTATGTTGTAAAATATTTGTCTGCGTTAATATCACAACGTGAAATTTACTTATATCAGCACATGACTCGGCAAGTTGGCAATTTGTTTGTTGGTGAGGTATAGGTCTACTGGTCAGGGCCTTTAATGCGTAATTTGTAGTTATGTCACTGTGCAATGAATTAATTTTAATAACTGTTTGGTTAATGACACAGTATTCAATACCATGCGTAATTTATAGTTATGTCACTGTGCAATGAATTAATTTTAATAACTGTTTGGTTAATGACACAGTATTCAATACCATGCGTAATTTATAGTTATGTCACTGTGCAATGAATTAATTTTAATAACTGTTTGGTTAATGACACATTATTCAATACCATATCTCGTGCTACATCTGGCTGTCACTCTAGAATGATTTTTTTGTTTGAAGCTTTGATTGTGCTTGAACACCTTGGTTAAAAACATGCGTTGCTTGAACACCTTGGTTAAAAACGTGAGTGGAGTGCCTTGAAGATGCCTTCATTGCACATTTGTGTATTCAGCAAAAAATAACATTAACTGCTTATTATCATATCTTAAAAAATTTTATTGGCATAAAAAGTTTCTTGTTTTCTCGAGAAAATTAATTTTCTTGCTTGCTGTTCGAAAACTCAGTATTTCTTGAAATTTTTCATTTTTCTCGAGTTTCGAGATTTTGCACAACCCTAGCATTTCAAAGCAAACACAAATGTTGCACTGTATGTGCAGGATTTGAAGTAAACAATACTTTAATTGATATTTATGTTGCACTGAGTGTAGTGTAATTCACTGCGCGTCGTGTATACACAGATTCACTGCACGTCGTGTATACACAGCTTATAGCCTACACCGACGGGGTGCCAGGCGGGCGGCACTGAGCAATAAGCAGTGCGTAGTGTGTTTGTCTCTTCCTTAATGTGCGTCGCACAAGTCTGGCCTTGAAATGGCAGAGTGAGTTGTAAGTTTAGAGTAGCTTCCAAGTGTTTAAGTTTCCCCCCTCCCCCCTCATTCCAGGCCATATGTTGCAGATCGATATATTTCTTCAAGCCTTTGTTTCCGTGTAAGGCAGACACATTTTTTTAAAGAACAGGGTAGTGTCACATTCTTGGGGGAAAAAAAAGCATGCCACTGCGTAAAAGAAGCAAAGAGAAAAGGAAGAAGTACACCGACCCCAGTTGTTGACCTTTTAACTTTTAAACGACCCGCACCACTCCGTGACATGCACTTTCCATTAGCTTTTGTTTTTGTTAATATCCCGTACAATTTGTACCCCAATTGTCGAAGTCCAATGCCTATTTCGCAGCTTTCTCTGCATTCTTAAATTGACAATTACTATTTATAACTTTTTTGCAATAGTTAAAACTGTCCTTCTACACTTTGCTGACATGTTCCGAAAACACTACAAATAGTGAACAACATCCTTGCCCAAGCAGTCGATAAACTTGCACGACGTGGTGTTGGGTTGGTACTTGAAATGAATACGATTAGATACCTGCCTGAAGGGGCAGAAATGGATCATGGATGACTCACGCAGGTCTCTGTGAGGCTGACAGTTTAAAGCGATAAACATCAGCTCAGGCGGCACAGCACTTCAGCGGGTGGAAATGGATGACTCACGCAGGTGTCTGCGACCGATTGACAGTTTAAAGAAATGAACATACAGCTCACGCAGCACAGGAATAGACGCACATGGTACCACTGCTTTTTAAATGAGCATCACCTTATTGCAGAAAGTTACAGTGGACTTTAAAAAAAAAAAAAAAAAAAAAAAAAAACCACGCAAATCCGAAAAACGGTTAAGCGAAGCACGAATATTTGCTTTCCACTGTCTCTCTCTGTTGCATGGCAAGTGGCATGCTCTCTCTCTTCCTCCTGGCTGTGCAGCTATGCCAAACCTGCAAAGGAAACTTAGGTGTAACCTTTTCGTGTATCTTGGGTTGTGATAGGTCAGTGTCCGTGAGGGGGATATCCCGGTGACGGGTGCTCGCAAGCCTTCTTTTTTAGTGTGCCGCCCTACAAAATCAGCTGTAAGGCATAGGTGTGTACAATAACGATAACAGAGTTAAACCTGTGGAAAGAATGCGTGACATAGTGGACGGCACACAGAACAAATTCGACCCGTGGGGAGAATCAAATTATAATGATTGCAATTAATCTGTATCTGTACTACTAAGTAAAATAGAAGTGTCTGTCTGTGATTTTCGAATTTTTCACTTTTAATTATTTTTTCATATAGTATAATTGATAACTAAGTCATATCTAATATTAATTTTTTTTGTGTCTGTCTGTTTGAACGGATTTGACTGAAAAACCACTTATCGTATTGACATCAAATTTACACAATATATTGATAATAACCCCAGGACCAACTTCGCCTTTATTTCATCGAGATATCTCAAACGGTTCTGGAAAAAAATGATGATCAGGGATGTAAATAGGTACTGGATTATGCTTTTCTTATGATTACTGCATAAAAAAAAGCATTGTTAAAAAAAATTTCATTTCTCCTTTCTTTTTTGTCTGTGGGCTGTAAATGTTTCCTTCCAAAAAGCAGTAGTGGCTCAGTGGCTAGAGTTATTCCAAGTGGGGCCGCAGTGACCTATATATATCAAGTTGGGCCACAGTAGCTCAGTGGCTAGAGCACCCAATAAGGGGGCCGCAGCTGGTCAGGGGCTATAGCACTAAATAGTGGGGCCGCAGTAGCTCAGTGGCTAGAGCACCCGGTAAGGAGGCCACAGAAGCTCAGTGGCAAGAGAACCCAATAAGGATTCCGCAGAAGCTCAGGGGCTAGAGAACCCAGTAGTGGGGCCGCAGCTGGTCAGGGGCTAGAGCACCCAATAGTGGGGCGCATCTGGTCAGTGGCTAGCTAGAGCACCCAACAGTGGTGCTGCAGAAACTCAGTGGGTAGAGAACCCAATAGTGGAGCTGCAGTAGCCCAGTGGCTAGAGATCCCAATAGTGGAGCTGCAGTAGCCCAGTGGCTAGAGATCCCAATAGTGGAGCTGCAGTAGCCCAGTGGCTAGAGAACCCTATAGTGGGGCCACAGCTGGTCAGGGGCTAGAGCACCTAATAAATAGTGGGTCTGCAGTAGCTCAGTGGCTAGAGAACCTAATAGGGGGGCCGTATGTGGTCTGGGGCAAGAGAACCCAATAGTGGGGCCCCAGTGACTAGAGCACCCAATAGTGGGTCCGCAGCTGGTCAGGGGCTAGAGCACCCAATAATGGGGCTGCAGTATCTCAGTGGATAGAGCACCCAAAAAGGGGGCAGCAGTAACTCAGTGTCTAGAGAACCCAATTAAAAAAGTGACTAGATCAATTCAAAGTCCGAAATATCATTCAAACATAAAACATGTGCGAAGCGATGTCAGGGTGTAATTTAATAACTCCAATAAATGTGAAAGAACAAATATTAGTATTTTAAACATAAAACCTTAAAGAAACTATGGTGGGCTTATTTTAATAACTTAAAAAAAAATCATGCGAACGAAGAAGCATGGGTTAGTTAGTATCCAAAAAAAAAATTATTGCCCAAGGCCCACTTGTAAGGCATGTGTTAGCCTGTGGCTGCCTGGTGCAGAGAATAAAAAGACTACCTCTACCCTTCGTCTTCCTATGTGTTGCACAACAGGAATATAACTTGGGTAAGAGAAAGCTAAGAAGTATAGTCAAACTGAGAGCTTCCGTGGTCTCAGCAGACTGCTAAATTTTGCAAAACGAGTGTGCAGCAATGAAGTTAAGTAACAAGCAATATGTGCGATATACCACCATACAAGTAAAGAGATAACTTGCATAGTAGAAACCCTTGAAAATACTTTTACATGATTCAATCACAACTTTTTCTTTGGTTTAGAATGTATTTTTGTTAGTGATTTCATGAGGCGACTCTACATAATGCGAAATGTTTTAATTAAAAAAGATGCTTGTGATTATTATTGTATAATCAGTAAGGCTTGATGTTTCTTGAAGTGATTCTAAACAAAACAAGAAATGAGTTATTAAAAATGCAAAATTATATAAACATTAAATTGAACTTGAATTTGCTTCGCAAATAGAAAAATAAAGATTGATTCTACACAATGCAAAGAAAATTAAATATGATTTTTTTGAGGTATCTATGTAAAGCAGTGTATGTTGAGTTTTTAAAAATCTTTAAAAATGTCTTTCAACATACTAGAGAAATGTTAATGTTTCGGTCCATTTTCTTTTCAGCACCAATTCAGCCTCTTCAATATTTTTACACTAGTGACGTCTTCGTAACACACATGATATGTGGCACTGTGACTAGGGTGTCCAAAGTGTTCATGTAACTTTATAAATGAAAATTAACTGGCCATTGTCATACTGGCTAGTTACGTAACTAGTGAGAAATAAAAATAGCTAATATGGCTACAAGTAGGCAAGTTGCCTTAGAGAATTGTGCTAGGGTAACCATCCAGAAATGTTTGTAATTATGTAACTGCACTAATTACTGGATGATGTACATCTGTGGTAAGTGTTTATTGATTAAAGAAAGTGGGATAGCGTATTGACTTCTCTTAGTCTTTAAGTCTGTTCGTGTGTGGCACTTTCACTAACACCGAGTGAAGTGGTGCAGTGGTAACTCACTGGGCTTGCGTTCGGAGGAACCGGAGTCGATTCCTGGTCCGGCCATCCTGATTTTGGTTTTCCATGGTTTCCTGAAATCACTCCAGGCGAATGCTTGGATGGGTCCCTTACAAAGGCCATGACTGAGTCCTTCCCCAATTCCTCTTCTCTCTGCTACTTGCACCATCTCTAATGACCTAGCTGTCGACGAGATGTTAAGCCCAACTACCTTCCTACCTACCTATCTACCTGCTCACTGTTTTCAGCATTTTCTTCTTCTTCTTCTGTGATTGCCTCCGCTTACGTAGCTCTGCATGCTGTGGGTACGGCCAGATGAAGCGGCTGGTTGGCCTCCAGGTATCCTCTCAGTATCTGCCTGGTACTGAGCTGGCCTGGCAAGCACAGGATGGCTGCATTCAATTTGGAAGTCCGGCTGTTATGGAAGGACGTGGCAGAGGTCGAGGGTTGACCTCCAGGTGCTGGAAGACGATCTGCGGCTGCGTCGTCATGATGGTCTGCTGTCATCTGCATTGTCATCAGGGGTAGTCTGGAGACTGCGTTGCCTACACCTTCGGTTGGGTGGGCTGGAGCTGGAGGTCAAGGCATGACCTTTGGCTCTACGGTACCCTTGGTATCGGTGTCGGGTGGCTCCGTTGCCATCAGAGGTAGTCTGAAGGCTGCATTACCTGTCTCGTCTGTTGATTGGGCCAGAATTGAGGTTCGGGCAGTAACCTCTGGCTCAACAGCTCTGGTTTGTGGCTCCCTTTCTCGTCTAAAGTTAGGGGCCTGGTTCTTGGTCGCAGCGTCGGGTGGCTCTGTTGCCATCAGGTGTAGTTTAGAGGCTGTGTCGCCTACCCCCTCTGTTGATTGGGCCAGAGTTGCTGTCTGCATTGTTGGTGGAAGTGGCAGTTCTGCTGGTGCTACCACCTCCTCGGATGCAGGTGCCGGAGCTGGAAGCCTAAGCATTGTCTCTAGCTTGACGGCAGGTTTGCTGTGGATCCTCTTTTTCCCTCGTCTGCGTAGCTGTGCTGGCAGATAGACCCAGGTGTCAGGCGACACCAGGCCTTTGTCGATCGTCGGGGGCACGCTTGTCATCTGACTATCTTGTGCTCTCTCTCCGACTAAAGACTTGTCAATGACCTTCTCTCATTTGGGAAGTGTGGCTGTGAAAATGGCTGTGGCGTCGGGTGGCGCTGAAGACTTTGTGACCCTCTTGGGTAATCTTGTCGACTGGATGTCTTCTGCTACACCTCCGGCTGGCGGCTGGAATACAGTTTGTACTTGTCCAGGGAGTTGTCTCTGTCTGTGGATCTCGAAGACAGGCAATGTCTTGACCACATCAGTCGTTCGGAGCAGTGGGGGGACCTCTTTGCCTGCTCCTCTGACTGCAGATGCCTGAGTCAGAGGTCGGTAATGACCTCCATGTTGACAGCGCCTATCAGAGCATGGTCTTCCTTCATGTCCATGGAGTGGTGCCTGAGTGTCAGCGTTAGGTGCTGTGTGGCACCAGCACCTGGCAGCTGACGGCCTATGCGTTGAGTTGCGTCACTACTGGCTGGGTGGCCGTGCAATCTAGGTAGATAGCGGCAAATGGCACCAGCTGAAGTAGGGCCCCTAGAAGGGTCGCGTCTTGGCTGGTAGTTCTGGTAGAGGCCCTGCTCGTGGGAGGCGTTGATCTGGCAACAACTGCGACGTCGTCTGATGCTGCAGTCCTCTCGCTGGGTTTATTCACTGGAGCTGGTGGTGCTGGAGTTGCCGTTCGAGGTGATGGCTTCTGTGGCGCTGTTGGTTTGACGGCACTTGATTCTTGAATCTTATCAGCGATGGTCTTGGATGTGGCTGTTTGAGGCTTGGATCTCTGCCCAAGGAGCTTCACCAAGATAATTCACTCATGCTTGGAGTCCACTACCCGTGGCTGGTGGCAAATTTCCATTTAAACTTCATGCGAGTTGAAGGCATCATCCATACAGATTCTGCTGCTTTAGGCTTAGGAAATTCCAGCTTGTTTGGCATGGAGTAGGTGGTTCCCTGGCTGGTTTGCGAATCTGGAACTGACTCTCTGGTGGACGGGTGCATGTGTCTGGAGATGCATTAGTTGCTGATTCATTCACGTCATCCGGCATTTCCGAAGTGGTTGAGGCAGTGGAGTGCATCTTTGGTTCGAGGTTCTCCCTGGGAAAGGGCCTTACTTGTCTTCCGTTTGGGGTTTCTTGAGGCAGAAGCCACACACGACGTCTTCGGACTCTTGGACTTGGCTTCGGGTCTTCCTCGGTGGTCCTGGGGCGAGTGGGTTATTTATTATCTGCAGTTGCAGCAGCTGTATTGGTTTCGTTAACCCTCATGGCAGGGCTTGAGGCTGCAAGGTCAATGTTCGTAGCTTAATTTCAGGCTTGGCTTTCACTTCTTCCTTAATCGGTTGAGATGAACAGCTGTCTTCTTTCTTCTATTTGAAGCAGGTTGGCTTTTCGGGGCAGTTACCGTTAAAATGCCTCTTGGGGAAGAATCATCATTGTAGTAACTTGGTGTCATGGGGAGGAGGTGGGCGCATCCTTGTCTGTTTCCCTTCCTCCCACTCCTCCTTAGTTTTTGTGGTGATGAAGTGAAACGGCGAGTTGTTTATGAGCGTGTGCTGGGTGAGTAGGGGAGGGTGCAGTTTTCGTCATCCTCGCTTCTTTTTCCCCCCTACCCCTCTTGTTTGCGGTCTATCTCATCCTGCTTGTGGAATTTTCTCTCTGTTTCCCGTGCTCTCTTGTTCATTTTGTCCACTTTTCATGGCTTTGGGCAAAGCAGAAAGTTCTTCAGCTTTGGTAATAGCAGGCGTGTTACTTGTCATATACGGTTTTTCCCCTTCCTCAGGGGAATACTCGACACTGCAGGTGTACCTTCCGTCTAACGAAGATTTCTGCCTCTTCGTCAGGCGTTTGAGTATGGCTATAGAATTCCATAGTGAGGCGCACCAGTACTTCCTCACCTGTAAACTGCGTGGTGAGACGGCTACTGAGTTGGTTCCACTCAGAAATGAACTCCCCGTATTTCTGCCACTATACTAGGGCTTTGCCGTTGGGTTTTGCTTGTACTCGAGAGACCTACTGCTTCTCAGAAATTTTGTGAGTGCGAAATTCCTTCTCACACTCTGTCGTGAACATTAGTGGGTCCGTGTGAGAAGGGTGTCGTGCAATTTGGGTACTTGCAACTCTCCCATGTACTAAGCAGGGCTTATGTGTGAGGCTGGTCCGGGATTATGTGGTCTGTATTCTGCGGCCCGTCAACAGATTTCACACTGGTAGACCATCCCTGGTCGGGTTATTTCATCATCAGGCCAATCAATGCAACAGTGGTGCTTTGTTTCCCCACACAGTATGCAGCGCACTGTGTGAATATCATGCCCTGGGCATGCGATTTACAGAGGGCTGTCTGTCGAGTTCGACACTGGTTGCATCTATACTCAAGATAGTCTGTGTAGCATGCTTTGTCTGCCCAGTCTAGGCAGGTATAGTGCTGGGGCAATTTGGCTTTGAAGAGAGGTCATGTTCATTTGCGTCTGCAACTGTGCCAATTGGCTTGTGCTTGTTCATGTCAGTGTCCGACATTGTTGCTTGCTGGTTGAGCACCAGTGTTTTCAGACTCCCCAAAAAGTCTATGCTGTAATTGGTAGGCACCTGGCTAGGCCTGTTAGCTCAGGGTCTGGCTGACCGGCTCTGCTTAGTTAAACAACTTAATTAAGATGGTATTGCCTCATGTTGGGAACTAGAAAAACATTCGTACTTGTGACGTGTGACACTTTGTGGCTTGCAAGAGGACGTCACAACGCAGCGGTGTTTTGGTGGGTGCTAGGTAAGGTGCACGCTGTAGCGAGGTTTGATCTCTAGTCTTTATGAGGTACTGGAGCGTGTCCAGTGAAAGTACTGGCCTGGTTGCTTTGCGGCAGGGCACAAAGTCAGGTTCAGTGAGAACAATTTTATGCTTTGGTGGGTTTTTTCTGGGCAGTATACCTAGGTTACGTGTAACCTGCGGAGGCCACTGGACCCGTTTCAATTCTGGCTGACGTGAGCTTGAACTAGGTAGGTTACAGTGCAGGAGCTCGTAGGTGTTATTGGTCACAGGGGTAGGTTCTGCTGGCTCAAGTCCCCAAAAGTGTGGGTTGGCTTTCACCAAGGACTTGTCCTGTCCACTTGGGTAAGCTGCAGTCACGGGATGGGTTTCCTCTTTAAGGCAAGTTGGTGCTTCGATGAGGTCTTTGTGAATCTCTGGTGTGGTCTGTCTCTACAGGTGACGCAATGCTTGGGCTCGTTCCCTCGGCAAGAGGTGCGTGAGAGCGGCGAAGAAAGGGTGATGTTCCTGCTGATGCTAGGAGGCAGTGAGTACCTGTTTAGCTCTCTTTTGGACACCACTCTGACGGGAGTAGGGCATGAGGACAGAATCACACTATCACGTCCACGGAAGAGGTGCAGGTGACGTGTTGTCCTATACGAGTGTACAACCATATACAGTATCTGCCAAATGAGTGTGGTATCCCTATCCCAGTACTTTGTGCAGAAACGCGGTGAGTACTGAGAGTCAGGCCTCACTGGTGGACAGTCCCAGCACGTGGGTGAGTGTCTTGGGAGGAATGGTCTTCCCAAATCAGGGAACACTCCCTCTGGCACAAGGAGCGGGTGGAGAGAATGAGCACCGAGCCAACAAGTTGATAACAAGAGGCTGATTACCTAGTGTTGAGACTATCCTTCCGTACACCATGGTGCATAAAAAGGGTGGCCATCCAGAATGCTTGTGGCTACTCTACTTGTGTACTGCAGTTATATGTAAAATCCCCGGTCAGCTCCTTTCCCTTGAACGGGCCAAGTCCACTCGGAGATGAATTACTACTATGAGAAAGGTACCCTTCAGTTAGTTAAATATCTGTTTATTCCTGTAATGGAAATACATAGGGTGGTGTCGCACTACCTCCTAATGTCAGCAGGGATTTTTGGAAGTTTAAACCTACACTGAGCCAGGTGAAGGCGACCTGTCCTAGGCTAACAAAAGGTAGGATAGACGAGTGTTATGATACTAACTCGAACTTGAACTGGTACTACTCTACTTGTGTTTGCCCTGAAGGGGCCGGCAGTGTGTAGTGTTTAGACGACATTGTTGATCGCGGTAAGAATCTTTGGCACAGAGTGCGGCGAAGACAGGGCTGGTGTAGGTAAGGAGTCTTCGGCACAAATGCGGTGAAGACAGGGTAGTAGGATATGACCGGCAACAAGCCGATGGTTCCTGAGGCATGAGCGTGTTGTGAAGGAACAAGACAGACTGAGCATCAAATACAGACTGGTCGCAAGCCGGAGATGCGGCCCACTTACTCTGGCCGCGCACACTGGTTGGAGTTGTGGAGGGGGTAAGCCTGGCATAGACTCTTTGCTTGTGACGTTAATGGACGGCGCTGGTTCCAAGTTGCATTCTCTGTGATCATACTAGTAGTGGCATCTGGTGGCATGCTGCTGTACTTGGATGATCTCGATGCATAACTTTGGTGGCTTGGCTGGTCGAACAATACAATCTTCAGGCTAGAACGTCCATTCTTACCATCAGTTGATAGTACGATTCCTGAAGTCTTGTGTTGCTTGGCAACAATGAAATTCCATAGAATTGAGCTGCAAAAGCATGCACACTGATGATGAGCTAAAATTTATTAATCATTGTTGAAAAGACGTAATGCTTCAATATCTACATGAAAATGGTCTATCTATAGCCTCATTTATCCGCCATTTTGTAAGATAATCTTACTTGAAATAATACAGTTTTTATGCCATATCTTGGGAAACAATCGACTGATTTCCTTCAAGTTTGGCGAAGAAGTTGTACTTTTGAAGGCAATATTAATTAATATGTTTTAAATTTGTAAGTCTCTAATTTTCTGAATGGAACCTATACAAACATTTCAGCTTAGTGTGCTATATCTAGGAAACTATCTAACTAATTTAAATTTGTCTTTGTATATTGTAGTTGTAAGTATCATTGAATGTGTTAATACATAAACATTTTGTCCTCCATTTATGATGACAGTCACGGTGCATCCAAGACTTTTTGGGTAGAATACGTGGTTAGCAAACCTATAAGGACAAAATGAATGGTGAACCATACATTTACTGGAAACTGCTGGAAACAAAGTCAACTTCCAAATTTGAAATGGGAAGATGGTACAAAATTAGTATCGTTGAATAGAGCTAGCAAAACTGAACATCTTTTGTATAGAAAGTTTTTTGGTATGTTTTGCTGTTTTGAAGATATCGAAATACTTTCTGTCTGACACACCCGATGTTGTATTGTGCCGCACCACACCAGCCCAAACGAGACGAGCGGGAACTGTTGATGCTAGATAGTAGTACTTGCATTTCCTCTCTGTTTTTGCCATTCCTCATGTCGAACAACAGGCAGTTTGGCTTTACGTGTACTGTGAAAGGTTTCTAGTGAGGTTTTTACTTTTTACTTGTTATTTGTGCAGTAATGCCATGTTCAAATGATGATGCTTTTGACATGTTTATGTGCTCAGCAATATTGCCAGAATTACCTACAAGCAGAGTGCATTTATGCAGGGAGGTATCAAGATAGTCCATGCCGGTCACGACATGTTTTTCAGCGATTGGAGGCGTGGATTCACAATATTCGCCAGGAGCAGCCAACCCACAATCATAACAATCAAATCAGAAGACGTTTTAAAGATGATATAAGTGGAGATATTCTTGCTGACATAAATCTGGGCCACATCTTTCTACTTGAAGAATAGCATGGGATTCTGGGGGGAGCAGAAGTATCCATTGGGAGAATCCTACCACGATGGTGTTTTACATCCCTATCACATTCATGTCAATCAGGCATTAAGCGAAGATTATTTCCAGATAAGTATCTCCTTCTACAACTAGTTTTTAAATAAAAATCTGGACGTCTTGGCTGTCGTACTGTGGACTAATGAGACCACTTTCAAATCTAATGGGGATGTAAATATCCACAATGCTCACTACTGGTCAGTAGAAAATCCTCCAACCAGCACATTTGGAGACTAAATACCTGATGTGGACTCATCCATGATCAAGTTATCAGACCTTATTTTTTAATAAACGATTACATGGTTTGCGGTGCTCAGAATTTCTGCAGCACACACTGACTGAGTTGCTAGAAGATGTTCCACTAGGAACACTACGATCAATGATAGATGAAATAAGAGATCAAATTTGAGTAGTATGCTGATCACTGCCAGATGCAGAGATACTTTGGGGTACTTAAAGTGCACAAAGATGGGCACAAATGTGCTTACAAAAGGGCGGAAACATTTTGAACACATATTAGAAAATGTGTTAGTTTGTAATAATGTCCAAACAAAAACACTATTTGTAATTTAAGATTAATGTTTTTTTGTACTGGTAAATTGCACAAATTGGATTTATTCCAAACTGGAAGTGTAAGTAAAAGTTTGTTTCCTCGCTAGGCCTACAACATTAAAATGGTAATTTTACGCACATCATCTCGTCAGCACTAGGGAATTTTGTGATATCATTGAATTAACGGCACATAATGAAAGATTTTCCAGGCAAATATGTTTCGTTTTGAGAGTCCTATTCAACAATACTAATTTGGTACCGTCTTTCCATTTCAAGTTCTGAAGTTACCTTCATTTCGTCCAGTTTAACAAAGATCCTAGGCAATGTAGGGTTTACCATTAAATTCGTCCTTTGGGGGTTTCCTACAAAGCATTTTTCCCGAAAAAAAAAGTGTGGATGCACCGTTTTTGTGAAAAAAACTGATACGATGAGTCTGGGACAATCCTGTATATTCAGATGCATAGTGTAGGGATATTCAGATGTATAGTGCTGAGTGGTTACAAGTAAGAGAAAGCTGGGAAATTTTAAAACAGTTGTGGAAAATGGGGACATACTAGGACATTACTTAAAAGATTGGTGAATGTTGTTGCTTATTTAATTGTACTCACTTTTTAAAGAAGGTATTTACTTTTGCAAAATGTTTGTGTAATGGTTTTATTCGGGAAAAGAGCATTAGTGGAAATTCTTGGGTGTGTAGGTATGGTTTTTGTAGAGAAGACAATAACCTTTGTGTTGAGTTTGACTTCACAGGACCTAATCAATAGTAACATTTTCTCTATTTTTCAAGAAACATTTGAAATGCCACCCTTTTTTTTTTTGAGATGGTGTATTTCCCTGCTCATTTTCTCACCTACTTTTCTGTTGTGCTACTATTGCATGGCCATAATGATGGATCATGTTGCACTATATTACCATTTACACAGCACCACTGTTATCACAATTATAACATAGAATGTGTGTTTGTGTGTGTACACACACATACACATATATCTGAAATAAAAATCAAACTTTTATTAAAAATGGAAACTGTATTATTTGTTACTGATTATTGACCATGTAGCAGTGAAGTTCTGTATTTGATGTGTCTGCACCAAAATAGAAGGATGTAAATTAGTTGTAGCTGTATTTTGGTTTTAGGGAAGATTTTTCCGTAACAGAAACAGGACACTTAGGAATGCTGTAGAGCAGCCAGTAGAGAAAATCAATAAATGGCAATCCCAGGCAGCAATAATTAGGTACCAACTTTGTGAACAGATATTATGCTAGAGTGATGCTTTCCTGTCGAGCTATTTCTTTGCAGTGCAAGGTGTCACATCAAAAGAGTACATCACTCGGGTAAAATATTTGCTAACACAGTTGATCCAGTTTCTGAATTTTTCAGTGCTGGCCTTCCGAAGATGTGTAGGCTTCATTAATAAGTTAATTGGAATTTGTAAATTAATTTTTTAAGCGGTATTTAAAACTTGCCATTGTAAAAGGAAATGCTTTTCCAGAATGTGAACATATAATTTTAGCATTAATCTGGACCATAGGTACTCTTGGCAAGGTAGTTTCACATGAAGTAGGTAATTGAGTTGCACAGAGTAAACTACATTTTTCCAATAAAAATTATTCAGAACATGGCAGAAATTTATGGGACTTGGCCTTAGTGTTTGACGACGGGGACATCACGACCTTGCGGAGGACAGCCCTCTGTCTGAAAAGTGGGAGGCACTTTGCAGAGAGTGAGACACTGGACCAGCTGCCCCTTACGCACCCAGAGCACTTCAGTAACCCAGTCATTGGTGGGCGGAAGGGCCGTCGCAGTCGGCAGGCACAGTGAGTAGCATCTCCTTTTCTTTCACATTTAATTGTTTTTAAACTATATTTGCTGATAGAAATCTTGTTTGTACAATTATGGACTAATACCATTGCAAACACTTCACTGTAGTCCCAGAAAATCTACTATGTAACAGAAAAAGACATAGATAAAAAAAAAAAATCACGTAGATTGAAAAATATTAATAAAGTAACTTAGAATGAACGAGCCTGAGTTGGCTGGTAAAAAGATGTTAAATTCTTGATAAACATGCTTATTTCATTATCGTTGAGATATCCTATGCTTTTTGGTGACTTAATCATTGGTAACAGCGTGCAAATTGTTCCAATTACTGTACTTTTCATTGTAGATTCGTTATGTGGCTTTAGTATATTTTGTAATTCTTTATTCCATAGATAATACAGTATCTACCCAAGTGCAATATGAGCTATACATTTTAACCTTTACTCAGAAGAAATAAATATTTGCTGGAAAATAAAAATTTGGGGATCAAGAGAAATAATTGATTAGATTTTTTTATAACCTCAGTAGTTTCACAAGCTCATCCTTATGTTTTAGTCCACTACAGTTTTCTCTGTGTCGCTAGGATAACATTTTTAGTCTTGGCTGAATGCTTCGTGCATTTTTCATCTTCTCTTTCGAAAATGCTACTGTCGTGCATTCACTTCAGTTACGCCAAAGTGCCTTGAAGCAGCACTGTTGTTACTTGCTTTGGCGTGTCTTACAACCATGAGCTTGATATTAGCATCATTGTATACCCTACACTTGTTTACAAAATAAACACCTCACAAAAAGTTTAGAATGTACATACAGAATGCAAAAAAGCATGGAATATGCATAAAAAAACAATATCAATTAGAAGTTACCAACGGTACTGATACAAAACGTGAAATTTCTTACAAAAAATATATTTTCCCAATGTCACAGACAAACATGAAATAACAACGAAAGTAACTTATTGGTGTCTGTTACAGAGGGTTTTTTCCGTCCCATTGCAGCTAAGTACAGTGTATGGCCTCCATGAGCATTGTACAGGTCCCTAATACGCCGTGGCATGCTTGTAATCAATTTGTTGATGTCATCTTCCGGACGAAGATCCCATTCCATCTGGGCAGCTCTTACTAGATCTGGAAGTGTTCTAGAGGTTGTGGACGATTATAAACTGCTGTTTTCAACTTGTCCCAGGCATGTTCAATGCATTAGTGTACTCTTTGTTGATCACAAAAGAATTACAGAACTCCTATTACCCAGCTGCCATATATCACAATACTCCAAATTTTTGTGAGGTGCATAGCTTTATATAGTTTTTTTGACGCTATCCATTGACAATGAACTCTCGAAAGAACTACCTTTCATGGTTCCTGAGAGAAGGGTTGTTATTTTGCAGGGGTGCAAAAGCTGCATTAAAACTTTACTTAGGCCATTTTTTTTTCATGGCTTTAGCATCAAAATTACACTATACTATATTTAAGCACAGTAAAATTGTACCCATGAATTAACCTGTGTCACACAGTAATTTCTTTAGCTTTTATTTACAGCAAAACTTAGAAATCAAAATTTGTGTGGTGTGCCCTGTCTTCACCATTACAGCATAGATGCATGTTTTACGCCTAGTTCAAGTTTCACCTCCTCCGACATATATTTATCCTTGACTTAATCAACCAAAACACAGCATGGACACTACTAGGCCTAGAGATTTTCTTTCCGTGTACCACTTCACTGGGTTTTGTATTTATGGGTTTGTGAAGTTTATTTATATTTATCTGATGTAAAACATAATTCATAAATTATAAGTGACTTAGGCAGCAGCATATAGCATTTCGGTAATCTAAAAAGTGATAAGGAAATGAATGCCAAAGTACAGTACTCCATTGAAACAGGATTCTTGAATTCTAGACAAATAAAAAAATTTGTATCCTTGCGATGAGGGGAAAATCATTGTCTTGCATTTAGGTAAATATGGTATTAATCTGGATTTAGGAAAAAAAATTAGGTATGTTAATTCTTGTTTGTCTTTTTTGTTAACAGGGTTGCCATTCAACAAGGAATATTTGATCAATTTTGAATAAGTCTTAAATGTATTTGTTGTCTAGAAAATTTGAGAAAAAATGCAGTGAATTTTCACAAGTAACTAGGAAGTTTATGACTTTCAGTGTGAGCTTATGTCCCTGCAGTTTAGCCTGTTGTATGGAGACATTTGATAATGTTATTACTCTGTGAAAGTATTGTTAACTGGATACTTAGTCAGCTGTTTCTCGTGCTCTTAATTGATAGGGAACTGAGGTTTGATCAGCAACAGCCTCATGAGCATTGTGAACATGTCATTTGAATCAGGTGCAGAACTTTGATAAAGAATGGGAGCATTCAGTGTTAGGAAGATCTGATTTTTAATTAGGGATGGGCAGATTCCGATTCTCAATACCATGATATAGTCCATTCATGGTTTCTTTGAATTTTTTTAATGTGTGAAACTGGTTTTTTTTTTAAAACTGGTATACCAAAAATAACACTGTGATTAACTTTAAAGTTGAGTTGAGAGATTTGGACGGTTGTTAACAAGGTCTTGAGAGCCTATGAGAGTGAAATGAGGTGAGTATGAAGTAGTGCCAAAATGCAAGGGTGGGGGAGAAATGGGAGATCCCAGAGATCCCAGAACAGTTGCATTGTCCGACACGATTCCCACTTGCGAAAATCCAGGAGTGACCGGGTCGAGGATTGAACCGGGTTCGTCTTGGTGGGAGGTGTGCAGTTTAACCATTCAGCCACCATGGTCCCGATTAATTTTAAAGTATTTTTACAATTTACCTCTGTAGTAATTAAGTGGGCTATACCAAGTTCATTAAGGAATGGAGGTCTTAATCAAATAAAAGAATTATTTATAATTTTTTTTTATTTACAATAACTACAACAAAATTCTCTGAACTCAAATTCTCAAAATAAATTGAAATCACTTGCTGTTCACCATTGACACCAATAATAAAATTTATAATTACAACAAAAAATCAATGAAATAAAATAATTATAGATCAGTCCCAATAGACAGTGTATCAACCTATTCAATTATTTTATAATTTATGCATCCATATTTGACAGTTTGAATATTTACAATAAAATCAGTATTACACTTCCATTCAGTCCTACCTCAGTTCAGTCCATCTCCCACCAGTTGCAATGTTCTAGAGTCCTCAAAGCGCCCTCACACCCAGTAGGCTTCACTCGTCGGTTTCACACCCTCACGTCCATTCAAGCCACGAACACCTTACTCGCCGTCATCCCGCAATCTCCAGTCGCCATCCACACTTCACTTCACTTGCGCACATTCGGCCAGGCGGGCCTCCATCAAAGACTGTCGGCCGCTGGATTGCAGCAGCATATATAGTCTCTTAGGCCATTACCTAGAATCTTCCCCAACTCGTGTGATGCATCACGGAGGGTTGAGGTGCCAGCCAGTCTCACCAGAACATTCTTGCATTGTCGCTAAACGTATTGGATACTCTAGCAGGCGAGAGGAGGTCTGTGACGCTAGAAAGCCTCGCCACTGTCTGCATTGGTGGGATTCCTAGAAGTGGAGAGGGGTGTGTGCTCAGGAGGCCGCGAGCGCATCGTTTCCAGTAAGAGGGGAGTGCGAGGTGGGTCTCCGATTACGGTGTGGGGCAGCTGAGTCAGCGCCAGCTGAAGCATGTAACAGTATTATATTTTTTAATAAATGAAACTTTTAATGTAGTATCTTCTATAACTTGTAATATGCATTTTGCATTCAGTACGAATTAAAAACAGTGAGATCAGCTAAGTGTTGGCAACGGCACATAAGAAATTGTTCAGTTAAAATATTGTTTTACCCTAGTTGTTTTGTATGCTATTTGTAAATTAAACGTTGCCTATTGAAATATGAATAGGTCTGAGGTAGAAACTTGAATATGCAGAACGTAGCTGATCGCTTTTGCTCTCTCTCTCTCTCTCTCTCTCTCTCTCTCTCTCTCTATCTATCTCTCATGCTCTCTCTCACTCTCTCGCGCTCTCTCTCTGAAAGTTTTGCAGTGTTAGTAGAAGTAGGAAAAATAAACATAATTCATACATATTACAGAAAAAATGATTAATTTTTAATTTTTAATTTTAAACTAAAAGAGAGTTTAATGTTTGAATACTTATTATAACATATTTAGATGTGATCGCAGCACGGATACAAATCTGATGTTGGTGCTGGTGAAGTGGTAACATGACATGGCATGTTGATTTTCTTGAATGAAGTGTTAATTTTCTCCCTGTGAAAAATACTTAAAATTACATCAGTTTGTAGAAATTTTTTTTACACCTACCTAGGCAATTACCACGTGTCTCGTGACAGCTGCATGTGAAAGGGTATTGTGTCTGCATTGTGGTTGTTAGCTGGGCCAGTGTGTGTATGTTTGCAAATATTGGAAGAGCGAAATTTATGCTTTTTAACCATTAACTGTTTTTATAACTAAATTATTTGAAAGTCACATCTGTATATTTTTCACAACTTTGTAATGTTGTCCCAGATCAGGCCTGCTGTTTTAACGTATTTTATCCATTTTAACTTATTTTTAACTCTAGGAAAATCTGTGTGAAATAATTCTAATACATTCCACTGAGGTGTACAGAATAATTTCTTGCAATTTTTTATTTCTCGAGATCTTCACTATGTTGTATACTTGAGGCACCATGACTAATGTTTAGAGTGTAAAATAACTCTAAATGATTATTATGTGTAACAAAACTATACGGTACAAAGAAATGTTAACAAGTCTGGCCCTAAGATATTAAAGAGCAGTAAGACGACTGCATGGTACCTCTATTTACCGAAGTATACAGTATTATGTTCGGAACTGTGAAATTATCTTCATAACGAATAACCATGTCCATTATTAATACATTAATCACGCCAGTGTTATCTACACAACTTATGATTGTATTTCACTTCAAAATAGTGATACATTGATAAACATAAATAGTAAACAAACATATTTTTTTTTCACAAAGCACTTTACCCATAATGGCAGCTGTGCACATGCGACACTAGCGCCCACAGCGATGTGTAGCTATTTCACTGATGGGTTTGTTTGAATGGTTCTTGCAACTGAGGTGAATAATTAAGGGAAATATTTTCGACATACACAATTGCTTCAATAACATATGTCTAAAATATTTTGCTTAATCATTCACTGGTGCGGGTAAATGGTTATCTACATATTTCTGTTCCTGGCTGTTTAATCACATGCAAAGTCCAAAGCCAATATTAAAACGAACCTTTGCCGAGCTTTGCCGTTTTTGCACATGGCATCCATATTTGGTGATGGTGTTTTGCGTTTGGTATTCATATCACAATGGAGAGGAAACAAAAATAACTGACGATACAGTCTTTGCATAAACAAAAATATAAGTGTGAGTGGAGAAAAGAATTACCAGATTTGTAAATTACAAACAAATACAATTACATTAAATAGGTAAATGACCTCAACATCCACTTTCATCTGTAATGTGCCATTTTTTTTAATTTCAAGGACTTTACTAAATTGGACCCAATGATTCCAGGATTTTATAGGATTTTTATATACAAGAACCAGGATTTCAACTTCAGGGCTGGTGTCATCCCTGCCCTATGCTTTTAAAACACAATTTTGTTACATGCTGAAGTTTCTGTGATTTGAATGTTTGCCTCAATTCCAACAAATTACTAAGCCCAGCCAGAAAATTTTAAATAAATAATTAAATAAACCTAGTAAAAACAAAGTACCTATGCAAAGAAATACGAGTGGAATAAAAGTTATGGTATGCCTATTTGTGTGCATTTTCACCACTGTCTTCTAAGTTTGTCGGTGGTACTTACAGAAAATTTGTTATATGAGCTCAGCGCTTGAATTTACTGTCTTTTTTCATTGGACTGACTGTTCCTTCGTTTTAAAATTCATTCCATCTGAGGCTGTCCTTTTGTGGTTTCAAATAAACTTAAATAAGTAATTTTGTAGATATTTCGCAAATACAGAATTTATTACATAATTTTGTGAATACGTAAAAATACCATTTATCCATAATTCACATTATTTCACTGTTCGCAAAAAATTTTACGTCCTAGTATGTCAGTCTGAAAAATCTGTTTTTATGTATATTGGAGGGCTCCAAAATAATATGATTTTTTCTCCTATATATAGATGCTGTTGGGTGAGACACAAGATGAACAAAGACACGAGTTACTTACTGATGAGGGCGCCAGCGGTGTTTCCCAGTCACCGCAGTGTTGAGACTCAGGGTTCTCAGGGATGCTGTGGGTTCTGTGTGTCCATCTCACCCGAGCGTACTTACGATACACTTTGCATTAATAAACATCATTACTAAACTTTTAGAAAACAATGGCAAGAGGTTGCTGTCATTACAAGAAAAGAAACACTTGTTGCACTGTACTACTTCCATTTGTTATTACTACTCGTTCAAAGAAAAATGTGCCAGAATTTTATTAGTGAATTACTTTTGGTCATGTCTAACCAAGTCCAATTGGGTGTTTCCCAGCTCGCAATTACTCTAGTGCACTCCCTAGGTGGATGACTTCTCTGTGGTATTTGAAAACAAAATCTTCACAAGGGAAGGGGGTCACCAGCTGCTAGGGTGGACTAACGATTTTCCCTGAAACTAGGGCGCAGAGAATAATGAAATGAGACAAAAATGAACAAGTTACATAAACATGTGTTATTATTTGGCATCACTAATGCGAACTCGTCGGGGCTCGTCTTGCCGCACGTGGTTAGTGAGGTGTTGGGCTATACACATAGCTGGCTAGGATGGAAAAAATGTCACCGTATAAAATTACATACAATCACTTAAATACACTTGGAAAATTATGGGGCATGGCATGAGTGGTCACAATAAACACGCAAGCGCGTGAAAGCGGTAATAAATGGCGTGGATGCCGCTGGATAAGCGCTGCAGCGGAGCACATGGTGCAGGTGAAAATGGTGTATTTCTCCACAAAGATGGCAGATCCTGGACAGACAAAATATTTTTCTGGTTGTAAAAATTATTCCGTTGCAGATTGAATCGGTTTTGAGCCTCTAGCATGCAGGATGGCAAGAAAATCAGAAATGGGAAATGACCGCATGGTCAGCTGTACAAATCATCAATTACACAAAAAATACGTTGAACCGTGAATAAAGTTGACATAGAACCCTGAATAAAATAGTGGTGCACATGATATTACACAAATAAACCCTCAAACTGCATGATGGCACAGATATCGACTTGGTTGCTATGAACCATGTGGTCGCAAAAGATGTGGCTGTAAGATAATTAAACATGAAAAATACCCTTGAATACATACATAAAAACAAAGCCCTTAAAATTGCACTTAGCAATAAAACAGAAATTACAATGAAACATCTTTAGCATAGGTGGATGGCGCCTGATTCAAGTTGTGTGGGTCGCATGACCTCTCCGACATCTTTCTCCCTTCTCCTCGTTTAAGTTTCAAAAAGCCACAAGGGTAAAAATTATTTATTTAAAGGGAAGCATAATGCTGGGGAAATTATCTGGCAAAAACGTATGCGAGCAAAGGTTAACCGGTATACTAATAAAGAGCTGTGGTACTCTACATCAGTGCAAAAATTTGTAGTGCATACTTAACACCGTTTTACCTCACCAAACCTACAAAGACTGCATCGATACTATCATCGCACGGACCTACCATGGCTGCGTACGGGGTTCACATAAGCGGAAGTGCTATGCATGCTGAGTAAAACATTTTATTTATGAAAATTAAGTGGCACAAAATAATTTAAATATTGTTTTACGTTTTAGATTTTTCTTATGTATTTTCTGTATCAATTTAGTGTCTCTTTATGATGGCATTCACGCTGGAATATTACTGTTCTTAATCTCTGCGCAGCGTGCACTTTGATTTCATAACCAAACATTTTGCAATATTGACAAGCGTACATTTTCAAACACTTTAAGACATTTTAGACCCTGGAAAATATAGAAGACACATTTTTATACTGTAAATAATATTCTGTTATAGGAAATTTCATATTGGAGCTTCTTTGCGCACTTGCATACACACGTGTCACATGCGTGGTGATCGCTGTCATGGCCGTAACGTGGCTGGCTGTTAGCTGGCGTGTGTGTGTCTATATATATATATATATATATATATATATACACACACACACACACACACACATGCATATATACCACTACACGTAACTGAAGGGTCACAGAGAGAGAAGGGAGAGGAGTGATGTAAGAGCGAGAGATGGGATAGCAGACAGTTCCACCACTTCCCTCAACATCCTCGGACACTTTATGGCTAACACTTCCCCTTCTTTTTTTTTTTTTTTATATGTAGCGCACACTCCAAAAAATTTTTCCTTTATTTTGGGAAAAAAGGCTGCGCTGTACATGAGTAAATATGGTACTTTGTCAATATATCTGTTGTGCAGTTGTGATTCTGTAGCTTTCCCAGTCAAAGCCCTCGCCTATATCTTTTCTGTGAGAGTGTTGTTCTTCCTTCCAGAGATGATGATAGACTGAGTGAGTACAGAAAGCTAGTCATTTGTTGGACGACAGCTGTGATAGTTTGGTGGAGAGACAGTGAATTCGACATAGGGTTTGTAGAGAGTCTGAGATAGGTATTGAAATTGTATACAACACTTGTTTTAGCGAATCATTTACACACAATGCCTGCCCACTGTCCTGTCACTTAAGCATGGTCTTGTTGCACTACGTAGATCCTTGCACTGCGAGAGTGTGTTCAGTGTTTGTGTACCGTGTGCACACATATTATTTCTTGTGTTGTAAAACACTTATATTAGAGAGTGATTTGTCACACTGCTTCTTGTAAAGTTAAGCAAAGTCTGTTCATGCATTTGCACCACATAGTTAGTCACTCATAAGCCTAGGTGATATAAGTTTACACAGTTCATGGTTAGCTCACTCACCAGTCGTTGATCGGATACAGTGTTTCTTGTTCTACACCTTCCTCTGTGGTTGGCCTTGCTTATGCGGTGGATGGTGTGGCAAGGTTGGCCACTAGTAAGCTGGTTGAGTCTGCCATGGGGTCTCATGGTAGAACCCCCGGTAACCTGAGAACTCTCTGGTAGTTCTTTTGGTTAATTCCCTTTTCGGGGTGCCGGGTTCGATCACGGTAGCACCTATGCCGGTCGAGGTACTGGCAGTTTGACCGCGAATGTCGCGGCTGTTGCACTCCTCTGCGGAGTTGGCATTGACTGTATCATAATTGCTGGAACCGTTGACGTGGTCTCTACCTGGTGACTGGAGACAGGCAGCAGGTCTGTCCGTACAGTGGCCTTGGTGCGCTGTAGTACCCAGGCGGGCTCGGCCGAATGAGGGAGCTCTCAGGATGCGTTCTCGCCTCCCTCCTGGGTTTGCGCTGTAGTGGTGGCATCTTGGACCGGAGATGCGATGATGAAGAGTGAGGTATGTGGTGGTACCCCACTGTGGATGATCTGAGCCATCCCCGTCGGCGCAGAGCGGGGAGACTGTGGTTTGGCTGGCTTCGGCCTCTCTGGACAGGGGACCTTCTGCAATAGGCGAGGGCGGTGGTGATGCGTCAACGAAGTCATCCTCCGGTCCTGTGGTGATTTCTGCCCTTAATGGAGGCAGTGTTGGAGGTAGAGACCTTCCGGGCAAAGGCAGGTGGGCTACATCAATTTCCTCATCCTGCTGGCTGTCCGTTACCTGCACACAATTTCCCACAAGCGAGACCACGGACCCATCTACGTTTGTGTTAACTTAGCCGACCGGGACTTTCAAAGTTCCATGGGGCGGTAACACTGTAATTACAGAAGAGGGCTTGTGTGCTAACCCCATCCTTGCTGGGCTGATGTGAAATTGTCGGTGTCGACAATAGTGCTTGATTACTGGAGTTTCGTGATAGGAGTCCTATCGTATAGACTTTGCCACAATATATTGGAGGTGGGCAGATAGGAATTAGCATGCAGCATTGCTGGGTGGTTTAGCCATGACTGGCCTTAGATAACCTCTTCATCAATAACCGAGGTTGCTTTAAAGGAGGTTACGTGTGGGAGGTGATGGACCGTAACTTCAAGGTCTTTATCACACCCTCAACTTCCAAAGTCTGGCCATGTCGAGCCATCCTCACAATTCTGGGTTGAGGCTGGAGGTTTGCACGTTGGTCCGGTGTCGGTAAGTCACTTCACACAAAGATTCCAGTGGCTACCAAATCCAACTGTGCAAGATAGGGGCATCTATTAATTTCTATAAGGACGCGTGGGGCTTCTAGATGTCGGAAATCCGAAGATTCCGAATCTAGTTTTGAGATTTGGAGGGGCCGGGTTTGCCCTGAGGTGGTGGCCCCGTGCACACCCCAGCGTTGGCGTTTCCTGGATGGGCAGACCCCTTAACCTGCGAGTGAGTTTGTGTGCTCAGGGGTCGTGTATTGTTCATCCCTTCCCCTTTGTGGCTTTGCCTGTTCAGGCAGTCCTTATTGATATGCCTCCCCGGGCAGTGTCAACAGCGTGGTGGTAGAGAGGGATGGGGTGGCGTCAGGCAGTCGACTGCCTGGCGTGCGGGGGGTGGGGGAGGAGCTGTGTCCTTCGAGGCATACGCCAAGTTGTCTAGCTACGTTTGAGCGGCATTATTCTTCTCAATTTCCCTGGCTCTCTCGACTAGGTCCTCGATGTTCTGTGGCTTGGAGGTAATGACGAGGTTGCGCCGGGAGGGATGTAGTGTGCGTATAATATTACCTACACAGTTAGCTTCCGTTTTAGTGGGGTATAAGCATTTATACATTTGGACCTTCCTACTTATGTATATTTCTCCTTCCTCTGTTTCCCCTTTTGTTTTTGTGTGGAAGTCCGTGATCATCTGGGCAACCACTTCTTCTTCAGTGAACTGGGAAGTGAGCTGGTGGCTCAGCTGTTCCTACTCACTGATGAACTCATCATATTTATCCCACCAGGCCTTAGCTTTCCCTCTCAATTGTACTTGGTTCTTTTGTACCCTTTGCCGGTTGGTTATGTTGTGTTCGCTAAATTCCTACTCACATTCCCGTAGGAATTCAATAGGGTCCTCGTGTGGGCAGCCGCTGAACTCCGTGAGCTTAAATTCAGTGGCGCAGTAGGATAAATCGGGTCTCTACCTCTAACCTGTATTTCTGAGGCAGTAGGCTAGGCCTCTCTGGCATACCAGGTAGTGTTAGACTAGACCGGGCCATGTGAGCAGCTCATCTGGCCAGCGTATGCATGTGGGATGAAATTTCTATTGGCATGTTATACACCTGTTTATGAAAGTCCCTTGATTTTTGCAATTGGGCTAGTTGCATCTGACTGGGCGTTGGAATTGGCAGGATATGCAACCTTATTCCAACCCATCTTACTATTTGGTACGTGTCACTCCACCCGACACAAGTGCAATGGAAATCCTTGAGACAATGCACACACCTAATAAGAAATCTCATTGTGCCGGGGCAGGTTTCTGCATCACACTTTGTTGTTAGGTTCTGGGTTCGAGATCCAGTGGTGAATGCTGCTGGCGCTCGTATGATCCAGTGTCGCTGTTCTAACTAAATGCCTGTGCAATAATATTATAATGGCTATCTTGTGAAACTTGAACGTCATACTGTAAGCTGATTCAACACTCTGGCTCTGGCTGTTCACTTTACTTGCTGGCACTAACGCATATAATACGTATTTTTTCAGATGCAAAATCTGTAGAAAGCTAACAAATGCTGTAGTCTTAAGGGCATTTTGTGTCTTATATTACTATTAATTTTTCGACGGTACATTTTTAACAGTTAGGCACGTATGCATTAAAATATTTGAAATATGGTTTACATCCAGTGGGGAAAGTGTGATGTAGGTGGACATGTCCTTGTTTATACTGGCAGTTTTAGTAAAAAAAAAAGAGGATTAGGAAACCCGTGTTATTTTGCCTCGTCAAGAGAAACGTGCTGCATGAAATATGAAAGGAAAAGTTTTTTCCAGAATTCAGTATCATGAAATTAGGGTGTGTGAATTATGCCAGGGCGAGAATTATGCAAGTAAATACGTTATACCTGTACATAGGTTTTATGGTCTTTTGTACACATAAAATAAAAACAGTTCTGCTACCTGTGGCAATAATAATTGATTGTGTGATGTACACTGGTATGTTTACCTTTCTGTGTTTGCCGCCATATTGCTTACAGTAGAATACATTTATTTAAAATTCAGTGTTGCCAAGCTACGAAAGGTGGCGTGGAAAATTTTAAAATCTGAAGACATGAAATCATGAAATAAAAAATACAAAAAAAACTTACTCTATTCAGCACAAATTAAAATCCCCATCAGTATTTAAACCAGATTTAGTTACGTAACTTGGAAACTGTTTGTTAACCTCACTGGAACCTAAAACAAAACAGTGCGAATAGTTGGTATTATGTTCTAATTCTTTGAAGTTGGTTACATGACGATCAAATAATTTTTTAACTCTTTTCTTATATTTGCTACATGTTCCCTAAATGTACAACCTAATGGTGCTAGCAATATGTCAATAAACTGCTGAAAATATTGTGGGGAAGTACTTAGGCCCAGAGGTATTTCCTATATTGATATAAACCTACACCATCTACAGTAAATTCTAACTTATGTTGGTCTTCTTTCCTGACTGAGAATGGTGTAGAAACCTGAGAATAAATCTAGCGATGTCTGAGAATAAATCTAGCGATGTATTGATTGTAGTATATTTTTACGTATTCAAAGTATCTTCTGTTCTGGGGAGGGGATACTGCACCCTCTTTAAATGCTGGTTAAGTTGCAGAAAGTCAGTTAAAAATCTCATAACTCCCTTTTTTTTTTTTTTTACGTATCACTAAACTATATGGTGAGTCGGAAGCTTCTACAATACCTTTTTGTTACGTATCTTTAATTTGATGACGTAATTCTTCACATATTTTAACGCTAATACTATATAACCTAGTATGTGTTGTTATTTCAAGTTTGATTTGATAATTACGTGCTTCAGTAAGCTCCAGTATACTGTTTGCGAACCTATCTTGATATTCAATGAATACTTCAGTGATTTCCTCTTTTTGATAAGCATCTAAACTTTTATTAATTTTGTTTACTAATTTGCTATCTGTAATTCCTACAATAGTGTCAATTCTGTTGATGTAGTATTGTATTGTGTTTGTCTGTTCATTTTTGTTCATTTTCTATCACTGATGTGTAGTTAAGAATTTGTTTAACTTTGTCACTATTGTTACCATTGGTAAACATAATATTATATTTAAGAAATGAAATAATGTCATAGTTTTTAATAAAGTCTACGTCTAGTATGACGTCCAATTTTAAAATGTCTTGTTACCAAGAAATCTTGTGGAAGTGTATGACCTGCTATACTGAGCTTAATATTTGTTTTGTCTTGTATTATCAATTTCTTGTGTTGCTCTTCTCAACGAAAATGTTTCTGTTACAGTCAATAATTGTTGATTGGTTATGAGTGTAGTGGCTATGCAGCTCCTACTACAAGCTGTGTCCAGGAGAGCGTAGTATTGTTTACCTCTTATCTTAACTTGCACAAGTGGTGTTGAAGTTTTGACTGCAACCTATTTGTAATCTTGTCTTGGTGCACGTGTTGATTATTTGCTGATTGGCTTGAGTGGAATTAGTTTTGACTCAGCACCTTTGTTTGCCTTATATCATCATTGCCGTCACGTGGTTCCTTGTTTGTATTACTGTCACTGTCGTAACAGTTCGCGTTGTCTGTGTTTATGCAGAGTGTAATGCACTGTATACCAAACTTCTTTTCAACTTTTTGAATCTGCCCACAATGTTTATGTTGAATTGAAATTCCTGGTTAGGAAAGAGGTCACATTTTCTGGCATGGTGGCCATTGTAAAAGAAAATGGTGCATGTTTGTTGGGCCTCACTACGCTGTCCTATAAAGTTACTGTTTGTGTGCTGCAGAGTGTCGTCGTGTGAATATTTTCCATCTTGCATTTTGCTCACTGTGCGCCCGTGTTTCTCTAGGTTGTTTATGGCAGCCTTCTGTATTACAATTTCCATCTTGTGACGTGACATTTTTCCTGATGTATAACATCCTTATTTTCATGATTGTATTTTCCAGATTGCATCATAGCAGTTACTTTATTTCTTTTATTCTTGTTAACAAAGTATATATTTGATATTTTATGTTGATTTGCTGGTTTGTTACACACGTTTTTGGTTTCTACTTCAGTGGGAGTAACGCGTTTTGCCCCCTCGTTACTTAGTTTATTTTTAATAGCTTGTGTTTGTCTTTGTTCTATCCCCTTGATTACTTTGTGCATTTGAATTTCTCCATTTTCTAACATTGACTTTGTGTTCATATTTTCCTTGTTCTCTATGTTCAATTTGTGTTTGATACATATAATTTTTTGTGTACTCCTGAGTTGGTTTGTAATATTCCCATTTTGCGACTTGTGCATTTTCTCTTTGAATTATGACAATGGGCTGTGTCCTTATTTGTGATGAATTTTCCCTGTAATTAGTACGCTGCCTGTGGTCAGGTCTAAAAAATCTTCTACATTCTTACTTATAAATTTCTGTGTTCTTTGGCTTTGCATTATTGGTTTTCTGGGTTTGTAACGTTAAGTTCACTAGCTCCTCCTTGAGCTTTGAAATTTCTGTGGGTGCGGGGTTTCACGACAAATGCAATGCTGCAGTTTCTTTCCTTGCTACGTACACAAGGTTGTACTGTTCTTACAGTGTGTCAGATCATCGTCTTATTCAATGCTGCATGCTTTCAAACGCAGTGAATTACTTTTGTTCTACTCTGTAAAACTGAATATTTCTTGTCACTTTTTGCTCTATAAATGCTTTACTCTCTAGGCTCATATATTCTATGGTACTTTTCTTTTACCGATGGCTAACTTATAGTGGTATTATTAATACACTTAATATTTAACTTTGAAGTTGTAAAATTATACTACTCTACGGCTTTAAGAGTAGTAAAACGTTTCTGAGAAACCGTATCTAGTTAATCATTAATTGTACCTCAGTACTTGTCAATATTTTAATTGTAATGGCTCCTGTATTAATATTACTGTCATGTTACACTGGAATACAAATTTTGACAACAACGAAGCTAAATACTTTACTTGCCATGAGAGTTTGGGAAAGGTTCCGCCTACACCAGCGACACCACCTCCTTAAGGGAGACGGTACAGCAATTTAACTACTTTCTTCCTACTAGAAGTGGGAGTTGATAAACACCAATAACAAGTCCTGTATTTCTCTACAATAGACCCACAATTTTATTTACACTTTAATGTACAGTATTCCAATAATGTTAATACAATCTCCTTGAATGCATCTAAATGACTGACCAATTAAGTCCTGATTGAAGTTATTACTTAAGGCAATATACTTAGTAACAGGTCAATTGACAATACTCGTCGTAGCCTTAATTCGAGAAAACCGCCACTGAAACTGGCTGAAGACCTAGACACGAGTGGTTTCTACCCATATTTGGAGTGGCAACAAAGATGGACAGAATCGAACATAAGCAGTCCGTTGTTCGAGTTTGGTGAAAAGAGGAAAGACAAATTTATGCTTGATAAGACTGGGCATGGTCACTGCAATTCTATGTTGCACAAATGGAGACTCAGAGACGATTCATCCTGTCCCTGCGGTCATGGAGATCAGACTATAAGTCATCTTCTCCTAGAATGCCCTCAGCTATCATACCCTGGACCCACTGATGATATCAAAGATTTATCTGCTGACCCGATAAAGTTGTTCAAGTCACTAAATATTTGATTTTTATTATTTTCTTTCCAAAATTGTATTCATGAACCATATACTATAAATAAAAAAATTGCAATCAATTCCAGGAACATTAAAAAATCACCTATCACATATGTTGAGTATAACTAGACAATTTAGAATCTAAGAAATTAAAGTAATCTTTGAAATCAGTGCCAGACAATTAAGGAGGAAGATAAATATTTCTGATCAAAATTATTTTTTCATTATTACTTGTAATTTCAACCCAAATAGCCTCAATGTTATCTTTCAAAAAGTCAAATTTTTTTTTACAGTCTGAGGGTATTTGAATGAATTTACTGCTATAAGAACACCGTCTCCTCTAGAGAGGTTAGTGGCAGTAGTATTGCTCTTTACGAAAAATGTAGTAATTTTTGCAGGACATAGTGAGATTCAGCACAATTACTATTAAACCAGGTTTCAGTTAAACAAATGGCTGAATAGTTTACACAGTTATTACTGTCTGAAAATTATTTATTTATTTATTTATTTAAATAGACTTAGTGTGGCACATTACCTAAAACATACAGAACATGAGACATAAAGAAGAAATACAGACACAAAGACAGAAACATCCATATACATACAAAGACAAGGACAAAACATATAAAATAGCACAACACAAACGTATAAAACGTATGAAACAAAAAAAAAAATTAATATCCATAAGTGTGATTAAAGTAAGATATGTAAAGGCAAAAACACAAAATCTTAACTACTATAATGTTTACAAAGTTCAGAGAAAGTAATTTTACTATCCAAAAATGGATCAAATTTAGAGAGTTTATTATTGTAATTATTTACACATCTATTAATTAAATCCTTCTTACAATATATAGTAGAAAAAGTATGTGATGTCCTATGGATATGCATTGGGAGTTTTTATACCTACTTTTCTATTGACTACTGTAGAGGATGTATATGCTAAAAAGGAATTAATAAAAAATAACACATAATTTATGTCTCAATGCTCTTATAAAGTTAAATTTTTGAATCTAACTAACTCAGTTTTATAATTAAAAAATCTACATGTGTAGGGAAACTGGAAAATATTAATTAAAATATTTTCTTTTGAATATTTTCTAATCTATTGGCATCATCTGGCAATGTGATGTTATTCCATATAACTTAACAGTTTTCTAATCTAGATGTGACTAATGAGTAATACAAACAAATTAAAAAATCTGGAGATGAGGCAAAATAAGTTATAAATTTAATTAAACCTAGGATACAACTGGTATTGTTTATTAAACTATCTATATGAAAATAAATGTAACACCTAGGTCTCATACATAATAATAATTTATTTATATATAGGCTAATAATAACAATAATAATAATGATGATGATAATATTTAATAAATTCTACTAAAACATTTTTTATATGGGTTTTGTGGGGAACACCAAATATGCTTAAAATTTGTAGATTTATTTGTTTAAATTAAGGTGAGGTAATGAATGTTGATACAGCATATTTTCTTGTACTGTAACTGCAGGCTTTCCAACCTGCTCAACTCTATGGCAGCATCTTGCAGTAATGGGTGTTTATTTCAGCGACGACAGCAGTGAGGAGGAGGAGACACCCAAGAAGGGTAAGCAGAAGGAGGAGAAAGAGGCAGACATCGGGAAGGTTGTTTGTGTGGAGCTAGGCGACAAGAAAAAGCAGAAAGACAACTGGTTTCCTGGGCTGGTGGTGGCTCCAACTGCCCAGGATACTGTCAGAATACGAGTTCGGGATGAGTACCTGGTGCGTTCGTTCAAGGATGGCAGATAGTAAGTATCTACTTTAGGATGCTGCAGTGTTTGCATGACTAGACCACCACCGTAATCATTGTTCGATAAACAATGGGGTCACACCCAATTTTTGCATTTGAGAAACCTTGCAGGTGGCCAAAAGATTTTCAGGAAATATTCCTCTTTCTCCTGCACTTGAATTTCTTTGCTAATTTCTCTCCTTTTTAATTCTGTCCAATATGTGTTAGACCTATTTGATAAGTATAATCCAAAGCATTCAACATACGTACATGACTTCGGTGTGTATTTACTTACTCTTATTTACAAGTAAATCTCAAAATTACGTCTTTTCACTGTTTCTGAGAGAAAGGTTGTAACTTTGGAAGTGTCAGTGTTTGATTCACACCATTCCTGATCCACTCCCCAACTTCTATAAGCAAAAATTGTGTTAAAATGATACTTGACCGGTTTTTATGTGGCTTTTAATTAGGGATGGGTTAATATTACATTTTCTTGATGCTTGATACCAGTTTCGATACCCAAATATTGTCATGATACTCGATACCGATGCTTTTCTTGATACCAAATTTAAATTGTCATGAACACAAAACAACTTGACAAAGAAAATTGCTCATTTTAATAGTGTTGTTTACACACACTGAAACTCAGCCCGTTTTTAATTTTTATATTGTACCTTGATTATGTACCGTAAAAGTAAATGTCAAAAATCATAATTGTGATATGTGTGTTGCCTAAAAACACCTCAAGGTGCTCGCAGCTTGTCAATATTACCTCTGAATAAAATATGGTATTTTGTGGCACACTTGTACTTGAATTGTGGTATACTCATTCTTCAATTATGGTATGTATTTTGAAATTACTGTACACATTCTGAATGTTATGGTACTTTTTTTTGATTTGTGTCATATTCCAAACGTTATGGTATGCTCGTACCATAGTTATGTTATGAGAAAATGTGTTAAAATGTTATACTTTTGGATATTCTCATGCGATACACGATACTATAAAGTATCGAAGGTATCGCTGTATCAAGGCTCCCATCACTACTTTTTATGGAACATAAAGTGGATTAAATTTCTAAATCATGGTACACTTTCCAAAAGTATTGTACACATTCCAAAAGTTACGTTGTACCTGTACCATAATTATGGTATGAGAAAATGGGTGATAAAATGCAATACTTTTGGATATTCTCATGTGATACTCGATACTATAATGTATCGAGGATTCCATCCCTTGTAATCTTCAATGTATCAGTTGTCAAAGGGAACTGTAATCTGGCATAGTCTTCCCAGTGAGCTGGCAATGCCCCCGGGTGTTGATACGGTAGGGCTTTGTCCCTGTTTACCTTCCTGTCAACGAGCAGTAAGGGGGGCAAAAAAAATCACTTAAGTTTTGTCAGGTTTGAAGGTTGGTAACTACACACCGTCTCAAGAGGGGAGTTCTGTCATGGTCTTCTCAAATAGCTAGTCCACTGTCAGTCTGCAGTGATGGTGGTGACATAATTGCTTAGGTCTCACCGTCAGGTTCAGGATACTGACTTTCCTAGAAAAGAACACTATGTCGGCCTCCATTTCTCCAGTGATGTCTGAGAGGTGGCCGACCGATCGAGTCAGGCGTACAGCTGGAGCCTTGGAGCTTTCCCTCCTTGGACCTAGGAGGCATGAAAGACTCTCTATACCCTTGCCAAGGTAGTGTCCAGGAGAGCGGCGTGACCTGCTGGCAACCAAGCATCCGACTCTGGCAAGAACAAGGAGCTTTCTTCCGGACCTGATATAAGGGGTTTCGCTTGTGGCAAAGCCATGCGCGAATCTAATGTAGGATAATGGTAGATAGGGCAGCTGTGAAAGCAGAATGCTGACTTGCGAGCAAGTGTCTGTAATGACAAAATGTCGAATACAGACTCCCGACTTATGCCCAGATAAGCCTGACGAGCGAGGACCAAGCATAACTTAAGGCGCATGATTCAGTATAATGGTGTGGGTGCTAGGTGATCTTTGGCAGCCTGTTCACACTGATCTCGGAACCGTAGCGATAGGTGATTAACAGTGCGGCGCTCAGGCTGGTGACTTACATCAAGTCATCTCTTGAGTAAGCTATAACTGACGTACATGAGTCAGACAACTGGACAAGTGCCACAGATTTTAGGCTGGGGAGCTACTCGCAGTGAAGTGCCTCTAAAATGGCTGGTCCGTGGCCTATGTACTGCTCCAAGGGCTGTGGTGTGCGAGGGGCCCTTGGAGTAGTGAGAGAGTGGGGGTAACGATCCCTCGTGCACGCTAAGGATCCACGTGCCGTACCAGCCAGTCCAGTGCTGCCTTGGGCTGGAGGGGGGCCCACCCTTTGAAGAGACAAGCGGCAGTGGCTTACGGGCTGCTTGCAGGCAGGTGATGGAGCATACTTCCAGTGTTTAGGCGTAGAGAGGATGTGTTGGATATGTTAGCGATTATGTGTATTGGCACAGAACAGGGGCAGTGACAGAGGTGCCTACTACTACAAGCCAAGGATGTTGCCTTGTGGCGCGTCAAGCTCCCCTCCCCCCTCCCAATTGTTTAGCCAGAGCCTTGGGTGCTGTCCCACCAGCTTCATCTCAAAGTTTTGCAGTTCATCCTTCTGGTCAAGCTCCCATCATGCTCTAAGCCACAGTCTCGGAGTATACACAATTTCGTTAAAAGTCCTGAATTAACTTTAGTTTATGGTAAGTAGCAAAAGAGTCGACGGATCCTGATAAGTGCTGTCAAACTAGATGTGGAATTCATACCCATGGGGTATGGAACTGTGTAACAGCAGGTATTACAGTCTTAGGTTGTACACTAGACGCAGAATAACTCCGAGCTTGAGCTACGTCACGTGTGGAGGGGCAGGAGAAGAGGAGGAGAGAAACAGGAATAAAATAAAGCCTTCACAGCAGGCAGAGAAAAGTAGAAAACATTGACTACCATATTTTATCGCATATAGGTCGTCTGCGCATATACTGTCGCACCCTTATTTTCCAGGGGTGTTTTAAATAAAAAGTTTATAGATTATACGTCGCACTCATCTTTGTGGTTGTGCACCCTGTACAACACAGCCTGCGTCAAGGATGGCAGATGCACGCGACGGCGGGCTTCCGTTTATTTTCTGCTTTTATGCAGTGCAGGTCGTTCAAAGAAAAACGTCAGTAACTGCAGTGGGCTGCCGGCCTTTTGCTTCTTTTATGTGGTGACATGCTAAGTCTTGTTTTGCGGCACTGGAATGTGACACTACCCTTCTTACCCAAAATAAACCGTGTCGCCTCTTCCCTTCTCCCCCCTCCCCTTTCTTTAGACATTGATGGCTCTAAACATTTTTGACAAGTTTTAGACTACCATCCCACCCCACTTTTTTTTTTTTTTTTTTTTTTTTCTCCCGGTTTAGTACACCTATAGAATTCTTTTTCCTTTACTTTGAGAAAAAAGGGCACGCTATACACGAGTAAAAGTGTTGTTTTGATGTTGAGTTTCGTGATGGAAAGGCGAAGTACCTACACACAGGCTTCAAATTGAAAGTGACTTTGTTCGCTGAAGAGAATGAAAATGCAGCCATGGGCCATGAATTTGAAGTAAATGAAAAGGCATAGTTCAACGTTTTTTACATTTTTTCATATCAAGTGTTTAAATGTTTACAAAAAACTACACATTTCAAAAATTTTAAATTTTTGTGTGCGTTTGTAAGTCGGTAAACTTCTAATAAGCTGTTGAATTCTAAGGGTTTTTTTTTAATTTGGATTTAACTGTATTGTTTAAATGCCAGGTTGCCTCATTTAAAGTCCCGTTATAGTCTAGTCTTTATTGCATTGCATTCTAAACTTTCAACTAACTCTGCCATCTAAAGGACGGGTCTGAGTAACACACACACACACACAATTACAGACAGCTTATTTATCGCTCTGGGTCGCCCTCCCAACGCACTCGCCTGGCGCTGGCGAAAGGTTGTGTATACTCGATGCGCCATGAATAAACTACACTTTGTGCATCATAAATATCAGTTAAAGTATCGCATTCTTTAAATCCTGCACATAGTGCATGATTTGTGTTTGCTTTGAAATGTATATTAGGTACTATGTTTTATCATGATTTTCAGAGCCAATATCACTGTTCAATTAATACTAAAAATGTGTAAATTTGTTTATCCGGATTTTTAATACAACACTTATTCGTGTTTTCTCTGGTCTCAATTAACACGGTTAATCGGGAGCTTACTGGTTTTTTTCCCACTACCTTAAAAAAGAATTTTCTCACAGGTCGCACCCCAAGTTTTCAATAACATTTTTCAAATAAAATGTGCAATCTATGTGCGATAAAATACGTCATTTACCACTGAGGTATGAAGTACTTCAGCAGTTCTTCAATGCCTCTCATTGCTCCAGCGGATGAGTGTGATATGTAAACGTTACTACTGTCACTGTCTGCACCACCTAAATTTATAATCAGTTTATCAATTTCATTGTCAAGTTGCACATCCTTGTCATAGTAGTCTTACTCGAGTGTCTGGACTTGATTGCAAAATGGTATCCAGTATTGTGGCCCCATTTGGTTAAGTATGTCCTCTCAGATTTTTTTCTCATTTGTCAAATTGCAAGCACAGTAACATTTTTTTGAAGAAACTTTTCCTTTAACTTTAGCCCTGATGCTTTCTATCGGATTCAAATCCGCTTAGTAGGGTGGCAGACGAAGTACTGTGTGGCCATGATTTCCCAGTAGTCTGTCTACCGAGTACTGCACTTGCTGAGGTTTGTGTTGCTTTATGAGGTCATACAATGTTGGTTTTAGCATGTCGCTAGTAAACAAAATATTTTCCTTACTTAATTACTGCTGCATTTCCATCGTATTTGAGCTGGAAGTAGGTCTTTTGTTTACCTTTACATTATGATAGGAAGCATTATCTATCACAACAACACTGTCAGGTGGAAGATTTGGTATTAATTGCTCTTTAATCAATTTTTCATAATTTTCTTTATTCATATTTTTGTGATAGTCCCCTGTTGCCTGATGTGACTTCTATATTGCAAGAGCATTACTGACAAAACCTTTTTTGCCTCCTGCGTGAATTATTATAAACCGCTTACCTTTTGCCACAAGATGCTAGCAGACCATTGGAAGACGTGTCACTCCACATTTTATTTTTCACATGCGATGACAAAATGTTTGACTCATCCATGTAAATAATTGTATGTTTCTTATTTTTATATTGCAGTGTATGCTTGAGTTATTCAATAGATTTTTGCAGAATATCTGATTTTTATATTAAAACCAAGTGCTGAGATTTTGTTTTTTGCCACCTAAATCCTAGTTTCTTCAAAGTCGTTATTAAAGTTCAATTACTTCCTTGGTAATTTATGTCATCCTTAATTTAAGTCTTTGAGTTTCGAGAGTCTGCAGACTTTTTCATTTAGGTAGGAATTGTAAACAGTATATCGTACCACAGCTTCGTCGAAGATATCAAGGTCGTATTTAGAGATTTTGTTCCGTTTCTTGTTGGGTGTTGAAAAAGACGTACCTTTACCTGCTTCTTTCTGATTTTTTGCACTGTGGTACGAGACACACCCATCACCTTAGATGTTCTCAGCTGTTCTTTCTCAAGTGGAATGGATGGTTCCCTCAATCTCACTTCATTTTCCATAAACTGCAGAACATTGTAAACCATTTCACGCGCCTGTGAGTGAAGTTTCTTACCTTTTACTTTTGACAAAACTGGAGGCATTTTAACGTATAATGTTGTACTGTACGTACTTTACTGTGTTGTCTCCTATGGATTACAGAACACTGACTGCAGAAGTGACGAACTTCACACACACACACACCAACCTTGGATACAAACTGTAAAGGAAAGTGTGTTTAAGTAATGACGCGTGCTGGGCTATAAACTATATACATGGTCAAAGTGGTTTTGGTAGCGTAAGGACATACACGCTTGACTGTTTATTAGTTATACATTTAGGTTGCGTTTATTACTAGGAACTTTCGCTGGATGAGTCGATTGGCGACTAGGAATGTAGTTTTCCACTACTGGAATGACAACTGGCTTATTCGGGAAGCAGGTGGATTTCGTAGTACCTGTCTTACCAGGGATTGCTTCGTTCGGTGGTAGTGGAGCTGATGCTGGCTGCCTGGACCCGGCAAAGCTGGTGGAAGGTTGATGGACGTTGATACTGTGCTGACCAACACAGTATCATTGATTCCTGTCTCCAGAACCTGGGGTTAGCTGCTCTGTACCTTAAATCAGTACCCTGTACCAGACCCGTTCAGCTTGCCTACTAGGAGGAGGTGGGTTATACACACCCTCGCTTGGCGGCGGTATAGGCCATCTTTTGCTCCTCCCATCGTGAGTCTTGCCTTCTACCAAAAGGCATAGATTTATATTGACTCTTAAAGATATTCGCTGATCGTCATGAACACGAGACAGATCCTTATCTAAGTGTATTTCCAATAGTGGATGATGGCACGAATTTGGGGCTCTAATCAGTCCCCCGCCTTGGCACGCAGACCTAAAGCAATGAACTGTGTGGGCTTCCTTCCTACCACTATTGGGTTAGGTCGCAATAGGCGTTAAGCATTCAATCTCAAGCAAATATATCCACCGGAACCTTAGGTGCTCTGGTTAGGATACAACTTGTAGTAACTGTCTCACCCCTGTAGGTTGAGTTTCTAGTGGTCATGGTTCTACCGTTCTACCCTCTGGGGTCTAGAATGGGTGGCTGTCGAATAGTGTATTTTTCAGATGTACAAACTCTTGAAGGGATTCCGCAGTCCTACTTCAAGGTTCATACTATTATATATCAAAACCCGGTCTCGGTTGACAACATACAGTAGATATGTTCCTAGTGGTCCAGGGAAATACCTCTAGAACAGATACTCGCTTGGAAAGGAACAAACTGTTTATTATACGTAATAAATACAAGTGATGCATACTACCTCCTAACCCAGCGAAGAGTGAATATGGAAGTAACCTACGTTATACAGTTGTAGGTGACCTGTTCCTAAACCACCCAGCTATCTAGTGGCGTTGATGGCTATGATAACTCATTTTCGCAGCTACTCTATACAACGGGCGTCTAGAAGAGACAATAGAAAAAGGGTACCACTACTTTAAGAGCAGAGAGTATAGTTGCCTCTACCAGCAGGTAGAGGTAGCTGCTGATCCTGGAGGAGCAGCAGCAGAAGGTGTGGTATAGACTGGTGAAGAAGAAAAAGAGCTTCTGGTAGATGGTGGTGGTTGTTGACAATAGTAGCTTCTGGTAGCTGGTGGTAGTCGTTGTCAGGGAAGCCTCTGGTAACAGCAGGTGGCTGCAGCAGGAGCCTCTGGTAACGTCAAAGGTAGCAGCCTCTGGTGGCTGCCAAAGACTGTTGAGCAGTAGAATGTCTCAGCACACAAAGTGCTGGAGTGAGCTTCTGGAGAAAGAATAACTCCTGAGCCAAGGCGTGTACTGACTTACATAGTGCTCTCTGCCGTGGGCTAATGACATCTGTTGGGGTGGGGATAAAATCCCTGCTCTCTGTTTCTTTTATTCTGGGCGTTTCGTGACAGGTTGCTGAGTGCTTCGTGATAGTTTTTCCCTGGTGAGTCATCGCACTTCGGGAAGGCTAGTGCGAGAGGTGTAACATGGTTTCACGCGTGGCAACTTGTTGGCTCTCAGCGAGGTGGGAGGGGGGTGCTTCTTGATGGCTTTTGCATCCTTATTTTCCACGTGTTTAGAATCACCCTCCAGGGTTGTGGCAATCTAAGAACACTCGTGTAATTTGTTGTCGGATTTGACTCCCCCTCGGGTGTCGTAAAAATATGTGAGGCAGATGAGTCTTAATCGTAGTATAACAGGAAAGTGACATGCGTCAGTAATGTGGACGTACTCGCAATACCTACGTATGCTTCAGACTTGACAAAGAGACTACATTTCGTGCAGTGTAGTAGCTGCAGTTTTGCTGGTATCACGTATGCAGTATCGCTCTGTGGCTTCACCTCCTCCTTCATGACTGATACTGTTACATCCCATTTGTAACGGTCAGCTAGGCTGTAAGTTATTTTGTGTCTAGTGTAACAAACATTAAAGAGAAATGAAATTGCCAAGGGAAAACACTGTCTGCACGCAATATCTTAAGGTGAACTCCCACAATAGTGTTAAGGGAGATGGGGTGGGGTGCTCTATGTGGCAACCACAGTTGACTAACTAACACGCCTGCACAGCAATAAGGTAAATGAACACTAATAGAAAACACTTAAATCACTTACTTTACTTTATGCTTGGTATTAAATTAAAATGGGCAAGCAACATCACCGGTTGGGTACACTTATATAACATTTTTCATGTGCGCGAAGGTTGGAGCCATTGGTAGAAAGTATCTGATTCTGGCTCTAAATAAAAATTCACTAGATTGCAACTAAACAGCCTGTTTTGGCAAGTTACCACTCTGGGAACAGGTACGTGTGAGGTGACATGTTACAAATCACTGATTACTCTAAACAATAAATACTGAAGTGGCTTTAATTCTGATTTACATAACAAAGTGGGTAAGCCAAGTTTAGCGATTACATTAGGCGTAATTTTCTGTAATAACATGATTTAATAATCTCTCGTTATACTTTGTGACATCCATATACGCTAGTATGCAAATTAACACGTGTGTTGTTTTGTACCTTATGACACCTACATATTTTTACCTATGTTTAAACACTTATTTATTTTAATTGGAATAATTCTGCAGTTTTACATGTTTGATTTTATGATTTTTAAATGTGCAGTTTAAATCAGAACCCACCATTCTTTTTCAATGTTTGTATGTTAATGTAGATTACTCTGTGGTAAGCAAGGATATTATTCTGAACATTTTTTAGCTGCTTAAATTAAGTATGTGACTTAATAGTTTTTCAGAGTTTCTCACATCTCAGTATTTATTCTTTTTATTTTTCCGTACTGTTTGTTTTCTTTTATTTACAGTTTTAATTGTATTTGGTGTTAAGCTATTTTTGTGACGTAATGGACCGGAAGTAGCTGAGCTCCATTGATAAGACTTTATAATGGTAATGCCGTAAGTCAAGGTCTTCTGGGTACGGATCTGACGATCCAGAGACGTGGTTTAGAGAGCCAGGATTTTCATAGACGAAATTGCCATCATCATTGTAAATTAGAATAGTGTTTTGGTACTCTGAAGTTAGTATAATTTGCAGGCTAGCTCGGCAAATAAAGAAGAGGTCAAAACCTAGCTACGTTAGTTAATTTTATTAGTGGACGCTGTCTACAAGGAGAGTCTGCACCGACTTCACAACGCCATGCTGGTAGCGTCAGTGTGATTTCAGATTTAGCTGACACCACCTAATTTTCGGACATATAAACTTGTGTTTGGTAGCATCTTTGACAACTTCATTATTGCTCCCAAAATGTTTTTGACAATTAATATGATTTTTTTAAGATTAAGTAACAGCACAGATGTCACTTATTAATTCACTCTAGTGGTTCTACTCTAACTGATTTGAGTTAGTAACCGGGCAAACTTTTGAACTTTACATTTGATTTCATCTTAAATTGGTAGAAAATAACTAGTTTACTAGTTTTGGTTGGAACTTAACTTTGTTGGAGAACATTTAAGACTTTCCTATATTTTTGAAGAGATAACGAACTTAAACCAGAAACCAGATAGTGATTGGAATATGTAATGCTATGGTTTAATGGCGCTCACTACGTCGAACGTATTTAAGAGGCACTCAACTACAGACACTTTTAATCTGAACACAGTTTAATAAATCTACAGTTTACATAATTATTTTGAAAGCAGCTTAAAGACATTTAATATAATTTTATTTTTCAATCTAAGTAATCCTTGTTTTCGAATGGTGGTAATATTTTAATGAGTTCAAATTAATTGCAGAACAGAATTTTTAATTATTTGATTGAATTTTTCATACACAGTTAAACAGTTTTATTTTGATTTTAATTTCTATTTCTCTGATTTGAATTAAACATAATTATTAACATTTTGATTTCTTTTATTGGTAATGCTGCACCACACCTATCATATTTTCTTTTATAAAGAGATAATATAAATGAAGTGCTTCTTGAAAAATGCCAATGCATGCAAATGCCCTTTTAGAGTTCCTGAAATGACCAGCACGCCATTGGAGAGTAAGTTCTCAAGGATAAAAAGGTCAAATACGCATTCTCATACACACATTCTAGATTACACACATATATTTCTCTTCTGGTCATTAGTATTCCTCTCCGAGTCTCCACGTAGTTCATGTAGCTTCACAGTGGCGCCCTTGCGTGGTGCTATAGAAACCCTAATTTGCATAGCAAGGGATAGTTCCCAATTTTCCCAAGAAATACGATAGTGGCTATCAACGTGGTGGCTAAAGAGTTTGGTTGTTTCTCCACAGAATTCTTTTCAAAAATCACTACAACTTCAAGAATATTTTTGCTGCACATAAATACTTCATATGAGAGTTGAAAACAAATATTCAAGCAAAATTATCAATGACAAAGCAAGCAAAAATTGTTAGCATAGTGCAACAAGGTTACACTTAACAGTGACTCAATAATCTCTCATATTGCTTTAAGAATATAATTGTTAGGTCTGACGCGTGCCACATCTGGTGTATAATACGACTCCAACTCATCGCCTAGGAGTACTGTTTCCATCTCTACAGACGTAAGCAACACGTTGCCTATCCCTACAGGCAACGTGAACTTCTGTGTTTTTCCTTCTCCCCTGGAAGGCATGCATCCCGGCAGGCTCGTTGCCCCCTCCCCCCCTCTCACTGCGCTCGATGCCTACAAGCTGCCCAGACCTCGGGCATGGCAGAGCAGACCCAATGAGGCACCAAGTCAGAACTGCTGGCGAGATAATTCTCACACCATCCAGGGCTGAGGACGTCACGCTTCCCCTGCTCCTCGCGCCAGCAGCCTATACAAGCTACCACGTTAATATAAGTCCGGCCGCAGCCGAGCTCTGGGATCATTATATCGCATCTCTTGCACTGCACACGGCACTCTTTAGTGCTCGGGAGCTCTAGAGAAGTTCGAAGCCGACAAGTACGCCTTTGCGACAACCAACTACATGCGTCAATGACCTGTCAAGCCTGCGACACACAGACACAAACTTTCTTCTGTTAACTTCATTTGTCTCCTCTAAGACACCTTTAATTAGTAGTTTAACTGTAACTCTTATTTTCATCTGGAATCAGCTTTTCCCGTTTCTTTAGAACCAGGTCACCTACACCTGGAACTACGCAGTTACCTTCAGCTATCCTTGACTTTGTAGGAGGTGGCACTGGTCACGTGCTTTTTGAACTTTAAATAAACACACGTTATTTTCTACTTTGCTACTTTTATTTCCAGGGTGTATATCTGTTTTCACATTTGGAGGTAGATTACGCTATGCACTGCCAATGGAATCCGAGGAAGTTATTAAACTGAACTAAGACATACACATTAGACGGCTTCATGTTTCTTCCCATCAAATACACAGCACTATTAGTGCTTGTGGGGAAGAAACCGAAATGCCCCAACCACTAGTAACACCTTCACACCAGGAGACACGACACACTCGGGCTGCTTCGCACCACTTAGTGCATGGTGACGGTGACCTGCAGTGCTGCCTGGTATTCTGGGTGGACGCACAAGCAGTAGAGGCTTGGTGCGACTCCGGCTCAACGTCCCTGATCAGTCCGCCTATGGTGGGGGATCAGTGGGGACTCTTATTGAGCCGGCCAACAAGTCACTATCGGGGTACAGTGTTAGTATTTCCGTTTCAGTGCACTACGTGATTTATAGAACTGGTAGAGACGTAGAGAGCAACACCAAGCTCACCCTGCTGCCTAGCCGAGAATAGTATCACCCTATCCTATGCAGGATAGACAGGCAGAACGTGTCTATGCTGCCAAAATCATATGTCAAGCATTCGCACCTGCACCGGTAATATTAATTGAGTTTCCACCATGTGTTCATACCAGCTACAATTATCACCCTGTTGTCCACTGCTTCGTAACCGGAGTGGAAGTTCACCTAGGTTGGAACAACTTGGTCTTGTGGATGAAAGAAGTACAACTTTGGAACTTTCATGCAGGCATTCACCCCGCTTAAGACTATACTTACCTCAACTACCTAACTAGAGGTGAGACTGTATCAGAACTAGTCAACACTCCTCGCATCATCCCCGCTACCTAAATCGCTTTTGGTCTAGCGAGTTAAATCTGCAACTAACATGTCCAGTCAGTCTAATAGGACATGTCAGGTCTCTAAGGGCAGTAAGCCATTACTTTGAATTCGTTCTGAACAAATATACTTTATGATAGTTGAACACAAAAGTACAAGCAAAATTATCAAGGGCAAAGTAAGCAGGAATTAGGTTTGCAAAGCACAACATGGTTACACTCTTTCATCCAATTTCAGAAAACAATATTGGATACAAAACCTACGAATACTTAAATGTTTGGTATCTTTCAGCAAACTTTACAGTAATGAAAGCATCTGGTAAATTGAACTAATTCCTTAAGACCACGTGTGAATGCTTTACCCAATATCAAGGTACTGGCCACAGCAAAGAATTGAAAAGGGCACAAAACCAACATAACATGATGATAACATACTTAAGAAACACACAGTTACGTCAACACATTACAGTGGATTCTCGACTATTCGTTTTTCAGTGGACCAACAAGAAAAACTAAGCATGCGGGAAAACAATGGATGCAGACTTGAAATTTTAGCCTGAGAAATATCGTACACAATCTCAAAATGCATTTTTGTTTGAACCAACTGCCTAAAAATGTTATTAAAATAACTTATTCGAGTCAATTTATAGTAACATATTCACTTTAATTTAAAAATTTCAATTTTTGAAATTGAGCGAAATTTAATTTTCATTTATATTAATATTTTGCTTCAGTGTTCCTTTGTCGGTCAAGCCATGCTCAATCTCTTGGTTAAAATTACAACTGATTTATTTGCTAATCGTTACTGGCCAAGTTTTTTTCAAACCTGTACAATTATAACGAAACACACAGCCAATAGTTTTTGATAATAATCACACCTGTAAAAGACAGCCACTTCTCTAACTTCATTCCAAATTCCATGTACAATAACAAGGCCTTAGGTCGTTGAATACAGTGTAATTCATTCTCATTATCGCCAACCTACGATTGCAGTTGACGCATGACGCACCTGGAATGTATACTCGTCTGACACAGTAAAGGATGTCTACTTTTTTGGCTAGACGTTAAACCAGGGACTTCTATAATGTTAGGGGTTTCAGTCCTGACAGGGCATTGGTGCCTTCCCGTTATATAGAACTGGCCATGTTACTTTGCGGCGGGGCACAAAGTAGAGGTGGGTAGAATAATTCTATGCTTGGGTGTCACCGGTTTCTTAGCGATACATTGTTACATATGTACAATCATGGGACAGAATAAGAGGTTAAATATCCACTTTTACAAAAGTAAACAACTAGTCCTTATAGTCGTAAAATAATAACCACAACATATGAAACAAGGTGGTTAATAACTTAAATGCATCAATATAAAATTAACTTAAAGGATTGTTTCCAACAATATATAAAAGTGATGAAGTGGCAAGGAAACGATAAACAACACATTAATCAGATGCTGCGTGATCGCACATGACAACAATAAAAAGGAGGTTAAATACCTCACGAATAAAATAAAATATAAATATTTATAAGAGTTACAGAACAGGTCCAGAGGAAATAAGTATATACTACTGTATTTTAAAATAAAAGACTTGGGTTTGCGATGTGCTCAAGTACCTGTAATATATTTTACTCTTGTTTATTGCTTTTATCTTTAAATATTTTCAAAATAAATATCAAGGTATGCAGAAATAAACAATTGGTCTCATTTGAATGCACCAGATAATCAATAATAAATAAAATTATTCGTATTGTAATAATTGCTTTGCAAATATATTAAAGTATATTAAGTTCAATATAATCGGGCATTGACAATTATACATAGCTGACCAATATCAGAAAATTAAACTTCTGTTAAATAATCAATTTGAGCTCATATTCTGTTAGCAGAGGAGAAAAAAAAAAAAAAAAAAAAAAAAGGTACCCGCACACTACGTTCTTACTCAATTTAAATATAAAACACATGATATAGAATTTAAACGAAAATTAAATTATGTTGTTCGTGTACTTAGGAAACAAAATAGGAAACACATTAAAAAGGTAGAAAGTTAATTATTTGTGTGTGAAAGAGTCGTTAAATAAAACTGTGATTTAAAGCACTTAGCTGTCCAGTAGTTAACACGAGTCCTGCGAAAGATTAGGAATGCGTAGATGTAAACACGTCACATTTTCCAGGAAACTGGGGGAGCGGAGTTAGGTACGCACAGTCCCACCAGCAAAACTCTCAACAGGAATGTGTGCCAACATACTAATGAATCAGCTAGTTGATCATGAACAAAGGCAGTAAGTTGAAAATTGAAAATTGGTAGTTGGGATTGAGTGAAAATTAATTAGGGGCACGAGATTAAACTAAAACAGATGAACTATTACTTACCAAGGAGGGTAGAAATATTCTCCGCTCACATGTTACACAAGATGAAAAATAAAATAAATAAATAAATAGGCACAACTCCGCACTACATCCTGGCACTTCTACTCGATGTGATGGTGGTGGTTAAAAGTAACCTAGGGACCTCAAGACCCTGCAAACACCATCCCGGCAGGCTCATGCGGAGACATGTTGCCGACGAGCCAAGGAGACAAAACAGAAGTTACGAGGCAACAGGGAGAGAAGTTTGCCGTAGTTAAAAACAAAGACTCATCAAAAAGGAAATTAGCCGATCAGGTAATACTAACGTCGCTGCTAGATATCGCAAACAACCCACGAGAGGCAAAAACAAAGTACTCGTTAGAAAAACTGGCTAACTTGTACGTGATCAAAACATGTTTTTTTTATGTGAAATCATGCTCCGCATGTGATGGCATGAAGACTCTGCCCACACAGCCACGCCAGAACTTGAAGTGTGAAAGTTGGTAGCGATGGACGTGAAAGACAATATTCTGTGGCAGCGTACATCCGGTCAGGCAAGGAACGAATGGGCAAAACAGCCGCCTGGAAGGCTCTAACGAGATTTAAGAAGACTCTTTCAGAGTACCAATTCTTAGTAAAATTGAATTGAAACTTTCACAGGGGATATTCCAATGATGGAAAATTAGTAATCAATACATAATTAGCCTGGACTATATATAATTAACTAGGGGACACAGCCCGTGACCTTTTTTTTTTTGTATTGTCACGGGGATAGAACAGTTACCATGCTAAAAAATTTGGTTATCATATGACGACTGAAAAATATATTGCATAGATATATATATATAGGTAATAATGAAATTATGTGAAATTAACTGAACATTGAAGCAACTGCGGTCCCATTTAATATTTCTCTATCCACTTGGCCACTGTTGCCTCACTTAACATAGTTCTATCCACTAAGCCACTGCGGCCCCACTTAAAAAAGTTCTATCTACTGAGCCACTGCGGCCCCACTTGGAATCTCTCTATCCAATGAGCTACTAAGGCCCCAATTGATATATATCTATCCACTTGGCCACTGCGCCCCACTTGAAATTCAAACTTAACCTTTATTTTACCCTGTGGATTCGCTCTGCAAAATTTTGAAGAACTTCTGTTGAGTGTCAATTCAATGGACTTAAAGGTATTAAAGGCAGGTAGACAGACAGACGGACGGATATTGTCTACTTATGATATAGGATGACTTGTACTGCCAAAGAAACCAAATATTGAAATATATATAGTCGATTCACGAATGAAACAGACTTTTGAAAATGAACCTTCGAAAAGTAAACCTAGGCGTAACATGTCGACCTGTTTTTTCAGTACCTGTAATGCACAAATATATATCACTGTGATTAACAATAAAGTACTGTTTTATTGAATAAATGAAACTTCACCTTAGTATCTTCTATAACTTGTAATACTTATTACATATTGAATATGAATTAACAACAGCAAGAGGAGCAATGTGTTGGCAACGGCTAGTAAGAAATAGTTCATAGATAAATATTGTTTTAACCTATTTTTTTGGTATGCAATTTGTAAATTAAACAAATCCTATTGATATATTTAAATATTTAGGTAGCCCCGATGGCAACGTATGTTTATTTTACAGTTTAAAATAACAGCGCAAAATATTGTGCGTAGGCTCTAGTGACACGGTGTTCATTTTATCGACTGACTGAGGCTTGTTCCTCACTCTCACTTTTTCTCTCCCCCCTTCGGGAAGTTTCGCATTGAAAAGTAGCAGACAAAATATACATGTTTATAATGTTAGCATATTTCATACTTATTACAGCAAAATAATAATTTTTGAATTTACAACTGAAAAGAGATTTTAATGTTTGAATAATTATTTAAATATATTTAGATATGATGGCAGGATGGTTACCATCTGTGAAGTTGGCAGACATGGTGATCCATGATATGGTGTGTTGCGTTTTGCCAAACGAAGCATAAATTACACTTACTCGGAAAATACTTCAAATTACCATATTACGTTTGTAAACGTGTTTTTTAAACCTACCTAGGCAAGTTGCTATGTTGTGATAATTCTGTTTTTCCTTGGCAGTAATAAATATTTCTGTTTCGTTAACCGCTACGTGTTTGTCGTTATGTTGGCTTGTGTGTGTGCATGATTTCGAATATTTGATGTACACTATTTATACATTTTAACTGTGAACGGTTTTTATGACAAAGTTAATTATTTACCTCCACATCTGTTTATTTATCACAAAATTGTACCTTTTCCCTAGGTGTTTGAAACACGGTCATGTAACGTGATTTGCAGCAAACCCAACGAAATACTTAGCCCAGCCCGATAAATTTCAATAAACTTAATAAACAGTAAATAGCAATACATATAAATATGAGCGGAATAAAAGTTAAATAGGCTTATTTGTGTGCATGTTCAACGCTATCGTTTAAATTTGTATGGCAAAAAATAAGCGACACTAGTTGCGTGCTTTAATTTAATGTGTCTTTTTCGTTAGACTGGTTGTTTCTTTTTAATGTTTATTCTAACTGAGGTTGTACTTTTAAAATAAATTACCAAACACATATCAATAACAAAAGGTTAAATACTACAGTTCTTTACCCCGCAGTTGTAACTGTTAAACACAGTCACTGCAAACTATTAGCTTGCATTACTGTAATGTGCTATGTCATGCAAAACAAATATGTTAACAATGTAAAACAACCGTAAGAACTATCGTCAATTCAGGCATTTTTAAAACATCATAAACCTGACCTAAATAATGTTGTCAGCCTATACTGTTAATTTTTATGTTTAGATGTAGCAAAAGAATATGAACACATGTACACACACAATAGAATGTAAACATTTATATTGACACGTGCTACACGGCAGTCACATGGCAATGTTTTTTTACATTTAGTGGAAGGATATGAAACGGGCTTGCAAGTAGATATTTAGCAGGGTTCCGAGAAAGTCTGCTCCAGTCATGAATGTGGTATGTGTGTGTGTGCATGCGTGTGTGCATGTGTGTGTGCATGCATGCATGCATGTCTCTTCTGTCTGTGTCTCTCTCTCTGTCCCCCCCCCCCCCCCCCTTGCAGGATGAAGTTAACTAGATTGGCTCTCAACCAGTGTGGTCGCACAATGTCCATAAACATGCAGTGACAAAAAATAATAATTTTACATATCGTATTCTTTGGGGGCTCTCCTACAAGCTGCTAAGCATAGAATAAAAGATCCTTCAAGGCAAATAGAACAATAAAATTAGAACATTGAAGTATAAAAAAATGTTATTTTTCCTTATAGTCTTGATGTGGTTTAGTTTCGCATAATTTGCCCGTAAAGCAAGATTACCATTTGTTGTAGCATCTTTACAAGACATGGACACTGGTTACAATTTTTACCAGCTAGGTTATGTACAAGCATGGCATTAACAAGTTTATAAAGTAAGGTTAACATACAAGGTACTTTCAATGATCCAATACTCTTTTATAATAAGAAGGTTTCCCTGGTATAGCAGGATTTGCATTAATTATTTACAGGTTCTGCGTTGGGGCAGAGGGTTTATGAACTAGGTAGGCATGGACCTCCGTTTACATTACATGAAGATAAGCTTAGGCACGTGAGCATGGTGAGATTGTGGAATACTGTTGGCGTGATGCCTCAATTATAATCACAACTCAATAAATGGGTTTCACGCAAGCATGAAGTCAATTGGCACGTGCACATCGGGGTGAGAAAGTTTTCTCATAACACATTTTGTCCTACTTAGTTAAATACAGGTTCCAGTAAACACGTGTCATACGTGAAAGTTTAGGAAGTTTACAATTACAATTGTAGCCTATAATTTACATTAAAAAAATTATTTTATTTTTCCAGTCTATGATTATAAGCTGGGAGATAAACACTCTACAATTGCGTACATTAATAAGGGGTTATAAACTAAACTAAAGTTAATTACACTTTTCCATTTTGTCCTCCATTGAGGTTATATTTGGGGGAAATTACGCTTCCCTTCCTACTCATTTACAGGGGCATGAGTTGACTATATACAAGGTTACGTTTATTGTCCGTAATTGTACTCCTGAGGCAGCCTGATTGGCTAGGGACGAAATTTCTTTTCTTGTGGTTTACACCATATGGAATTTCTAGTTTGCACTGAGTAGAGGGGTTACGCTGGCCTTTCTGACGGTGGTGCATACACATAATTTAGGAGTACATCTTGGGGTTACGCATAATTCTCGTTACACATTTCTAACCTAAGACCAGGGATATGCTATAGGTAACCATGTCAACTTAGTTTAATACTAATTTTACGTTAAATATCGTAACAGGAACTACACAAAGTTTTGCGGTTCTGATCTTGGCACAAAGATACACTTGAAAATCAACTTTCAAAGTTGCAGGTTTTTAACACATGTTTGTGACAACAATGATTTCACACTCAACATTTTAAGGATTTTATGAAAGCTTCGAATTTCTGGGTGGCAGATTATGGCATACTCACAGCGAGTTCTCGCCTCATGCTCTTACGCTAATTTACATGGTTTCTCTAAGCAAAGGTCACCCATCCGCTTTATAAGGAATGGAGAGGGTTTCGACGAGATAATGTTGACGGCCCGCTGATGGACTTTGGTTTCTTGTGCTCACTTTCTGACAGTTCTCATGAAAGTCTGTGACTTTACATTAAACGTAGTATACAAAAATTTATTTCTCAAAAGTAACAACATTACAGAAAAACCCGTCCATTACGACCACCTCTCTATTATGACCCAATTCCGAGGAACCTGAAAAGTTTGGGTCGAAAAAGTAAAAAATTTGAGGCACGTCTAAAAATAGATACAGTAATCCCTCGCCAACTGCGGTATCTTGAACCACGGTTTCAGTTATGTGCTGATTTGTTATGTAGACGTTTTCTCCAACTGCGGTACTGGTTTCTATTATCCAGGGTTTTCAGTGTATGGAAAACTAACCGTTACTGATGTTAGTGGTAGCACATTTCTCAAGCTATAGGCTGTTCATGGTAAAGTGAGCACTTATGACAGCGTGGTTACTTTTTCCTTTCAGCCATTTTTTATCCTTTAAACATATTTTTAATAAATATTGACATGCAAGTAGTAAACACAGTGTGTATATTCCACCATACTCGGAAGTTAACATCTAAGGCTAAAGTAAAGCATACTTATTGACGATTATTCCAAATGAAAGGGCTTTCGAATGTGCTCACTTTACCGTGAATGGTCTTTACCATCATAGACTTTGACATTGGTTGTCCCAAGCAGCATGAAGCAATAAATTACTTCATGCCAGAAGGGTCAGTTGTTGATGCATAGGAGTGGACGGGATGCCGAAGGGGGGGGGGGGGGGGCTGCAGGCCGGGTCAGTGAGGAATCTTTGTCCTAGTCACATGCCGCCGCCTCTACCTTACCCTCCCTGTCTTTTTTCGCTTCCATTATCCCTCCTCTTTTGCTGTAAAAACAGCGGCACATTATACAGACTAGTTTCTTAATCAATGTATGTATGATAACTTCAAATTTAATTCAATGCCCTTTTTTTTTAATGATTATTTTTAAGTTGATGTGCTCCCACGTCTATGTTATGTGCTAATTTATTATTGTGGGCAATTGTTTTTTTTTTTTGTGAAGTCAATTTTATGTGTTAAGTGAATAAAGATCAGTGTGTGTAAAGAAAATGTGTTTTTATGTTACCGGTACCATATCATGGCAAGTGAGGCTATGTGCGTGTATAGGCAACGTCAAAAGTTTTTGATGAAAAGTTCGGGATAATTATTAAATAATTCAAGTAAACCGCACTAAATATTTATATTCCTGTAAACATTACCGCGCCTCATTGTGTCAGTGCAGGGGCCAACACGCCACCTACATTGACTTGTATTGTCTTCAGGATGCGGGCTTTTCTAACGCGATCACTGCCCTGACTAAGCTACGGGGATTACATTGGGTAGGGGCATTAGTTCTATTCTGGTTTCTACCAGTTACTCACTCAGTGCTGGAGGCTGATGGCGGCGGGTGTGGACGTTTAGTGAGCCGTCATTTCAGGGGGAGCCCTCTCTTTCGTGGCACTGCATCAGGCCAGCAGAAGGATGTTGGAGCCTGCCATGGTGCCTCCTTGTATCTGCCAGGCACGTGGCATGTGCATCTGGCATGCAACGGGGCTTCTCTGGTGGCGGCAGACAGCTTGTGGCCAGCGTCCTGAGTGTGCAAACATCTGCTTCAGTGGCGGTGGGACTGGTGTGTTCATCCTTCTTGCCCACAATGAAAGTACTGTGACTGATGTCATCTGTTGTTTACTCTCTCAGGGTGGTGGTTTGGCATTGTTTTGCGACAGTAGCACGGTAGATTGGGGTGCCGTACCAATTTATACTGGCCACTCCTGTTGGTGGAGGGGCTTCGCGTTCACTTGCGTATACTGACGGTGTGGATGTTGCGGTTTAACTCTCGCTCGATGCTGTAGCTCTCTCATCCTCTGCAGATCTGTCTACTGAGCAGGTGAAGGCTGATGCCAAGTTGACCGTGGCTATTTACAGCCAGTGGGACAAGCAGGTGGACATTGAGGGTTCGCGACCTAATCTTAGCGCTCATGAAGAGGGAAATTCCCTTCGCTGAACTCCTGCTCGTGGACAAACTGTCGCAGACAAGGTGATCCACTGGACCACGCCATGGGATCTCAGCTGGGATGTGAGGTGGCGTCCGGCAAGATTCAAATCAAAGGTTGGGGCTAGCGGGGGTGTGAAAACCTATTAAATGAGGGATAACATTCCCTGGGGAAATGTACTCTTGGAGAGGGTGGTAAGGGGAAGGGGGACTGTCTGCTCTCCCTTCGTCTGGGGTGGGCGGCCTACTGCTGGGTGGTGGGGGGGACGTGGGAGTCCTGGGTTTGATCTCTTTCGGAGGTTCTGAGCCTAATGTGTTCTCTCCCTCGTTCACTATGTACTGCAGGCGGCTGTGGGTTGGAATTCACCCTTTTCACAGACCGTACAAGAATCCTATGCAGGTTCAGGGATCGTGAGTTGGTAGGGTGCGCTTCATTATTCCGAGGTTCGTTAAAGGGACCGTGTGTGTTTCCAGCACGCAGCTTGCGTTGAGGAGGCAAGGGGGAGGGTCGTGTGCCGCCTGGGATTGTTGCGTGGGACAATCTTTGTTAAAATGCCTTCCCGGGCAGTGCCAACAGCGTGAGTGACAAGGGGTGGAGGGGGTCGCAAGGTCGCGCTGCGCCCAGGCTGCCTGGGGAAGGAGGCCGGGCCGTTAACCCTGGCACGCACCATCTGTTCTCTTTCCTAGGAAGGGTGTTCCTTCACGTCTAGCTTCCTCGCTTTTTCATCTAATCCTTCGACCATCTGCGGTCGAACAGTGATAATGAGGTTGCGTAACAAGGGGAGGAGGGTGTGGGTGATTGCTCTGACACATACACTCGCTTGTGAATACTCTCTTTACGTTTAATAAATTGCTCTGCTTCCTTGTCTGGTTTCTGTATCCGGGAGTGTAAATCCGTGATGCGTTTGCTAAGTAGTTCATCTCCGGAGAAGTGGGAATTCAGTTGGGCCTTAAATTGGGGCCAGCTATCTATAAATTTGCCATAACTATCCCACCAATGCTTGGCAGGGCCTGTTAGCCCATCATGGGCATGACTCACCCATTCTCTGTGCAGGACCAGGTGTTCCCTAAACTCTTTGGTCGTGATGTGATTTCCCGATGAAATCGGGTAAGGTGAGTTCACTGGAGAGTCCCAGAATGCTAGAGCTACGGCTAGGTGTGAGATTTCGCGGTCTGTATGTCTGTTTCCGGCAACAGACTTCGCACTGGTATACAAGCCGTGGTGTGTTTATTCTTTCATCCAGCTACCCTATACATAGGTGGTGAAATTCTCTATGGCAGAGTATGCAGCGGACAATTGGCCGTGACCTTCGCACTCAGGCCACTGGCAGGCCTGTGGCTCGTCCTGCCTATATTCAATTCAACGGTATTCGAGACAGTCTGTAAAAAAGGGGTGTCTCATCCCACCCAATGCATCTGTAGTGTGGTATATCCTGTGGCAGTAGCTGCACTGGATTTTGCTAAGTCCAGTTGTAGGGCAGGCTGGCATAGGACAGGGGGCATTGCTCGTCCCTGCAGCGATGTCGTTGGCTAGTTGGACATGGTGACTTGCTCAGCACCCAAGGCTGAACTACTTGGAGCTATGGCTCCATTTTGGGTGCCAAATATTGACGTGTCCTACCTGGTACTGATACCTTAGATGGTAGCGGGATGAACGTTGACTGCCCTCTGAGAACCTAGATGGACATACCACTGTTAATTTTACCGGTTTTAACAGACTTGGGAGGCATGAAGGGGTCGTTGACAGTATTGCGTTTGAGGGTAGGTTAACTTTGGTCCTGAGGGGAATCAAACCCCTGAGTGAGTCGAATGAAAGTAGCTGCCCGTCCAGGGAGCTCTATTCTCCTCACTACAAGTGTCGCCAATATGTGGGATGCTAGCAATCCCAGGTTGATGGATTGGGTGTTAATTAATTGATCATAGATGTGGGGGTGCACGTTGTGGTAGGGGAGTTCTATCGGGCGAGTGGGTTTTTGCGAAGGGACAAAGTCGTGATAAGGGGGTGCTACTCGGAGTTCGGTATCTGCCTGGGACAGGAGTCGAACCCGTACAAACTTCCCAGATGCTAGCTTAATTGTACGGAACCTCAGGAGCTCAGTACCCTCCAGGTGTGAAACCCGAATCACTCTGTCCAAATTGAGTGTGATTGTACTAGCTGTCGTGGATGCTACCTAGCTGGGGTGTCACTGGGAGTAGTACTGGCAACCTGGGATAATAGTTTGACTTGATGCTCGTACTCTTTAGTGTGATATCCAGTTCAATGAGCACCCAGAAAGTCGTGATAAGGGGGTGCTACTCGGAGTTCGGTATCTGCCTGGGACAGGAGTCGAACCCGTACAAACTTCCCAGATGCTAGCTTGATTGTACGGAACCTCAGGAGCTCAGTACCCTCCAGGTGTGAAACCCGAATCACTCTGTCCAAATTGAGTGTGATTGTACTAGCTGTCGTGGATGCTACCTAGCTGGGGTGTCACTGGGAGTAGTACTGGCAACCTGGGATAATAGTTTGACTTGATGCTCGTACTCTTTAGTGTGATATCCAGTTCAATGAGCACCCAGAAGGTGGTTGTGTGGGGTAGTGATCTCTAGCGGTATTAAGGGGAAGATAGGCAGTGGGAGGATTCATAGCACGGTGGTCGGGGTTCGTCCGCAAACGTTGAATTTACTGGAGTTACTTTGCTGTTGGCTCGTGCTAATGAGCGACGTTCCTTACGTCAATGCCTACTCCGAATACCTCCTCGTCGTATATTCAGATCACTGGAAATACACAATACAAAAATACAAAGTAATTAGGAACACAGGATAACTATCTACAAATGACACTACACAAACAATTACATTGGACGTAATATTTATTACGTGGATTCGCCCTGGAGAGTCCCGGCTATTCCAGAAAATACAAATGGGAAAATCAATTACACTACCTTGCTAAACACTCTGACTCTAAGTGAGGTACGTGAACGGTATAAATTCAGTCTAAGGCGAGCCTGGAGAATATAAGGAAAAAATAAGTCCTCAGAACAAATAGCTATGCAATTTTACAGAGGATAGAAAGATCTATAGCAACGCAACTTACAGCGTGCTCAAATCTGCAGCTACTCAATGAGTTAATCTATGACGTGCCGGCTCGTTACCACAGGATCACTGGAATTTGACTGGGATAAGGGATACTGGGGTCAAGGTGAGGATTACCTGACGATGGCGTAGCTGTTTCTCAAGTTGTCAAAGATGACATCTTCAGTGGAGTGTGCCGTGTTGCAGGTCGCGAAGAGGAGAGAGAGTCCTCGCTGACTGACAGGAGCCTAAGGGGGACTAGACAGGAAAGTCTTAATCATACTGAGATAATGGAGAGTCTTAGGCAGACTAAGGTAGATGAGTCTTAGGCGACTTAGGATGGAGAGTCTTGAGCAGGCTAAGGTAGTGGAGAGTTTTTTTCAGATTGAGGAGGGGAAGAGTCTGCAGGCTAGGGAAGTCACGTGTCCTCCTCGGCTGGTGAGCCCGGTGTATCTGCCGGTGCTGGATGGTGGACATCTATTTATACTAATTTTTCTCATATCAGCAGTTCTTCAGGGTGTGGGGGTGTACCCATGGGAGCGGGTTATGGGGGGCGCAGGAGCGCTGCGTATTTCTTATCGCCCTGCATGGAGGCGATGATAAATTAAAAACCCTGTTCCTGAGGCGGCCCAGCCATGACGTCACAAGGTTACAGGGGTGCTGCCATTTCTCGTGGTCGGAGGATCTTCTTCCAGGGCTAAGCGACGAGTAGTAGAAATCTAATAATAATTCTTTATTTCGCGGGGGGTACCTTTTGCATGCATAAATCTGCATAAGCAAAGGAGATCGTGATTACGCATCTAATTTACAATGACGTAATCGGCTACCCAGGCACATGGGCTTTCCTAGCTCGATACATTTAATTCAATTTTCCGCTTACATATTCCACCCCTGAGCGCACCATGCACCTGTTGACGTACTGTCAGACGTCCCAGATATAGTATGTCCCAATATCTTGCAGGGTTTCCCCAATACCGAGGTGTCCGACTTGTGGGTGGTCATGGAAATGGCAGTAGAGGTCCGCCCTTAGGTTTCTTTGTTATTATATCCGCCAAATTGTCCTGGGTTGCTCACTCTGGGACCAGACAACGTTGTCTCGGAGTTCAAAGCACTGGGGTTGTTGCTGGAGGAGTTTTGGTCGTCTGGGTCTTGCTGCTGGTGATAGGTAATACTGTACTTGGTTAACTGGAGATGCAGCAGATGGATGACACATTTTTCACGTGTTTGCACTGGCTAGGCTATTTTCATTGAGTTGAGAGTTGTAGGACACTGTAATTACCAACTCAGGGACACATCTACCTACAAACGCCTACGAGCAGACCCAACCACCTGATTCTCTGAGCATATCAATCAATTCCTTGTATCCCAAGGCCCCCTCAAAGACTTATCTAAGGCTTCAGTTTAACTTCTCACCCCAAATACATCCACCAACAAACTGGTACGTCCAACGCTGCAGCCTTTCACAAATGCCAATGAAACTATTGCCCCCAGAGGATCCCTCCCCTGTAATAACTCTTGTTACATACACCAACCCTCAGATTCTTTCAATAGCAGACTCACTAGCCATACATACCCCATCCGAGGCACCTATAACTGTGCAACAAAAAATCTGATTTACCACCTACAGCGCCCACACTGTGATCCAGAATACATCAGCCCCACGACCAACACACTTTGCAGACGGTAAACGGCTACAGATAAGACTCTAAACAAGCCATAGCTGGTCACATCCACAACCTACAAGACAACTATTTGCAGCACATGCAACATCACACAACAAAGATTTTTATTCCTGCTACAGTACCAAAGTTGTGAGAGATCTACAATCTTCAAGCAATAGCTGAAAACTTAGATGCTGGGAATTAGCTCATCAATATGTAACAAAATCCAAGTAGCCTCCAGGCCTCAGTATAAGATAGTCACAGCTCCAAAAACATACTATACCAGCAATATACAGCTATACCAGCAACATTTCAGTTTTCCCATTGCACCCTAATTTGTCACCTGGCCACTAGGTTCACTACCAACAGTGCCATTCCACCATGTTGCATTGCCCTATAACTTGCCGCCAGATGAAGCTGGCTTAGCCAGTGAAACGTTGCGACCGTGCTACTGCATGAAAAATGTGATGCTCTTCTTTGTGTGTGTGCCTTTTGACAACTGTGAGTACTTGTGATTTTGCTCTTTTTTACATTATTGGTAAAGTAATGGTTTTAGATTTATTTATGATTTGCATAGTCACGATTATTATTCGTTGGTATCGACATTTATACACAACTAATTAAAATTAAAATTTTTGTTAACAACTGGTACTAGTGATCATTTTAATTGTTATATAGTAATCAGAAAAATTTTATTAAGCTAGCAATTTTTAATCAATCAAACATAAAATTTGATCATTTCATATGTCAGTGACTTGTAACCAATGCCATAACTATAATGTAATAATTTAATGAAATTATATTACATTTTATTCATTTTTAAAAATATTATTCATTTTTTTGTTAGTTAAATATTTTGTGCATTTTTCAGTTTTACAGTTCCGAAGAAAGAGGCAACACAGTTCACTAGGGAAATAGGATCCAAGGTGGACAACCACACGCTGAAGGCAGGTGAGTGCACATTGCAAGTGTTCACACATGTCCTTGTGTGGTTGCACTAGTGCTGTTTTGATGACAGTATTTATTATTTCAGCTGTGGAGAAGGCACTAATGTACCTGGACAAGGACGAGCTGCCACCTCACTGGGACCGTGACCTGCTCTTTGGTCTGGACGAGAGCAGCGGCAACAGTGACAGTGATGCTGGCTTTGACTCTGATGTTAGTATACTGACATATCCTATGAGCTTTCCAATTCCATGTCCAAGTATTGTTGTTGGTGTATCTTAAAGTTTCAGGTTTAGTACACTAAAACCTTGTTATTTCAAAGTTGATTATTTCAAAATCATATATAATTTGAAATGTTTATTCGCCCCCAAATGGAAGAATAGGATATTATATGCTTTCAAGTTTGGTTAATTCGAAATTTGCCTTTTATATAATTCAAAGTTGTATTTCATCTCAAACTGTATGTGAAGTTCAAATTAATTAATCAAAGCTATAATTATGATGATAAACATGCATCACCTACACTGTCGCAGTAGTGCACACGTAAACCAGCAATGGGTGGTGGCGCGGTAATCAGCTGACGCAGCTACTGCCACCGCCCGCCACAGTGTCAGAGTTTTCACATCTGTTGACCGGTTTTCGTAGTCTCTTCCACCCGCTGAAGAGGTGAAAAGATGCGTACTGCATGAAGTTAGGGAGAGTAGGAAAACAAACTTCTGGGTTGCCTGTTGTGACAGTTGCCACACAAGGGGTAGGGGATGTTTGGAGCAAGAGGATGAGAATGCAGATGATAGGAAGATGTACAAAGTGGGAAGGGAGAATAAAAAGAGATTAAAAAGCTTCTAGGTGTGTGAAAGAGAGCTTAGAGCAGTGTTGCCATATCATGAAGGAGGAGAGGAAAGGAGATTAGCAGTGTGGGCATGGCTGGAGGATGGGTGATGGAAGGGAGTGAAGAAGTGTGGGCGGCCTGGCTAAGGGGTGGGATGATGGACAGCCTATTGATGGTAGCCATCCCGCGAATAGGGGGGGGGGGGCGAAGAAGGAGTCTGCCTTTTCAAAGGCCAGACCCGACCCAGCTAATCGAGGACCCAGCTAATCGAGGGGTGCCGCTTGACACAAAAACTGCATGGCACTTGGCTTCAGCGCCCGGCCGGCTGGTCAGGCAGCATGAGATTGAGACAACATTCGCCGTAAGTGCATTCGAAGTAGAGGGAGCGAGAGGGGTACTGGTTCACAAGGCTGCAGTTTTTAACCAAGAATTTTTTTTTTTTTTGTTTTTTATATTTTGGCGTAGCAATTAAAGGCAACATTTACAACACCCATATTTTACTTCACATGAACATATAATGAATGACCAAGATAAATGCATTAAACTTATTTTTGGGCAATTTCCTTCAAATTTTTGCCTTTTTTAAACCAAAAATTTTATGGTTCTCCAAAACATGGTTGTAACTTCGAGAGGGTAGTTATCCCCAAGGCTGTAGTTGTGTTTACTTTGGAGAGGGAAAATGTAAATTTCTTTAATACACATAAACAAACTATTTTTTAATTTGATAATTCAAAGTCGAAAAATTAGATCCTGAGCACTTCGAATTAACGAGGTTTTACTGTATATGAAATTGGCAGAGAATTATGCAATTTTGAAGATATGCTCATTTAATAATGTCCTTCAAGTAATGAGCCAGACTATTTGTAGGGCGTAGAAATTTTCGCAAACCATGAAATAATGCAAAATACTGAGAAATGTTACTTACTAGTGAAATTTAAAAATGATTCCCATATTCGCGAAACAACAAAATTGCTTGTGTAAGTGTATCTAAAACCATAATGCGAGCTTCCTTATGCATGAAAACTCTTATAAACTTAAGTTTTCCATTTCATCATTTGTTTTACACTGTTATCTGTCATTTATTTACATACCTGAGGATAACAAATCTGTGCTGGTGATCACATTGTTGACTATAGAAACGTAAATGTAATTTTATGTCCGGAGAACAATTCATATATCAATTGGTTGCAAGGTTGAAAGATTATTGGTGTATGTACAATTTGAAATATATCAACCTGAATCGCTATGACGCTAACATGCCTAACATGTATCATATTTATAAATGTATGTATCTAAACAAAAATGTTGGTCATATGACCTAAGTAAATAGTACATTGACGCGTGACACAGCTGACTGACTGTCCCTGTCTTGGGTGACTTACTCGATGCTAGGCGAGTTGCGTCGCAAGGTAATTTATTCTGCTCTGGGCATGGGGGCCCGCCCGGTGTACAACACGAACCTTTTTGGGTCGGCGACTCAGTATGAAGTCGGGCTCGGCATGCTCTATACGGCGGGGCGCAGGGTTAGGTGGCGGTGCAATAGGGCGGTGAGTTGGTTCTGTACTTGCCAGTACTGTCCTGGGGCAGCACTCGACTGAGGGGCAGTATGTGCTGTTGGGGTACTTGGCTGTGGTTTCGGTATCCTCATGGTCCTTACGCCTAACAGTGCCTCCTGCACTATAGGGTGGTATCCTTCCGCGACCTTGGTGGGTGGCTCGAATAAGTCCACGGGTGTGATGGCGGGTACTGGTACGGTGAAGCGTATCAGTAATGCAGCTTGCTCACGTAGACTAAGCAATCCGAAGCCACTAGGAAGGATATGTAAGCCCTGGGGATTTTTGGCAATAGCTCTCCCCTTCTTGGCCTTTCTCTCAACTCTACCCCTACGGATGTAAGGCATTAGGCACAAAAATCAGAGCTGCAGGTGGTAGGCAGTTGACATGTGTGTGTCCACATGTAGGTGCAAATTACGGCCGCCAACACCGCATCACTCTTGACTCCTCTTCCATGTAGAGAAGGCGCGAGTTGCAGGGTGATGGTTGTGGGAACCGCACGGTGTTGTCCCGCGTGAGTAAGTTTCCCTGCACCAGGATGCAGCTTTCTCTACACCACCGGTGAGCGGTGAGCACCCTGGCCGGCAAGCCTATCCCACTTGGTGCAAGGAGCAGGTGGTCTTCCAGTACTGGTGAGGTGAGTGTCCAGAAGTCACTGGTCTCCTCGGGCTCCAAGAAGATCCCCTCCTTGGTATCATGAAGTGAGCAGTGTGGAAGGGGCGGGGGATGGGGCGACTTTGAGCCCTTCAAGCCAACTTCGAGAGGATGTTATCCTAGTGTTATGGCTCTACCATTCACTGCTGGGGCAGAGAATGGATGGCCTTCCAAGGATGTGCTGTTGTGTTGTGAGTGTGAGCTCGGAAAAGCAAAACCCCAGTCTCCTGCTGAGTCATTCAACTCCAATATGACACAAGGAAGGAGCTCAGAGTGAGAGTTAAGAGAGCTGGTAAGATATGTGTTTATTGTTCCAAAAGAAATAAACACAGGAGGCAGAGGTGCTACCTCCTAATTCTCCAGGGGCTAGATGGAAGGTAAAACACCCTATCTTAAAACAGAGGAAGGTGCCCTGTGCAAGACTATTAGGAGAGGCCATTGTTGGTGCTTGTAGCGTAAAGTTTAAGGCCTTGCATGGGAGTTTCTCAGACTGGCGCGCGGACACTTGTGATGAGAAAGGACAACTACCGGGAAAGCAGCACATCGCGGCGGTGGCGAAGAAGGGTGGAGGAGGGTGAGGGACTTTGACCTACCAAACAGGATGACTCACAGCTGAGGTCTGCCTGAAGTGACTGTACTGATAAGTAGTGCCACCACGTGAGCAACGTAGTTGAAAACATTGTTTTCTGCATATGGTTGTTTGCTATGCTGCACTGGTTACCATATATTTGAAGATTGCTTTGTTCTCTTATCTTTCTTGTTTCGTTTTTGGAAACAGTCATTTGTGTTAAGTACTGTTTTCTACTTCTATTTTTTTTTGTTCAAAAATCTAACGATAATATCGATTAATTTCTGTAGGTGAACAAAAAATGGTGAACAATAGTTAGTTCTTTTGTGGGCAGTAGTTGCAAGTTTTGTCTAAATAAGGTTATAATTTGCTCCGAATAGTTTGGGATGGGAAGAGTAAATGTTCATGACTATTTCATTTACATTACCTCGTGTAAAACTTAGAAGAAATCAAGGAAATTGTCGTAATTCCCTTAGCGTATCAGCTATCCGGTGATAGTGAAAGATGTTATATTTTCGTGTTCGACAAAGGATAGTAAATGAATACATGTTATTGAGTTCTAAGCAAAGAATAATGGCAAAATGCCTAGTCAATGGATCTATGCAATTTTTTACATCTTGCGTATCAAGGAATGTAGTTCGTGGGATTGTAGTAACCAGGACAATCTGGTTCACAAATCCACCAGAAAACAAAATTAGGTAATTCCAATAGGTATGTATAGGTTTTTTGCATATTTTATCAAGGTGTGATAAAGTGAAATTAATATACTGTTATAGGGTAATTTTTATATATAAGTATTTCGTTGCTATACTGATTGCTTATTGAAGGAAGATAGCAGGTGTTTTGTACTTTTTTCAGTGATTTAAAAATAAAATTTCTTATGACATAAAAACGTGAATATTGAAGCCCCGCCAATGAAAACCGCACATTAGAAACACGTGAACAGAAGTTGCTACCTAAACCGTCGCTTTGTGTTTGTTGTTTCGAGAAACGTAATTTGTTGGATTTTTTTCTTTCACCTGCTTCTCATGTAAACGATCTGCAGTTCGAGGGGAACTATCATGGGTAACTGTTTGGAAGGCAAACTCTTAGAAAGCACATTACTTGCACCAGTTATTTATAGTTTGTGCCACCTAGGTTATGCAGTAAGTATATTACTTTATTTCTGCGAATTTCTATTTTCCAATCAAGGAAAACTAAAAGTTTTTTTTTTTTTTTTTTTTCCTTTTTTAAGGTGGCCTACTTTTTTGTCTTACATAGATTACTAAATCGTCTTGGTATTTCCAAGGCATTTGATTTCAGTAAAGTCATACATTCCCATTTTTTTCTTTTACATCTACATTTACCTATATAAAATGTAAATAATGCCCGATGTTTTTCATAGTATAAGTGTAATATTTCCCTGTAGTACAGAATACATATTATTGCACAAGAGTGTAACTGTGATAACCAGTATGCTATTAGTGTACAAAAAAAGTAGTGATATACACATGTACACAGACCTTGAAAATATTAAAAAATTTGTAAAGACAGAATTCGCTATATGTATACACACGTATAAAATTAATTTGATCTCTCTAATTCAGCTATGGCCTAGGGACCCCTTAATTTTGCAAATGGTTTTTTCACAAAATTTTATATAAGAAAGTAGGGCCTATTTCTCAACAATTGGGGTTATTTTGAGGGTGTCACTTATCATTTTTGCTTCGTGAAATATCACGAAATTTGTCATTTTTCTTGTTTTAGAGGAAATTGCATGAAATTCTGCTTTTTCACGAAATATCACATTTTCAATCATTATTTTAAAGAGTTGCACGAAATTTCTCTTTCAAGTGCAAGACGAAACTCAACAGAAAACCAGACAATTTTACAGAATGAGACTTAGAACGAGAATATTTTCACTTCCCTGTTTGGTTAATATAAATTCCATCTGGTTTTAATGTCTGTGGTTTTTGAAAACAGGGTCATACTCTCATTTTTGTGTTGTGAATCCTAATGTTTGCGGCGCAAATTCGATAAACCATTTCAGTATGTAGTCAAGATCAAGAAGTTGACACAATCAATGTATCGAGATAGCAACGCTGAAGCGATATCGCCAATGAGCATCTATTCCTACGGTACGTCGCTATGTTCTGGATATAACTGATTTCGGCAACTTTCTAAAATAAACTTACATTGTTTGGATTTCGTCCTTTTTCATGTTTCGTTGCATAATTAATGTAACCTCATTGGTAGTATACAAAAGTGATAAATAGAAAAATAATCGAATACTTATTAAAAAAATTGTAATAAAATTTTCCGTCGCCATTAATTGCTGGCCGCACATTTATGCGGCAAAGGCACACAGTACACTCCGTAGATTCATATATCTATGATATTGCAAAATGTTTTTTTTTTTTTTTTGTTACGTTTTTCATTTAAAATTATCCAGATTATGTGAGGACGAATTGCAGCTGGTGCAGTTTTATTTATTTTTTGACCAAGTAAAATATTAGTTGAAGTTATGTTTATTTAATTGTTGGGGCATAGAACTTTAGCTTGTCACATTTATCATCTTTCGCGAGACGAGGCTGTTTTGCACCTCTTCTTACGAGAAAGTAGCAATCATAACTGCTCATTGTTTTGATGATGCAGTAGTAAATTTTGCTCGTATGGAAATAACATTCAAATTAATATGACAAAATTCTAACGTCACCGAAAGAACAAAATGCGATAAATATGAAGCTTTTATTCCTACCAGTGCGGGAACTACAGAATAAACAATTTCATTAAAATTGAAAATCGTTGGGATTTTTTTATGAACTACACTAAAATCAGTGAAACCAGTATGTATTCCATTCAGTAATGTAGACACTGGAAAGAGTTTTCCAGTGTCTGGGAATATAATGACTGACAAAAGATCAAACCAAAAGCCAAGTAATGTGGTAGTAATTAATGACAGTGCTTGCATTTTCTGATTAAGTGTATGCTACTTGATTTTTGTGTAGCCAAAGTTTTTTGCAATATGAAATATGTGTGTGTGCTTGCATTTTTTGACCAAATATATACCATTTTATTTTTGTGCTATTATCATACCATTTTTTTCCTCAGCCAAATTTCAGCTAAATTTTTAATGAAATGAAATGAACATTGACAAAATATTCACCGAAATCAGCCAAAAAAATGACGAAATCTATCAAAAATCTTCACCACAAACATATTTTGAACCCCATTATACGTTTCACCTGGATTATCCTATATTGTGTACCAAAGTGAGGGGGGCGAGCTTTCTATTTTCCTGCATTTATTTGCTTAGTTTCACAAATTTACTATGTATAAAGTATTACAAATTTTTTCACAGCTTCAGCCAGTTTTTTGCACCGATATTTGTAGTTTTTATTCACCATATTTCAGGGTCCCTAGATGCATTGTTAACAGTAAGTGGAACAATTGATAATAATATCAAAGGAACATACTTTGAACAAGCAGTCTCTACCAATGTTTGATGTACTTTTACACTTGTAATGTGTCTCTCTTCAACATTAACTTAGATGTAAAATTACAAACAAAAAAAGTTAGAGTTACAACTGTACTGCAGTACAATTGTAACATAATTTTCTGACATGTCACTCCTTGTAACACATGGTAATTAAAGAAACAGTACAAGTACAATATTGCATATTTAAAAATACAATTAAACAGTCAGAAAATGTTATATATTATTGAAATAAAAATTGTCTATGTGCAATCATTACACCACCATAATTAGCTTGTATCGCATTATAGTAACTTTTACCTGTTTAGCATATTATCAAACAGTACAGAAAATATTTAACAATAACATTCTACGAAGAGGCACAACCACATTTCAATAAAAATTTGTTTCTCCTTTCAGTGGTACTGTAACATGAAATCTGATGAAGAAATATAAATTAATTTAAAACTGTTAACAACTATTTCATTTATGTGCTGCCATCACTATCAAAATAAAAAAATCTGTCCATAAAAGCAGTTACTGTTACAAAGCAAGTTACTGTTACTCAAAAGGAACAGCACAAAAATCATTACATTAATTATGCATACTTCAGTACCTAACCATGCAAGTACAGTAAAATAATGACCGTTTTCATAGTTAAGTGACAATATACACAACATAGGTAATTTACCATACACATATTAGGAATTGCAGTGTACTCAAAGTAATTATATTCATTTTTGTGTATCTTTGCCGCACTTTGTGCATCTGTTATGTGTAAAGGCTCGCGAATTGCATGTCCTCTAGGACGGCAGGGATCTGCTAACTTCAGCAGTAGGTAGCAATGGTAAAATCGAGTGAGTTTTGCAATCATTTTACTTTCCCAAAACTTGTCATCCTTTGCAATTCTTTTAATAGAGATGCCCTTCAATGTCCATACAATGAAGTCGCACCACGAATGTCCAGTAACATGGAGTTGACCCTGAACCTGAAAGAAATAGTTGTGTGAACAACGTAACTGCAACTTTCCATCCGATAAAGTGCAGAAAAAAATTCTCAGATCTCTCGTGGCATCAGTGGGACAGATATTCCCTTGCAGAATATGGAGGACACTTTACTTCCAGAATTCCATTATCGCCTACAATGCCGTCAGGAGTGGCAGCAAGGAAACAGTGCTCTGTGTCAATGAAAAGACCTCATTTCTGGACAGTATTTCCTGTGAGTTCTTCGTACTGTGAAATAGCGACCCCTTCATTAGCTGTGCCATGTACCACAGCTGCAACTGACAATGTGGTTCTGTACACAATCGCTTCTATTTTGTAGTGGCGTGAAGTGTGTTCTCTCATTTTATACACACGTCCAAAATATGAGTCGTTGTCTTCTTTCTTTGACCCATAGTTCACTGTTAGCTTGCTGTCTTGTTTGAGACTCGAGCATATCCCTTTTTGAATTCTTGACTTTTATGCTCTTCAATACAGATTCTGTCAACACTTCCAGTTCCATACCCGCAGCAGGAAGCTTAGTTGCAAGGGGCCCATAGCTCTTGTCAGGTTTCGTATGCGCTTTTGAAATCACACATGCACTCATATTTAATCTTCTTCTGCAGTTAGCTGGTTGCTTCTTCATTTTTGCCATCAATGGCTTGACGGTAATTCAAGGGCTGCGTCCTGTAACTGTTTTAAACGTGTCTGTGTCATTTGTAACGTAGCTGGAAACTCAAACCTGCACTTGCTGTTCTGCGGGAATATGAACCTTGCTGAGAACGATTTATCTGTTTCCCACCAACCATTCTTGCCACTAATGTCAAGTCCATGAGAAGTGCGTGTGATTTTGAGCATACTTTGTCGACCAGAACTCTAATTCCTGTAATATCTTCACAAGGAGTACAATCAAGGTCACAAGGCTGTACCTTTGTGCTGGATCTGTCACAAATTTCTCGACGACATAATGTATGGTCACCAAATATATGGTTCAGCACATTTATGAGATTGGCCATCATAGTTTCAAGATTTCCTTTATTGTATGTTATACAACCCCGTGCACAATGGCATATGGACTGTATCTTAGACTTACTAAGATACTTAGCTGATTTTCCTTTTGCCATTGCTTACAAATTGTTCTTCAGGTTCTTAATAACATGGTTGGCACATTCCAACTTCTGCACAGTCCTACCATACGAAACATTACTAATAATTGCCGAATGCACATTTGAATCACCAACGCCCACAAATTTTTCAAACCTAAGTTCGTACACCTCCTCACAATAAATGAATCCCTGAAAAATAATGTCGGACTCCATTGCAGTTGATGAGCTATTCCAATGTTTCTTTCTTTTCTCTCTCTGCTCGTGTGCAAACGGAGCAGTACTTATTTCTTACACCCAGATACAATATTTTCTTTGTATAATCCAGACTTAGCTGAATATCGGTGACCGTATGACTTCTGACTCCAGCCACCATCAACTATTGCAGTGATCAGTGCATATTCTACAAAATCTTAAGTAATTACTGGTCTTAAGTAATATCTTTGGTTAGTTTCAACTCTTCCTTCGCAGCTTCATCCATCTGTTGCTATAGTACCTCTTGCCATACATTTCCTATTTTCTCGTGTTTGGAAAAGCAATCAGGGCCCATAGGAGAAATGTCAGCAACACTAAGTAATTCTTCTAGAGGCCCATGTCATATGCCTCTTGATAAACAGCCCCAAACAACTTTGTAATTTATGTCCAACTTCAGTTCATTAATTTTATTCGGACGACCAACAGGAAGACATGTCATAGGTTCTGGCTGGAATTGTCATACCAGAAGACATTAAGGGCACTGAAATTTGATATAATGAGTTAATCCATACTGACAAACCCCTATCAGACAGAGAGAGCCAGTTGATGTTACAAGGCATCTGAAACAATTAGGAGGTATTTTAGGGGAAATCTCCTGTCTAAAATTATAAGTCACTGCATTACATAGAACTAAAGAATAATTTCGTTGCAAGAATTAATTTGTGTATAAGGGTATATTTTGGTGGTATCGGAACTGTTTCTACTGTAGCCTCACTAATAAAAAAAATTATTAATGCATTATCACGAGTACTACTGTATTTAGCTCTCATATTAAAATTTCCAGAATACACACATACGTTTACATTAATGTTCATTAGCACTGTATGAAATAGGTTTCAGGGCCGACTGCCAACTAGGACCACCAGTTGAGTGACTATTGAAAGAAGTCAGTAATGGTAACAACTGTCATGTATTACAGAAAATTTCTTGTGCATGAAATTACTACCTACGTTGTTACATGGAGCGATGACAGATTCATATTCTCCACACAATGTTACTAACACACAAATATTTTGTCTCTAACTTTTAGAAAACTTACAAAAGTAAATGTAAGTGTTTATAATAAATTAATTTTCACAGACTGCTCCATTTTAATATTACAATTCTTATAATTTTTTTTTTTTTTTTTAAATTCTTAAATATGTTAGCATACTAAAATGCTCTACACTCTACAGAACTAAATAAATGAAGGAAAGTTGCATGAATTGTAGCATCTGAGACAGCTATGATTGACTATGATGATGATGATGATGCACAGTACAATAACCTTTGACATTCCAGAAACCGCAACTCAATCATAATATGGTTGATGTCTACTATCATCTTCCCATGTAGCAAATGTAACCCAGGGTCTTCTTCCGATGAAGGTGGATCTAATTCTACAACCAGAGGTGGCAGATTTTTGCTGAACCTGCAAAAATGTATAAATTGAAATAAAATTACAATCATAATTACAATCAACAACAATGTATAACCTGCATATATATTTATACGCCCCCCCCCCCCCCCTCTGCGTTCTCCATATCTTGACATTCTGTTGTTTGTTTTCTGTTTGACAGCATTGCATTTTGTGTAGCAATGATGTTTTCGTTATTCCTATAAAAAAAGAGAAAAAAAAGATAGTCTCAGTTTTCGTCAAGGTGATTTATTATTTTATTTATTTAAGAGGAGCTGTTCTGGAATGACACATTAATAAAAAAATAAATAATTGTATTGAATTTTGTACGAAACCGTGACTGAATGGTTGTGCAGGTAGGTGGAGTTTGGTAAACATTATGTGACGTCATAACAGGTGTTGCGGGCATAGCCAACCAGCCAGAAAATAGAAAAAAAAAAATGAAACTAGACACAATGAAGACAAAAGTTGCTAATGATAACAATTTGTATGATGGTGAACAGACAAGAGACCGACGATCTGGAAGCAGTGTTGCGACAAAGTACAACTGCACTTGCTACATCGCAAAGACAAATGAAACTGAATGCGTTTGTTGCTCGGAGTCAAATTATGGGCAACTTTGGTGGTTCGAAAAGTATAAACTTATTATATTGTAACTTTTATGCGGCAATTCTTATGCTGATGCGTACAATGCAGTGAGATATTGCATTATAATGAATGCTAGAAATGAGAATGCTTAGCAGTGTAGACACATGTGTTTCTTACAAGCAATTTATTTTATGAATTGTTGAAAATATATGTTGAAATATTCGTACAAATATTTCAGTATTTACAGTACTGAAAGTAAATAAAACATTTCCATAGTAGTGCCAACCTAAAGTACAAATACTGTTGTCGCCAAGACTAGTGATGGCTCGCAGCGCGGGAGTTAGGAAGGCCCAAGTCAAGGGGGTAACCGGTTTAGGAAGAAAGTGGCCCCGTCTCTGCATCGTACTACTTGCCGTACAAAGCACATTGTCCCTCGTTCCTCGCAGTAGTGACGGACTGTGAACGATTGTGAGTAGCTCGTGGGCCAAGAGGTATAAACAAGTTATACACAGCAATGAAGAAGAAGTCATCAGGAATGTTGTAGAAGTTTGTGATGAAGAGGCAAGGAATAAATATTTGTTGGTTCATATCAGCAAAGCTACAGAGAGAGCTGCGAAGTACACGGGAGTAAGTAAGGTGTCTATCGAGAGAATTCACAAACAAAGCAGAGAGAGACCTGGCGAGCCTCAAACAACTCCAGGAAAGTGGAGGGAAGAACACAATGCTTACACTGTTCACCATATTGCCTATTAAGGGTTCTGACTACTTGCAAATATTTTGTGCAATTGAGTCCTTAAAATGGATGGACTCTTAAGGCGAACTCTTACTCATGCCTCAATAGCTTTGTCACCCGTACCCACAAGGCACTCAACTTGCATGCTGTCTCTCTGCCGGCGACTCACCTATTTCATGACTTTTAGCAGTGAACCTATTTCATTTAAAGGCACACTAATAAGAAAGAAGTATGGTATGTTTCTCAAGACAACTCTTAAGTTTTCGTATAAAAAAATCTGTGACTGAAACTGTTTCTGAAAGTACCCATTTTAGCCATTCTTACATCAAAAAATAATTCTTAGAGTTTGAATGAAAGCAAGGTGTTTAGGCACCATTACAAAATATCCAATTGTTTTAGAATCATGTATTTTGTACTAAACCCTTGTAATACACTTCATGTGCCAGCCTCCTGTAACAGTATCAAAGGCAATGTTTATTTTCTTGACTGAACTGGTATGCTTTTAAAATATTGCACCAATAGTAAATAGTCATCCATGACTTTTCAGTAATATGCAAGTATTATTTTGAGTCAAACAAACCATTCAAAAGATTGTATTTAAAAATTGTAAATTTGGCGCAGTAGCGTGGCTACAAGGAAAAGGGTTCTCTTGCTTCGAAACAATGAGAAAAGCTACTCTCATTGAATTGCTTGAAAAACATTGACCAAGAGAAAAAAATTTCACTGTTGATAGGGTATTCCAGCAACATGGCCATACTGTACCTAGATTGCCCACTTATATGTGCAATTTCAATGCCATAGAACTAGCTTGGGCTAAGATTAAACGTCATATCATAGCTCACAACACGACTGGAGATTTATCACTTGTCTTACAGATGCTAATATCAGAAGCCGTAGAAGCAGTAACAAAGGAAGACTGAGTGGGATATTGCAAACACGTTGAAAGAATTGAAGAAGAGTACTGGAAGAAGCTTGCCTCATTGAGTTAGCAGTAGATGAATTCTTAATCAAACTTGACAGTGACAGTGAGGACACAGATGATGAAAGCAAAAAAAATTCACTCCATGACAGCTACAGTGAGCAAAAAATTTTTAGTAAATGTGATACTAACATGTCTTGCTTAGCTCAGCCATTATAAATATTGAAATTAGAGTATATGTTACTGATACATGTACTCTACGCTGTCGTAAATTTGTGAGCTACGAATAGTTAACAATGCTATGTTGAGACATATCTGCAGTATGTGTTATCAGTTTGTAAAATTGCTATCCACTTTTATTTTTACTTGGAACTATTACATACATTATTTTTCTTTTATTTTTACTTTTAGCTACTGGAATCATGAATTTTGCATGGTGTCATTTGACCAATTATTAGTTTTAATTCTGAATACGTGTAAATAAGTAAATTTAAGCTGAACATTTCAGTATATTTTCCCTTATTTTGACTTTTTGTTCCCCACGCCATGATTTTGGTATTACTGGTTATTCTCATAGTAACTGTGTACCGTAACATTATACGCTCACATCGTGTTCAGTTATAATTGGTTACCACTGAATAATTGTACCTCAGTATTTTTCATTAGTTACACTTATTTGTCACATAATCTTGGGTCGTTTATTGTTAAGTATTATTATCATATCCTAAAAATGTACAATCAAATTGTATTCAATTGTTAATTACTTTGATGGTTGTTAAATGATTATGTCACTGCAATTTTTAAATTTTGTGTTTAAGAGCCTAATGAGTTCTATATTTTTATTCATCGTCCTTTGTCTGTTCAATCTATAGTGACTAATTTTCAAATTTCTAGTTTAACACTTGTAAATTGGTGTTATTAACTATTAATGTTATTAAGTTATTTTCATTGGTTTGACTTTTGGAAGCTGCTTCTTGAAAAAAGTATTATTTCACAATTGTTATCACAGCATGTCTAGGGCCACAGTTGAGGCAGTGCCAGAGCGTTCGCCTGCTACCACTACGATCTGGGTTCGGTTTCTGGCTATGTAAATTAGGATTTTTGCATGTGGGAATCGTGGTTGGTTGGTTATCTCGGGGGTCTCCTGTTTCCTCCAACATTGCATTCAGGTGCTGCTCCATGTCCATCTCAATTCATCCACACCACGTTGGCTCTGAAGACCTCTTATGCTAAGACTCGTCCAAACATATCTATCAATCAATTAATCATTGTGTGTCATATACTTTATAGTCCGTCTGTTCACATTACCAATTAGCTTGTACATATATTTAAGATAGAATTACAGCGATTTTTGTATTTGTGTATTAAAATGTGTGCATATTTTCTGTACTTCAGTGGTAGAAAAGGTAAACATTTAATTAACTGCACCAGTAAAAAATAAAGACAAAATAAACAAATTACGCACAGTGAGATTTTGGAAACTTAAAAAGATTTTAATTATATGTAGACTATTTTCATTTCCATTCTTCGGGAATATTCTACTCACTCTGACGAACAAATAAGTTAAATAACTTCGTAATGATATGTCTTGTAGATTGTATCATCAACCCCTGCAACCATATTTTCACACATTTGTCTCACTTACTGGTTTTTAATCTTAATGCGTAGTTTAAACAAAATCATGCAACTACAGTGAAACTACTTTATTTATGTTAAATTGCTTTTTGTTTGTAACACTTGATACTAAATAAAATATTTTTCCAAACTTAGCAAAAATTGGAGACTTATTCATTTCTAGTACTGACCATGATATTATTGTTATCCCCACTCACCTTTGTAATTAATAATTTTGTATTCATGCCAATACAATTTTAAAGACGTGTAGTTGAAAAAATTTCTTCAACTACTCTTTGCTCGGGACTTAAACCCAGAACATCTAGTACCATAGGCTGGCGCGCAACAAACTATGTTACAAAACACAAATGTCAGTGATAGATGTGTTAATGTACCTTTCAAACTATTCTGTTTGAAGTGGTCAGTGGAATGTTTGCAGGATGCATAGTACGTCATTCAATGGTACACTTTGCGGTCGAAGGGAGGGATGCGACAGGCCAAACCTATGGGCAGCCGAGGGGAGTGGGCGGTGAACTAGGACTAGGGGGCCCAGCTAACAATAATTTCAGCTACAGTGTAACATTTTAAAATATAATTTCCTTTGTTGCTGATGGAAGAAATGGATTTGGTAATATTTAGGTGACTGTTGTAACTCTTACATATGGTAACATGCATGTGGCTCGGATATAACGACTCCCTTTTATGACGTCACAGATAACATGCAGGTCAAATCTTCCTCTCACTGAAGACGAAGCATCGCAACACATCTTAGTGCATCGGGGAAAATATGTAATTCTACTTTTTCCTTCTCTGTTGAGTTTTTTCGACATGAACTGCATAATTTTACTCATTCTGTAATCCGAACAGATGGCTGTGCTTTGGTCCACGCTGCTCAATTCCTGTAACACATGATTCACGTTGAATGAATACCACATGTGTCTATTTATAGTCAGTCAGTGTTTCAATGACTGACAGATATATTTAACTATGGCTTCTGGAAATGTAAAGCTCCATACTGCAAGCTTTTTGACAAAGTAAATTTTTACATAATAAAATAATATTTTTGCTCAATTTCAAAACACTGGTTCTTCAACTTGACTTTTGGGCACATTCAGTTTTGATGACATAACTTTCGTCGTGAAAATTAAAAAAAAAAAAAAAATTTTATCCTCCTACACTGTTCACTATTACTCATGTTTCTATTGTCATGAATACCTAAAGTAATATTCGAAATTTGGGATTAATTTTACATACAAAATTGTACGGCAAGTATAAGACAGAATCAAAGTAAAATAAATCAGCGTTTCCGCAGTACAAATTACGTAAATGAAACCGTCAACAATATTTAGATCATCACTGCTACGGTTACTAATAAGCGCATTCAAGGGCTACTACTGCTATAAACACTACTGCTACTACAAAAAAAAAACTACTGTTGGAAATACTACTACTATCCAAACACTGATATTACAAATATTTATTTTCTTATAAACCCATTATAGTGCCAGATACATTTATTCTAATAAATACATACTTGTATTATTGACGAATTGTATGCGTAAGATGGGTTTATAAGTGATAATATTTACTTCTTCATTTACTAAGTTACATTATTCTTCAATTTTTCACGAAGAGTTTTTGCATTTCAAAGTATTTTCGTAATTTGACATGACTAAAATTACCAGTAATTATTTTCTTTGTATTTATAATGAATTTGTGTCATCGAAAATGCCAGAGTATTTATCCACGAAACACTTTGAAATATCCTTCTAATCCTACCGTAATTTATATTTATGCCATACAGGTGCCTAGTTATAAATTATTGGTATGTATTGTATTCTGTTTGTTTTTACACTTTCAAGCATGACGTGTGACATAAAATCAACTAACATCACATGCGCCGACTCCGAGGGGGGGGGGGGGACTGTTTCTCCCTCCTCCCCAATCTTTTTTTCTAACTATCCTATAACTAAGTGTTAAGTGAAAGCCCGGTGGATAGGGTGGGAATTTATTGCATCTCAGGGCTAGACCCATTACGCCTACAAGGATAGGAAATCATGCAAGGAGACATGTATCATGGCAGAGAGGGATTGGACAGCCATGGCCTGCGATTGGGGCCATGACTACTTCCCTAACTGTATTTATAGCTAAGCTAATACTAGAAGAGACTAGGAAAAACCGGCATAGGCACTGTAAAAACCCAGTCGACAGGATAGAATTCAAAATATTCATGCATTATTCTGAAATGCTACGGGAGACAGAGAGTTTGTGTAACATGCTCGTGTTAGTAGAGCTGAAAAATCTAGTAGAGAGAGGGGACGGGAACTATATTTCCTTTCGCCTTGGCAATTGGAGGGAGACACTGGCTTGTCACCAGAGAAGTTCTTGCACACCTCTCTGGTGGGGTTTATGGCTCACATAATATATACATTACCTATATGTATTATATATGCACTGTATTTAATTTTCCATTATTTAATCCAGATAAGCATTGTTCTTTAAATAAAATGTTCATTCCCCGCCTCTGGGTAAAATTATTTGTAATAACATATTTTTCAGGAAAAAAAATCTACTAACCCTAGGGAGCTATACCTGGCTCACACTGCTATCTAACCGTGGATAGTATTACCTCATCCTACACAGGACAAGCAGGCAGAACGAGACCGTGGCACCCAATTTAGACGACAAGCAGTAGTGCCTGCTTCGGTGCCAGTAATCTTATCATCACCGTGCATTGGCATTTACCCTTAAACCATTCCGCTTGTGGTCTAGCGGAAAAATCCTCGACATACATGTCAGTCCGACCTAACCGGCACGCATCAATACATACATAAAACACTTTAATAAATTGAATTTAATATACCTGGCATCAGGTATCACCGTACTGAATACTTGGGAGCTCTGTGGCTCAGAATTCAGGTTCGATTCTTTGTTGGTGCACAGGTATTGCAAACATAGATAAATACTAGCAATGAATAAGAAATTATAAGTATAGCATAACGACACAGTCCTGCAAAAAGTCATTCTTCTTGTAGGTGCCTCTTCACACATACACTTTAAAAGATCATATATATATATATATATATATATATATATATATATATATATATATATATATATATATATATATATATATATATATATATATATACGCGCGCGCACCCCCCCCCCCCTTACGAGTTCGTGATGTAAGTTCATAGAATGGCCAAACGCAAGTCCACTAGGAAAGGTAGAAGAAAACATATTAGGAAACACACAGCCCTGCAAAATGACGTTTTTTCTCGCAGTTGCCCTGCAAACCTACATTCTTCTTGCAGTTGTATCTTGACATATAACTTTCAAACATATAAGCACATTCAGTTGTCTACCTACACATCTCATCATTATAAAAATCTAAACCTATCTAAAAATCCTGTTATCGAAGGCTAAATCTAACATGTAAACTATTGAAGTCTCTATCTTCGCTTATCACGCACACTGTTGTGAATGTCTACATGATACGTTCATAGATATTACCGGCACTGTGGTGAGCGTCTCTAAGTAATTCTATTTAAATACATGGGGTGTCCACCATTAATTATTTGGATCTTTATCACTGGTGAGGTGAAAAAGTCTAAATTGTACTGGTTCTATCACTTACAGCGTAATGACTGCTGTTATCACAAGTTCTGTTCACTCCTGTGGGTAGGCACTTATGCTAGATACACACTTTATTTAAACTTAGCAATATTGTGAATATTCCTCGGTTTCACTGTCTTTATCTGGCGGCCAGTTTAAATGTAACAAACCCTGTTATATTTTTAGGTAGTAGTCTATGACTACATATGTACACTTTCTTCATCGCACTTTTACTTACTTGGTTCAGTGTGTGCGGGTTTAGCTGGCCTTCCTCTTGGGCGTAGCCCGGTGTACTGTGGGTACAGCCACGTGTATATCGGCGTGGGTTGCCATGGCAACTCTCGGTACCAGCGAGGTGTAGAACCAGGCTTGGCAGCACGAGTTGGCATCAGGCGTCGAGGCTCGGCACACAGCGTTGTGGCTTCTGCTTCTTCCGGAACTGAGGGTAAGGACACAGCTACTAGGGACGTAGTGATAGTGCGGGGGAGTGATCCCAGTTCTCTACCCCTACTGCACAGGTTCCTACCTGTAGGGCAGGACATTTCTCTTCGGTTGTAACGTAAGGCAGTTGCTGTAGGAGATCGCTCTCCATCTTGCCGACGTAAGCATCCCGTCGTGGAGTAGGGTAGTTGGAGGTATCACTGTTCTCGATGTCCAAGTCCTGTGATGAGGCAGTGGGAGGGAGAGGGCTCTCAACCTCCTCTGCGGGTGTTGTTCCTGCTGAGGGGTTAGGGGAGGTGGTAGCACCAAGGAGCTGTAGATGACCGTGCTCAACCTTAGCTACGGGTGGTGTTTCTCGTCGTAGGGCCAGGTAGTTGGAGGCATCGACGGCCTCGACGTCCGGGTTCATTGGTGAGGCATTATGAGGGAGAGGGCTCTCGACCTTGACTGCAGGTGGTGCACCAGGAGGCGGGTAGTAGGAGGCATCAATGTTCTCGACTTCTGTGGCAGCACAAGGGAGCTGCGGGACCCTCCGCTCAGCCTCGACTGTGGGTGGTGCGTCTCGTAGAGCCGGGTAGTTGGAGGCATCGACGGTCTTGGCATCCAGGTCCTGTGGCGAGGCAGTGTGAGGGAGAGGAGTCTCCTTGGTCATGCATTGGGAGGAGAGACTGGGTAGGTGTTGCCGTGGCAGCACGTAACGCAGTTGCTGACATACTGTTGGACATCGCGACTCATTCCATCCCAACTATAGCGAATCCCGATATCTAGTAGGGTTTCTCGGGTCTCCGTATGTTCAGTCTGGGGTTGGTCGTGGTAGTAGCGGCAAATGTCTGCTCACAGCTGCTGAGTACCCAGATTTTCCGCTGAGCGTTAGGTTGACCACATCGCATCCACACAATGTCATCCCGAGCTTTGAAGCGTTGTGGATGCTCTTGCAGGAGCGGGTGTACCTCGGGGTCCTCACGTTGAATTATTGAGATTTGATTTTGGGTAATCTGTAACTGGAGGAGACAGATCTGCTCATCGGAGCTTCATTCTACTTGTGGGGGAGGGGACATCTTTTCCCCTTTCTCTTCCTCTGCTTTTTCCTCCAGTGTAGGAAAGCGGGACAGGGCATCTTGCAGGTCGTTCGTTTAGCCTGGGCAGTGCTGTACCCAAAAGTTGAATTCAGTGAGAAACATATCCTACCGACTGAGCTTGGTTTTGGTGTTTCGTGACTCTTGCAGCCATTGGAGGGCTTTCGAGTCTGTTCGCAAGATGAAGTGCTGGCCTTCTAGATAGTATCTGTACTTACACACTGCCCAGATGACGGCCAGGCATTCCTGTTTGTTTATGTGATAATTTTGCTCTGTTTCATTGAGGCGGGTGGAGGTATACGCTATCACACGGGGTTGGTTGTTTTTGTCTAGCTGGTTAAGGATGGTTGCCAATCTATTCTAGCACGCGTTGGTGTGTAGGATCAGTGGTTGATCTCCTTTGGGTCTGTGTAGCTGCTGTATATTTCTGAAGCTTGTTTTCAGGTCGTGGAAGGCTCACTGTTGCTCCAGTCCCCATTGCCAACATGCGTCTTTTTCCAGGAGCAGATCAAACGGTACCATGAGTTGCACAATGTTCTGCACGAAGTCACGTAGCCAGTTACACAAACCCAGATACTGTTGTAGCTGTCGTTTATTGGCCGGTTTGTCTCCTCCTTCAATGGCTCATATGGAATTTTGTTGTGGGAAGTTTTCCTCAGGTGACACGACATGTCCCAGGTGATCGATAGAGGACTTGCTGAAGTAGCTCTTGGAAAGCTTGTAAGCCATCCCATGTTGTTCTAGGCATTCTAGTACCCTCTGCAGATGCTTGAGGTGCTCCTCCCAGGAGTTTGAGTATATGATCACATTATCGAGGTATGCAAAGAAGAACTCTCCGAGATACCCATTCAATACCTCTGCGGACATTAGGCGTTGGAAGGTGGCTGGTGAATTTTTCAACCCGAACTGCATTACTCTTAGTTGTAGGGTTTCACTCTCTGATTTGGTAAATGCCATATATGGAATTTAGTTTTATGTTTTGTGTAGCCACCCTGTCTTTGCCCCCTTTTGCCACCGGGCTCGGTAATGGCTGCGTCGTTCGAGTTTGCCAATCCAGCGAGCTGCGCTGGGATATCTTGCTCATGCTGGGTGTCCATCCCCTTGTTGGGCTTCTATTTTTCGCTTGAATTACGTAGGGGTGGACAGCAGTCTTTGGGTCACTGTCTGGGTTGTTTGCTGTGGTCTCATTGTCCATGCAGGCGCACAATATCTTGTCGCTTGAGTGGTGGTGCTTGGAACAGCTGGTGTCTTGGTCGGAGACAGCGCTTGCGGGGCAGTCCTGCTAGCGGTATTATCTGCATTGTCCGTCGCTTCAGATTTGGTTGGGGTGTTGGCGTTCATGTTGGGGTCGGTAGAATCGTTTGGAAAGGACAGTATTTGCCTATGTGTCACCTTGCGGATATGCCCACTAAGATTTTCTACCCAATACACGTCCTCATGGCGCCCAACCACTTTATAAGGCCCTTCCCATATACCCGCCAGGCCCGCACTGAACTGGTTGCTTGACTTGCTTAGAGGGTGAATGCGAAGGGGCATGGTCTTTTCCAATCGCAAAAGCTGTGGTATCTGTTTGAGATTGTGGATATTTTCGTTAGATGTAGGTCGCCTGTGATTCTCTTGCTGGGTCCGGTTGAGCTAGGGCGGCGTGGCGGACGTCTTCCGGTTGAGGTAGTTGGGTGGGCGAGCTCTCCCATTGCCATTCCTCTGGGTGGCAGAGAGTGTGTCCCAGGATGAGTTGGCTGGGGCTGGCATTTATGGCTTTATTGGTTTAACGCTGCAGTGCAAAGAGTATTCTTGGAATGAAGCAGTTCCAATATTTGTGGTCATTCCCCACACTGAACTGAAGACTCTTCTTAATCTCCTTATTCCTGTGCTCAGTGGGGTTGGGTTGGCCTGCAGATGGTAGGGTGAGGGGACGTCCAGGTTTTTACTCCCCACTCAACACACGTGTTGTGCCACATGTGGCTGACAAACTGTGGCCCATTGTCTGTGAGGATACAGTGGATGTAGCGCCAGTGCAGGAAGATTTCGAACTCAAATTTCCAGGCTTTGTGGTGGGTTTCTTCGCTAGGCATCGGAAAGGCCTCCACCCATTCCGAGAATAAGTTGGTTACCACCACAAACTACCAATTTCCCCTTTGTACTCCTGGGGGCACCTTGGTTTGGCAGTCGGCGGAGGTACCGGTTGTACCTTTCCCCAACAGCATTTATTGCAACTTCCCACGTATTGCCGGGCATCCTGGCTCATTCCGTCCCACATGTAGCGACTGGCTATATCTATGAGGGTTTCTCTTGTCCCGGGATTGCCAGCCTCTGGATTGTTATGGTAGTGCTTACAGATGTTTGCATGCAGGTCTTTGGGTACCCATATCCTCCATTTGGCCCTGGGTCTGCTGTTGCGGGACCAAATTATCTCATTCTGGATCTTGAAGCAGTGGGGTTGTTGTTTCAATAGACCCTGGATCTCCTGGTCCTGCTGTTGGTAGTCTGCTATGTGGTGTCTGCTGATCTTTAGTTGCAAGAGCCATATTTGCTCTTCAGGCATAGGATTAGGCAGTTGGGGTGGCGCCATATGGTCCCAATCCTTGTTTGCCTTTTTGTCGTGGTCCAGGTCTGACTGACATGATAAGGCTAGAGTTGTTCCGATACCGATACTAAGTATCGTATTGGCTGATATTTCGCATTTTCCTGTTGTATCTGTATCTGGCATGGAATCGGGCCGATACATTAGTATCGGTTGTAGAAAATTAAGTTCTGTTATTATTTTCTTTAGAGACAAAAATTACAGTATTTTGGTGTATAAGTAAAATTTTGTTAATCATAAGTAGATTAGTTCAAAATCATGTATAATTCAAAGTGTGTATTCACTCTCAAATGGAATAATAGGATTTTATATGATCGTGCCAGAGCTTTCACATCTGTTGACTGGTTTTCGTCTTCTCTTCCGCCCACTGAAGAGGTGAAAAGATGTGACAGTGCCATGCATTGTGTGAAGTATAAGGATCCCTTTTGCTTGGGCACCGTGGGTCGTGGACCACTAGTTGTGTTCACTTTTCCGTGAGGTCACTTGGAAACTGCCACTTGGGGCAGTCTTTGTAGAAGTAATATTCTGGACAATACCAGCATTTCGGAAGGTTGTGAACTGGCGGTGCTGGAGGTGGTGCTTTCTCTTTCTTTTCTGGTGGTTTTTCGGGTTTCACCGGTTGGCTAATCTTTGGTCTTTCTAGGTAGGCCTGAGCTTGTATGTTTAACTCAATTTCTCTCGCTCTTTCTAAGTGTTCTTCCACCAACAGTGGCTTGGGTATAATGAGAAGTTAGCATGAGTGAGGAAGCAGCATTGGCATTACGCAGCTTTTGGGAAAATTTTCTTGAACGTCTGAACTTTCCGGCGTATAAATAATTTGGCTTCTTCGCCCGGGTTTTAGGTCCTACTGTAGAATTTGGCTGTTAGGTTAGCTAAAACCTCTTCCCTGGTAAATTCATGGTCTAGGCAATTACTGAATTGTGCCCAATCCGTAATAAACTTGCTGTACTTGTCCCACAAAGTTCATGCCTTGCCTTTAACCTTTTATTGCGTAATGTTTCATGTACGATACCTCTGGAGTATTCAGTTTTTGTTAGTATGTATCTTAATTAAATGATAATAAATTAAAAAACATAAAGTACACATTAAAACAATTTAATGTAAGCAAAGGAAAACCTCATGTTCACAACGATCGAGTAGCGTAGTAATTAGTGCTCTAGACTCACGATCCAAGGGTCGTGAGATCAAATCCCAGCATATGCACTTTGAACTAAAAAAATGTAAAGTCTAATTTGTGTAACAAAAGTTGGAACATAAATTGATATTAGGGATGTCAAAATATCAATTTTTCTAGATTCCGATTCTCAATTCCAACTGCAAAATCTTTCACTTGATTCCAATACAATAATTTAAGATATATCGATTATCAACATGTTTTATAGGTCAAATTAAATAAACACAAATATGAAGACAGTTAAGTGAAATTAATTCCCTATATTTATGTAAAATTCTTCATGTTAGCCCTAACAAGTTCATATCAGTATTTTTCATGAATATATGATTTATTTTAAATGAATATACACATTATTATACAAAAAAGTTAAACAAAAGTTCTCAACTTCTCAATGCAATATTTCAGGTCAACTTATGAAGCTAACCAATATGTATACAAATATTGATGCTACTCAGTAATGAAGCTGAAAAACAAGTAACCTTTCATTTAGAATTTCTAAGTGAAAATGCTTCTACCAGACATTTTAAGTTGCAGGGACACTGGATGATTTGCTGCTACTCGCATATTTGCCCAAAAGATCTTGTTAATGATAATTATTGCAATTTTCCTATACTCATCGTGTTTACATAAGTGTTTTCTCATGTTACTAGTTGTGCGACAAACCCCACCTCGTAAAATTTTTGCAGAACACAAACTGCAAAATGAGTAATTTGTGTCATTTACGTCAACTGAAAAATAATTCCACACATTGTTTAACATTTTCTTCATATCCATATAAATAAAATCCTCAGTACATTGAAAACGTAACACTGCGGAGAGAATAGAAACTAGTATTTTTGGTAAAGGTAAACAGGAAAAAAAATTGTTTTCAATTTCGATTACATCAAAAACGAAAATGTCACGAACAGGAAATATGCATGGTACGAAAAATGTACCTGTGCTTTATCTAATATACCATTAAATAATAGGTAAACAAAATAAAAAGTCCGAAAAATAATACCTGGAATCCTGGTATTATTAATGATTCTTGACCAGGATCCTGTTGCTCCCACTACTAATAACTTTCACGCAACAGACTAGGAAAGTCAATGCATGCTCCGCGTCAGCGACCCGTAACTCTAGGAGCTTGCTGCTAGAAAAGGGTTATTATCCACAAACCACATATGGTTGCAGACAGATGCCGACTTCTAATGCTGATCTCAACACTTGCACGCAGCAAAGTGCTATCTCTAACAGTATCCACATGTGCTGCTGTGATCTTTCATCCGTAACTGGCAGTTGGTTTTAGTGACTCGTCGACGCGCACATTTACAGGTTTAGATATTGTGCTGTAGATTTCCACGTGCATTTGTAGCATTCTTGCAACAGTACACACGTAGTACTGAGTCATATCAGAAAGTGCGCAAAAAAGAAAACGAGTGCAGTTATCCCATTAAAGTCTCGCCACACAGCACGTAGAGTGACGCCAGAGTGAAGTGAGGCAGCCAAATACTGATAATAGCAGTCTGCCACATGGCAGTCATCAGAATAAAAAACAACTTGTTTTCCACGAGTTTCGATTATCCGAGTATCTCTTCCCCTACATTATTGTGGATAATCAAGCTTGTACTGTATTATCTTAACTCTTTCATAGTCGAACCATCATTGAATGATTAATTCCTGTCAATGCATGTGAGTTCGGTACAGGTTCAGCCTATTTAGAAAACCAAAGACCTGTTGCTGTGCAACATAACCTCAAAAAATTATGTGAAAGTGGATGAGGATTTTCAACAATTAACCGTTTGATTCTCGATTCTTCGATACCTGTAATAATCGATGCTATTGAGGTAATTGAAGAATCGACTTTGACATCCCTAATTCATACTGAAAGTTCTAAAAGAATATTTATATACAGTATTGAGTTTCATACTTTTGCACCACTTATATACAGCAGAATCTATTTTATTCAGACCATCTCTTTTTAAGACTCATTTTTGTGTACCGTAAAAAATTTTGTTCATAAAGTTTTGAAATATGGGGGAAATCTGCCAGAAAATAAGTCAGTTGCACTTTTTTGTTTACTATGGCATGGGGGTTTCTCTTGGTGAGCACTGTACTGCATGCAGTGCGTATCTAAAAATTGATACCACCCCTGTTTTTTTGCATGTCGGGGTGAGTCAAAATATGTCCGAAGTTTCTCAAAACTTCTATTAAGACCATTGGTCACTAACAACCCTGTTCCAGGAAAACATGAGGGGTCTCAGTGAGTTTATATGCTACATATTTTGTGACTGTTAAAATTACTTTAAATACATAGTCACGAAAATATTATTTCATGTATTTTATTTATATTAATGTAAAAGGTTTCTACTCAATAAAATGGTTATTAAAATTAGGTTTATTGCATTGGTACATGTTAAGGGAAAAATTGTAGCAAAGGCAGGGAAAATGTGGAAAAGTCAGGGAATTTATTTTAATGTTATTTTTAGGGTCACCCTGAATGATTGCAAACTATTTGGACTTGATCAATTCACATAATTGAAAATTATTATGTATCACAAGACATTTGTTTTATTGTAAGTGTAAAATGTTGGATTTTTATTATGTATTCATAATCTGTTCCATTGTAGAGCTCAGATGATGAGCCTCGAGAGGAGAAAGACCACTTTGTTGCCCAGCTGTACAAGTTTATGGATGACAGAGGCACACCCATCAATAAAGGACCCACCATTGGGTCCAAGGATGTTGACCTCTACAAATTGTTCAAGGTTTGTTTTCTTTGATTTTGTTGTGTATTCAGTTTATGTATTCTATCTTCATTTCATTACATTTGTCTACCTTTTATTCATTTTACCACACCGAAAATCTCGTGTAGGAGAATTACATCATCTTAAAAGGATTCCTTTTGGAAATGATTTTTATAAGTTGTGTGAGTCCACCCTTTAGTATTACTCATAATTAATTATTTCTGACGCGTGAAGCTCTGCTCATCTTTGACATGCACTCGACTTCGTCCCATCTGAACACCACTCACCCCGTTGGGCAAGTCATTGAACATTACTAGAAGAGGCTGGACATGTGCCTATAATTCATTCACGCTTACTTCAGTCTTGTATGAAGCCCTGCTAATGTTCTATTTCCAGGATATTCCTCTCCCTCGTACAAATTAAGCTTAATTAATCCTGGAGAATCACACCAGAGGGACAACACACCACATTCGTGCGCACTCAGTTGTAATAATATTTTGTATAAGAACTATTTCTCACTATACGTTACCAACATACCTATTTTTCCCTGTTTTTTATTCAAATTATTTATCAATGAAAAGCATAATAATTTATAGATCAGATATTAAGAACATTTCAATTTAACAATAAATAAAGGTAACTTTTATGAACACAAATATATAACGTTTATAATACAGGGCGTATTTAGGAAATAACTAAACACATCATAATGGGGTGATATTTCAAAGGTTTGATTCAAAAAGGCTGAAGAAACCGTGAATGAATTATACAGGATACTCCAAGCAGATGTCACGCCAACCCCCCTAAAGTGAGATTGTACTGCTGGCCGTTACTGCGAGCCCGCCAGCCAAGATCACGTAGTTCTACAGCATGCAGAGGGAGGGCTCCACACACCCTGTAAACAGATAAGGGATGAAGTCCGCCACAGCAGCAATTCTCCACGCAGCAAACGATACCAGCAGATGATACAAGGTGAGGAGCTTATCTCTTTTCTCACCCCTCGCCTCCACCTGTCCAGAGGTCAACCAGTATAAATAGCCCTGTGAGACCCACAAACTTCACTCTATGCTTCCTCCATTACTCTCTTCAGAGCCGGAGGAAGCCACTGGCAGTTCACACCCTTTGGTATGTTGCTAATTCCACCACTTTCTTCAGGGCAAGAAGAAGCATACCATTGGTGACAACCCCTCCAGATGACACTTCTGCACCTGCAGCAACACCCTTTAGAGCTTCTAGAAGACTGGACCAAAAGCTCCTGAAGATGTTGAACAGATCCTGCCTTACCAGATAGTAACTGCAATCTTCAACACTACCCTTCTGGTATTCACCACTTTTGATCTCTTCAGGACAACAAGGTAGATAATTACGGCCAGTGATAGTACACTACCTAGCTGCATTATCGCCTTCTTCCACAACCAGGTTTAGAACCAGGTGGCCTTCACCTGGCTGTATTTTGCTTAGAACTTCCTGTCAATTCAGGTTAGTTGTAGGAGGTAGTACAGGGCCACCGTGTTTATTCTTAGTGAATATACACATGTTCTAAGTTGACGTTTGTGTACTAATTTCTGAGTGTCACTGAATTTACCCACATGAAAACAGCCCGTTAGAGTGAAGCCGGACGACCATGCTCTTTAAAGCCAGATTACACACACACATTAGATTGCCACCCTTGCTGTGGCCTGGGGTACAGCACGGTAGAGCAGTGACCACTATTAACTCCTGGCAAACTGACCCCCTGTGGATACGACACCCAACATAGTGTGCAGCCTGAGCCAACCCACCATTCTGTCCACTGCTTTCCACGGGGCCAGACGAGAGGAGTAAAAGGTATAGCTCTTGCCTGTGCGGTTGCGGCCCTTGGAAGTTCACACTAGGAAATTGCCAGCTTCACTTTTGCGAGACAGTAATATTGCCCCTATTCCTATGCCATACATCCGGAAGGGAGGGGCACTTAAAAGGTTTAGAATGGCAGCTTACGCCTCCAAGAATAACCTAAATTGCGAACTAATTTCTCCTTCTGCACTTGGCAGTACCTCACCGCAGGGCAGAGTTCTCACCACCCGTCTACCTGAGAGGCCTAACCCCTCAGAGTTACCACCACCGTTATTTCCACCACTGATCACGACTGCCGGTTTACCTTGTCCACTGTTTGAGGCTATTCATTGAGACAAAGAACCTCCCTTGGTGATAGCCAACCTCTGGTTTGGCAACCAGCCATCCAGTGACCATCAGCCTACTCCGAGCACCAAGCAAATCAAGAGCACTTTACATCCTGGGGGAAGGTTTTTGTGGCAATTATCCTCATTCGTCGTGTGTAAATGGTTGTTGCGGCACCCAACGCAAGAAATTCAGTATTGCATTAATTTAAGCACGCATCACATTTGTTTTCCTGGTCAATCAACATGAAGCCTTAAAATCTCACAAGGTGTCATGCGTCAATAGTAATCACTGACGGTGTGCGTTTATAGAAAATTTTCATTATACAAGTTTAATATTTGACGCATGATGTTTTTCCTGACTATACCACACACTCGACTGTACCTCATCTGAACATGTCTTTACGTCAACAAAGCGGGGTTAAAACAGTACTAAAAGCTGGTCACATGCTTTATTACAGACATATCCGTCCAGCTTGTAATATTCATTCTTCACTCTCTCAGACATCATGTGAACCTCCCTGAAGTGAGATTGTATTATCGGCTGAGCAATCAAGCCCATCGCCCAAGGTCACGTAGTTCTACAGCCATCGAGGGATGGCACCACCAGTATCAAGGGTGATGTTCGCAGCATCAGCAGACTACCAACAGCAGACGATGCTAGCAGACGACTCTAGCAGACAGCTCGAGGAGTGGTGCTTTCCATCCACCTGTATCCCTTACCTCAGAGGGCCTGTGGGCAAGGAAAATATAAGTCCATGCTCTGCCCGAAGATCGTCAGTAGGCCTTGCTCCATCCACTGCTCTGAACTGGGTCAGAGGAGTCTACTCCATCAACTCGCTCTACCACTCCTGGTGCTAGAGTTCTCTTCTGACCACCAGATCCTCGCGACTTACCAGAAGCTCTTAAGCTACTGCACCAATGCCTTCAAGGCCTTCCAGAGGGTCTTCACCACCAGCTGCAGTAGTGGTCCTCAACAGTCCCTTCTGGACAACGGTTAGAATTAGTATGGGCCACTTATTTTCATAACTACCTAGCTGGATCGCGTGTTCAATTAGGACCAGGTCTCCTTCACCTGAATTCATATATTCTAACTTTCGTTTAACTCGGGGATAATTTAGGAGGTAGTACAGGCCACCATGTATATTCTTCTTAGAATATATACATATTATTGTTTACTTCTGAGTGTTTATTTCTTATTGTAACTGTGTCAGTCCTACATAGATACCACGCACACCAGAGTGAAGGTAGATACTGCACTCAACCAAATACGAACCATATTGTAGGACTGCGAGCTCCCTTCATCAGGATTCACGTGTGTCAGAACACAAACAGTAGACAGCCACCCATACTGTACACCTGGTGTACAGTAAGGTAGAGTCTCCATCTCTAGAAAGACATCCACAAGGCAGCTAGTCAGCCAGGCTAATCTATACTCTTTCAGTCACTCTGAACTGGACTGGTGAGATTAAGAGTTGGTTCTGGAGGTCTCCCTTTGGACCCACATCGAAGCGTTGTTGACGTGCAGCCTGAGGAAATCCACCGCTCTGAACTGGGCCGGATGAAGGAGCACAGGGTTCGACTTTTGCTTGTACAGCTGCTGCCTTAAAAATACACAAAGTTAGGGACCATCACAACATGTTTCACTCTTGCAAGGTCAGTAGTTGTACCTTCCATATGCCATACACCCTGAAGACTGGTAATCAGCAGAAAAATAAGAAGGGCAGCTAACGCCTCCAAAGTTAACTTAAGTTGTACCCCAGTTCCAACTGCACTTCACAGCCTACCCCCACCCCACGGGGAAGAGCTCATGCTATCCGCCACTGGAGAGGCCTTACCTCCCAGCTCCACACCAACACTTAATGCCAGTACTCGTCAAGACCGCCGGGTATCCTTATCTAATAATCGTCACTATCTGCAGGGATGAGGAATAGGGATAGGTCACAGTTTAGATATCAAAACATTATCGCGATACCCGATATTGATGCTTGTCTTTATACCAAATTAAAATTTCCATTAACACATAATATGTCCAAGAAAATTGTTAATTTTACTGAAACTATATAAAAACACACATTACCCTGAAAACAAATGGTGGATGGCCTGTAACCCAAACATCCTTGACCAATGATAAACCAACACAGTCTCCTTTGATTGTTAGAATCTCATTTCCACAGTAAGAGCTGTAATCAAACTTTGAGTAAAATGATAGCTTAGTACGCACTTACTTTGTGATTTTGCAGTTTTTAACATTTTATTTTGCGACTTCAAGTAAATTATTGTAACGTTAAATAAATATTGTAATTATCTGATACACCTGAGGTGGCCTAGCCCACGGAATACACGGGCTATGCCACGACAGATGTATCAGATAATTATGGTATATTTTTGTGAATGTTTAATAATACAGATGCATCATAGTCCGCGGAATCCGCAGGCTAGGCCGCTACGAGTATATCTGATAACTATGGTATTAAATTTTGCAAGTACAGTAAAAGCCCAATATAACGCGGCTGTTGGGGGTTATAACACAGACCCCCATGAGAGCTTTCCACGCTATTCCAGGAGTGACAGAGTACATTACCAAAAAAAGGCCAGTGTCTAATGGGTAGAGGTACGTTAAAAGAGCATTTATGAACACATTTTATAGTGTTTATTTTGGGTTTTTAGCACTTTTATAGCATTTATTGTGTGATCTGTAGTATTTTGTAGCATATATAAAAACTGGGAAAATAGCATTAAAAAAAAAATTTTTTTTTTTTTCGTGTTATCCTGGTTAAGTGTCAACATTTTATTAGTACATTTTCACTAGAATTATTTTTATTGCTACATCAAAAATTTAAATAGATTGCGGCATGTTAAAAAAAAAACTACAAAAAGTGGGGTACAGCTTATTTGCAATATATTGGTATCAAAAAAAACTATTACACCCAAAACACGTTTAGAAATTTTTCAAAATACAGTACATTTTAATGTTTAACTTAGTTTCTAAGGAAGTTTAATAAAATAAGAACACATGAATAACTTTTCACTCCTGCAATAATGTAACAAGTTGTCTTGAATGTGCACCACATATTTAACAGAGTTTTCATAGCCTGTGTATGGGTTTTGAAGGGGGAGGAAAGGTGAAGTAGTGAAAAGATGAGACAGCTATTGCCACACAGCCTCTAAAGTATGGAGGGGGGAAGAGGGAAAGAGAGTAGGACAAAGAAAAAGGTGCTGCTTGTTGTGATGATTGGGGACACAGGGTGTGGGGTGTTTGGAGCAAGAGGGTAAGAATGAAGGCATTGTGGGGGGGGGGGGGGGCGAAAGAAAGAGTGATGAAAGAGTGAGAGGGAGAGGATGGTGGTAGAATAGTGTGGGCATGGCTAGTGGCACGGCAAGAAGGTGAAGAGGGGTGTATGGGCAGGGCTACAAGGGTGGATATTGGATGGCAGAAGAGGGGTATGGGGATGACCTGGAGGTAGGTAGGGAACAGAATGTGTGCTGCGGAGGGGCAGGAGGAGGCCTGCTAAGTGTGGAATGTGGGAGGGCAGCAGAGGGGTGTGAGTTTGGCTAGCAGGAGGGCGGCAATTTCTGCCTCCTTCCACCAGAGTTTATTAACGAATGCATGAGCAAAATACATACACGGATCTGTATTTTGCCACTAAAACAGACAGTTTACTTACCTAATTTCTTATATTTTGTTTGAAAAACAGTATTGATAGTGATTAAACTGCAAGGAAACATAAACAGAGGTAGTTACGCAAAAAAATAGTTATTTCAGATATTTTTTTCCGGTTCATCAACTTTCATACAATTTTCCAAATATTTAGCTAAAAACAGAAAATTTCGCATCTATTTAGCATTTATCACAATTGCAGATTTGACGTACCTTTACTAATGGGGCATGGCACCTATCTGTAAAACCATGGGAAAGTGTTGATATTTACCACCGTATTTCATGAAACGTTTGCCCCTTGCAATCGGAACTTTATTTCTTTTATCAGCATCTCTGGACTAGATAGCACCCAAGGGAGGAAAACAGAAGAAGAGAAGCATGATGTGATGAAGGTGGTCACAAGCATTCAAGTAAGAATAACTAAAAAATACATCATTTTCCAGGCAAAGGATATACTAATTCCACCAAGGGCAGTGTTCGCTACGAGTTGTTTGTCACACAGGTTGGAGAAGGGCATTCACACCCGCCCCATGTTGGACCTGGTTGGGCAAAAGTGAGAATGAGATACGAAGCTCACGTCGAAATGAAACTAGAGGTCGAAGCATGCTTACACTGCAGATGGGATCTATCAGTGCCTCAGGTGTTCTGAAATATGTCGCTTGCTCGACTGATTTGCATTTTACAAAGGAAGACTAAAACAAGAAAAATTGAATTATTTGTGACATGCAAAGAAAGCCAGCTTTTCTGCATTAAACACTGTCTACAATAGTTTGTTCGCTCTGAATTGTTTTTCGAAAATTGGAAGAAATGACGAATAGCAGATATGTACACATTGTAGTCTCTGTGTCTACATCATAATTATAATGATTGCATAGAGCTATACTCTGTACGAGATTAATTATAGGTCTGTAAATGACTTAGAAACACACATTTTGAGGCGCACCTCAAATTTTGGAATTTTCTTCTCCAAAAATGGAAGACCTGCTCTTATAACTGCTATATACACATTACACTTAGCAAGTGTCTACAGTATTATTATAATGATTATGTAGCACTATTACCCGTAGGTGATTAATTATAGCCCTGTTAATGACATAGTCCCTACCTTCCCCAGAATTTGAACGCAGAGTCCCTCGAATTCCAAGCCAGTTTTATACGGGATGCACCACAGAAGTCAGCATTGCTTTTACGACAGTATTATAGCGTATTTTATCTTATTTTATTGTGACGCATGCCTGGATAGGCTACTAGGCATGATAGTGAGGATTTTGTCCGCTAGACCAAAAGCGGGGTCGTCTAGATTAATAGACAGCAAGAGACTAGGGGTGTTGGTTAGTACGTATTTTCTATTGCTTCTTGGGTGCCATGGTTGTGGGTTTTACCCTGATGTAGCAAGCTTGGTCTACGCTGAACTGGCGATTCCACAGGTGAGCTTCGTTTGTCCAGAAGTGGACGTTATCCCAGCCGAATCCTGTAGCATTGCCGGTTAACAATCCTTTCACCACAGGATGGCATGAGGGATGAATTCATATACACGAAGATACAAGTAAGATAGTTACCGGAGCAGTTGATACTGACTCGTGCCTTAGTTGGGCGGCGCAGTCCCGTTCCACCTGTCGCTCTGGTGTGGGTTGAGGAAGTGCACTCAACTGTCTGGCGACAAGGAATGCTTCATTTTGTTCCCTATGTTTACGGCCATGCCTATGGTCGTAAGGCATTAAGTGTCTGCTCACAGTATGGTAGGTACACCTTGACGTGAACAAACTGAACACAGTTTATAGTGTCAGTCCGGTTTTGGCCTTCTGACCAGACTCTGGAAAGTCTCCACTGATCACCAACGCTAGGTGGGCTGATCAGAGATGAGAAGGTCTTTGGGTCACCAATGCCAAAACTGGATGTGCGTCCACACAGGAATGGACGGCAGGTCTCAAGCCATGATTTATCCCGGCACTGGAAGCAGTGCTGTGTAATAAGGCAGTAACTTGAGACTGTCGCCCCTCTCTGTATGAAGGTGTTACTAATGGTTTTGGGTTCTCCGTTTCTCTCCACTGGCACTGAAAGCAATGCTGTGAATGTTTGGAAAACAACAGATTGCTGTTTAATGGGTGTGTGAAGGTATGACGGTGCACCCGAGCCTGGTATTGCTCCCGGTGACCAGGGTCCGTACCACCGAATGATCCTGGTTGGCATGGGAAGACTGGTCAGCATTTCTGCTTCGTGCCTCATCGGTAGCGCTCAGCCTTGCCTGAGGTCTGGGCAGCTTGTAGGCTCTCAGTGTGGGATAGTGGCGACGGGGTGCCTGCCAGGTTGCGTATCCTCCAGGTGAAGAGAATACGCTCATAAATTCCTGTTGCCTGTAGGGTAGGCAACGTGTCTCACGTCTGTAGTGGTGGAAGAGGTGCTCTGGGTGATGAGTCGTAATCGTATTAGATTTGTTGTATAAGCGGCATGCATTAAGTATCTTGTTGATGTCCTCTGCATACGATGGCTCCTGGTAGTAACAAATACCAGAAGTTGTTGAAGCCTCTGGAAGGTGGTGGCAGCAGCCACTGGTGGTTGATGAAGAACTAGAACATCTTGGAGTGGACCGTGAGGGCCCTTGATCAGTAGAGAGCCCCAGCACACGAAGTGTTGAAGCGAGCTACTGGATGCGATAACTCCTGACCTCGGCCGTGCATTGCCTTATATCTTGCTCATAGACTGGTGTGCGCCGCATCGGGGGGAGTTGTGACGTGCCCCTGTGACGTTTGCCTTGAGTGAGCTGGGTGGGAGACCTACCCTCGTATGCTCAGTATATGGTCTCAGGTGCTCTGCAGCGCTCGGTCATCTTCGGTGGTGTGGCAATACTCTGTCGGGTGCTTCGGAGAGGCTGATGTATCACGTGGCTGCTTTGACTATGCTTCGTTTTACGTGTAGAAATAGTGCATTTGAGGTAAAACTACTCTCTGTGCACTCGTAAAACTCAATGCTTGGTTTGACCCTTCCTCAGGTTTTAATACTTCTTAGTAAAGAGAGAAGTGCAGGTCAGGAACAGTCCGGAAACCAAGTTTCTTCAATGTCGATTCCTGGGAAGACATCCTGTTAGACATCTTGGATTTGTTTACTTTGGTTGTTGAAGCATGCGTGGATGAGTCGTAGTCGTGTTTGATATATTGTTAAAAGCGGCATGCATCAATTTGCCTTCCTCCTCCCCGCTGCTGCGACGGTGGCTCATCCGTTGTTGTTAAAGGTGGAGAAGGGAAAGCTGGGCAAATCCCCCCTCTCTGGAAGGTCTAAACTTGTGGAAGCCGTTTACAAAATGATTTCAAACTCTTAGGCAGGTTCCTTAGGCTTCAGGTTGTTGGCATCTGTAAGAGCGCTCGTCTGTGTGCTGGGACGGCAAAAACACGTGAGGCCGGGCGAGGAGTCAGCCATAGTTCTGTCTCTCTCTTTCTCTTTCTGCAGCTTGGTTCTTCATCTCTTCCCCTCGCCTGGCCAGCCGGCCAGTGCATCGCGCTGTTAATGTGTTTGCCCCCCTGTCGAGAGCTTACTGTCAAGGGTGACGCATTGTACTGGGTGTTCCACACGACCTCCATGAATATGCGTGCCGTGACAAATACAGCATAAGCACTGTGAGTACGTAATATAAAATATATGCATTGAAACATGAAAAGGAGAATTAAAAGGAGAATTACACAAAAAAAATGGCATGCGAAAACAAAGGGAATTACACTATGTACAAGGCCTTACTCGCTGAAGGCAGGGAGGAAAATAACTATTGTGTTGCTTGCGGTGGTGTATTTAGGTTGGAGGAAACCCTGGCTATCTCTTTGGGGCAACCTGTAGGTCTCACCTCTAGCCAACAGTTACGTGTGACATAATAGAGGTTGCCAATTCCAGGCCTTTCGTCATCTGGGGCTGGCTAGCCACCGATTTAAAACTGAGTACACTAATGAATAATATTACAGAATCAAAATGTGTGTACGAGTTCACCCTACAGATTAAACATGGTACTCAAAATATAATTATAGCACTAATTTATTTTGGATTTCTTGGGTTATTTGTAGGGAGTACAATGAAGTCCTGGGGCTTTGTCATTGGTTCAACGCTTGGTCGAGGGTAAAATGTTCAAAGCTGCAAAATGAAATAAATGGACATATTACCTCTATTAATAAAATATATAATGTGAAAAACAAATAACCCGTCATTTCGTTGACGTTAGTAGGATTATCTCTTCACATGGACCTTTAAAACACACAGTAATATTTACGGGTTTACGTAATTACATATATGTGATTAATATATCAAATACTAAACTATCCTCATTCTTCCATTGAGGGAGTCCATTCTAATTATGAAAAGGTAACTGTATATGGTGAAGTCTCTCACTGGTACTGTGGTGGGTGTCTGTAGGTGTTTCAGTTATGAAGTGGACTGTCGGTCATTTGTTTAGATTAAGATGAGACTTGTTGGACATGTAGCTCTGGTGTCTGAGAATGGCTACGTAACTGCCAATTCTGCTTAATGTCTATCACGTTCCTCTGTAGGTTTTTACACATTCTTCACACTTTGGTTCTGTCACATGTCTCTTTAACTTAATGGACAAGGAACTTTTGTGTGCACTATATCAGTTGCGCTTTGTTACTGGTTACTTCCTGCTAGACGCTAGCATCGGCCTGGTTGGCTGTCTGCTAGGAATAAAGTCTATTATACTTGGCCTGGCCACGTGTCTTACAACAGGGGCCCTCTGGGGCAAGACTGACTTACCAGAGCTCGGCGGGGTGTTCTTGGTTGATGGCGTGACTGTGGAAGTGGTGGTGCGGCTGGCGTCCTGGGTTCTGGTGGATGAGGTAGCAGTCGGCTTGTGGTAGTGCTCTGTATGGCGACATCGGTTCCAGTCGGTGCTGGTCCGGCTGCCGATGTGCTGGTTGGCTCTGCCAATCTGGGTGTCACTTCCACAGTGAGGGCACGAACCACTGGATGTATATCGTATCCAGTCCTTACCGGGTTCGATTGGAAGGTGTACATTCCCACAGGTGTGACCGGTCTTGCTGCACGACGAGCGGCTTGGGCCTCCCTTGAGGAGTGTCGACTCCTGGCGAGATGAGATTCCTTGCACAGGCCTGCTTGACAGCACTGAACTCCACTCTCATAATAGCTATTTGAGCTCCATGCCTGTTATGGAACGGCATAGACTGATGGTAATCAGATGTCCAGTTGTTGGCGAACAATCAACAATCTCTAATTAATATGGTGTAAAGCTGACAATGGCTGGCAGTGTGCTCCCAGACCACCTAGCAGTGCAAGCACCTGGCATCATGGGTCGTAGACTACCTTCCTGCCACTGCCTGGTGTGACCATAAACGTAGGGCCACCAATCCCCAACAACTATCTCTGCCAGCTCCTTGGCTAGGCCCTCTGGTGAGAGACACAGTTGGTGTTGGCTGTCTTGCCTGTGTGAGTTGTACCTAATGGTTGGGGCTCTACCATTCTGTACACCGGAGTGAACAGAATGGGTGGCCGTCAAAAGATGAGGTGTGGGTTTCATTGACATGGCTCTAAAGGGGGACTGACTTATATTCTAATAACTCTTGCATATTGCTTACCCTCGTCGGACAACACTGATAGAAATACACTGTACTAAGAAAAGAACCCAGAGATACTTTAAAGTTAGGTATTTATTTAACAATAAATACCTAGGTGACTCGTTCGCACTATCAATAATCCTGTGCTGTGGAAGTATCCTAACCTACGCTCTAACTGGTGAAGGTGACCCGCTCCTAGGCTTCTGAAATCTAAAGGGAAAATATAACTTACTTTCGCACTAACTCTAAAGGGGTTACGCAATATAAAGTATATACAAATGTAACCTGCAAAGAACTACACAAATAAAATTTGCACGTGAAAACGAAGGGAAAACACTTATTTGTAATCCTTACTTGCGGTAGGCGGGCGGAAAATAACTTCCGCGATGCTTGCGGTGGTATATTAGGTTGGAGGAAAACCCTGGCTAAAACATTTGAGGCAACCTTTAGGTCTTCACCGCAAGCCAACAGTTACATGTGACATAATAGATGTTGCCAACCCCAGGCCTTCCGTTATCCGAGGCTGGCGAGCCACCGATTGAAAAGCGAGTACACTAGGTTTTTTTACGAATAAAACACATTGTACGAGGTCATCCTGCAAACTAAACATGGCACTTAATCAACATAATATCACTTCAATCATTTAGCACGTTAATGAAGTGGTGGTAGAAGCTTCTGGTAGATGTGGCGGCAACCGCTGGAGAACTACAATCTCTTGGAGAGGACAGTGAGGGCCTAATGGTCAATAGAGAGCCCCAGCACCAAATTGTTTGGGACGAACTACTGGAGATGATAACTCCTGACCTCTGCTATGCATTTCCTTATATGCGGTTCCTCGGGAGTGCTCTGCGAGCCTGGAGTGGGAGGTGTGACGTCTACCTGGAGTGCGCTGGGTGGGAGAACTACCCTCTCATATTCGTGATATTGCCGCAGGCGCTAGGCGGCGCTCGGCTATCTTCGGCGATGTGGCAACGTCTGCCAGGTGCGTCAGGGGAGGCTGGCATGATGCTCAGCTGCTTCATATATTTTTCGTTTCGTGATTCAGAAGAGCGTTTGCATTGAACCTATTCTTTAAACATTTGTATCACATTGTGCTTGGTTTGTTCTTCACGTGTGTTCACACACTTGTAGTAGGAGAAGGGCGAGGCAGGAACAGTCTGGGAGACCAAGTATCTTCCATGTATTGGGTGAAACACTTCTTGTTAGACATCTAGTAATTGGTTCCTATGATTGGTAGAAGCACGTGGATCAGTTGTAGTCGTTTATAATATTATGGTGGAAGCGGCACGCGTCAGTTCGTATCTAGCACCTTCTAACTGTTGTTAAATTGTCTTGTAATCAGTATACTAGTTTGAATTTGTTAGGAATAGCTTACACTCTAATTACTGTTTATCCATTTCACTAGCAGTGCTAACATTCTCTAAGTACTATTGTATCCTTTATGTGTTATTCCACTGCAACAAATAACTGATGCCTACATTGTTTGTTCATCGTGAAAGCTTTCGACATGTCCCTTATATATCATGCAAACAGTTTAAACTATTTATCGCTAATTACTGTTACGCATTGTTTGCTCTTTCACTCATAACCTGTTGACGATAGCTGACGGGAGTGTGGCTAAGTGTCAAGATACTAATTAATCTTACTGATGTTTGTTGACTGCTACCTCGAACTGACTTTACGAATAGAGCTATAACGTGTCCTTATAAGTTTTGGTTTACATTCAATCACTGCTTCGCAGCCTAGGGTTATGGAGCACTGACATACTTGTTGGCGGTCTTGCTCTTCGCCAGTCTTCACCTCTGTCATAGCTTAAGATGCACGGGGTACGGCCACGTAAAAGTGCTGTTGGTCACTGCTGTGATGCCTTATACTGGCCAAGTTTTGATCCAGTTTTGGTGGCACGAGGGGCCATCAGGGTTCAGCACGTGGTACTGGGGCATCATCTTCTGGTGCAACCGTTGGGGAGGACACAGGAACCAGGGACAATAAGACTGTGCGAGGGAACGGCACGGCAGAACCCTCGACTTTGACTGCAAGGGTTTATTGCCATTGGGCAGGAAATTTCTGTTCGGCATTACAGACTTCAACATTTGTACTGTTGGTCTGAGGGAGGGATGGCCCTACCACCTCAGCGGCACTCGTGTTGAATGACAAAGTCATCTCCTGGTGGGGTGTCTGCTAAACTGCGCTATCGACATCCATACTCTTGGCTAGAGGGAGGGATGGCCCTATCACCTCTGTGGCATTCATGTTGAATGGCAAAGTTTTGACGTCTTCAGCAGACGGGTGCAGGGCGTTAGTTTCGCTGCTGCTAGCTATCCCTGTTGTGCAAGATGTCTCGTGAGGTAGGGCACAGTTGGGCTCCTTATCCTTGGGTACGTTAGCAGACGGCTCACTGGTACCTTCAGCTGGTGCGTGAATGTCTTTTGGGGGGTGTATTCCACCTGACCATTCACTTTGGAAGATATCTGAGGTGGTTGTGAAGATTCCTTTTCCTCACTGAGATCTGGTGGAGCTTCGGGTATTGCTTGTGATGGGGGCCCGTCGATTATGGTGGGGCTTGGCTGCATAGATTCCGCCAGTGGTGCTATCTCCTGGTCCGCTTTCGACTTTGTTGCTGTGCTCATTGCGTCGACCCCTAGTTCTGGAGTTGTGGAAAGCTGGGGGTAGGGTTGTCTGGTTCTTCTGCTTCCTTTGTCTGGGTGGTTTCAGACTGTTCTGATATTCGGCTTGAGCGACGAGGTCCTTTTGTGGTTTCTCGGTCCAGAGGACTCTACGAAGAGACCTCGCTGCTTGTCGGGGTTGTTGGCATAACACTTGCAAGCGTAACTACAGGTTGCCACAGGTCTGGAAAACCGGGAAATGTCAGGTAATTTGAAAACTTTCAGAGAAATCAGCTAAATGTCAGGGAATTTCAAACAAGTTAGCTAAATGTCATGGCAGTTCTGTCATCAATTGTGCACTGCTGCCAGAATCATACAAAATTGTTTTAATGATTGTGCAGAAATGCTGAGGCCTTTTTTATTGCAATCTATGTGGTCAGCAATTTTGTAAGTTCGGAGAAGTATTTTGGTGTAAAAGTGTGTTATAATGCAAAGGTGCCAATACCTACAGAAAAAAATGTAGAAAAAGGTCAGGGAAAAAAGATTCTTTTTGTCTGGAAATCGTGGAAATGTCAGGGAATTTTCCAATGGGTAAAAGGTGGCAACCCTGAGTTAGTAGGTGTTGAGGGCGAGGATCTGATGAAGACTGCTCCTCCACCTTTGGTTGCTCACATTCGCTTGTCTTGTGAAGGAGGGGCCACATAGCTGGCAGTGTAGGATCTAGTTGTTAGTTTCTTTATGGTCAGAGGTTGGTCCTCCAGGTTTTGCAAATGTCAACTGGATCATCTTCGTCATCCAGCAGATTGAAGGCTTCACTGGTGGTTACCTCAATGATGTCAGGCACTGCTCCGGGGAAGGGGCGCATCTGGCCCTGTGTGGCTTTTCAGATTCGTTCTCTTACTTCTTCTGCCCAATAGACGTGTCCTTGTCAACCAACTACATAGGCTGGTGCTGAACTGGTTACTGACTTTATTGGGATGGTGACTTTTTACCAGTACCGCTTCGCCAAGGTTAAACCCTCTTATGCCAGTCTTAGGTTGTGGGTACTTTTTACTTGTGTAGTTGTCCTGAGTTTGTTTCATGCCATCTAATGTGCCTAGTCTTATGTCTGCGGATTGGGGCATGTTGGTCGGCTCGCTCTCCCCTCCCATTGCCAGTCTCCGGGTCTGCGACGTGGTTGGATCAGAAGGAGTTGATTAGGGCTGGTGTCGATTGCCTCGTTAGTTTGCCAACGGAAGGCGAATAGGATAGTTGGGGTATGTTTATCCCAATGTTTTGTCCCACACTGTTACGGGGGCATTTTTTTATTACCTGGTTCCTCCGCTCAGTGGGGTTTGTCTGGGGGTAGTAAGTTGGGGTCGTCCATGTCTATCCTCCAGTGGTTACACGCCAATTGCCATTGGGCACTGGGAAATTTGGTTCCGTTATCCATAAGGATGGCTTGTGGATAACCCCAGCGAGTAAACACTTTGTTCTCCAGTTTCAGGATTGTAGGCATGGTCTCTTGGCTGGGTAGAGGGAAGGTCTCTACCCACCTGGTGAATATATCGGCGACCACCAAGAGGTACCAGTTGCCTTTGGTGCTTCTGGGGTATGGCCCCATCAAGTCAGCGGCCAGATGTGTCCACGCTGTCCTGGGCCTCCTCGGTTTGTCTGCTGCGGGTGTTCTAGGATATGCCTTCCTTCGGCAGCAAGTCTCGCATTGACTGACATAATGATGAACATCTCTGCTCATTCCATCCCAGACGCATCGTGTCCCTATATGTAAGAGGGTCTCGCGGGGTGCCCTGCCTGTGGGTAGTCATGATGGTGGTGGCACATATCGCTTCTTAGTGTTCGGGGTACTCATATTTTTCAAGGGATGGCAGGTTGCCCACTTTAGGTCCAGACGTCATCATATTTAATTTTGAAGCGGTCTGGGTGTTGTTTTAGGAGCTGATGAACCTCGGGATCCTTTTGTTGATGGACAGTTACCTGGTGTCTACTTATTCAGTGCTGGAGTAGTCTGAGTTGTTCCTTGGGGTCGAGCGTACTTCTGTTCTGTTTCGTTTAACCTAGTCGACGCATAAGCTATTTTTTGGATTCAGCCATCATTACTTTGTTAGTGTAATACTACCCCCAGGCCGGTCTGGAAGGTGTCGGTTTGGAGAATGAGCTGTGTGCCCCCTTGAGGTCGGTGAAGTTGGCAGCTCCGTTTGAGTGGCTGGCTGGGATGCATGGTTTTGCTTGGCCCCCCACTTCCACCTAACTTCTTTTTCGAGGAGAGGGTGCAGTGGTGCCATCAGATCTGTTCTATTTGGTACAAGGTCTCTCAAGTAGTTACACAAGCGTAGGTAACGGCACTTCTGCTTGTTGGTGGGTTCCTCCGTGTCCTCATTGCTCGTATCGACTTTTGTTGTGGGAAATTCGGGAGGTACCACGTGTCCCAAGTAGTCGATGGCCGTTTTCACAAAGATGCTCTTTGATAACATACATGTTATGCTGTGTATCTCCAATCGTTCGAGGACTCTTTGGATTTTGGTTAAATGGTCATCCCATGTTTTCGTGTAGACGATAATGTTGTCTTAGGTGTGCAAAACAAAATTCGTCGACGTATCCGGTGAGCACTTCCGCGGACATTAGGTGTTGAAATGTGGCCGGGGCCTTCTTGAGGCCGAAGGGCGTCAATCAAAATTAGTGTCTCGCCTTCTGGTGTGGTGAACACTGTGTACTTCAGGCTGTCGGGTTGCACTGCAATCTGCCAATATCCGGACTTCATGTCTAAGGTACTGAATATCTTGGTTTCCCCGATGTCACATATAGTGTGAAGATAAGTTGATCGCCGATGGAGCTATGGGGTGGATCACTTCATTCAGTGCCATATAATTCACGCACAAGCACAGTTTACAGTCTTTCTTAGGTACCAGTACCACAATTGAGTTATGTGGGGAGTTAGAGTATTCCACTATCCCTTGTTTTTTCATGTTATTCACTTGATCAATGATTAGTTGACCCCAACGGGCTGACACTCTGTATGGTCTGCAGTAGACTGGCGCCTCTGTGGTTGTCCAGATTTCGTGTTGGACCAACCGGGTCTGTTGTAGCTGCCCTCTTTGTCAGAATGCTCCGGCGTGCTCATTGAGGATTCTTTTCAGTCCGCGAAAGGCAGGTTCCTGTAAATCATGGTTGGTCAGCTCTGGGTTGAGTACATCAGGTGTTACAAGTTCTGGGCTGTGCTCCTAGTTTACCGTAACCCGGTATTCATCCCATAGGCAGATGTGCGGTTTCCCATGGTCAATGACGCACTGTTGTTATCGCAGCCACGGACACTCAGTATAACTGCTTGGTTCAGGGTGGGGCTGACAATGAATTTGGCGGGATTGGAATGTTGGTGTAGGGCGACTTCCAACGTAATATGGCCATCTACCTGTATGGCTGCGTCTTGCTGGGCCATTATCACCGAGTTCCTTTGCGGTTGGAGCTGCTGCTGTTGTTGTTGGCAATACTAAATTCCATCTTCTTCACTGCTCTCTGAGCTCCTTGCCTGATGTGGAATGGCATAGAAGTACAACACACTCAATACCCCTCGAAAGCGGCAAGCAATTGACAAAGTCCTGATTAGACGTTTATGCCGACAATGACTGATGGTGCATTCCCTGGCTCTAAACAGTGCAAGTACCTGGAGATGTTGATTGTAGACCGTCTTCCTGCCACTGCCGGGTGTGGTCCACAAAGGTAGGGCCTCCAGTCCCAAGGAAATACCCCTGCCAGCACCTTAGCTAGGCGCTCATGTCAGCAATACAACTTGAGGTGGCTGTCCTGCCTTGGTGGTGTGTATACCTAGTGGTAGAGGCTCTACCGTTCTATACAATGAGGTATATAGAATGGGTGGCCATCAAAGGATGAGGTGTATGTGGTAACAGGCAGGCCCCTGGAAGTGGTCTGGCGTCCTACTATAGGTTCGTAGTAAATCAACTTGGTCCCTTCTTGTCCCTTCTGAGGTCTATACTTCATGATAGATAGGTTCTGTTCCTACGAGAGAGGACTCTCGGATACGATAAAGAATTAGTATTTATTAAAACAATAAATATTAGATGACTCGTATGTAAACCAAGCAGGTTTGTGCAGTGGAAGTAATAGCAACGCAATTGACGGGTGGAGATGATCTGCTCCTATGCGACTACTTAAGATGCAAGGGGAAAAATAATCTATAACTTATGTAACTATACCTAGGGCGGTGGCCTAGAAGAGGTATTAACTTATGATGTGACCACTACCAGTAAGTATTGCTGGTTGTCGACCCAGGAGGATCAGCATCAGAAGTGTTAAGTATCTGGTCGATGTCTTCTGCAGATGGTGACTTCTGGTGGTAACGAATACCAGAAGGTGTTGAAGCCTCTGGAAGGTGGTGGCGGCAGCCACTGGTGGTTGGTGAGGAACTAGAAGCTCTTGGAGAGGACCGTGATGGTTTAGATCAGTAGAGAATCCCCAGCACACGAAGTGTTGAGGCAGGTGCTGGGGATGATAACTCCTGACCTTGGCCATGCATAATTTTATATCTGGCTCGTGGACAGGTGCGTGCCGTGTTGGGGTGGGAGGCATGATGTGCCCCTGTAAGGTCTGCCTGGAGCGAGTGGGGTTGGAGAACTACCCTTGTTTGCTCGGTATATGGCCTCAGGCATTCGGCAGTGTGGCGACACACTGGTTGCCGGGTCTTTGCGGAGGTTGACGTGTCACACGGCCGCTTTGAATACCCTTCGTTTTACGGGTCAAAATAGTGCGTTTGAGATGAAGCTACTCTGTACACTCGTAAAACTCCATTCTTGGTTTGACCCTTCCTCTGGTTTTAAGACTCCTTAGTACAGAGAGAAGGGTTGGTCAGGAACAGTCCGGAAACCAAGTATCTTCAGTGTCCCTTTCCTTGAACACATCCTGTTAGACATCTTGGAGTAGTTTCCTTTGGTTGTTGAAGCATGTGTGGATGAGTCGTAGTCATATTTGGTATATTGATATAAGCGGCACACGGCAAAAGTATCATACTCATTCTGAGAGTAATGGTATGCTCGTACTACCATAATTGTGGCACAAGAAAATGGGTTTAAAAATTTGATCCTTTTGGATATTCTCATGCGTATCTAGGATCCTATCCCTAGTGAGGAAATATCTTTCTGCATCGCCAACCCCTTGTTTGGGGGACACCAGGACACCATCTCAACCAGGGCCCCGAACAGCTCCATCAACAGCAAACCACCTCAGTAGCAACAACAGCAGCAGCAGCGACAGCCACCGCAGCTGGGACAGCAGCCACCACAGGTCGCCATCCAGTCAGGTAAACCTGTGTAGTGTGCCCACCATTTTGCCAGACCGTGAAAGTGTTAGTCGACTTCTTGCTTAGTAGACACTCCATGCGCTCTGCTCTCTACACAGGCCATCTCCGGTCCATAATCAAAATTAACTGAGGTCATAATCTCGTGTTACTGGTGAGGCAAAAAAAAACTGTAATTGACTGCGATGACCTCCTCTCAGCCTAATGTCGTGCATCATATTTTTGTACATAATTTTCATTGTGTGCTATTGGTATGTTGTAAAGAGTCGAGAACTTATTAATAAAATATAAATATATTCTAAACTTTATACAATAAGCAGATAACACCCAATTAAAATTATGCACAAAATATTAAACAACTTGTAATTGTAAAATTTTTATAAATTTACATTGTCAATAATTACATTGAGTAAAGATATACCTAGAGTGGACTTTCCCAGTGTAAATTTATCAGATCACTCCAGCAGGTAAGAATCTGTAGTTCATGTGTTGAGCACCACGTCGCACTAGTCCATTTTCGTGGCATGTGCATGGGGAATGTCGGCTGCGTTGCCACAGTGACATCTATCCTCTCTCTCGCTCATACTTTATCTCTGTCACCCCTAGTCCCAACTCTGCTACAGTAAAAAGTTGCAACAGTAACAAGCTGGGACAGACAAGATGGCGGACACATGGGTTCCTAACTCAAGTCCTATATGCCCGTTTACAAAAATATTACAAGATTTGTGCTGACTTCCATCACAAGGTTTTGCTGTCTTCTAACTCTTCTTTTCAATATTGAACTCAAACCTTTTTACTTCTGAATCTTTAGCTTGTCATAATAAGTGGCTATTCATAGTAGGCATTTTTTTTTATTGGTTTGTAAATTTTGTTACCTGAGTATGTTTTTGGAACAGTGGTTGGCATAGCAGTTAGAACTGGGGATGGGTCGATACTACATTTTCTCAACACTCGATGCCAGTTTTGATACCACAGCATTCTTACGATACTCGATATTGATACTTTTCTCAATATCATATTAAAATTTTCATGAATACAAAACAACTTGGCCAAGAAAATTGCTCATTTTACTAGTGTCGTTGACACACACTGAAACTATATAAAAACCCACTTTACACTGGAAACAAATGGTGGACGGTCTGTAACTAAAACGTCCTTAAACAATGAGAAATCAACATTGTTTCCTTTGTTTCTTTTAAATCACGTTTCTACAGTAAGAGCTGCAGGCCTACTCAAAATTTGAGAAATATGATATCTCAGTAGAAACATATTTTGTTATTTCGCATTATTTTATTTTATTTTGCGACTTCAAGGAAATTACAGTAACGTTAAATAAATATCATAATTATTAGTAGTGTGAGGGATATGGGATTTTACCATCCGAAAAATGTTGGACGGGAATTTAAATTTTCCCATGGGAATTTGGGAAAAATCTGGAAAAATATTTTAGGTTAGATTCGAGCTAGAAAAGTTCTATTGTTTTGTTTTTTTATATACTTAGTTGTTGCACTACTAATTAATCCTCTGTGTTGGGAGCACTTCTTTAAAATACTTGCTTCAATTTTAATAAGAAAATCCCATGTAATATTTTTTTAAATAATAGTGAAATTGGAAGTACGACATGATAAAACAAAAATTTCTCTTTATATTTGTTTAAAAACATTGCCTTGATGTTTTTAGTTCACTGCTAATTTCTTTATAATTTCCTGATGTCTGCTAAAGAACTTTTACATTTTTCTTTTCATTTTTGGTAAAAAAATTTGTGTACAGTGACACAAATTTACTCAAATTAACTTTCAGTGGAAGTTTTAACGTCTGTGAACACACACACTACGAATCACGTAGTGCATTTAAAGCCAAGTCGCATCGGGGAGGGTATGAATGCAACATACCGCATTTGTATGCCAACAAAGCTAATTCCTCTATCTATAACACAATGAAAAGTAGCTAAGTAAATAAATTATATTTTTTTCATGACAGTTTTGTTATGTTTGGAGTTTCTTCACATCTCTGCAACAATGAGAGAGCAGAACACGCAATTAAAAACAAACACATTCTGAACGAAAAACAAACACAATTGGCTGGCGTGTTATGAATAGTTTGAACCAAACCAATAATAAATAACACCATGTCAGATCTCAGTCAAATAGTTACACATTTGGAGTCAAATTAAACATTCACAATGCGCTAGCTTATTGTTACGTAAATGCTTAGGTTATGTACCGCGTAGCTCTCGTACCAAATCAACTAGCATTTGATACTTGCAACTTATAGATGTCACTCACATATAAGACAAATTCAGTGTGCAGGGTTCACCGTAACGTCAAAATAGTGCAAGTTTGAAACAGTTTCAGTTTGTTTTTGCAATAAATATGCAGTGTTAACGTTATGTAATATATGTTGTACAAAAATTATTTTAGCTTATGTAACGAACACTGAAATCTGTGAAATGAAAAAAATCAAAATTTTCTCCACAAGATTTGATTCATCAAATCATAATTGCTTACGTAAAGAGTCAATACAAGGCTTCTTGCATCAAATCCGACTTGTATTTTAATTGTAACAACCTACAGATGTGTACATAAATTATTCCCGAAAATATATGGAAAAAAATTATTTCTGCCCCACGAGAAAATCGTTATGTATTCCCGAAATTTTACCTGATGTTCAGGAAGTGTATCAGATAACTATGTTTTTTATTGTGAACATTTAATAATTCAGTTGTATTATAGCCTGTGCAATCCATGGGCTAGGCCATGATGGGTGTATCAAATAATTATGGTATTTATTTTGTGAATATTTAATAACGCAGTTGCATCAGATAATTATGGTTTGCATGGGATATCAATAACTACTCAATTTGCTCACTCGTGCCTACCCGCACTCACTCGCATCTCTCTACCTGCTTTTATTGTACCTGAGATATATACTATAAAAATACATACTGGGATAAAAATGAATTAAATGAAAGTTTTATGTGCAGCATGTATTGGGTGTACAATAAATACTCATGTTGCTCACTCGCACCTATCAGCGCATGCTTGCAACTCTCTACAAGTTTTTATTGTATGTACCTCAATTATGTGCCATAAAAGTAACTGTACTCGTAGCTGTGTGAATATTATGCTATGAATAAAATATTGTTTATTATGGTAGACTTGTACTTTTAAAATGCAATGACTTGTAAACTGTTTGTCCGATCTTGACCCACAAAGGCTTTTGGGAAAGCTTGCTGTAAGCTTTGGAATGCTTGCTGCCAGCGGAGATAATTATGGTACACATTAAAAATTTCTGTTTATATCTTGCAAACTGTTTGACCAAGGTCAAATTTTATCGGCGTGTAGGAATGCTCGAAGAACGCAGATTAAATTATGGTACGTGTTTCAAAATTATCCTACATGTTCTAAAAGTTATGGTACACTCGTACCATAATTATGAAATGTGAATATGGGTGTTAAAAATTCAATACTTTTGGATATTCTCATGAGATACTTGATACTGCAAAGTATAGAGGGTATCGAAGTATCGTATCAAGGATCTCATTCCTAGTTAGAAGTGTAGCCACTATGATGAACCAAATTTGATTCTTTACACAGTTGTTACCGGATTTTCACATGTGGTAATTGTACCGGATGGTGCTGCTGGTTGGTGGAATTTCTCAGGGATCTCTCATTTCTCTTGTCCTTGCAATTCTTTCATTGCTCCACATCCACCTCGCTTCATCTGCATCGGCTCTCTAAACCTAAATTTTTAATAGCTGCACGAATCTCACCACCATTTACCACAGTGTATGTTGTTAGGAGTTCATGTTGAGGGGTCCTTGAATACTCTGATTTTGTTGAATTTCTGGCTAAACTTGAAATCAAACTTTATCTCATAATCAAAATTAGTGCTGAGCCGATACAGGTTTTTACAGATACCGATACGAACCGATACTTTCTGCCGATACAATCAATATCCGATACCGATACAATGGACATATGAATAATGGACTTAGACCTCTACTAGCACTAAAAGTATTTTGGGAAGCTCATAAAAATCTGTGTCAAACTCAGTGTCACACAATGTACTACGAGATGCTTTAAGTAAAAATACAAAACATTAGGAAAATTAATTTCACTTTAATTCTTCAAAATCAGAGATCAAAAGCTTAAAAGCAGCACTCGAAAAATACTTTAGTAATTTATTTTTAAATTTAGATCATGGCAATTTATGTATGTTCTGAATAAAATTAAAAATATTAAATCTACAAGGTCCGTGTATCACAGTTCTCAGCATAATTAAACTTCGTTCATATTCAGAAATTTAAAAATTATTAATATGCATAGTTTTTAAATTCAGCACTCCCTTATTTTACTGAGAGTAGAATTGAAGCACTGCCAGTTCCCGGGTTATGAATACCAGAATCATTGTTTTTAAAATATTTTAAATACTGATATGACAATGGTAAGGGAAGTGTGGCCCTGCAAAGCTGGTAATTCGGTGACTGGCAACACAAGTTGTAGATGATAATCTTCTAAAGTGCCTGTCACAGCAGGCGGCCACAGTGGAGTGGGAGCAGCATTTCTCTCTCTCTCTTTCTCACTCTTTCTTCTTCCTGTAGATGATTATGTCATAGCAGGGAGGCATGTCCCTTCCACCCTTGCCTTCCGCCCTTGCCTTCCTGGAGTGACAATCTGCCAGTTTAATACTTGGAATAAGAACGACAACTGCTGACTGAAAATGGCAGCAGTTGAGCCCCTCTTACTCCAAATTGCCACCATATCATCCTCTGGTGAAAATATCGGATCTCAATATCGGCTAAAAATAAAATCGGTTCAGGCAGGCCAATATTACTATCATCGGCCGACATTTGACATTGAGTATCGGTGTCTGCTCAGCAATACTTAAAACATTAATTTTTTTTGGAATAATATACACTAAATATATTTAATTTTAACCCTAGGTATTAACGTCTGAATGTAGTGGAATATACACACTGCATTTATTAATTATAGTATAACTCAGATTTTTACCAAATGTAATGGTTACTCTAATTCTTTTCTCTATTTCGCTGTTTCTTTAAATTAAAATGTACCCATTTCAACTCTGTCAACACCAACAGGTTGTTATAGAAACAAAACATATTTCTTATCTTTCAAGTTAAGACCGTGGTTCAAAAAAAAACTTTTATTTAAATTAAATACTAAAGTAAATCACTAGGCACATGTTCTGCAAATTAAATGGTACCACATAAGAAATAATAATCTGTAGTTTGACGCGTGACCTCGGGTGGCTGACGACATCACAGTCGTGCAATGTTATGGGGTGTCGGTCAGAGACATGGGCAATTTAAATGGCTGACCTTACTGACTGCTGATTGGGCCCCGGCCGGTATACAAGATAGGGCGCTTGGCTTGACGTCACGGCACAAAGTCAGATGTAGGCTTAGCTATGTGTTGTACTGGGTAGCGCACAGACACTGGTTTAACTTTACTGGAGGTGGCCTGGGGTGGCTACTGACTAAGCAGCTGCAGCTGCTGCTGTTGCTGGAGGTGTCCGGAGCTGGTGCCCGGACCTGTGATGGCGATGGTGCTGCGGCTAGAGGAGCTGCGGTGAGCCTGGAGCTGCTGGTCCTGCGGCACTGTAACCAGGGACTAGCAATCCCTAGTGGAATATTACTGTTCCTGACGGAAGTCTGTGACGATCAGGGGTTGGTCGTCCAGTGGTCTTGATTGGGGGCTGAAATGAGTAGGAGGTAGCTGGGAGGTGAGGCCTCTCCAGCTGGCGGGCGGCTTGAGCGTGTTCCCGGGGTGTTATGCTGCAAAGTGCAAGTGGGGATGTGTTACAGCTCCCTTTGGCTTTGGAGACAGTAGTTGTCTTCCTATCTTGCCACTTCATACTACTCCTGTGGGTGTACGGCATATATAGGTAACTACGACAGTGTGCCACGTCAGGGGAGAGCAGACGATGGACACTAGATAGGTGTATAGCCAAAGCTGAGGCCGAACTAACCCAGAGTTATACCGTTTACTCCAATTGGTGACAGTCCAGTGTGGTTTTTGTAATAGTGGTTTCACTCTGAGTGTCCGATGAAAACTTTGGGCGACAGTTCAGTGTGGTTAATGAGTGAAGGCTGGGCAGGTTGGGCTGGTTGACTAGCTGCCTCATGGATTGTGTTGCTTGTGGTTGTGACTCTTAACTTACTGCACATTAGGTGCACAGTACGGGTGGCCGTCGACTGGGTGTGTTTTATGACATACGTGTGCCCGGTTAAGGGAACTCGGTAGTCCTACTCTAGGTTCAGAAATGGGTTTGTCAAAGATGCAGTCTCCTGCTTTACCTTGGTTGACTGACATCTACAAAGGTTAAAATCAGTTACACTTGAATTAGCACCTAGAGGTTTGAGAGAAAACGTATTTATTCCGTGAGGAATAAACACAGACTTTACTACCTCCTAACTAATCAGGAACTGACTGCAAGTAAATGACGTAAACCAGGTGAAGGGGACCTGGGACCACTAAACAAGTGCAGATGCAGTTGGGTAGCTATGAAAGTAACTCTCCTTAACTATCTCAATGCTGTTTCTCCAGAAGGGACGTCGGGTGGCACTACCAGAGAATAGTGCGTGTTGAGGGAGGTCAAAGGCTTCTTCAAGGGGTTGCTGGTGCAGGTCTTGAGCTTCTGGTAGGTCACAAAGATGTTTTTTGAATGGGTTGGTAGAGAGCTCCAGCACATTAGGTGGTGGAGCGAGCTGCCAGGGATCAACTGTTGGGGATGGGCTTCCATTTCTTGACTGTGCACAGACATATACGGTAAAATCCCCCCATTACAACCTCATTTATTATGAACCAATCCCGAGGAAATGTGAAATGTTTGGGTTAAAAAATGTGAAAATTTGAGGCACGTCTAAAAATAAATACAGTAATCCCTCGCCAACCGTGGTATCTTGAACCGCTGTTTCAGTTATGTGCGGATTTGTTTTGTAGACCTTTTCTCCAACCACGTTACTAGTTTCTATTATCCACGGTTTTCAGTCTATGGAAAACTAGCCCTTACTGATGTTAGTGGTCGAATTTCTCAAGCTATCATCATAGACTTTGACATTTTTTATCCCAAGCAGCATGAAGCAATAAATTAGATCTACTTAATGCCAGAAAGGAACACTGTGTGTTGTCCGAGTAAGTGTCGTGAAAGGGGGGTGTTGCAGGCCGGGTCAGTAACGATTCTTTGTCCTAGTCACATGCCGCCGCCTCTGTTTTACCCTCCCTATCTTTTTTCGCTTCTATTATTCCTCCTCTTTTGCTGCAAAAACAGCGACACATAGCACAGACTAGTTTGTTACTCAGTGTATGTATGATATCTTCAAATTTAATTCAATGCCCTTTTTTTAATGATAATTTGTAAGTTTATGTGTGCGCACACCTACATAATATGCTAATTTTATGATGGGCAATTGTTTTCTTTTTCTTGTGAAGTCAATTTTATGTGTATAGTGAATAAAGATAAGTGTTTGTGCAAATAAAATGTGTTCTTATGTTACTGGTACCATATTATGGCAAGTGAGGCCATGTGCGTGTATAGACAACGTCAAAATTTTTTGATGAAAAATTTGGGGTAATTGATATTTCAAGTAGACCACACTAAATATTTATATTCCCGTAAATGTTGCCGGGCCTCATCGTGCCAGTGCAGAGGCCATCACACCACCTGCATTTTGTATAAATTCAACACATTGATGTGAATTGCATCTATTAGCATTTTTTCCCAATGCCGGGCTGCTGTTACGAAGTGAATTTGCCCTGTAACAACAGCAGTGGCGGTGGGTGGGCAGCCGCCACCCACCATCTGGTAGCGACCGACTGACAGCTGCCCAGCCTGAGGATCTAGGGCCGGGCTTCAGCAACAAACCGCCACACTTGCACCCAACTGCGCTGCAGAGGATTTAGGCGCTCGCCCAGTTACGTACACAGCCTGAACAAAGCGAGAACACGGCACTCACACAGTTGCGCAATGCCACCTAAATTTTTGATCGCTATGTGCCTCATAGCAATGTATTACTCACAAGACGTGCTTAATAGATCTTTAAAAATAACTTTACATTTTTATGATTCATAGTCTAATCTTTTCACACACTTTCAATGGCCTTCTTTTTTATGACAAGGGGTGATCTAATATCCCTATCTTGGGTATCAATTTAATAATGAGATGTCCAGTTATTAAAATATACATATTTATACTTAATTAAAAATGTGGTTTTTTTATGCGCTAGGGACGATTGAATGTGAACTTCATCCAAATAAAGGCAAGTTTGGGGTATAGGGGTTAGGGGTGGGTCAAAATCGGTCCAAATTTTTCCAAATTTTTTATTATTGACCTCCTCCCCCCTCCCAAATATTATGACCCTATTCTCGGGAACCGTGAGGGGTTGTAATAGAGAGGTTATACTGTATCCATGTGCCCGCAAGCTCATCACGTGCAGGGGTGTGGGCGATGAGCTCCTCCTAGGTGGAGCTTCGCTCTTTAGCTCTATCTGTCGGTTCACTGTGGTACTAATGTAACAATTGGAATATTGATTATACTTTGTTTTCTTTTACCTGTAATTTTAAGGTAGGTTAACTTGCATTACTAAAAGGCTTGTTTATGCAAAAGATTTTCTTTCAGTAATTTTTTTCTTTGCTAGTGAAATTGTCTTTTCATTTATTGTATGTTGTAACTACAAGGTTCATATTGTGCAGGGTATTGATATTTTAAAGGAGATATTCTTTGGTATTTTCGGTTTTTTTCCAACATTTTATTTACTTGTGTATGGGACAACTCTACTGGTACCAATCACAGCTGGGAATTTTAAAACCTTTTTTTGTTGTAAAGAATTTTTACTGTTAGGTATGTTTTTGAACATAATGAAAAATATTCATAACGAGATGGCTGAGGGGTAGGTTTGGAGTCAGATGTTAAGTGTGTCTGATCTATTAGAGTTTTAGTTGTTTTGTGTACTAATGAGTCGGGAAAGTTAAGCCCATGCTAGATAGAGGTTGAAGAAACAAGACGTGCACGATATATAGAAGAGAAGGAGAGGCCTGAGGCGGACGACTCCATGTGTAAATTAGCTTAGACAATTCTCCGTGGATTGAACATATGTTAATGTGCTATGAACTGTAGTGAGCACGTGAGTAAGTGAGAATATTTATATATAGGGAAGATTCCATTAGAGAGGTGTGAAGCCAGCGAGTTTCCCATTCCAATGAGAGGGACATTGTCTTCGCCATAAGCCAAATGGAATGCTACCATATCGAGTCTACATTATAGAGTCGACGATGCTAATCAATTACAGCAAAGTGTTACTAAATTTATGCTAATTGAAAGGCAGCTTTAGAAGTGCTTATAGCAGGCCTGCCATTTTAATGGATTGTATTCATTTTAACGGATTTTTTACTCTAGGAAAATCTCTGTGAAATCATTCTATTACTTATTATTTCTTGTAGCCTTTTATATCTTGACTATGTTGTATACTGGAGACACCATAACTAATGTTTAAATAGCATTTAAAATATCTCTAAACGATTACAGTCGACTCTCGATGTATCATTATTCAGGGGACTACCAAAAAATGTCCATACATGCGGGATTTCAGCAGATGAGGATCCTGACATATACATTAATAAAATACAACTTCTAACATTATAAAACTTTATGTTTAGTATAGTAAGAGCTGTACATTATCTGAGAATAAATGTTAGCTAATAAACAATATAAAAATGGGAATTTTAGGAAAAGTATTACTGTAAATAATACATTAAAAAACACTTCTCTTAAACTCGTTTAAATAAAGAAAATGTGTAAAATTACCATATACTATAATGTATTCTAATCTGACACCGAATGCAAGCTGACCTAAAACATTCAAACCCTTTGAAAATGAAATAATGTGACACTGAATGAAAGTAAAATTTTTTAATATCCTGCACGCACTCGATCAGGTGAGAGTTTGCTGATAAGTTATCTACCGGTTATTCTGTTCACGGCAGCTGGTAATGGAGTGGTGGCGTCATTAGGATTATACCTTCATGCCGTTACATGTTGGCAACACCTTGCGCGCATGGTGTGGCAAATGTGTGTCTTTTAAAGTAATTAATTATATTTTACTGCAAAGGAAACTTGTACTTTTGAAACAGAACTTAATAAATAAGGTGATTATATTTCTTCACTTTCTTTAATAATTAATCATTCAAAACCATGTCCTCTGATTGTCCCTGTCGTGAGTTACATTTCACTTGGCTGGGTCCTTACCTACCCATTATTAGATGGCAAACGGTGTCAAATAGGCCCTTACATTTTATGAGTTTATTCAGAAGACGTGCTTCTATTGAATTTAATTAATATAAATCCTCCAATTTCACTGCAAGAATTTACGGAAAATGAACTTTACACTTATAATACAAGTCACTCGATGATCAAACAGTATTTGGATACAAGGTAAGGTCAAGTATTTGTGTCTAGGCATATAATTTTATCTGTGAAGATGCTGCCCCTTGAGTTTAAAAAATTATAATTTTTAAATCATGTTTATTTTACGTCAGATACAATGAAACACCAACCTGATGGGAAAAAAACTACCTTTAATCACAAAATAAAACATCTTTGCAAATAATAATCCCTCTTTAAAATATTTTGCATAACATTTCAGGGCGAAACCATTTGCTTTGAAATTTAAATGATGATAGTTGCAACTATTTTGAGCGATCTATATTCTTCTTAATAAAATTTATATGTTCGCTAGGCACACTTTATTTGCTCTGCAGCTGATGTGGTAAGGCAACGAAGGGCACATGGAGAGAGAGAGAGTTAGAGAGATCATGTTTTTTTTCTTATGCTAGACAAATTCCCCTCTTGTTGGCATGTAAGGGAAAGAAGGAAGGTGCGCAGCTGCGAGAGACAGAAAGAGAGACTAGAGAGAGAGGATGCTAGGTTGCTAAACTGGTTGCTAGGTAACCACTTTCCCTCTCATCAGGCATGTAAGGGGAGGTAGCAAGCCAGTCTCGCACGTCACACGGGCAGTGTTGGGAAGACAGACAATGTACCACAGAGCAGTAATAAACGGTGGTGCATGTGATGAATTTCACATTTGATAAACAACTATCTTAAAAACTATAGTTTCAGGAAATCTTAGGCTTTGGGACTCTAAATATACTTTAATCAATGCAGCATGCGATCAAATATAAAAGTAACTTATTTTATCATTATTTAATAAGTGATTTCTTCGGGACCACAAAAAATTGTTGGTGGATACAATTTATCAGTACATGTGATAACAATATTTTGAAAGTTGACTGTACTGACATAATTAGGCTACAAATAAAATTAAATGTTAAAGAAGTTAATTTATTGTCATATGTGATTAGTAAGTATATTCTCTATAGAACATGCATTTTTGTTGGTGTTCTATGTTGTCTCTTACATACATATAAGTGATCATGAACCAACCTTTTTACCTTCCCGTGTTTGGCATGCTCAAGTAAACAGTGTTCAATTTTCATGCTGTACTTGACCAGGGGCAATATTTTAAATCAAAATAGTGTGATAGTAAATTTAATATATATTATGGGACTATGTAACTGTGCGTCCCTGGTCACAATGCGAGGGAGCGATACAAGTGACAGTAACATGCACGCTTAGCGCCTGTACGCTGTTATGCGCAAGGCATGCAGTGTTCCCGTTGTAATGCTTTATTGTGTAAATTAGATCTGTAACAGTGCAACTTTATTACACGCAATTGAAGTTCACAGATCAAACTACGTGTGTATAATTGTACTTTGCTCTTACTGCTTAAAGAAACTACGTAGGCAAGCATTAAAAATGCTTTATTTGACCACTTTCACAATTTTTTTATTCATTAATACACTTAATATGATAAAAGTAGAAAGATAGGGACATAGACAGTATTTTTTTTATTCTTTCTCCCAAAAATTTGTATTTCCAGAACTTACCGAGATACGTGTTTATGTGCAAATGATTTCACAGGAAACCTTTCAGTACATAGGCCTCTTAATTATATGAGTTTAGTTAACTTCATTTATTTTAAAAAGTGAACTAAGATTAATTGTTATACAGCATAGAAAAATGTTTACCATTTCAAGTATTCATTTAATGCTGAGAATAATTCACAGACTCTTCTATAAAATTGGAGTTCAACTTGAATTTGACTTTAACTCTTGAGCTTCTCAATAAAATTGCTCGAACTTGATTCAATTTCAAAAATTTGTGCTCAAAGACTCAGATGCATGATATACGAATAAAAACAATATATGTACATACATCAAAATAAACAGGTTACTTTATACAAATTATGGCTGCTGAGAATTAGACAGCTGTTGAGCTACAAGAAAGCCTTCTGCGCACAGTCCAGGTCACTTGTAAAAGCATTTTATTCTAATTGTGAGAAGGCTGGACGAAAGTATACATTTAAATATATGCATTGTAACTTGATGCTGCTGGTCTGATGGCAGTGATTAACCAGGCCACAGGTTACACTTTGGTCATGCTTTGCAATAGAAACACTTTGTTCCGTACATCTCTAACAGTTTTCTGGGAAGAGTAAATTGTAACTTATCTCCTCTTTGAGGTACACCTTCTTTACCTATATATTTGCGTATATGGAAGCTTGTAATTTATTGTGATTGCATTAATTGTAAGTTATCTGCTCCTAACCACATTGAGATGTTTACTTATTTCATCATGTCATAATATGGATCTGTGGCTTTTCAAATAAAATAACATTTTTCATGTGTGCATAATTATAGTAGAAGCGTGTAACACTGTTGTTCAGGGTGAGTGTTCAAAAATGTATTTTGTAAACTTTACATAGGAAATATAAGCAAGAATTTAAGATAATGCAACTACAGTAGATATATAACTAAATAAACTTAAATTTTATCTTTGAACTGTATAAATGGTAAGTAATTGTGTAGCTTAACATTCCTCCAAAAAAAAACTTCACTTTTAATTCAATAATTTCCTCCAAAGAAACATTCTATTTTACGTCAATAATGAAAAAATATTATGTACTTGAGAAAAAAAATCTCTCATCGTATAGGTTACAAAATATGTAGATATTCCAGTCTTAATAATTTCACAGCAGCTGAGTTTTACGTAATGAAATCAAATACAGAGTCTATTTACATGAAGAACTGCAAATTACATGCTAACAAAATAAATTAAAGAAAATACACTAACCTCATTGTATGTTACAAAAGCATTCAATTACAAAACATTTCACAACTTTCACTTTTTGGCAATAACACAAATTTTGTACATAATTACAGAATCCAAGAAGATTCTCATTCACCTCCATTTACAAAATAACTAAAGACGAAATTTCTGTTCAAGTTTTGCAGTTAATATGTTGTTTCTGTAAGCATATTGAAGTGCTACAAACTATGTCATTCTTTCATCTAGCCTTACCACAGCCATGACCCCCTCCTAAGAAGAGCCATTATGCCATACATGCCACAGGATGCCTTCAAGCCAAGGTTGGCTTACCCAGCTGTTGTCGCCTTCTGTGCTGTGACCGGCTTCACATTACGTCGCCGCTCTCTTACCCCTCCAGCTTCTGGCAAGTGACGGGAAGTAGCTGCAGCTCTCTTTTGCTCTCTTCTCTCCTCTCATTTCTTTCTCTCCACGCCCTGTTACCCCTGGCCCTGTGCACTGCGCATAAATAGGACTTACCGTCCTCAATTCAGGCTGTCTCACGCCAGTCCACTTACCCGATATTACTCTGCCCGAGAGCACACTGATGGCTGTTTCGCACCAGTCCACTTGCCTGGTGTTACTCTGCCCGAGAGCACACCAAGACTGTCTCACACCAGTTCAGTAGCATGCTGTTACTCTGCCCGAGCATCCACCAAGCTTTGCAGAACATCACTACTGACATTTTCAAGTTGTCACTGCTATTGGGAACCTTGTCTAGAGTTCTGCTCTGCACGATATTGCCTTGCTGCCTGCCAACACGCCGAAGCCGTCGCGTCGCGCTTCATACTACCTTGTAGCTCACCTACAGCTATCACAAGTACAAGTACCACTGTCTTGGGGTCGCCCTCACGCTCCACGCTGCCACGTCTTCTGAGACTAGGTACAATACCGGTGGGCAACTTACGATCTGCCCTTCAGGCCTCAGTCAGAGTTCAAGCTGGTTTCTGAGTGTTTAATTGAGCAAACAATAAAGCAGACATAAATCTGACTTGGTAGAGTTGTTCCTTCCAGCGCTCTGTATTTTCTCACACCTTGCTTTTGCTAATTCCCTGTTTCATCACCAATCCTAGTAAGACTCTTCTAGGGATAGCCACGAGCCGAACCATCATCCCTTCTCTTTCCTATTGACAGCTGTCTTGAAGTGCAGCTCCGGAAGCTTGCCTTTCTGGGCCTCACTAGAACAGTAGTCTCCTGGACTATCACTCTTCCAGTAAGTGCCAAGGTCTGCTTGCGATGCCTTGCGTGTCTGGTCACCTGCTTGGAAACAATAGGCCAACCTCCAAGGAGCCCCACTTTATGTGACACGTGGGTCTGCCCGCGGTATTCCACGCACCAGGGAGCCATAGAAGTGGTCGCCCCTAGCCTTCTACTTTAACCTCCAGTTTGGTACTTGGCTCTGCCCACTACATCCCATGCGCAAACCACTGGATTGAAGGCTAGTAGAACAGGCCTCCAACCCTACCTTCCCTCCACATCTTACTCTCCACCATGCTGTGTCTACCCGGTACTGGCCACCTGCGATCAACCTATCAGGATCACCATCCCCTCATCCTTATGCCTCAGTATAGCAAAGCTACCAAGCAGGGGCTAGCTCAGAATGGAGTACTGAAGGAGAGTAGTTCAGAGTTGGCAACCAGGTATACACGTGGAAGAAAGAGGAGGCTGCACGTCAGAGAGGGTCTTCATCTGCAACCAGCACGTCAAGTTCTTCCTCAAGCCTTATCTGGCACATAACATGGGCAGTATCTCCGCCACCACCAACGTTGCCAAAAAAGACCTACCTTCATCTGGCCAACCAAGTTACAATGGTAGTCGGGCCCCTTAACGTCACACCAACTTATATCCCTACCAGGGTTCCCTCTCGTTCATCGCTCGGCAGCACACTACCCAAAGCTCGACGTTCATTTATAGAAGTGGCCAAGCCAAACACCGTAGGCACCAGGAAAACCCAATACAAGCTGCAACCACTGCTTTATCATCGCCCAGGGGGGAGGCACCTCGGCGTTACCCTCCAACTGCCATTCCTGCTAAGAGTAAGCGACGAGGCGGCTATAAACATCCAACGTCACTGTCGTAGGCCTATAGCATTTACTACAGATTGTTTACTTCCGTTTCTCCAACAGTACCACTAGTACTCAGATGGGAACAGTTTTAAGTACTATGTCCTGCCCCATTTGAAACCATCAATTGGTTCCTATTGCGATCAGTCATATATAATCAATGCGTGTGAAAAACATTTTCATTATACTCTGTGATGTAGTGCTGCATTGTGTTGTAAAATATTTTATGTGACTTGAATTCACATTTTGTCTATATTGTTCTTTTTTTAAGGTGGTGCACAAACTGGGTGGTTACAATAGAGTTACAAACCACAATCAGTGGAAGACAGTAGCTCACAAAATTGGGTTTGGCACCAGTGGCTCATCAGTGACTAATTTGGTGAAGCAGTCCTACAAAAAGTAAGTTTATGTGCAGTGTGGTGTGTAAAACTAGAGATTGAGGTCTCTTGTTTAAGGATTGGTGTTTTATTAGTCATTACAGTTGTTATCCCTTTTTCTCTAGTTTTAGCCACTTTTCAGTTCATCCGCTGTTCTTTGGATGTTTTGAAACACACATTCGAAAAATCACCCTAGGAGTAACATATCTACCTATTTTCTCAATAACTTGTGTATTGTAAAATCCATATATATATATATATATATATATATATATATATATATACATATACATACACACACACACACACACAAACTATATTCTTGAATAAATGAAACTTTAATTTGGTCTCTTCTATAATTTGTAATATTTACTTCATATTGAATACGAATTAAAAACAGCGAGGGCAGCGATGTGTTGGCTTCAGCTAGTAACAAATAGTTCACAGTTAAAATATTGCCTTAATAATTTAATATAGATTTTTGGTATTCTATTTGTAAATTAAATGTTTTGTGTTGATATGTGTAAATTTTTAGGTAACTGTGAAGTAAACATACCTTATTTCGCATGTATAGGCCGCACATTTCACAAAAATAATGACTGAAAAAAAAATTTTAATGTTTTAACTTTGTTTCTAAGGAAGTAAAAAAAAAAAAAATTAACAAATGAATAGTTTATCAGTATCACTCGTGTGTAAATGCTTATGGGCAGCCCTGTGGAGACTTAGCTGGTCTTTCTCTTTTTTTTTTCTCCTTCTCACTTGGTCACCCTCCTTTCCACCTCTCCCCTCTTATAGCTTGCTGTTTCCCTTTATTTTCTTCTGCCTTCTCCTGAGTGTCCCTCCCTTCCAATCCCCCACCCCCTCTTCCATGAGGTGGTTCTTTGTCACTCCCTTTTGCCTCCTCCCCCTCCTATCATCGCTCCATCTTCCAAGTCTCTTTCCCCTTTTCAAATTACCCCCTTGTCGTGGCCATTTTTGGAATGCCCCCTTCCACATCATCATCATCATCATCATCATCATCGCGTGCTCTCTCTTACTTTCTCACACTCTTTCACTTTCTCACACTCTTTCACTTACCCACTCTTCCCGGGGCCGCAAAATCGATAGTTGACTGTACTCTGATCATCTAGCCCCATGTATTTGAGGGATTTGACCATCTTATCCGTAGTTAGTCCATAAACTAGATATATGCTATTACCTTAGTTTGTATGCACTATATGCAACCAAATAATTTCTCTCTTTTTATTATTATCTTAAGGTTCCTGCACAGCTTTGAAGACTTCTACCGCAAGCTGGGCTGTACAATGGTGAACCATCCACGGGGTCATAGGTCACGTCATCGTGGTGGCAGAAGCCTGATACGAGACTGTGACAGAGCAACACCCGTTCACATCAACAAGGTGGGGATTCCCTGAAGATGTGCTTTAACTTTGTGTTGCATTATTTAAACATTTCCATTTGCTTCACTTTTCAAACAGAATGTACGCATTTGATTTCTTGTAAAATTATAGTTAATTGTATTTAACCAATTATTTGCAAGAGTGATAAATGTGATTGTAAGTATTATAGATGTTATTTGCAATTGCCAAATTTGCCCATTGCTGGAAATGTTTACTTACAATGCAAAGTGAGAAACTTCCACAATGCCTTCTGTGTAGGCCTGTGCGAATATTCGGATTTTCGAATACCATTTCTAATAATTGAATATTAAAATTCGATTCAGTGTCAAATATAAATACTGCGAGATCTCGAATATTAAATTTTTTTTTTTCTAAGTCTGAATATTGATAGTTCCAGCGTTACAGTTTTCGCGGATTTTATCTGTTTTCACAGATATTTGAATGCTAAAACGGATCTACAGATAAACACTAGAAACAACATACAATTCATTCACCAAACACTTCATCATAAATATTTACTAGGATCAAAACGCTCCCACTACTACGAATTATCCCATCACTTTTAACATGGTAAATGTGAGTTCCGCGGCAACACTTAGAGCCACAGAACGTTGCCGGAAAGCGCATTGGCGTGTTAAAAGTGATGAAATAATTCTTAGTAGTGGGAGCATTTGGATCCTGGTATTTTTTTTTTATTAGTACCGATGTTAGTGTGAGGGTAAACTAAAGACAGTCTCATGAAAAACATTTAACTGAAGCCTCCTCCCTGCATATTTCTACCAAAATAAAATGAGATCCCCAGCAACAAAAATAAAAATGTTGGAGTGTCAACCTAGCTTTAATACCTTACATTAATTACTGGATGGAGGTATTTTAGTGCTATAGCTTGTCAAATTTAAATAGTTTGTTTACTTTTATAACATATCCTTTTTGTTGAAATGTTATATACAAATTACACATTTTTCTCATGGTAATTTAATTTATATATTTGGGCCTATTTTGGATCTAATTATTCGTATTCGGGAATATTTCAGTATTTGTATTCAAATTTGATTCGGAATCAAAAAGTGATATTTGCTTAGGCCTACTTCTGTGCTATTATTTCGGCTATTGAGCATTTGAAAATACCAACTTTGCACTGTGGCAATTGCACTTTTCTCAGCAGCAGAAGAAATATCGTTTTTTGCTTTGTGGCCACCACAACTTACCCACAATGCAATTTGAGTATTCTAGTTTTATCGACAGTGCGTTGTGCTGGCTGTAGTTTCCTAAACTAAGTGAATTTTTTAATCATTGTAGGTGAACCTAACACACCTTTACCTAACCAAACCATACCTAACCTAAATGTAGATAAATGTGCTGGGTGTACAATCAGAATACTCGAGCCATGTTGGTAGTTTGTAGTGGCTACAAAGTGAAAAATAATATTTTTTCTTCTATTGAGCAAAGTGTAATTGCCACGAGTATCCCAGTGGTGGAATTAATCGCTCAGAACACTGACGCATGACGGCTAGGGAATGGGACGTCACCTCAAGTAGGTTTTTGTTTCTATGTAATTCAGTTGCACAGGTAGCAGGTGGACTCTTAGTGTGGGGGTGTCTGAATTAGTGCACGTCGGCCTCACACTGGTGTTTTGTATAATATTGGGCGTGTTGGTCACGTAGTAGGCACAAAGTCTGCAAGGGCGAGGTTGTGCTTCCAGGGGTCGGAAAAGCTTGGGATGGCTGGCTTACCACCAGCGTTGGGCACTCAGGAGTAGTCGCTGGGTCCAACCCTTGGACGTGTGCTGCATCTGGAGCAACGGGTCAGGCTGACTTTGGTGTCGCCCGGCTGTTGATGCGTCTGTGAGCTGGTAGGAACAGGGTTAGCTGGTACTGATATCCTGACGGTTAACGTCTCTAGGGTCAGCTCGTTGAATGGAATCTCACCCAGTGGAAGTGGGACCCCTCTGTCGTAGTAACTCTACTGTTGGTTGCGCAGCTCCAGGAACCTTAATAGGGAGACCAAAGAGGTTGGTGGGAAGGGTAGTGAAGTGAGATTCCACTAGGTGTCGGGTGGTTTATGCTCTTTCCTGGGGGTTATGCAGCTGAGGGCTGGTATAGGCTGAATATTCATGGGGTGACGAGATGCGAGAACAGCAGCTGTCCTCCGTTCATTTCTCATGCTTTCTCGTTGGTTTGCGAACATAATGATTAGGTATGTTACAATTGTTCACCCTGTTGACGGCTGCAGGCAACAATCCCCTAGCTAGAGCGTAAACCAGAAGTTCCTGGTTAAAGCCTTGTCAGGTCTGGTACCCCCTCCGGTGAGTTTATACACACTGAAGGGAATGGGTTAGCTGACTGAGTTGGCCCAGATGCTTCATTGTATATCTTTCTAGTTGTTGGAGTTCTACCATACCTTGGGTGTATCAGGTACCTTCATGTACCTGATCCACAGTAAGGGTGGTTGTCGACTTTGTGATGTACGAGGCTTACGTGAAGTCTTAGGGGTTGCTAGCAGTCCTATACTACATTGGAAAAACAGTTGCCAATCCACGGTCCCCTCCCGCTCCCTTTTAGGGTGACGCTTACCAGGTTCTGAATAAGGTACATGTTCACTTCAGAGCAAGGAAAAACAGAAATTAGCTGGAATACATGTTTTACTGTCACAAGAATAAACACTGTGACCTGTAGTATCTCCTACCTCTAAACACACTAGGTGTACAACAGACTTTGTATAAGTGCAAGACAGGTGAATGGGCCTGTCATCTTGAAGAGCCTGGCTTAGAGAGCGGATGAGAGCAAACAATTAAGTAACCTTGACGACAACTAAACCCTAATTGCTGCTGGTACTCGGGAAGGAACTCGGGGCACCGCATGTGGTGTATGTGTCGGGTGTGGTGAACTGACTGCAAGTGTCAGGGTTAGCAACGACTCTTTGGCTGTATTGGCAGAGAAGGTCCGGGTGAAGAATACGGGTATAACTCTGGAAGCTCTCGGAAGAGTCCTCAAGAGGACTGGGGCTGTTGAGTAGTGAGCCTTACCACAACTGATGTTTTAGTGTGAGCTACAGGAACAACTGGTGTTTCTGGCGAACACCAGCGCATATATATCCCAGGCTAGGGAGGTTCCATCATTTCTCAGGCACCTAGGTTATCTTTAGGAATTACCCCTCAGATTCAGGTCGGGCGGCAACTCTAATGCCATATCTCAGTGGGGTGGCGGCAGGGTGGTTTTGGCAGCTAAACGGGTGGTATCCACCACTTGTTTAATGACAAACTCTTGCATGCTGGCTGCTGCTTCTCAACAACATTACAAACAGCAGGGGCGATGACGTGACTTCCTATGTTGGCACTGGCCTTGAATGTGGCCAGTCAGAAGTTCCACTCCCTTGGGACACGTGACGCGCACGTGGTGATGCCAAGTCAAAAAGAATAATTGATAGGAAGTGTTACATGTCAATGCATTGTGGAAGTTTATCACACCCATGCTGCTTCGTGGGTAAAAATTTTGATCAATGGACAAATTTGGCAATTGAGAATATCATACATACATACCTGCAAGCTAACATTTTTTTTTAAGTATTGGTTCATGTACAGTCTACTCCCTATCTATGGTTATTCAGGGGACTGCCAAATAATTTCTATACATGCGGAATTTCAATAGATGAGATTTCTGACATGTATATGAATTAAATACATCTTCTAACTTTATAAAACGTCATGTTGAGTATGGTAAGAGCTGCACATTATCTGTGAGTGGATTTTAACTAATAATTACAATAAAAATGGGAATTTTAGAAAAAGTATTCTGGTAAATAATATATTTAAAAACATTTCACCTGACGCGTGTCTCGATAGGTTACTAGGCACGGTGGTTGAAAATTTTGTCCGCTAGATCAAAAGTGGGGTGATTTATATTAAATAGATTGTGATAGACGACGGGTGTTGGTTAGTGCGTATTTACTACTGCTTCTTGGGCGCCATGGTCATGGTGGGTTTTACTCAGACGTAGCGAGCTGGGCCCACGCCGAACTGCCAATTCCACAGGTGAGCTTCGTTGTTCTAGAAGTGGATGTTATACTAGCCAAATCCTGTAGCAGTTCCTGTTAACAACCTTTTGACCATGGGATGGCATGAGGGATGTATTCGTAGACATGGAGATACGAATAAGATAGTTACTGGACCAGTTGATACTGACTAGTGCCTGAGTTGGGTGGCGCGGTCCCGTTCCGCCTGTCGCTCTGGTGTAGGTTGAGGAAGTGTACTCATCTGTCTGGTGGCAAGGAACACTGCATTTCGTTCCCTACATTTACGGCTGTGCCTATGGCCATAAGGCATTGAGTCTCTGCTCACCGTATGCTAGGTACACCCTGACGCGAACAAACTAAACACAGATTACAGTGTCAGTCCAATTTTGGCTTGCTGATAAAGGCTATGTTAAGTCTCCAATGATCCCCCACGCATGCGGGCTGATCAGAGACGGGGAGCTGATTGTGTCATGAATGCCGCCACTGGATGTGCGTCCACACAGGAATGGGTGGCAGGTCTCAAGCTACACGATATCCCTGCACTAACAACGCTGTGGGGTAAGGCAATAACTCAAGACTGTCGCTTTTCCCTGGTTGAAGGTGTTGCTAGTGGTTGTGGTTCCTCTGTTCCTCTCTGCCGGTACTTGTACAGAGCTGTGGCAGTTGGAAAGCAACAGATTGCCATCTAATGGGTTTGTAGAAAATATGACGAACCCCTGAAGGGTGCCCGTTGTTGAAGTTAATTGGGTTATATGAATTACCAGATTCTTGTCAGTGGTGTACGTAGCAACCTGTGTCTAGCAGGCAAAAACAGAGAGATAATCGAAGAAATAAAAGCTGTAAGGTAGGAAACAAAAGTATTTTTATTGATGGTTCAATATACATGTGATGTGTGCTACCTCCTACCAGTCGATTGAGTGCTAAGGTTACTACGCTGGCGAGGTGTAAGTGACCTGGTTCTAATGGAAAAGCGGGAAAGAAATATCTAAACGAGAAAAGATATAATACTTCTATACTGTTCTAATAAAGAGGTCTTAAGGAGACAAAGTGAATTTAAATGTGTTAGTGAGCTTGTTCGCTGGTTGTCTGGTTGACCGATTGTCGACTGTGAAGTAGCTGCAGAGGGCCTACTTGTAGCTTCTAAGTTCTCTGAAGGTCCCAATATTGAGCGGTGCTGTGGGATGTTGCGAGAGATGAACAAGAATGACTGTCTGTGCCCGGCAGCGTCCTGACTTATATAGTAGAAGCTCGTAGGCTGCCGGCCCGGGCTGCGGGGAGGGCGTGACATCCTTCTGCCCTGGTTGGCGTGGGAATACTCTGGTCAGCGTTTCTGCTTCGTGCCTCGTCGATGGCGCTGTGCCTTCCCCGGGTCTGGGCAGCTTCTTGGCTCTCAGCGCGGGAGGGGGGGGTGGCATGCCTGCCGGGTTGCTTATTCTCCAGGTGAAGAGAATTCACTCTTAAGCTCCTACTGCCTTTAGGGAAGGCAACGTGTCACTCACGTCTGTAGTGGTGGAAGAGGTACTCTTGACGATGAGTGATAATCGTATTTGATTGGTTCTATAAGCAGCAGTGTCCATTCGCCCCCATCCTTCAATTGTGATGTAGACTCATTGTGGAAAAGGTGGCGGAGAAAGACATAGGCCCCCTCTCTGGAATGTCTTGAAGGTTTGGGTATGTGTCAATAGACGTGATGAGGCAGATAGAACTTAAAAAAAAAAAATTTTACTTGCAGGTAGGCGGGACCCGTAAGTTTGGGTGGCTTGACTGCTCTAGCGGCACGTGTTTCTGTGCGCTGTGGTTATCCGGCGGGCGAATCGAAACGTGGGAGACGTGGAATGGTGTCGGCCGGCCTGCAATCTCGCCCCCCCCCCCTCCGCACTCTCTCTCACCCCCCCCCCCCCTCCCCCCGGATAACATTTGTCTGAGCGCTCGACGTCCAGGCTGGCAGATTTCCTGTGTTGCAAGTTCTTTAGGCGGAGCACTTCCGGCATGGCAGCTCGACGTCCTGTTAGGCGGGTTGTCCTGCGTGGCAGGTTGTTGCTGGGATGGAGCAGTCTTGTCCGAGCTCGATGTCCTGGGTGGCGGATTGTCCTCCATGGCAGGTAGTTGGTGCGGAGCACTCTCGTCATAGCTCGACATCCTGGGTTCCGGTTGTCTAGTGGCATCTCCTACTTCATTTTTGGAGCAAGAGGTCGACTTCATCGAAGTAAGAATTACTTGATATCTGGCTTCGGAGTCGTACCAGGTGGAGTGGTAAGTGCTCGTTTTGGGTCCGCTGCGTGCTCTCCTGTTGGCCCAGTGAGGCTACAGTACCTTCCTAGCATCAGAAACCGGCTTCGGGAATTCTCGGACGTCCGGGATTTCTGACTTGGGAGTTGTGCCAAGTGGGAAGGAAGGTGCTGGATTGCTTCTATCTCCTTCATTGGTGGTTCGGATCTCTCTGTCTATTTGACTTGACCAAAGGGGTGTTCGGCTGTCTTCCCTATCTCTGGGACTTCGCCAAGACGTTTTGATGCAGCTAAGGGGGGCCTGGTCAGTTCTGACCATGTCTTGGTGGCCATAGCTTGTCATGTTGAGGGCAGGGATCTAATGGAGACTGCTCCTTGGCGTGGTTGCGTCTCTATTCCCCCGTGGAGAATAGGATGGCTCCCTGTCGGGTTCCAGGTTCGGGCCTCCTCGTTGGCATGGGCTCAACTTCGGGAGCTGCTATTGATGGCGTAGGGCCTTGTTTGGAAGTCGGTGACCTCGAAAGCTCTTAGTCTGGAGCATCTTTGGACTGAAGCCGCCCATGACGTCGACGGATTCTTCGAGCCTGACTTCTAGTCTAGTGATTTAGGGCCGGCTGGTTAATTTCTATCAGCAACTGTTGGAGGCGGATCGGGGTACGGGGAGGGGAAACATTTGGCTGGCTGCCTTCCCAGTTAATGAGGGTTCCTCCGACTCTTCCCAGTTGAAGGCGGCATTGTCCATACTCGAGGACGCAATGCTGTTGAAGTAGCCATGGTTGCCTCAAAATAATGGGTTCCCCGATATGGGGCGTAGCTTTAAAATTAACGTGGGATGTCTGCAGATGTATCCCAATCGATAACTTAATGCCTCCTTCATACTGAAGGAAGTGATCCGGTTGTGCGAGTCTGACCTTACTTTTAACGGGGGTCAGTTGGGCTCATTGGCTGGGCGAGTAGGTCGCTCCTTATAAAATTTCCCGTGGCGGCTGAGTATAGCACTGCCACTGTATTTCCTTTATTAAGGCGTACCTCTACACAGGGCAGTCCATGGGAATCAAACCCTTTTGTTAAATTTTGAAGCGAGACTGGGGATTCTTCTCCCCCTTGTTCTGGTTCCGGATTCACTCTCTCTTTCTTCGTGGGACAGTCTACGTTTTGATGTCGTCTGTTGCAATCCAGACACTTTGGCGACATCTGTTAACGGGGAGGGGAAGCCAAGGTCGGGTTTCAGCCGGCATAGGGGTTGTTAGCTTGCCTACAGTCTAGCTTGGATTGCTCTGTGTAATTGCGCTTTGTTTCTCGTGTGCGTTCTATCGGCTCTGCTATTGACTGCGACTTCAGGGCTTGTAGAAAATTATGCAGCTTCGGTAATAGCATTTGAGTTATGAAGTGTACACAATTTTCTTCGTCGTTCTCTGCCGGCAAAAGGCAGTGGTAAATCCGTACCTTGTTTTGTATAAACAATTTAGCCTCTTCACCCATGTCCTGTGTCTGGCTATAAAACTGCGTCGTTAGTCCAGCTAACACCTCCTCGCCCATGAATTCTGCCGCTATCTGGTTACTGAACTACTTCCAGTCTGTTAAGAATTCTCCGTATCTTTCCCACCATGTGATGTCAAGGCCCTTCAAATGCATTTGGGCCCGGTCGACCAATTGTTTAATGTCCGTCTCTTTGAATTCTTTTTCACATTCCTGCATGAATGCTACTGGGTCTTCGTGGGGGCGACCTGCGAATTTGGTTATTTGAATGTCGTCGTCTCTACCGTTTGCTGGCTGGCCAGGTGCTGTTCCAGGTCGGAAATCTATCCGGGAAGGCTTGGATCTGCGGGAGTGAGAGATGTGCTTCCATCTGCATCTCTCACACTGGTATGCCATTTCGGGCATAGAGACACGTTCGTCGGGCCACCCTATGCATAGGTGGCTATGGGGTTCACTGCACGATGTGAATCGGATGTGGTTTATGCCTTGTCCGGGATGCGTAATTTCATTGCAGAAACTCGTTGGCTGTTGACTGCAAGTGGTACAGCGGTACTCTAATCCGTCTGTATCCCAGGTCTTTTTAGGCCAGCCTATGCAGGCATGATGAAATAGTTTAGTGCAGTAGGTGCATTCTATCCGTAGTGTCCCATGACCTGGACAGTTGGCTTGGCTTCACTGTACATTGGATACATGTGGGTTTTTGCCGGTGGCGGCGTTGACCTCGTGTCTGACATGGTAGCGGTTAAGGGCGCCACAGGGTGTTTTGAGGACTCACCGAAGTCTGTTTGACTGCTCGTTTTGACCCTTAGTTCTCGGGGTATGGTTGGTATAGTTTGTGCCGTTTACTGCGCACAGAAATTCGTGTGACGTCTCATATTGGGTGCCAGAAAATCTCTTGACACATGCCCGGATAGACTACTGGGCACAGTGGTCGAGGATTTTGTCCACTAGATCAAAGACATGGTGGTTTAGTTTAAATAGACGGCGAGAGATAAGGGGTGTTAGTTTAGTGCGTATTTACTACTGCTTGTTAGGCACCGTGGTCGTGGTGTATTTTACCCAGACGTAGCAAGCTTGGCTCACGCCGAACTGCCAATTCCACAGGTGAGCTTTATTGGTCCTGAAGTGGATGTTATTCCAGCCAAATCCTGCGGCAGTGCCTGTTAACAACCCTTAGACCATGGGATGGCACAAGGGATGAATTCATAGTCATGGAGATACGAACCAGAAAGTTACCGGAGCAGTCCATACTGACTTGTGCCTGAGTTAGGCGGTGCAGTCCTGTTCCGCCTATCGCTCCGGTGTATGTTGAGGGAATGCACTCAACTGTCTGGCTACAAGGAACGCTGCATTTCATTCCCTACATTTACGGCCGCGTGTATGATTGTAAGGCATCTAGTCTCTGCTCACAGTATGCTAGGTAAACCCTGACACGAACAAACTAAACACAGTTTACAGTGTCAGTCTGGTTTTGGCTTGCTGGCGAGGCTCTGTTAAGTCTCCACTGATTCCCCACGCTAAGCAGGCTGATCAGAGACAGGGAGCTGTTTGTGTCACGAATGCCGTCACTGGATGTGAATCCACACAGGAATGGGCGGCATGTCTCAAGCTATGATATATCCCGGCATTGGCAGCAATGCTGTGGGATAAGGCAATAACTCAAGACTGTCGCCCCTCTCTGGGTAAAGGTGTTAGTATTGGTTGTGGCTCCTCTGTTCCTCTCCACCGTCATTGGAAGCAATACTGTTGTAGTTGGAAAGCAACAGATTGCCATTTAATGGGTGTGTGAAAATATGACACTCCTGAAGTGTGTCCGTAGCTGGAGTTAATTTGATTGTTATAATTATAAATTCCCCTGTTCTTGTCAAGGGTGTATGTAGCAACCTGTATTTAGCAGGCAAACAGACAGATACTCTAAGAATTGAAAGCCGAAAGGTAGGAAACAAAAGTATGTTTATTGAAGTCTCATTCTACCTCTTGCCAGGCAGTGGAGTGCTGGAGGTTACTACGCTGACCAGGTGTAGGTGACCTGGTTCTAATGAAGAATGCAAAAAAATTAGCTCGACGAAAAAATATATAATAATTTTAACTGTTTTAATGAAGATGTCTTGAGGAGACAAAGTTATTTTAAAACGTGTTGGTAAGCATGTTCGCTGGTTGTTGGGTTGACTGGTGGGCGACGATGAAGTAGCCGCAGTGGGCGTACTCAAAGTTTCGAAGATCTCTGGAGGTCCCACCATGGGAACCATTGCTGTGGGATGTTGTGATCGATGGAACAAGAATGACTGCTTGTGCCTGGCAGCGTCCTGACTAGTAGACGCTTGTTGGCTGCTGACGCGGGCTGCGGGTAGGGTGTGACGTTCTTCTGTCCTTGTTGGCGTGGGAATACTCTGGTCAGAATTTCTGCTTCGTTCCTCGTTTATGGAGCTCAGCCTTGCCCGAGGTCTGGAGAGCTTGTATGCTCTCAGCTGGTTTTTGGGGGGGGGTGGGGTACGGCGTGCCGCCAGGTTGCTTATACCCAGGTGAAGAGAACTTGCTTGTACGTTCCTGCTACGTTTACGGTAGGCAGCGTGTCACTCATGTCTGTAGTAGTGTAAAAGGTACTCCTGGTGATGCGTCGTAATGGTATTAGCTTAGTTGTATAAGCTGCACACATCACACCTAAACTCGTATAATTAAAGAAAATTTCCCAAAATACAGTACTGATTGTAATCCGACACCAAATGCAAGCTGACCTAAAACTTTCAAACCCTCTGAAAATGACAATAATAATAATATGACACCGAATGCAAGTAAAATTTTTAATGTCCCGGCTGCATTCAATCAGCTGATTGAACGCCGAGAAGTTATCGATCGGGCAGTGTGTTGATGGCAGCTGGGTAAGGAGGGGTTACAGCTGGAAAATTACCCCTCCATGCCACTAATGTTGCTGACACCTTGCGCGGGGTTACAAATATCTGTCTTTTGAAGTAATTTATTTTATTTTACTGCAAAGAAAACTTGTACTTTTGAGACATAAATGAATAAATAAGGTGGTTATAAATAGGAATGTCAAACTCGATTCCACGATTTAAGAATCGTATAATCGAGATTCGGAAGACAAAGAATCTGAGCACTAAAACCCGATTCCTATAAATACATAACCTATTACAAGATGCACGTCTTATAAATCGCGATAAAACTAAATAACATCGAAATACAAGTTAAAACGCAAAATAACACAAAATACAACAAATGCGCGATATATCACAAAATGGGTTTTCACCAAAAGAAATAAACTCTTATCCTATATTATATCATGAATTTACTTTGGTACTGTAAAAATCTAGACGCCCGAGTCTCGGGAAAAATTCTCGATTTCGTCTCGAGACAATTTTTAAATCTTGTAAATCATAATTATAAATGCAATAACTCACGTAAATACATTATTTTTTCTTCCGAAAGTTAATGTAAACAAACATTCCAAATGGTACACAAGCAGTAAAACATGTACTTCGAGTTAAGTTACATGGAATTTGACAACAAACTGCCTCCAATTCTGCGAAGTGAACACTCACAACTGTACAGTAATCTATGGTGGCCACTTGTTTGTAAAGATTGACGGATGTGCGTGAAACGAATGTGTGATATCTAAATTAACACATTAAACGGACTGTTTCATAAAATATCTAGTCTCATAAACTATGGAAGATGCTGCAGCCGATGTAAAAGACCGTAAAAGTCTATAATTTGGACAATTTATGTAAAGATAAAAGAGCAAAGGTGTGTGTAAAGTGTGCAAGAAATTAATACAAACACAGACTTGAACTGGTCTTTTTAAAAAGAGATTGCAGATATTGATATTATGTGGATTCTGCTTGTCTAGTTTATGTATGTATCTCATGCTTTGCATTAAAATTTATTAGTTTAAATTATTTATTTATTTTTTTAAACTTCTTTTCATTTTCAGAGAAATTGTTTGTGAATTTACCAAAATGATACTGTATTTTAAAATTGGAGCCTTTTAAATAAATACTGCTTTAAAAAATTGTAACTATGATTGTTTTTTAATTAGTTCCAGTCTTGCAAACATTTTAATAATTTATTATGTTGATGAACATTTATCATAGCAACTGAGGTTTGGAATTATTTTCGAATAAACTATGTGGACGAAATATATGTGTACATATTCAATATTATCTCATATTCCTCTTTTGAACTTTTGGGAATTTCATATGAATATGCTCCCACTCTTCACGTGTTATATTATGTATTTTAGTAATAGGCCTAGTTTAAATAATTATATTTCACACCCACTATATATTAAATAGTTCTGTAAAGTAAGTGTCTGTAACTAAAGGAATCGTGAGTTTTGGAATTGAGAATCGAGAGTGGTATTGCCATTGAGATTGAGAATCGAGGAAAAGTGTAATTGTTACATCCCTAATTTTAATTTATTTGTCACTGTTATTAGTAATTAATCTTTCAAAACCTCATCCTCTGATTTTCCCTGTCGTGAGTTACTTACTAGTTTCTTACATACCCATTATTAGTCGGCAAAATGTGTCAAATAGGACTTTACATTTTATCAGTTTATTCAAAGGACGCGTGTTTATTGAAATAAATTTATATAAATCCTCCCATTTCCCCGCTAGATGTTCAAACAATTTTTGATGACAAGGGGAGGTCAAGTTTATGCTTCTGGCCATATAATTTGATTCTCCACGCTGAAATACTGCCCCTTACAAGAAAAAATGCCCTTTAATGGCAAGGGGAGAAATCATTGCAAATAATAATTCCTCATTGAAAGGTTTTGTGTAACATTTCAAAAGCCAAACCATTTGCTTTGAAACACAAGTGATGAGTGACAGATAATCTTGATAAAATTTCTATGTTCGCCAGGCACGCATTTGCTCTGTGTCTGGCATACAAAGGCAAGCACATGCAGATGAGAGACTTACTTTACTTTTTATTTTGCTAGCAAACAGCTTCCCCTCTCAATGACATGTGAGAGGAGGAAGGAAGGTGGATGGCTGAGAGAGACAGAAAGAAGGGTGAGAGAGAGGATGCTAGGTCACCACACTGGTTGCTAGGTAACCACTTCCCATCACATCAGGTGTGTAACGGGAAGTAGCAAGCCATCGCACCACACCGCAGTGTCTGGCAAAAATGTTCGGAAGACATTATACAAAGCGCTGCAGAGCAGTGATTAACTGTGGCGCGCGTGACGTATTTCACATCCAGTTATTAGACATTTGCATAAACAACCTGCTTAAAAACCTTAGTTCTGGGAAATCTTCGGTGATGGAACCAGAAATATACTTTGATCGACGTAACATGCAATAATTGATGAAAGTGTGTTATGTTAATATTATTTAAATATGAATTTAACCAGGACCATAAAAAATTGTATGGGGATATGATTTATCAGTGCAGCATATGCAATAACGATACTTCGAGAGTTGACTTTACATAGGTTGTTTATTTTTGACAACTAAGTTTCTCGAGGCTGAATTTTTTCTTGTTGACACAAGGTGCTCATAGACATCTAGGCAAATGTTTTGCATGCAAAATGCTTTAAAATTGATATGGATTGTTACCTAATTTCATTACAAATATACTGTATTTTATCGCATATAGATTTCCTGTGCATATATGTTGCACTTATCTTTGTGGTTGTACATCCTGTACAACACAGTGTGCATCAGCACGTGACAGTGGGCTTCCATTTCTTTTTTTGCTTTTATGCAGTGACAGGTCGTTAAAAGAAAAAGTCAATAACTGCAGTGGCCTGCCGGTCTTTGCTTCTTTTATGCCAGGGTTTCCCAAATGTTAGTTTATCACTCCTCCCTTCTGCAAATAAAATAACTACGCTCCCCCTGTTTCAAAACGTCATTATTATAAGGGTAAAACAAAAACGAATAAAAGTCTCAAAGGTTTTATTTAATCATTAAATTTTAATGCTTGTTGAACACAAAAGTAGGTGAACGAATCAATCAATGAGGCTGATGAGCTTGCATATTTTTATCAAGATTACGAATCCTTGGTTGAATAGAATAAATTGCACAACGTATAGCACTGGCAATATCAAGTTTGCTTCTATACTTCGTTTTTATTGCTACTACTGCCGAGAACGCCCTTTCAAACAAATAGGTGCTTGAAAAGGGTAAACACAATCACAGCGCTTGCTCTGCTATGTCAGAATAAGCTTTCCAGTACTTGGCCCAAAACATTGATGTCAATTTTCTCAAAAATTGTATTTTGCAGCAGAATAAATTTTTATTTCCAACGCCTGCTCTTGAAGCGTTTCTGGCAGCGAGTCTAAGTCAACGTGGAAAGGACCCGTAGCTAATCTATAAATGTTATTATCGCCCAAATTAGGAAAGTAACGCAGGCTGAACTCATTACTCAGGTGCTGCAAATTGTTTGATATTATTGTCTTAGTGACAGTATCCTCAAAAACCTCTTTAAAGCATGTTTATTCTGAGTTTGCATACAATTTGGAAACATTGGTACCCGCGCCCCTCATAGCATGTCGCCACGCCTCTCTTTGGGCCGCCCGGAAGGGGGGGGGGGTGCCCAATTTGAAAATCAATGTTTTATGGGATGACATGTGTCTTTCTTCTTCTTCTTCCCTGTACTGGAATGTGACACTACCTTTTCTCCAAAATAAACTGTTTGGCCTCCCCCCTCCCTGCTTGACATTGATGGCTCTAAACAATTCCGACAAGTTTACGACTACCACCCCATTCCGTCTTTCTTTGTTTTATTTTTTTAAGTACAGCGTGCCCCCCAGAATTTTTTTCCTTTATTTTAAAATTAAAAGGGCACGCTATACGTGAGTAAAAGTGTTGTTTTGATGTTGTGGGAGTGAAGAAGTGCAACAGTTTCGTGATGGAAAGGCGAAGTACCTACAGCGCAGGATTCAAATTGAAAGTGATTTTGTTCGCTGAATAGAATGGAAATCGAGCTACGGGCCGTGATTTCGGAGTAAATGAAAAGGCGTGGTTCGACTTTTCATACAATTTTCATATTGAATGTTTAAATGTTTACAGAAATTACACATTTCTGAAATTTAAAACTTCTGTGTGTGTTTGTAAGTCGGTAAAATTTTAATAAGCTATTGTATTCTAAGGATTATTTTTAATGGGGTTTGTACTGTATTGCTTAATTGCCAGGTTGCCTCAATCAAAGTACCGTTATAGTCTTGTCTATTGGATTGCATTCTAAACTTTCAACTAACTCTGCCATCTAAAGGACAGGTCTGAGTGATGCACATTGGGAAAGCGACACACAACTATGGACCGCTTTTCTATTATTGATACTATGAGAGTGATCTTTTACTTTAAGGGATTGGCTATCAGCGGTACACATGGGCGTCGCGTAACTTCTATTGGTGGTTTGACCTGGGACGACTCTGACTGACGTGAATATGAACTAGGTTGATTTATGGACGATGGCTCAAAGGTTGTCACGGTGGGCTGATTAGGTTCCTCTGGTTCTGCTCCCCTGTAGTAAGAGTTTGCGAGTCCCAAGGACTGGTCCTGTCAGCTTAAGAGTGCTGCTAGCAACGGATGCGTTTCTTTGTTTAGATGGATAGGTCCTGGAAGAGGTCCTTAGGTATCTCTGGTGTGACGGGAATCTGGAGATGGCACAATGCCTGGGCTTGATCCTTTGTGAGAGCTGCATGATGATAGCGAAGAGGAGGGGGTAAGCTCCTGCACAGGCAGTTAGTATCTGTCTGACCATTTCTCTCTCAGATACCACTCCGACAGGACTAGGGCATCTGGACTGAGTCACACTCTCACATCCGTGAAGTGATTGCAAGTGACGTGTTGTCATACCTGGTGTTCTGCCACATATAGCGTCTGCTCACTGAAGCTGTAACCATATCTCAGCACTCAGCATCGTAACGCGGTGAGCACTGGAAGTTGGGACCTGCCATTGGCAGTTCCTGCATGTGGCTGAGTGTCTCGGGAGGGAACAGTCTCCCCACACTCAGTGAACACTAACTCTGGCACCAAAACACATTGGATAGAGTATTCAGCTGAGCAGGCAAGCTGGTTTCGAGAGGCTGAATTCCTAGTGTTGGGACTCTACCGTTCTGGACTCCGTGGAACACAAAATGGGTAGCCGTCCAAGGTACATGTCGGTACTCGACTGGTGTGTATGGCTTGTATGAGTAAATTTCTCCGATACCTGCAATTCCTTGAGTGGCGTGAGGTCCACTTGGAGAGGTATTATAACCACTGGAAAGGATAACCTCGAGTTGGTAAAACTGCCGTTTATTCCGTTTAACAGGAAGTAAACAGAGTGGTGTTTCACTACCTCCTAACGTTGGGAAGAGCTTAGGGAAGCTTAACGCACAGTGAACCAGGTAAAGGCGACCTGGGCCTAGTCAAACAATGGTGGAATAGATATGCATTATGAGAGTAACTAGAACTGGTACTACTTCCTACACGTGTGTTGCCCAGAAGGGGCCTCAGTGTCTCAGTGTTTAGACGACGTTGGCTGGATGTATCTTCGGAATGAATGCAGTGACGATAAGCTGGAGAGGATGGTTCCGGCAAACTGGTTGCATTGGTGTCCAGGAGAGGTATTTCCTTTGACACAAATGCTGGGAAGGCCCGGAGCTGGTGGGTAAGGCCAGCGTTGGAAAGAGTTTAGCTGTAGCATAGCTTTCTCAAGGTGTGATGTCACCGGCCGGCTCGGAGAATCAAGATGCTGCGATTCGTACTTGTAGATCCATCTAGTGTCATGCTGTGGTACTTGCTGCTTTGGATGCATAGTCTCTGCGGCTGGTGAATAATACAATCTGTAGGCTGGAACATCCATTCTTGCCATAGCATACAGTAAAATATTGTGTCTCGGTGCTGTGTCAACAATAAAACTCCTTTGAATTCAAGTGGCAAGGCTTGCTCACTGATGAGGCGAAGTCATAATATCATTGTTGGAAAGGCGTAATGTGTCAAGCTTTGAGAGTGACATGCTCCGGCAGTGGCTGCCACAGTTCTAGCTCATTCGAAGCAAAAAATGTACCTATCTCTCAAGACCACTGGTGACATAATTTGTCAACACAAGAAAACCCACCAATTAAGGTGCTGAGTCTTTGTATAGTAATTTACTCACGCTTAACCAGGTTGTCCTCTTGCTGCACATAATGTTGATCTTGCAGTCCACTAAGAATTACGTGCATGTAACCAAAATCATTGTGACATTATTATGAATTCCTTTTTCGGTCTGCAAATTCTAATTAAAAGCTGTCACTAACAAATTAATTTATACTGACCTCCCATCGTCTTTCTTTGTGAATGGCCAGTTAAAAGTTAATATACTGACATGCTGCAAGGGTTGGACTCTTACTAGTCTCAGGTAAGCATTTTTATACGACAGAAACAAAACCCTACTTTTATTAACCCTTTCACTGCTGTGCTCAAGGGGAGGATTCGCAGTGGTGTGCTAAGCAGAGTTTGCAGGTGTTGGGTTCCCTGTGTGCTGAATTGATTTTTTACAAAAACACGAAATTCCCGTCCTTTTTTAGCAGGGTTTTGGACCCTCATTGTCAATTTGAAATTTAATGTTTTCCAACTTTTTTATATTATTTTTAATATTTCAAATTTATTTTTAATTCTGAATTTTTTCTATTTTAAATTTTGTTAATGTAGTTTTTTTTTTGTGTGTGTATTTAATTTTTTTTTACTTTGGACATATACTGCAAATCTTCAAAAGCAAGTTATTATACACAGGGAAGTGTATAAATTCTTGCAGTTTTATATATATACATAAACACACACACAGTAAACTCCCGATTAACAGTGTTAATTGGGGCTGGAGAAAACACAAATAAGCGAATTTGTATTAAGAAACCGGGATAATCGAATTTACACATTT